>CM064965.1:7357872-7729872 GCA_032847665.1 Solanum chilense
AAATAAACTAGTGATTTTAATTTCTTTTTGTTCCTTCTTATTATGATATAAATATTCAATATTGAGGAACTTTCACATATAGCCACTCAAAAATAGCCTAATTATTCTACACAACTATAGTTTGATAATTGCAATTTGTAACTACATGTTATAGGGAGGAGAGAGGCAAAACGGACTGGGAGAGAGACGAGAAATGCGAGCGAGAGAAAACGAAGAATGGGAGAGAATTGAATTGTATATGTATATCGGTTAGATAATTGTATATCATACATATATATTTGTATATATGACAAACGAGATTGGGAGAGGAAAGAGAGACACGAGCAAGAGAGGGTAGAGAGTGGGAGAGGTGAATTGTTAATTATGTATATCGGTTAGATAATTATATATTATACATATGTATTTGTTATTCTGACAAATTATACATATATGAACGTGACTAATTATATAAATTCGAAGGCAGCAAACATAATTGTTGTATAATGTTAGTCGTGAGTGATAATTATAGCAAACAATAGCTATAATAATAGCTATAATTAACAATTAAATAGTATAAATTTACTTAACCGCGCAATTTTTCCTTCAAGTTTTATATTTCTAAAAATAATTAGCCGTTATTCTATATTTTTATTTTAAAAAAACTAAAATAAAAGGCTAAAAACAAACCAAAAAAGGGACGTTAACAAAGCACTATAAAAATGATTTCATGCTGACGTCTGTTTTAAATTATTTTATTTATTTTAGATATTTGGATAATTAATTTTGAGTAATATTAATTGGATATCCTGGTATAAATACATTACCTTTAAGAGGCACTTAATTATTTCCCAAAGAAAAAAAAACGTTGCGGATTTTTAATAATAAGAACTACTCTGACCAAAATAGTCTAGTATTTTCAATTTTTATTTTGATCTAAAAATATTTATATCGTCAATAGTGTAGCTTAAAAATATTTTTATTGTTATTTAATTGGTTAAAAATTACCATTTTCTAAATATATATATTATTTGTATTCTTTTAAATATATTCCTTTTTAATAATATATTTCATTAAATTAGGCCGTATAAATAAAATATTTTAACAAATTTAAAAGCGAATTAAATGTGAATATGGTTAGTTGTTTAATAATGACGGGAATGAACTTTGCCAGAAATGGAAAAGTCATTTTCCCTTAATTTTCTTCTTTAAGTTTACATAAATAATCTTCCTTTTCTTTATAAGGTATAATATAAAATGGAAAAGTCATTATGCCTTTATTTTCACATTTATTTATATGCCAACTCAGAATATAATAGACAATTAAAAACATTTCTAATTTTATCCAAAGAGAAAATAATAATATTAATCACTTATCTTTGATAGTAATTTCAAAGAAGTCCTCAAAGTATATTTTTATTGATCATGTAAGAATTTTTTTGAATTAGATCGAAAATATAGTTAGATATCTTTTATTTCCGTAGTTTTGATTAAATTCAAGGGAAAGTACATAAGTACTCTTAATCTATATCAGAAATCTCAGAGATACATTTATATTATATTAAAGTCTTATTACTTTCTCTAACTTATTTTATAAATAATGTTCTACTCTTTTCCGACTTATGCGGTACTATCTTCTGAATTCAGCGCGTTTTAACAATTTTTTCAAGCTATCTAGTTGATAGTGCCACGTAGGTTGAAAAATATAAAATTATTTATAAAATAAATTTAGAGGTAATAAGACCTTAATATAGTATAAGTGTGTCTCTAAAATTTCAGACATGGGTTGAGATACTTATACATTTTTCCATAAATTTGACAAACATAATTGAATTAATATGTAATAGCTAGAGACTAAAAATGTTAATTATTGACAAATTTAATAACCAAAATTGTTGAGTACATAATTAAATGACTATTTTTAACCTACCTCGAACGTTAAGGGATCATTATTGTTAATTTTTCTCAAATCTTCTACCTTAAATATCTCCTCTATTTTTTTTTTCATTTCAAATACATTAAAAAAAAAGAGAGAGAGAGAGAAATCATGGGAAAAGGTGGTGGATGTGTTTCTAGCAAAAACAAAACTTCCAAATCTTCAAATTCTACAAAAAATTCCATCAATATTCCTTCATCATCAACCAAAAACCTTAAAATATTTATCGTATTTTATTCGATGTATGGACACGTGGAGAGCTTAGCAAAAAGGATTAAGAAAGGAATAGAAACTGTGGAAGGTGTGGAAGGGATACTGTATAGAGCACCTGAAACGATATCGGAAGATGTCCTTTTGAAAATTCAGGCCCCACTTAAAGATGACATGATTCCCGAGATATCATCACCGGAAGATCTTGTTGATGCTGATGGGTTCTTGTTTGGGTTTCCCACCAGGTATATATAGATTAACAGATTTATAGCGAATTCTGTGAGTTTAACTGAATTTACTATTTCAATTTAAATTTTATATATATGTGTGTAAATTAGTTGAAGTATATGCATATTATAAGGTGACAATAATAGATTGGAATAAATTTGGGTAGGTTAAATTGATATATGGATCACGATATATTTTGTTTGAGTCAAATCCGAAATGACCTAACTGCTACTCCTTTTTGTTTTTGTTTTTTGGAAATTAAATAGCTAATATAATTATTATTTTTTAAAAAAGATAGCTTAAGTTTCTATTTTAGAAAAAAACTAACTTAAGTTTCTTTCGAATTTACATGATTTCAGTGTTCAAATTTAATTTTGTATGTCTGTTTCACATTTTGACATATTGAAAGGAACATTTTTAGCTTTTTAGGGGCAAAGCCAGATACGAGTTTAAATTTTATTGATTTAAATTTTTTTCGATAAAAATTTATACTATTTGTACATAAATAAATTGAAGTTTCTTTTATATATATATATAATTAATATTGAACTCGTTCAGCTTCTTTATATGTTGAGTTTGCCCCTACATGAAAATTTCATCTTAGTCATTTTGATCAACTGAATTACATTATTTTAAGTTATTTAACCAATTAAATTATATTATTTTAAATTATTTTGACCAATCGAATGATATCATTTTAAGTCATTTGACCAATTGGATTGCATTATTTTAAGTAATTTAAGGAATGTTTAATGAGTCATTTTTGAATTTAATTTATTGAATCAAATGTTTGTAACATGTCATCGATTCGTTGAATCAAGTCAACAAACACGTCACAATTTGATCAGTTATTTGTCACCTCAAATTCAATTAAATTCATTATTATTTTTTCGAATCGTATAAAATAAATTACACTCGTTCTGAATCGACTAATATGTAGGTTTGGTTGCATGGCGGGTCAGATGAAGGCATTGTTTGATTCAACTGGAAATTTGTGGAAGGAGCAAAAACTTGCTGGAAAGCCTGCTGGTTTTTTTGTGAGTAGTGGTAGTCAAGGAGGTGGACAAGAGACCACCGCGTATGTTTTCTTTTATCCTATCTGATGATTTTTTTACCTATTATATATAAAAATTATTTTATTAAATTAAGTATTAATTTTAAAAGTGACGTTTAAAAAAGATAAAATATACTTATATTATATTTATTTGTGTATAGATATGATTTCTAATTGACCTTTTCCTGTCTAAATATGTCGATTCAAAATTGATTTTATAAATATGGGCATTGAGGTTGTGCCTTGGCTTAGTTGGATTAAGTTGACCTAAAGATTTTTTTGATATAGTCTGATATTGTTTGCTTTGGATCAAACTTTCGAAGTTATCCTTATCTCGTATCATTAGAAGTAGAACTATTCCTTAAAAGTAGGACATTGCACTTAATGATGTTGAAAATTGATGATCTTCAACTTTTGATTCTTGATTTGATGGATAAGTTAAAAACTTATTATATTTGAAAATATTGTTCATGGAGCAGGCGATGTAAAAAGTTCAAAATCATCCGCCTCTAATTTTTTTTTTTTTAAAATCATCATTAGAAATAGGGAACAATGTGTGACTCTGATCACCTATTCAAGAACATTATTCTTTTAACTCATTCTAATTTAACAAAATATCGAATCATTTAGGTTCAAAACCCACCGAGTCCAATCAACAAATGACTCATAATCCAAATTAAGAGTCGTTTAGTTGGATGTCTTCGAAAATCTAATACACGTGTTAGTCTTGATATAATTAAATTCTTTGTTTGGTAGAATTTTTAGTCTATATAACTTATACATGCATTAGTTACACACCATATTCAGTATTATAAATTATACAACTAATAAATAGCAAATCACACTATAACAAAAATAACTTTTAGCGTCATTAAATATTGACACTAAAAAAAAGTGTTAAAGTCTTTACCGACATTAGTTAAGTGTCATTAGAACCAATGTCGCTAAAGGCTTTAGGGACATATACAAAGAGTGACAATTGCAGCTAGCTTCTTTATTCATTCGTCACAAATCTGGGGATAGTATACCTTCTTTTATATGTCGATGACATTTTTGTCACAGGTAGTGATCAACAGGGAATACTTGCTTTAGAAAATACATATTTAGCGGCAATTAAGGATTAAATGCCGCTAATGGTCATTTTTGTTGTAGTGTCATGGTATGTAATCTCAGTGTAACTAATTCCAACATCACTAATACACTCTATTCAATATTATTCTTATACACTCTATCAATGATAATCTTGAATAAATTATTTAAAATGTATTTAAGTTTGGCCAGCTCTAATTGAGGCAATATAAATATGTATAAGATTTATATAAAAGTTATTGAGTCGAACGTGAATTTATTACTGACCTTCTAAATCTACCCTATTTGTATATTCAGATTGAGGTTGCATCTTGACTACTAGATTACATGATTTGATTTGTTCACATTTAACAGTACTTGATGGATCATTATGATATAACCAATTGAGTTAAATCAACAAATAGTTCATAACCCGACCCGTTTAAACTTTGATGGATAATTAAAAATGAGTTACACTTCGATACCTCTATCGAACACATAACTTTAAGGCTAGCTCCTCCCGGGCCTCTAATTATCTATATTTATTTGCAGTTGGACAGCAATAACTCAACTAGCACACCATGGAATGCTCTTTGTTCCAATTGGCTACACTTTTGGAGCCGGCATGTTCGACATGGACACGGTCCGAGGAGGTTCACCGTATGGGGCCGGGGTCTTCGCTGGAGATGGTTCGAGAGAAGCTACCGAAGGAGAGTTAGCGCTCGCAGAATATCAAGGGAAATATATGGCTACATTTGTTAAGAAATTGGTTCATGGTTGATGAGGAAATTGAAGTTCTTTTACTATAAAGGCTATAGATTGTTTGTTGATTGGTTTGCACTTTGAATATTAATTTGTGTTCTTCATTGATTTCTTTGTTTTAAACATTGTTCATCGACATTTATTATTAAGTTAGGGTGCTTGGCTAAGCTAATAAGTTGGTTAAACGGGCCTATAAGTATTTTTTAAAGTTAATTTATGTTTTAGGTGAACATTAACGTTGTGGTTTGCGTACACTTTACTATCATTTCTGACCGCATCTTGTGAGATTATAGTAGGTAGAGTCGTTAATATGGCTAGCCCATTGGCCGGTCTAGACTAACCGTAATTTGATAGGATTGGACTAAGATTTTTATAGCTCGTTTAAGAAAAATATTTTTTAGCCTGGTCCAAATAAGCCCGTTGGTTTGCCGGACTCGAGCAATATAGATTGGGCCGGTCGTGGGCTAAATAAAAATAAAATACAATATACTACATAAGTGAGTCACAAAACTCAAAATAATTACATGTTCATTCCATTCTCTCAAAAAAATTAAGCCCATACCCCATATTCAGTAAAGCTGATGATTTTCGCTTAACTGATACTCAATCAGTATCATATACTCTATTGATATCATTAAGTGTGTGTATGTATATATGCACAATATCATTGACTAATTAGTTAATTCTGAACAAGAAACCTTAATGATGCCACAACAATATGCATATAGTCTTATAGTATAATTAGTCCTTTAATGATACCACAACAATATACATATACTCTTATAGTTTCATTGACCATATATGTATATATATACATATTCTTATACTATCATTTACTAATGAGTAATTTTTGAACAAGAAACCATAATGATACCACAATAATTTACATATACTCTTATAGTATCATTAACTAATGAATAATTTCTAAACAAGAAATCTTAATGATATATACCACAACAATATGCATATACTCTTATAGTATCATTAACTAATGAATAATTTCTGAATAAGAAACATAAATTATACCACAAGAATATACATATACTCTCATAGTATCAGTGAATAATGAGTAATTTCTCAAGAAACCTTAATGATACTGATAGAATCGATAATTCTACTACAAGAACTTAAATATATGTTTTGATGATAGACAAGAAGTGCAAATAGTTAGTAGCAAATTGACGCAGCAAAACAGCCAAAAGCGAGTAAAAAGGGCCAGCCACGTAGTCAAGAAAATAGAGTTATTTGTCAAAGCCAAAAATAATATATTAAAGGTATAAGTTGATACAAATAAGGAAACCTTAAATATATTATTAAGGAAGGAAGTTGTATATAATAAGGATTGTACTTTAAAAGGTAATCCTTGTTTAACAACAATTTCCTTACCTTATCTGATAAGGATTCAAGGCAAAAGGAACTCTATAAGAAGAGGACAATGCAGATGAAGAAGACCACAACTTCACATAGAGAGAAAAGTGAGAATTATTCATCAAACTGAAGTCTTCAAGATCGATAGGGTTGCCACGTTTAAAACGTTCTTGAGTGAGAAGGTTTTCAACGTGTAAAACTATCTTCTTGTTTCGTTCTTGATTGTAAGTTACGATTTATTGTACAAGGGGTGGGTTTGGCTTCTTGTAGG
This sequence comes from Solanum chilense, assembly GCA_032847665.1. Lineage (NCBI taxonomy): Eukaryota > Viridiplantae > Streptophyta > Magnoliopsida > Solanales > Solanaceae > Solanum > Solanum chilense. The sequence continues at coordinate 7,364,746 of CM064965.1, forward strand.
GTTGAGTTTCAGTGAGGGTTGTAACAAAAGGTGGGTTTGACCTTTTGAGAGTAGGAGTAGTCGATTGTAGTCAATCGAGAGAGGTAGTAGTGATAAGGTTTTTTGATTATTGAGTTGTAATCACAAAATCTTATAGTTGAATTAATAAAACGAGGTTTTTTCTTCCTTGAGTGATGAAGGTTTTTAATTTAATAAGTGTTTGTGTCTTTACTTAAAAACAACTTACAAGAACCTGGTTCTTGTGCTAGGGGATAGCTTTCTTCAGATACCACAACAGTATAAATAATATACTCTTATAGTATGATTGACTATGAATTATTTCATAAAGTATCATTGATGTTTCTTGTTGAGAAATTACTCATTAGTCAATCATACTATAAGAGTATATATATATATAAACAACTGTCATTCAAAATAATAGAGCTATAACTAAACAATATGAATTTAAAACTAAAAGTTAAAGCTAAAAGGAATTTCATAATTTCGAAAAAAATATACACTGATTAAATTAAAGTATAACAAAAAAAAAATTTATTTTTCTTTTAACGCGCTGAAACAGACACGTCGACGTAAAGTTTCTCTTGTATAATAAGAGAATTGTACATTAATCAAACTAAAGTGACAAAAAAAAACTATTTTAAAAAAATATTTTTTGAAATACGTTGAAGCGCATATTGACGGTATAATAAGAGAATATTACGCAGCCTATATCAAGAAAAACGGTTCATATATCAATTTGACTAAGACATAAATTAAATAAAAATGAAATTCTAAATAATTTTGAATTTTCTACAACTTTAATTAATTTTTACAACATATTGGAAGCGGGTTTAAGGATGGTGGTGGTCCCAATTAAGAAAGTTAATAACACATCAAACACTACTAATGATCTTGTATTATTCATTAGTAAAAAATTAAAGTGGATCATAAATACAACCTTTGAAGATTGATTAGCATCCCTTGCTCTTGGAAGTACTATGATTAGTGGAATGTCATGTGTGTTTTAGTGGCTTAATAGCTGTAAAAAATTACTCCGTCTATTTCATATGAAGTGATTTTTAAGTAACGTATATTTAAAAAAAAAAAGTTTAGTATATAAATTGAATACCATTTTTCACTTTATCCTTTTACTTTTTATGTGCAATAGGTGTTCAATATTCATTTGACACGTAAATTAAAAAGTATTTGTAGTAAAGTAATTTTACCAAATCACCTATTTAATATAAGTCATCTAAACATTGAAAAAAGAATTAAAGTTTGATAGCAAGGATAAAATAGATACAACATAGTGAATTATTCATAGATTTTATTTATAAACTAGACAAGTATTAATTGTCGGACATATCAAAATATTGTATATAAATATAGTGGACAAGTAAAGATGGACGGATGAAATAGTTATTGTTAAACTATTTTTGAAAATAAAAATTACTTATTAAAGTAAAATATGAATAATTAGCTCTCTTGAACTTATTAGTATCTAGAAAAAGTAAATAAAAAACAAAAATGAAAAGAAATTCAAATATTTATCTAAAACTTTGAATATTTAAATCTTTTGAACTACAACAAAAAACTCAAAAATTCTGTTAATATGGAATAGAGGGTATATGATTGAATATTAGGTAAATATATGGAGTAAATAAGATAATAAACTAAAGAGTTTAATTAAGGTATAATTAGTCTATAATGAAATGAGAAGGACCACTAAAGCACACAAATTTAATCTCTTTTTGATTTAAAAAAGGTAAATATAAAGGACACTTAAGTTTATAACTGTGCCACGTGATAATGATACTTTTGATATCAAATGTATACTAATTAAAACATTAAACTAATACTATTAATATTAAGCAACATAATTACAATGATGATTCTGATTAGCCAGGAACTTGGTGGTCTTATCAAATCGTTATTAGGAGTTAATTAGCATTTAAAACCCCTAGTTTGAAGATGGGAAACAAGACCTTGACTTGTCGGGATAAACATGACATCAATTAATTAGCATAAATTAAACCAAGTTAACGATAGTACTACGCTAACTTGGATTCATAATTTAAGGAGATGGAGAAATTGAAAATGATGTGATATAGATATTGGAATATATCGTCAAAGCTTAAAGGTAAATTTTATAGAGTGATGGTTAAACGATTTTGTTGCATGAGATAGAGTGGTCAGTCAAACGCTCTCACATAGAAAATAAATATAGTAAAGATATATAGAGATGATCATATGGATGTGTAGCAAACTTAGAGAATTGACTAGGAACGAAGTTCTATGGGGAAAGATGAAAGTGAAATTAACATTGACGGACAAAATGAGGAAACCGAGGTGGTTGAGATGGTTTGACCATATGAACATCTGAGGTGTGAGGATATACTAGAGGTATGAGAGGTTGGTTGTAGCAAGACTTAAGAAAGGTAGAGGTAGAGCGAAGAAGAATTGAGAGGGATGGGATGATTAGACAAGTCATGACACAACACCTGTTGATATGTTGAAGACGTGATTTTAGGTAGAAAGAAGTGAAGCTCAAAGATCAACACAAAATATGGGTAGTTGAATACTATTATAACACTCTATGTGTGAGAGAGCGGACTAGACTCCTTCTCTCTTTTTGTCCTTACAGTAGTATTATTTAGTTATCACGTAGTTTCTTATTTTTTGCTTTGTGTTACTATACGTTATTGCATTTGTTTCGTAACTTGCAACTTTAATTTGCTGTCCCTTTTTTGACAATTTCGCGTAAGATACTTTTCCTCTGAGCCAAGAATCTACGAAAGTAATCTTTTTTAACTTACAATATTAAGTGGGCGAAGTCTGAGTACATTTTATTTTCTTAAATTCGACCTATGAAATTATTATTATTATTATTATTATTATTGTTATTATTATTATTATTAAATTTGTAGATAGAATAAGGAATATATGTCAAGAACATTTATATATTATGCCAAAGAAAAAAATCAGTCAAGCTTCTACATTTTGTGAAATATTAAATATTTAGGATCAATTTTTAAATATTAAAACATCAATTATTTTAAATGGAGTGAACAATAATTTAAAGCATGTGAAAGGGAACCCTTTCCGCGGCATGCACGTCTTCTCAAAGTTCTATCCACTCTTAAGTGTTATTTAACTTAACATGCATGCTATTGAATTTTAGAATTTGAAAAATAATGAAAATATATTTTTATTTATAATATATAATATAAATGAAAAAGTCTTATAAACAGATGCATAATCTTCTTATATTGCTTGAATATTAATTGTTATAAGTGAATTCAAAATATAAAATTTATAATTTTTATAATAATATCAAGTTGATATATAGTAGTAATCAAGCTCACAAAGTATATAGGATTTGGATATCAATTGTTGGATTCTCGTGAACCCACAAACAACACTTTGGATCCCTCTTCCTAGACAATCTTCAGCTCTTTTAGTTAATTTTTGGATTGAGTCGAATTTAATATTTATTTTTTATTTGATATGAAAATAGGACTTATCTCAATATTTATTTTTCAATCATTACTAAATAAAAATTTAGCAAAGAATGAATTTTAAAGTAAAACATCAAAATTCGTCGTTAATTCTATTTATCAATGATCTTTTATTAGATACCAACAAATTAGCGATAAGATTATAGCTAGTTCCAAAAAAAAATCGATTTATGTTACAGTTACATACTTCAAATGTGATCGAGCTTGAGCGTGAAAGGGTAAAGGTGGTTGTGAAGAGTATTATAATGATAAAAGGGATAAATATTGATTTTTTATAACTTAAACAAGCCAATTTTTTTGAGCTAACTTTCGAAACTATATTGAATTTAATTCAAATTTATAATAAATATTATTTACACAAAATATAAAGACACCATATATACTTAAAAGAAGACTTAGTTATATGCAACTCCTTAAAGTTGTACGCATTATTTATTTAAACACCTTAACTAATGCTTGTACTAATTAAACACTTTAAATATTTCAAAAATGTGTTTATTAAGCACAAAATGTTGATGTGGCAAATCAAGTGTATCTCACTGCCTAGTAACGAGTTAATATGTTCCCAATTTTTTTTTTTTAAAAAAAAAAAGAATAAACTTTACTTTTTTTTATCTAATCATTAACCAAAATAACTAAAAACATTTCATTTAAAATAATATTTTTAACTCATAAAGAAAGCAACCCCACGCACCCTACCCCTCACCCTACTCCTGTAGGCCATATCAATGGTCATCTTCTTCTTCACCCCATTTAAGCTTTTCAAACTCTTGTCTTTTTTTCTCGCTCTTTTTAAATGAAATTGAATCTGTTAATAGAATTTGCAACAAGAAAAAAATGAAATATCGAAATGATAAAAGTAATTTTTGTCCATCTTATTTTCAATCAATCAACAAACATTTCCAATCATTTATTTGAAATGATATTAGAACATTTAATATAATTCATTTGAATCCTCTTGATTTCTCTTCATTGTCAATTTTGAAATAATTTATCAACGTCGATTTATTTTTCATAAAAAATCTCAACAATCACTCCATTAATTAATCGTGCTTCATAATTTATTTCACTATTTACATTAGACTTGATTTCAATAGCTTGTACTTTATTACAAGAAAAAAAATTAATCATTTCAAAGAAATAGAAAATAACAAGTAACTATGGATAAAAAAGAAGAAGATAATGAGTAGGTGGATGGATTCGAGGAGCGGATGGGGGGAGATTTTCTTTTTGTTATCGCCAAAAAATCGAATTCTTTTTGTTGAAATCAGAATGGCCGGTGAAGGGAAGAAGAAGAAAGGTGGGTGGGTGGAGATGGGGTTTTTCTTTTTTTTTTCCTTTTTGCTAATTAATTTTTTGAATTATTAATGGTTAAAGTTTTATTTTCTTAAAAAGAATTGAATATTCATTAGATTGGATCTATGTGTATTGGTTGCTTTATAAAGATTATGTGTGTGCATTATACACACCTCATTTTAAAAGCTTATTATCAATTTTTGTTTAATAAGTATATATTTATTAATATTAAAATATTTAATAGATACTAACCTTAATTAAAGTATTTAAATAAATTATGCGAACAATTTTAGAAGACGCATGACTTAAGCCTTAAAAGAACATCCAATACTTTGGAGGAATCTTCTTTGCATCACCCCTTGCATGCTCTCTTTTCTTATACATCCTTATCCTTTAGATATATTTTAATCCTTGTTGACATTGACAATTATTAGAAATAGCATGCAACACTAGTAAACAATTTTCACACTAAGATTCTTTACCTTCTTCATTAAGATAACTCCATCTTAATTTTTCTCATGTTACAATTTGTTCAAAATAAATTTTTTAACATGATTTTCACAATTCAAATCTTGCTAAATTAGTTTCTGATCAAGATTTGAGCTCCAAGTACAACAATAAATTCATTGTCAACTATCAAATAATAGAACTCGTATTTTTTAAAAAACTCAACTTCACGGAAATTAACTCAAAAATCAAAATAATGGAGATTATGAAATTTTCTCCTCCTAATCCTAATTTGAATGAAACAATCCACAAAGAAAAGAAGAGAAGAGAAATTAGTCAGTATGTTTTAATTTATGTAATATAATTTAACTTGATATTAAATTTAAAAAAAAAATCAAAGAGTTTAAAACCCATGATATAAAATAAATATAAATATTTATATAACTATAAATAATTTTATTATGAATAAATTGAGTATTTAAAAGTTAAATTACTAAACATAGAAATGTACGTTTTTTAATAGATGCACTAAAAAGAAAAACGACTCATACATTATGTTAAAAATAAACTAAATTGGACCATGAATTTTATTTTTTAAAACAAGAGTAGGGAAAAAAGAAGTGGAGCAGAGAATTACGAAATGGAGAACTAGATTTTTATCAATATCATAAAAATTTCAATAATTAATTGATTGAATCACTAAAATAGTTTGAATAATTAATCTATTAAGCTATTGAAATTCTCCGACGCATAACATGATACACTTAGGGGTCGTTTGGTAGGGAGTATTAGGAAAAATAGTCCAAGTATTAAGCTAGCGTTTGGCCATAGATTTCTATATATTCTTGGCAAATATTATTTGAGTGAAAATTTGGCTGAAATTTCACCATCTGTTTGGCCATAAAATTTGGGAAATATATTTCACCTTTTTAGAAAAATATGATTTATACGCACAAGTTTTAAAAACTAACAAAACTAACTAAAAGTTTGTATTACAAGTCAATTGAATGTTCGTTACAACAATAACAAATAATGTCCATGACACTAAAACAATGTGGTAATTTGGAGTGAGTGCAACAAGAATTATTCCATGTATCGTGAAGCAGACAAAATACATGACTTTGTTACCTAAAGCCAATTTTTAATAATTTTCATCAACAATCATATCATTATTTAATATTCACTAAATATTTCATCACTATTTTCGTGTTCACGTAAAAAATGATGTAATACAACGCAAGCAACAACTAGAGAGGGTGTTTTTGTAAAAGATAAAAGATTGGGGTAAAAATTTAATTTTCAAAATATCCCAAATAATAAGATTTGGCCCAAATACTAGAAAAAATTAGTATTTGAAAATTTGGAATATTTGCCAAAAATATTTGCCAAATAATGGCAAATTGTATGGACAAACATTATTTGCCAAATTGGTAGAAATTTTGGATCAATCCATGGATTAGTTATACACCCTACATGGTATTAGAGGGTGTATAACTAATACCTTCCATTTAGTGGTATTAATTTAATACCATGGGACTAATCTAGATAAAGACAAAAATATCCCCTTAAATCCTTTTAATCATTTTGTTTATTTTCTTGATTTTATATTTTATATTTATACTAATAAATTTGGTTATATAAATTAATTTGCAAATTTTATTATTTAGATATAACTTTTTGTTTCTAAAACATGAGTTATTTAATCTACTTATTATTAATATAAAATATGATAATCCGACTAATATGCTAATGTTGATGTATGAATTTAAGAACAATTCATAAGTCAAATATTGTCTCTTAACGGAAATTCCTTAAACATTACACAAGTAGTCTAAAACAAGAGCATATACATATAAATAAAACATCTCGATCATAAAAATAGTTTAATTAATTTTGATATATCTATTGTTTATTTTTATTTTATTATATGATAAAGAGTTTTTAAAAAGATTTATTGATACAAAACAGAATTCAATAAATTTTCCCTATATATTATTATAGTTGTGTGACATTTTGAGATATTAATTCCAATTTATAGATGACAATTATTTACTCTCAAATAATTTAAGTGAGAACGTAGTGAATATGATAATAAAGTTTCTATCTAGTTAAAAAGGATATGAAAAAATAATATTATCCGTCAATTATATACCTTGACCCAATTACATAAAATACAAAAATCTCATAACAACTCAAGGGTATAATTGAAAAGAATTTTTTTATAGAGCTTTAAACAACACATAAAACTAGTTAAAAGACAATGAACTAAACAGTTGATAATAATAATCTCTGCATTACCAATCTCTGCATTACTAATCCCTGCATTATCAATTCCTACATTACTTATTCCTAAATTACTTACCCCTTAGTAACACAAAAGTCTTAATAGAAGAATCCCTTCATCAAACAAGATGGTCCAACTTGGTAATAGATAGTCGACAAGATGTCGAATCTTCTAGAAGAAAAGGACGTTCCTTGCTAATTCCACATACGGTGACAAAAAATCCCATGTGGAGAAAGTAACTTCTCTTATTAAGTGGAGTATTTTTCATTCCAACCTATGGGGTGGTATAATTATATAACGTTCGATAAATTTTTTCAAGTATAATTTTACAAATAAAATTAAAAATTAAATTATTAAGCTCTTTAATTAGTTTTAAAATAGTGAAATTTCTCAAAACCGATGACTATGTATGTCTATGAACTAAGTTCAAGAATGATAATATGTGAGTAATAGCGAATCTGAATTTAATTAAAAGATTACAAATAAAATAAGTAAGTATTTGAAAATTATAAGATGATAAATAAAGTAAGGCAATAAAGGACAAAACTTGTTGAAAAATTGATTTCAATATCTCAAAAAGAATTATTTATATTATTGTCTAGATTCATTCTTTCATATCTTGTCAATTATTATTTGTGATCTATTTTGATTACTATTGGAGGTCCTTGATAGTCTTAATGACAATATTATTCCTATTTGATAGGATGTTGGGTTTTCATCTTTAGTCTTTGTTAGATTTGATCTCACAATTTTATATTAAAAAGACTTATCAAATTTTGAAAGATATATTTATATCGGATGAAATATTTTAAAGAATAATATTTCTTTTTAGAACACTTCAAATTATGAGAATTCCCTATTATGTATATATTATAAAATGTATTTCGTAAGATTTCTTTATGTACAATACATTTTTAACCTTAAATTCTAACCGGCCTTGTCATGTCTCATTTAACGTTTATTCTTATTTTTATTCTGCTCCATTTAAAACTTCTTTTTATAATTTCTTGTGTTTTTTTTCCTCTGCAAAAAAAAATTAATTTATTTCATTCTTGTTTCTTTCAAATTTATTTTATTTTGATTCACATCTATCTAAAGTATTTTTTTTAAAAAAAAAGATTATCTTTTCTTGGTGGCATCATTTTCATATTAGGTTTTCGAAGAAAATTTCTCTCTTTAGCAAACTTTATACAATTTATAATTTTAAAGGAAAAGTTTAATGATAAAAATTTTGAAATTGAATACAATCTATCAAGTTAATTTTTTTTGAGTCATAACGTCTATCTAAAACTTATTTTTAAAATTATTTTGTCCTATAACATCATTTTCATATTAGGTTCTGAAAATAACTCTCTGTTAAAAAAAAAATTGTACATTCAAAATTTCGCCGTCATCTATTGAAATCCACACAAGGTGACAAAAAAGAACTATGTGGAAAGTAACCCTAATATTAATGGAGTATAAACTTGATAATTAAGTTCATGATATTCAATATTTGGTGGACCCTAAAGTTTTCTAAATTAATCTCAGGGGCGAAGCTAAGTGGAGATGAACATTCTATATTATATAAAAAGTTAAAATTATTTATATTTATATATATAAATAAATAGATAGATGTTGGATTTTCTTAATATTAAAAAATTGATTTATTAGCTAAGAACCTATCCCCCCCCCAAAGAATCCAATTTTTTGCCCTACCTAAATCATATAGATATATTTATATTTTAAATTTATTTAGTTTTAATTTATTTTATCCATCACAATATATAAATATATACATATATATATTATTTCTTTTATTCTTTCTTAAACTTAGTATCCGATATAACATGGTATCATCATATACATGGCGTCATGACTTAGGTAAGATTGGGATGTCATACTTACATGGGCAATGATAGACAGACCAAAGATTTACGCAGTCCTTGTGTGCTTGCTTTGTGCACCGGCATAGATCAAATATTGGCCCACACTTTTAGTAAAGTTCAAAATTACTTTTAATAATTTATCATTATAATAGGCTACTTTAACAATATATAAATATAGGTTGTTTATTTATGTGCCATTTGGATTTCCAAATTGCGACTTCATTTTGATAGTATACGTCAATATATTATAAATTATAATAATTAATAATTTAAAATATTTTAAAACATCTCAGTTGACTATGAAATCTAACACTGTCACGTAATTAAATTGGAATAGAGAGAGTAATTTTTAAATTTTTAAATGATATGATCTTGTGAATTTTCTTTTACACTTTGTTTGGATCATTTTTATTCATTGTTTCATAATGTATTGTATTGTACTCTATTGTACTGTATTGTATGTTAGATACAATGTTTGGATAGACTGTATTGTTTCTTGTTGTTTAATAACATTTTAGTTGTTTGGTTTGATTGTATCGTACTGTATTGTAATTTATAGATTTACTAAAATATTCTTAATTATTATAGGGTATGAAGTTTGACTGGATTTAAATAATTAAGGTAAAGGGTAAAATAATATTTTAAAATATTATGTAAAGATATAATTGAAAAAAGAAATTAAGTAACAATGGGAACACACCAAATTGGTTGTTCCATAAATAGGAGTTTTTGTTGTTACGTAACAATGAAATTTAACAATACAGTACAATACACATTAAGTAACAATCAAAACAAACATTCTAGATACAGTAACAATACAATACAATACAATACAATGAATAGCAATGATCTAAATATAGTGTTATAGAAGAATCTCTATCAAAATGTATAGTTTTTGACCAATTAAAAACTTGAATCTCGAACATATTAGTTGATAACACCAATATTATATTCTCAATCGACTACGTCTGAATCTCAAACAATTTGAAAACGATTACATGATTATATGATCAAGAGTGGAGTGAATTTTACAAAAACTAGTGATATTAATCCAAACTTTATATTTATCTTAAGAAGTTCATTTAATATGTACAAATTATTTCATTTAGAACTCAGTGACTCAATATGATAAAAATTTCGAACCTACAAATTGAACTTCAAATTCTAACTCCGTATTCCAAACAACATGCATATGGAATCTGAATATTGTAAAGAGAAGGAAGGTATATTCTAGAGGACTATCTATCTAGTCTAGCTTTATAAATAGTCACACCCCAAAGTCTTAAAATAAACACTATTGACCTTCTTAGTCTTCTCTACTATCTTCTTAGTCATTTAAACATTACCAAGAAGCATCCCTAACACAAAGAAACAAAGAAAAATATTAACATGACTCATCACCAACTTGATGATCATCAAATGGTTATGATCTCTCAATACCATCCTGGTATCAACACCCAACTAGCACAAGATCATCAAGGTTAGCAATTAATTATACTGACGGTATAAAGAATTTTAACAAAAAGAATGTATATTCGATTATATCAACTTGTTTTATTGAGTTAAATGTTATTGTAAGTCAATCGAACTCATTTTAACAATAATAATGTTCAATTGAATATATTAGCTTGCTTTACATAGTTAATTATTGTTATCGTAGGTCAACCTAACCTGATAGTATCACAAGATAAAACTATCTCCTGTCTTTTGAATGAAATTAACTTCTATGTGGTGCATAATTAATTTTACTCCACCAATTCAACTAAATGATAACTATAAATAACATGTAATTAGCCATAAGGGTAGCCTAGTGCATAAAACACCATACGTCAGTAGGGGTCTGGAAAAGGTTGCACCCTAAGGGGTGTGATGTCAGCAACCTACTATAATGTAAGCATTACTGATTGTTTTTCACTGTTCGGACATGTGATTTATTTGAAATTTCTTCGAGGCTCCCCATCAAATAAAGAAACTTTATATCACTATTGTAACTTTTTACATACATGCAACGCATATAAGTTAAATCCTTCAAGTATTAAAGCAAATTTAGGGTTTTCTTCAGAAGAGGTGAAACCAGCGCGGAGAAGGAAGAAGAACAAAGGTGAAACGAGCAACAATGGAGTAGTGAGGAAGCGTAAGCTTAGTCAAGAACAAGTTAATCTTCTTGAACAGAGTTTTGGGGACGCGCACAGGCTAGATATGAAGACCAAGGCCAAGCTTGCTTTTGAGCTTGGCCTTGACCTTCAACAAGTCGCGGTGTGGTTCCAAAACAAGAGGGCTAGATGGAAGAACAAAAAACTCGAGGACGAATATTCTAAGTTGAAGTCTCAACATGAGATTACCATAGTTGAGAAATATCGTCTTGAAACTCAGGTACATCTTTCTAATTATCTTTTTAAGGGACATGAACATGCATTGTTTACCATCAATATATGTAAGTTAAATATTCTAGCAAAAGGTATCAAGTGGAACTTTTTTAACACTTATGAAGCAAAAAATAAAATAAAATTACAATATATATATTAATCATGTCCCCTCCTAAAGTAGTACACATCTAAATTTTTTTAATGATATCAACAACTTAGAAAATTAAGTAGGTGACCGGTATATTATTAGTGTTAATGTGGGAATACCATTGTCAATACATATAAGTTAAATTAACGGTTAACAGAATAATATATATAAGTTGTCTTGTTATGTGATTTCTTTATACTAATTAATCTCGTTTATCATATATTTCAATCTTTTAAAAGGCGTCAACCTTGGGTAATCATTCGAAACCTAATCAAACGAAAAACAAACCAAACATGCAAGTTGACTAAATTTGATATTTCGAACCTGATGGAATCATCAAAACTCAAATTCCAATATATTTTTCGTATAGATTTTGAAGATGAAAGAGCAATTGAGTGAAGCAAAAAAGGAGATACAAAGGCTATTATTGGAAACTAATTGTGCTAGGGTTTCAAGCAATAATAATAGCCCAATTACTACTTCTTCATCAATAATTTCAATGGAGCAGCCATATATTTTGGAGGGTTTTGGAATGGAGGGGATATTAATGAATAACAATGTATATTTTGGTTGTTGATCAAAGCAGTTCGATGTACAAAATATTTCATATTAATATAATTCAGAAAAGGATTGTGTCTCAAGAGGTGTGATATGTGAACAAATTAAATATACGTATATATATATGATAATATATATGATTAATTTTTTATTAGATAAGCTCCACCATGTATAGTATAACCCATACACCTATGTATGTATATATAATTTCTTTTGCCTTTGCATAATTTATGCTTAGTATTACTAGTGTATTAATGAGTTTATTTATTGGATTCTCACTTAATGATATATTTTGTTAAAGTTTTTTTTGTTCTTTTTTATAAGTTGAGAAAGTTATTAAACTTGGGAATAATATTCTATTAAAGTTACTTTTGTTCTTTTTAGGATAACAATAAAACACCCAATTATTACTTAATTTTTTACTCAAAAATACAAGATATGTATTTAATCTCATGTTGCAAATAATTATTCTCAGTCCAAGACGAGTAACAAATAAACATAATACTATAACAAACAAGCATAATATTATTTGAAACAAACGTAATGTTATGGATCAAATATATTATATTATTCAAAGTTGAATCACTTTGTTATCCTAATTTTTTTTTAATTATTAATCACTTTTTAATTAGCCATACAGCATTCCAACTTTTTGTGAATGGGTGATATGCATAATTTATAAGATTTTCAAATTGAAGAACAAAATTTGTCTCATGTATTACAACAATTATCGCAAGTATTTATAGCTAAATTTTGATGAATCGTTGGCCCTAAAATCTGACTAATTTCGAATTAATAGCAAGACTTGTCTCGTCATAAATCTTGATAAATCATCAAATTATGTCCACACAACGTCGCAAATAGTTGGAATTTGCCATAAAATTTCATGAGTAGAAATTTCATCAATATGTTTTTACTTTAAAATCGATCCAAATTAACTTTAAATTTATTTTAATATAAATTTTGATAATTTTAAACGATTATATTCAACTCAATATACTAAACAATTAATGGCCTGAAATCCCAACAAGAAAATCCCTAGCTAACAAAATTCCAAGAATTATTTCCTATATGAAATTGCAAGAATAAAATCTCCAATTAATTCTCTAGGTAAATCCCAAGAGATAATTCCTATGTAAATCAATTATAAAAATATTCTCATGTAAAATCATGATCAATACTTTTCTTGTAGTGCAAAGAATTTTTTAAAGATCATATTATAAATCAAATATTGATTTCTTATTAAGGAAAGATATCCCATATAATTTTCTTGTGAAAGGTGGAAAAAGTAGAAGAATGTAAATGTTGAAATCTCTATTAAAAATATATAGAATTAGTTATAAATTTTATAGCTAATTCATCGTTAAATTGCTTATATAAATAACATAAATATTTAATAATCCATCACTAAATAGTTTATTAAAAGCTCATATGATCCTTTTTCTTCTTTTATTTCACAAAAGTGGCGACAAATACAAGCCGAAGATCTTTTGAAAATAACATTTCTAGCTCCACAACCATAGGAGTTAAATTTGTACACTCTTTATCCTCGTGAGATTCCACATCAAAGAGGGACTACACGAGATATGTTATTGTTGTTCTACAAGAGTAGTAGATCATTTTGACGATAATTAGACATGTTACAATAATTTGAAATCGAGGTGGAAATTAGTCCAACCCATCCATCTGACACCCAAGAAAGATTATGAAAGCTTATAACAGGAGAACTCTTGATTATGTAAGAGGGGGGAATGGATAATAAGACCAGTTCCCAGGCAACAAACATATCCAAAACAGTTTACTACACATATTTAGGGTCATGATATGCTTCAGCAAACCACATTGTCAATCAAACTTTTTAAGTTTGATGGAGTTATTTGCATAAACTCCAAATGCACATGATCTATATCAAAGTTTAAAAGAACTATATGTTCAACCAGAATGGTAAAACAGAATCATATTTGTTTCTAAGAATGATTAGTAACTTAGCACGCCACTCACTCGATCTGCATCGTTGCTATCAGTCTGATGATCTTCTTGAACCAATTGAGGGATTGCCACTTTCTAAATCTGGTACCTGCCCAAAAGAAAAGAAGAAAAAATGAGACAATCAACAAGTATCACAAGAATAATATGACACATGGAACAGTAAGGATAGGAATAACGAAGAGTTGAATACATTGACAATGTATTTTTTTCAATAGCAGTCCAAGAACCAAAACAGATACATGAGAACCGTGGAAAATTTTATTTTTTCAAGTGAAGTCTTCATATTTGTCAATCTTTCTTCTCTTTTTATGGAGAGTTCAGGCCAACTTGCAGGTACCTCGTTTAACTTTATGATCTACTTGCGACCTCCCACCAACATAGACACCACGAGGTAAGTGTTTTTGGCCTCTCCTGAAATAAGAACTTATGACCTCATGGTTTTCAATCCACTTCATTGACCACTAGGTCACACCCTTGGGTGCAAGTTGGTTTTTCTTTTTAATTGAAATGCCTAGGAATACTCACAAGTTCACATCACCTTTTGATAAACGACCGAGAAACCTGTCAGGGACCAACAACAGCATTTAAAACTAGGGGAGAATGGAACCAGCTCACTGCCATAAGTTCATGTTATATCATAATAATAGGACCTAATAATTGTTCTGGTCCTAGAGTAAAAGAGCTAAGAAGATTGCTGCGAAATAAAAAAGAACATCGAAATTTTGAGTGGCTGAAGCTAAAGAAGTTGAAGCAGCTACTTTCAAAGTAACAAAAAGAAAGCAATAACTGGAGTGGGAGAGCTCTTATTAAACAGAAAACTTTCTCACAGGAAAAATAAGAATGAGTGGGGCAGTGCCACAACATTTTTGGAGAGTCAGAACACAGGAAAACATGGTATAGTTGGGTAATATAATGAGTGGGGCAGTGCCACAACATTTTTGGAGAGTCAGAACACAGGAAAACATGGTATAGTTGGGTAATATCTTAGGCTGCCAAAGAAAACATTTTCATGTGCCACAGAACACTCAATCTTATATTCCATAAACCATGTATGTCTGAAGCAACTTCACAAATCAATCAGCCAAGAATTCCCTTTAGAGCTCAACAAACACCAGCAACAGACCAAAGAATAAAAAAAAATACTCCAGTGTAAAGTCTCACGTAGGATGCAAATCAACAAATACAACAACAATAAATAAATCACTGTTTTTGAGTACGAATTAACTTTTTTTTTCTCATCTATACTTGTCTACATTGACTAGACTCTTTGAGTTAAATTTTCAGAATGCCACAACAAATAGTTTATAGTTGATACCATTTACTAACTAGAGTTTCACTTTAACCGCATTAAACGATGCTTTCATCTGCTTGGTGAAACATGACCATATCACTTTTTCTTTTTTTAACTATAATATTTTCAAAGGCCGACCAGAATATGTGAGGATCTGTGGAAAAAAATACAATACAACTCACCGCTATTAAGGAACAAGATACAAGAACCCATTATAGTTGAACCAGGAACCTTCTTTTTTCAGATAACAAAGATGACAAAATTTTCACTTTCATGGTCACTGTGAGAAATATAGGAAAAGAATATTATTGAATTGTTGTTGTGTCTACATTATTACACGAGACCCTATTTATAGACCACAAAATACAATCCTTTATCAAGTAGGATACTACTTAGTATTCCTATTCCTATTCTAATAAGATTGTATAAACCTATTCCTATTCTAATAGGATTGTATAAACCTATTCCTATTCTAATAGGATTGTATAAACCTATTCCTATTCTAATAGGATTATATAAACCTATTCCTATTTCAATTGGATTATATAAACTATTCCTATTCTAACACTCCCCTCAAGCTAGTGCATACAATTCATGTACCTAGCTTGTAACAAATGTAATTAACACGAGAACAATGAGGGGCTTGGTGAGATATTTGCAAGTTGATCAGACGACTTCACAAAATTGACAATCAATCTCAATGTGCTTGTCTTTTCATTAAATACTGGACTTGATGCATAATGTCAGTCAGTAAACACAAAGATAAAATTTCAGTGTTGAACTTCCCAAACTATACATGCAAAGACTGCTTCAAACTATGAGTGACTCACATAATCGACATACAAGGCTACTAAACTCCCCCTGAGCAACAAAGTGCTCAAAACCTAGTGTAAAGTATATGAATCATGTTGGAATCAATAGATGAGTCGATATTTAACAAGTCACCGAAAAATTGGCTGAAACATGCTCATATGCCGGAGTATTAGGTTTGATGGCTAAAAGTGGTCACAATCTAAGAAATAAAATTATATAGGTAGGGTCAGAATGATGTCATGACCCAACTAGAAAATAGAAATTAAATAAGATAGTTCGAATTGATGGAATGACCCCATTGAAAAAGAGAAATAATATGGGTAGAGTCGAAATGATGGCACAACCCTAATGAAAAAGAGAAATTATATAGGTAAGATTGGAATGATGGCACAACCCTACGCAAATCAGATTTTGAGGAGTCACCGAAAAGACGAACAAAACTATGCAAATCAAATCTGAGGAGTCACCGAAAAGACACACGGTGCTATGCAACTCAGATATGAAAAAGCAGTTCGGAAAAAACCCACGGTAGTACGCATATTAAATACGAAAAGTAGTCCGGAGAGATGAACGGTGCTACGCAAATAAGATATGCAAAAAAAAAGATAGTCACCAGAAGGATTGACATGGTGCTACACAAATTAAATATGAAAAAGTAGTCACTGGAATGATGGCACGTGTTACACAAATTAAATATGAAAAAGTAGTAACCGGTATTGGTGGCACGGTGCTACACAAAATAGATATAAGAAAGCAGTCACCGGAATAATAGGGCGGTGCTACAAAATTTAGATATGGGAAAATAGTAACTAGTAAGATACACGGTGACCCAACTTTTGCTAACATAATCATTGGCCTGATGAGCGGCATATGAGTAATAGCCGCCCGCTGACAGCGGAAGCTCTTTGATTGTTTACCAAGATCGTAGAGGTTCTGATACCATGTGAGAAATATAGGAAAAGAATATTATTGAATTGTGGTTGTGACTACATTATTACATGAGACCCTATTTATAGACCATAGAATACAATCCTTTATCAAGTAGGATACTATTTAGTATTCCTATTCCTATTCTAATTGGATTGTATAAACATATTCCTATTCTAATAGGATTGTATAAACCTATTCCTATTCTAATAGGATGTATGAACCTATTCATATTTCAATAGGATTATATAAACGTATTCTATGCTAACAATCACTACAGTAAACAGGATCCTATTAAAGAAAGTCTCAAATATGTTTCTCCTATAATCTCTTGTTTACTGGTGCCCTTTTCCAGTCTCATGACAAGATCAGCATAGTTCTTAAATTTTGCAAGGCATGTTACTGCTAAAGTAAAAGAAGTTTTGTCCTTTGATTAGTAACGTAGACCCGAGATCAAACAACAACCTTAGCAAGGGTTATGCCTAAAGTTATTGAAGGATTCAGCTACAAAAAGGACTCTTTATTACTTTCTTGAGGCGCGACACATCCACTTAAACCATTGCTTCTAAAGAGAAACAATTTTTTTGAGAAGGTAACATTCTTGTTTTATATTTTAAAACTCAAACCCGCCACAACTTGTTACAGGTTTACTAATTACAATTAAAGGTTAGTATCAGGAAGATCTTCAATCCTAAATAGCAAAAATTTTACAATTCTAAAGCATTCATTACTGATTCTAGATCTTCCATTTACTCCTATTTACACCAAAAATGATATAAAACCAAGCAATTCATCATCTTCTGGATATTGTTACTTTTGTTCTGGAAGCATCTGAGGTTCCTCTCTTTCCACACAGACCACCAGATGCATGTGGGAATGATCTTCCATCTTTCTTTATGACCGAAATTAGGCAAAGGCGCAAAGCTACTTCATATCTTCAGGGCCTGAACAATATTTCTTTGCATCACCCAAAGTAGGCCCTTCAAATTGATGAAATGCTCCATAAAATATTAGTGATCCTACAGTTAAGAAAGAGGTGATTGACTGTTTCAGCCTCTTCTCCACACGGGACGCAGTTGGATACCCCTTTTCATGAGGTTTTCCTGTTCAAAATAGCCTGCATTGCTGGTAGCCAAGTGAAGCAGGACACTTTAGGAGGTATTTTAACTTTCTAGATGAGTTTCCATGGCACAGCCAGTAGCCTGATAGGAGAAAGGGTTGAACTTTTTGTAAGCTTCCTTCACACTGAAATTTCCCTAGCAGTTATGATTCCAAATCATTCCGTATTGGGAGGTAGAGGTTCCTTTGAATTGCTCATGGATTCAAGAAACAATTTTCAATTCCATTTATTTCGAGTGTTGAAGACACTAACTCTACAACCAAATAAATGTTCACGCAAAAAGTTGTTCCATGGAAATAAGCCAAAAGGAAAAGGACGAAGGACATCTCCAAGCAAACATGGTGTAACAATGTCCCTTAAGTATGCCATGTATTTTTTCAATATTTATGAAAGAAAGTGAATTGAGAAGCACTTGTGAGACATGTATAAAGTGGAATCTTGCAATTCATTAGTTACATGATCGTCAGTCACCTGACTTCTATAGTTTTTGCAGCCTTCATTCTGACTGTATCCTTGGCAATCTTTTTTTTGTGTGTAAAATGGGACAAACAAGGTTATCAATGTAGACTTCAGTCTCACTACAGGAATGAAAGTTGGTAATTTCTGCATATTTGATCGTGTCATCCTTTGGATTGTATATTATTGAATTTGATCCAAACACAAGCAACCTTTATTCTCTTGCTATACATCTGACAATGAAAAGTGATGTCTATAAAGCTTTGGGTGGTTTTCCTTGAAATACTGACCAGCCGAAGAGCCATGGACGAGAGAAGATCAAGGAGTGAACATAACATAGTGGCATGAGGAAAATCATATCTTGCAAATAGGCATCATTTTTGTCAGATTATCGATCCTCGTCTCGGAGGCAAATTCTCAAAGAAAGGAGCATTTAGGTCTACTGAGATTGTTGTTGCTGCCTTAAATAAAATGCAAAATCCAGACCTCAAATGAGTTAAGTTTTGGAAATACTGATGCTTCTGCCTTCAATGAGTTAGCCTCCAGACCTAGAGTTTAAATTAAAGATGTTGGTGTGAGGGTATTCCCTAATACCATGATAAATCCTGGATAACCTGGCTTTGACACCTTAACTCCATACTCCTTCATAACCCACAAACTTAATTTAAAATTTGACACCAGCATCTTTAATTTAAACGCTAGGAGCGGGGCCAACTTAACTCATTGAAGGTAGACGCATCAGCATTTCCAGAACTTAACTCATTTGAAGCCTGGATTTTGCATTTATTCTAAGGCAGAAAAACAACAATCTCAGTTGACCTAAATGCTCTTTTCTTTGAGAAGTGACCTCCGAGATGAGGATCTATACTCTGACAAAATGATGCCTATCTGCAAGATATGGTTTTTCTCATGCCACAAAGTTATGTTCATTCCTTGATCTTCTCTCGTCCGTGGCTCTTTGGCCGGTCAGTATTTCAAGGAAACCCACCCAAAGCTTAATAGACATCAATTTTCATTGTCAGATGTCTTGCAAGAGAAAAATAAAGGTTGCTTGTGTTTGGATTAATTTCAAGGAAAACCACCCTGTCACCCTTCTTATTCATCATAGCCATGGAAGGCTTGAGTGACTTGATTCAGACAGCAAAGGTGAAAAAGGGCTGGCTAAGGGGCTTCCAGGTGGAACAGTGCACTAAATGGCTTGGAGATCATTCATCTGCAATACACAGATGATACTCTTATTTTTTGTGAAGCAGTGAGAGAGAAAATGTTAATTCTAAGAGTAATATTCATCATCTTTGAAGCAGTCTCTGGATTACACATCAACTGGGGTAAGAGCTTCATTTATCCCATAATTTAGGTGGCTGAGGCAGATAGTTTGGCAGAAGTCTTGGGTCATAGAGTAGGGGAGCTACCAACTATATACCTAGGCATGCCACTGGGGTCAAAGAGCAATCCTGGAATAAGATCATATGTTCAATCAAGGGCAATAAAACCAATCCATGCAATCATGACTGCCTCAACCTGTCCAAGTTTGGGCAAGTCAATATTGAACTCAACCCATTTTGACCCGCTCATTTCAGACCTTTTAATAGCTAGGTTGATATATAGCCTAAATTCACCCATGAAAAATCTTATCAAAATATATTAAAGACGTTTTTTTTGTTAAACATGTTATATATTTCCATAATGAAGGAAACATTTGATACTTCAACAAATTAATTAAAAAAAAAAAAAAAACTAATAAGCATTGGACAGATTGTGTTATGACCCATTTGTTAAGCCCATTTCGGCCCAAGTAACTTTGGATGGGTCATTGCCCTGCCTATTTTCTAAGTCATCCTATTTTAATCTGCTCAAATTCAGCCCAACTTGTCTATTTGATACCCCTTAGCTCAAGCATGAAGATTAACCAATCTACAAAGATTGAGATTGTGGTTGTTGCAATCAAGGAAGCCTAGTTTATTTAGTGGCTAATGATATTATAGAAGTGCAGCTGAAAATAGATTCCTTGGTGCTTAAAAACATCTCGGAACACATATGTGATATTCCATAGAACATTGTATCTGTTGTTGAGGAAATCGTGATATGCTTTAGAATACCACATTGCCAATCAAACTTTTTGAGTTTCATGGAGTTATCTACATAATTATTCCAAATTTACATCATCAAAATATAAAAGTTTTAAAGAGTTCTCTAACCAGAATACTCCGCAAAATCATAGTTGATCCTAGAAATGATAACTAGCACTCACTCGATCTGCATTGTTACTATCATCTGATGATCTTCTTGACCCAATTAGTGAGGGACCGTCACTTCCTAAATCTGGTACCTGCCAAAAAAGAAAAGAAAAGAATGAGACAATCAACAATTGTCACAAAAATAATATATGACACATGAACAACTAAAAGAAAAATCAAATAGTCTCATAGACATTTTCTTCTCTTTTCTGATTATTGCATTCCAAGAACCATAGAAGAAGTACTAGACTACAAGTAAACCATGGAAAATTATTTATTTCAAGTAAACCCTTCCTATTTGCCAATTTTTCTTTCTTTTTCTTGATTACCATGAAGTTCAACCCAAGTTGAGCGCAGCTCAACTAGTTTCAAAATTTACATGCTACCTCCCATAAGCATAGGCACCACCAGGTAAGTGGCTTGCCTCCTCTGAAATTTGAACCTAAGCCTCATGGTTGTCAATCCACTTCATTAACCACTTGACCACACCCTTGAGCGCGTGAAAGTCTTTCTTTTGAAATGAAAATGCCTGGGAAAACCAACAATAACATATTTTTTGTTTCTCAAATCAAGTTTTAACTTCAATCTGTATCATAAGTTCAGATCATTCTGATCAAGAAATCCATCTGTGGCCAATTCTAGGGACCAACCACATACTTGGAAACCTAGAGATTAAGGATCACCTCTCTACCATAATTTCATATCATAATACGACCTTTCATTTTTATTTTTATTTTGTTTTATCTTTACAATGATAGGACCTAATACTTATTCCGGTCCAATAGTACAACAGCTAGAATCTAGGCGGTTGTTACTGTACATATGTTGCTCGTAATATATAGATATTTGTGCTTAATTTGGCCTCGAATCAAATTTAATGCAAGGGCTGAACTTGAACGATGTGAATAAAGAGGAGAAGAGAAAATTATGCATCCTACAAAGCATGTTAATATCAAAATGAGACAAGATTCTTTAACCACGTACTCGTTCATAATCCACACATCTATGCAAGTGCTAGGGCGTAATCAAAAAGTCCAAAAAGATCATTTACAAACACTCCTATCCACAAACTAAAATGTCTTTCTACACAAGAAGATCACTCTACCTTTCCCCATTTCTCATCATCCATATCAACAGAAATGATATCCCAAGGCTCCAAACTATTATACCATTGAAGACCATTAGTATCACTTATTTTCTTTAACGAGAAAAGGGTTAAAATGGAGCTTTTGGCTAAAAATCTTAACTATATTCCAAACTTAGACAACATCCTTTCACTGTCACAACGAACAAAAAACATCCCTCACTTATCCTAAAAATGGCATTTTCACTTATCCTCAATTTGATTTTCTCTTTGACTTAATAGGTTGGTATTGTAGTATGTTAGGTTCTTGTTTACTACGTGCGTACATGTTTACATTTATGAATTTCTCTCATATAGGGGAAACTCTGCCGAACTTTTAGCGTGAAAATAGTTAAATTTCCTGGTAGACTTACTGAGCACTGGACATAGACTAGGTGTAAAGGGCAGCCCACTGTATTAAAGCTCCCACTATGCACAGGGTCCAAGAAGGGCCAGATGTGTGTCGTCATAAAAAGGGTCTTGATAAAGTCATGGCCAAAACTTGGATGTCCATATTCAACGCCCCTACAGGTGTGATAGGGAAGTTAAAAAGGTTGCAAAGAAATTTCACTTAGTTTGTTGGTAAGCCATGACATCTACTAAATAATGGAGCTGCTAAGGGTTAAGGACTTAAAGGTCTTCGACAAAGCATTCCTGGGTAAATGGTTGTGGAGATTTGCGATGGAGGGAGGAACCTTATAGATAAGGATGATAGCAGATAAATATGGAGAGATGGGAGGGGGATGAACAACAAATGTGATCACAATGCCTTCCGGGTTAAGTGTGTGGAGGAATATCATGAAGGGTGGGATGTTTTTAATGATAACATTGCCTTAAAAGTTGGGGAAGAGAGTATGGTAAGTATTTGAGGGAAAAAGAGCGTGGAAGTTTGGTGCTCAAGGATGAATTTTCGTTTTTGTATAGAGCCTCCTGCCACTGGAAATTGTCTGTTCAGCAAGTTAGGATGCACGGGGACGGGGACGAGGACTGTATGGAATTTGAGCTTTAGGAGGACTTTCTGCGATTGGGAAGTGACCAAGTTTCAGAGATAGCTAGGTTTACTTAAAAAGCAACGTGAGCCAGTCAACAGACCCAATGCTTTGAGTTTAAAGTTGGGAATGAAAAATAGGGCCGAGGATAGTTTTCCCTTTTTCTCGATCTGGATACCCAAGGTGCTGAGTCCCAAGGAAGGTGTTAGCTACTAGAGGAGTAATTCTAACAGCGGAGAATCTTAGAAAAGAAAGGTTGTTTGCTTGAGGTGGTGTTTCCTTTGTAAGGAACGGGTGAGGAGGTGGACCATATTCTGTTACATTGCAATTAAGCCACGACTTTATGGGAATATATCTTTAAATGGTTTGGAGTTTCTTGGGCTATGCCAAGAACCATTAAGGAGTTGCTTCTCGGCTGGAAGAGTGGAGTTAGGAGAAGAAGGCAAAAAGCTTGAAATACTACTCCTTTTGCTTTGATATGAGTCATTTGGAAAGAGAGATATAGGAGAACCATTTTCGTTTGGGGCACCCATGTAGTTCATGTCCGTATAGAGGAGTGAGTGTCTTTTGGAGAACCATATTTTGAACGTTTCTCCACTTTTTGATTTATCACACTCACTTGTATACGGCCAAGTTGTCCTTGTTATTATCAATGAAAGCTTTTACCT
This sequence comes from Solanum chilense, assembly GCA_032847665.1. Taxonomy (NCBI): domain Eukaryota; kingdom Viridiplantae; phylum Streptophyta; class Magnoliopsida; order Solanales; family Solanaceae; genus Solanum; species Solanum chilense. The sequence continues at coordinate 7,388,823 of CM064965.1, forward strand.
TTGATCAAAATAATACTTTTGATGCCATTAACAAACTAGAGTTTCAATTTAATCGCATTAAACAGGTTGGTCTACTAGGCTACATATGACAATTGCACCTTGTTCCTAATGAACTATTAATATTTTCAAAGATCAATCAGAATATGTGTGGATTCTATAAAATACAACTTAGATACAAGTCACCACTATTAAGGAACAAGATTAAATAACTGCCTCTCTCGAGATTAAAATCCCTATCGATACACCAGGAAGGAGACGGTGGGAAGGAAGCATCTATGTTTAGTCTTCAAACAAAAGACCTCATTACTGTTTGACTTGGAACCTTCTAGTTTCAGATAAGAAAGATGAAAAATCCTTCACTTTCATGTGCTCTGCTGTAGAGGGACCTATTACAGAAAGTTCCATACTCAAATATATTTCTCCTATAATATCCTGCGTTTACTGGTACTCCTTTCCCAGTCTCATGATCAGATCAGCATATTTTCTCGATCACTTTCTCATTCGAACCAGTTTTGCAAGTCAATGTTACTGCTAAACTGAAAGAAGTTTTGGCCAATGATTGGTCAAATAACTAAAGTGATGAAAAACAGGGATGATTTATAGATAGTAAGCTATAGCAACAAGGAAAACAACAAAAGTAAGATACTACATCAGACATCAGCTCTCATTCTTAATTGGTCTAGAAGCACGACACATCCACTTAAAACACTGCATCCAAAGAGAAACGATTTCCAAGGCCATTTATTTTGAGTGTTGACGATACCAAACTCTACAACTAGACAAATGTTCACGCAAAAAGTTGTTTAATGGAAATACGCCAAAAGGAAAAGGACATGGAAGATCTCGAAGCAGATATGGTGCCATAAATATGCAATGTATTTTTGTATATTTTACAAAAGAAACAGAATTGAGAAGCACTTGTGAGAAATGATTGACGTGGAATCTTAAATTCATTACTTACATAATCGTCATTCATCTGAGTCTTTGCAGCCTCCATTCTTACTGTATCCTCGGCTGTTTGTTTTTTTTGGTGTGAAATGGGACAAACAAGGCTTTCAATGTAGAAAGCACTCTTCATACAGGAACCAAAGTTAGTAATCTCTGCATATTTTATTGTGTCATCCTTTGTATTGTATATGGCCGAAGTTGATCCAAACACAACCAGAATTTCACCTTTATTTGACATGCAAAACGGAGTGGTAACCACATATTTTCCAGGGATGGGACGTTTGATGGTATACATTTTTGCCCAAGACTCTTTAACCCCATACTTCTTCATAACCCATAAATTTACGTGAGAATGAGAATTACAGAGTATAGAAAGATAATTACCCAATACTCCTAGCCTCAAACCAAAATCCTCTCCTACACAAGAAGGTTGCTCTACCTTTTCCCAATTCTCATCAGCCATATCAACAGAAATGATGCCCCTAGTCCCCATACCATTGTTCAAATTAAGACCACTAATAGTAGCCCAATAAAGCTTCCCATTTACAAACGTACCTGATTGAAGAAGTTGCAACCCACCTGGAAAATCATCCTTACTTCTCCAAGAATCACTGCTTAGACTATATATGTTGACCTGGGTGTCCTCCAAAAGCCCATTTTTATACCTACCAAATATACCTACAACCTTATAATCATCATGGCACTCATCAAATCCAAAACCATATGTGAAAATGTTGGTATTCTTCAACCTAGGTCTAGAAGCAGGCAATTTCTTGTACTTACTAATTGTTGGGTTCCACAGAATTAACTCGTATGCCCCATCGGTAAGGCAAATCAACCCATTGGCTGAACCCACAATGTTGAAAGATTTGTAGGGATATTCCAAGTCAGATGCCTCAACAACAGATCCACAAAGTAAAGACCTAATCGAACAAACCTTAAAATTGGAGCAACTTCTCCACATGAGCTTATGGTGGTTGTAGTCCTCGTTTTTTGCTGATAAACTAAGATGGGTCTTGATAAAATCTTGACTAGAGATTAGAGCAAGCCAAGATTTTGAAACACACTTAAATTGAAGGAGGGATTTCACTGGTAACCTTAAGAGAATTTCAGTTATGAGTTCCGGTAGAAGGGTGGGAATCGCCAAGCTAGAAGAATCTTGCATTGAAGTTACTGAAAATTGTGAATGGCTTGTGGGTTTGATCCGATTTGAGGGTTGATGGGAGGCTTCATCTCCCTTGGATTCCATTTGAGGGTGGAAAATTTTGCAATCTTTGAAATTTGATTTTGCTATGTAAAAGGTTAGTACAAGGTTTTGGGTATTTGTGACTTGTGAGTTTTATGGTCGATTACCAAATTCATCATTCCTTTTAGAGAAAAATTCTCTCAATAGTTCTATTGTGTTTTCTTTTATACTCCCTCCGTCCTATATTACTTTTCCAATTTCGTGATGAACCCAAAAGCCATAAAGATTTGGTAAGGCCTGGCTGAGTTTCATGACAAAAAAACTACTATAGATCTTCAATATTGGAGATGGTATGAACTATGATGAAGAGGAAAGAGAGGTTGGCGGCGGTGAAAGAGGATGGAATGGAATATCTAGGGTTCTATAATGTGTAGCGATATTCTCTTAGAAGTGCAAATTAAGTAATAAGAAGAATATTACTATTTTATTAAAATGCTTTATTTTGGTTGCTAATCAAGTTAAATATTCATTGTTCTTTCCGCTCTTCCTTTTTCTTATCTTTGTAACAGGACATGAAATAGATTCACATTGTATATCGCTCTTCTCACAAAAGTTTTCCTAATTAATGGGGCCTTGAGCTTGTCTCGGCTCAATGTTCTCATTTTGTGGTTAAAACTTTCGGTCCATTCATTTGTTTCACCAAACCAATAGTTCAACCTATCTACGTTTACCGCTTGTACTACATCACTAATTTAAAAATAATTAGCTACAGACCAATTTTGTAGTTGTACAACAAAATGCATTGTAGATCAGCAACGGATTATCAAAAGTTTATTTTAGATACGAGAAATTTAATGACGGATTAGTAACAAACTTCTTAGCGAATTTCAACTTTCTTTTGTAGTGGTTTAGAAACCTTGCTCTATTCTATTCTTCTTGGTGTGAAAGTCATAACAGGAGTTCTTCCTCATTGAGTCGCTCAGAACCTTTTCTTGTAAAACCAATTATCTTCAAATAAATATTTTTCTATATATAGATGAGAGGGACTTCTGTTAAATAAATTATGAAAGGTCAATTTACTTCGATAATGAGGTTTACTTTGAAAAAATAAATAAGAGTGATTATTGTCATGTAATATAACTTCACATAGGGGTGTAAGGTGTTAAAGGAAAATCAGAAAATTGCACTAAATCAAACGAAGTCGACTTGAAAAAATTGATTTCCATTTGATTTAGTATTTCAGTTTAAAATTGCGGTAACATTTGACTTATTGTAGTGTTGCATTGGATGAAGCGGTCATGGAAGTGAAGCTTGTCATACAGAGTATTCCCAAAAGAGAAAGTTTTAAGTATTTTGGATCCGCAATCCAGGATAGTGGGGACATCAACGATGATGTCACACAATGCATTGGCGCGGCATGGATGAAATGGAGGCTTGCCTCTAGAGTCTTGTTTGTTAATGAAGGTACCACATAAACTTATAAGTAATCTCTACAGAGTGGTGGTTAGACCGCCCTTGTTTTCGGGTGGAGTGTTGGCCATCCAAGAATTCACATGTACAAGAAGATTCATTTGGGGGAGATGCACTTTATGGAGATTGAAGATGTAGAGACGAATATATGGGCATACTAGAAATGACAAAATTAGGAATGAGGTTATTTGGGAGAATGAAGGAGTAGCCTCTATGCCAGACAAGATGAAGAAAGTGAGACTGAAATGGTTTGGGCATGTGAGAGAAGGTGTGCCAAATCCCCTAGTGAGGAGGTGCGAGAGGTTGAGTGTTGGGGTTCAGGGAGGGGTAGAGGTAGGCCAAAAAAGAATTGAGAGTAGGTGATACCAAAGACAACACTAGATTGGAAGGAACAGAGGTCGCATATTAGGGTAGAGGGTTAGTAGGCTTGGTTAGGGTTGTTCAAAATCGAACCCAAACCGATAATCCGAACTGAAGAAAAAAGTTATTGGTTTATCAATAATGAGCTTCGTGGTTTTGATAACGGTTTTAATATTTTTTTCTTATCGTGTTATCGGTTCTTAACAGTTTGAGGTTTTTTCTTATCGGGTCAACCGATAACCCGATAATAATTAAATAATTATATTTATACTATTTTGTATATAAAGTCCTTGACTTAGAGTTTGGTTTCTATTTTTATTTTTTATTGTCTCAAACTCTTGGTTATTCTACAATTTAAAAGTGTTTGCTTTTGAGCAAGACATAACTTATGAACTCATGTGCATGGTTCATTTTGTTTGTCACCTTGTTTCTAAGTGATTTTCAATGATTATTTTTATGTCAAATCTTAACGATTAAATTGATAACCGAATCAATAACAATCAATAACCGATAAACCAATTACCGATAAGTCAATATATTAATAGTTCTATAACGATTTAACATCTCTACAAACCAATAACCAATAAGTCAAACCTATAAACTTCAAAACTGAACCAACTGATACGCATCTCTAGGCTTGGTAGTGACTAGTGCCTATCACAGTATTACTCGTACCCTTGTAGTTATGGTCATATGTGGTTTATTATGTTGCGATTATCACACTATTTTGTTTTGTTATGGTTCTTTTCCTTTTTTTAGTTGGGTTTGATGTACTTAAGTGTCTTTCGGAAACAACCTCTCTACCTCCACGAGGTAGTGGTGAGGTATGCGCACACTCTACCCTCCCCAGACCCCACCTAGTGGGATTTCACTAGGTATGTTGTCGTTGTTGTTGTAAGATTTGACTTATTCTGGTTTTAAATGAATAAATATCAAAAAATAATAGAACCAAACCTACATGTCGAGAGAATACACAATAAAAGGTGCATGAGAGTACATAATGCATAGAGATAAAATAGAAGGAGATCTATAAGTTCATTATGGAGAAGGATTTGCCTATTAATATCTCATAATGCATGTGGAGGGCATGTAAGTTCAATTTACCTATTGATGATGTGGAAAGAAACCATAGCACACTTACTTCTAACATCACACTTATTGCTTCAGGAGTACTGCCTGCAAGCATTTCAAATATGAGAGTTGAAGGATTCATACTAACAATTCATTCTGCTTAGTTAGTACATTTTTCAGTTTTTTTTAAAATCTTAGCATCATGTTATTCCATTGTTTTCCATGTTATAATTAAGGATGGAAGTAGCCTATTTACTTTTGGCCAGTTCTTATTTCATCCATGATGTAAGTGATAGCTTTGATTTTGAATGATAAAATTAGTCACTAGACACTCAGCCTAATGGTATATTAGCTTCATGAAATAGCAAAATATTATTGTATAGAACCTTCATCAAATATAAAAAGGTTTCAAACATTTGTTCAACAAGAATATCCAAATAAAATCATCTTTATTCCGAACAATGACTATTAATTGGCACTCACTTGATCTTCATTGTTATGATAGTCTGATGATCTTCTTGACCCAATAGGAGGAGGAGTGACACTTCCTACATCTGGCACCTGCCATTAAGAGAAAAGAAAACAAAACGAGACAATCAATAAGTACCATACCACAAGAAGAATATATGACACATCCACAACTAAAAAAAATAGTAAAACAGCCAGAATAAGTATAAAGAAAAGTTAAAACAGTCTAATTGACATTATCTTCTTCTACTTCAATTGTGGTCCAAGAACCATAGCAGAAATACAAGTGAACCATGGAAAATTTTATTTATCTCAAGTGAACCTTTCCTATTTGCCAATCTTCTTTCATTTCTTTAAAACCATGGAGTCCGGCCAGCTTGTGCGCACCTCAACTAATTTCACAGTTTATGGTTACATCCCACCGGCACAAGCACCACCAGGCAAGTGGCTTTTTCCTCGGTAGGATTTGAACCTAATACCTTATAGTTCTCAATCCATTTCATTGACCTCTAGACCACACCCTTGAGTGCATCTGAAAGTGCCTAGGAAAATCAGCAATAACCTATTTTTTTTGTTTTTTAGATGATGCAGGTCATGTTTAAGCCTCAACATACATCATAAGTTCATATCATTATCTTGTAATGATCAAGAAATCCGTCTATGGTCAATCCTTGGGACCAACCACATACTTCGAAACTTGGAGATCAAGAATTAGCTTCTCTGCCATAAAAGTTGATATCATAATAGGACCTAATACCTGTTCCGATCCTAGAGTAGAACAACTAAAAGCTAGAATGTTGCTGATGTTCATATGATGCATTTAACGGATAGATATTTGTGCTTAATATGGTCTTGGAATCAAAATTTAATTTTTCTAGCAAGGAGATCTCTAATGCAAGGGCTGAACTTGTACAATGCAGTAAAGAGAATGAAAAGAATTATTTATCTTACAGACCCTATTAAAATCTCATTCTTCATGTGGAGATAGGTTCAGAAGATATCCGGTTATCTTAACTTCGACAAACAAGTCACAATTCAACAATCAACATTGACCATTCACAAAAACATTATTTTACAAAAATAGTTGGAATCCAACATCAAAGCAATGTCCAATCATTTTGACTACATGTCTTGATAACCACGTGCAATGCATAAGCCGAGAGACTAGTTTGTGTATATACACAACCTTATAATCATCACTTAACTCACCAAATCCAAAACCACTTACGAAACGTGGTATTCTTCAACCTAGGTCTAGAATAAGGCAATTTCTTTTACTTATAATGGTTGGGGTTCGATAAAACAATTCTTTTGCCCCATCGTCAAGACGAATCAATCCATTGACATAACCCACAATCTCTAAAGATTTGTTAATAACAGACCCACAAAGTAAATACCTAACATAACAACCCAAAAGATTGTTCTTTTAACAACTCAACATAAGCTTATGGTGGCTATAGTCCGCGTTTTTACCTAATAAGCTAAGATGGTTCTTAATAAATTGTTGACTACAGATTAAAGCAAGACAAATTTTTGAAAACACACCTGAGCTGCAGCAAGGATTTCACCAGTAATTCTTCAAGATTCTTGCACTGAAGTTGATAAAAATTGAGAATGGTTTGTGGGTTTCATCCATTTTGGGCGTTGATTCGCTTACTTTTTTGGATTCCATAGGAAAAAATTGCACTCTTTGATGATGATTTTGCCATGAAAAGGTTAGTGAGAAAGGTTTTGTTTATTTGTGAACTATCCCGTTTGGAGGTTGATGAAAGGTTTTTTTTAAATAAAAAAAAAAGAAAAACTTATTAATGTATTGTAATTTTAACAAAAATAAAAATATTAGTATTTAATGTATTTGAGCTACATATTAGTGTATTCGATTTGATTTTTTAATTTTTAAGAAATTAATTTAATTAGAAACTTATTAGGAATAGATTGTAATTCATATTAAAACGAAGAAATTTAGGTAATTTACACATATTATTTTGAAATAATTTTAGTGAGTTACTCATTTGAAAAAGAAAAATTAATGGATTATATGATGAAAATGCAAATAGAAAACAGAATGTTTTGAATTAATATATTATTTTTCATCAGTAGTAGAAGATTTTCACTATTTGAATCATCCCAGTTTCGTTTTAGCAGCTTATTCTCTTTCAAGGTCACTTTTACCTTATTTTGAATATCTTCATTTATAATTTTATCTCTCTTAGTATGCCGACATATCTATCACAAAATTCTCATTTTGCCACCTTCATCTTCTTTACCTGAGAGTTTTTGAATTTGATAACACTCCGCTTCATATAACACGATTGAATCACCATTTTATACCTATATTTAAGTTTTTGTGACACATTTTTATCACACGAGACTTTGGATGCAAGCCTCTATTTCTTTCCGGTTGCACCGATACATTAATTGACATTTTCATTTACTTCAATAATCTCCAATATACTTGAGACCTCTTCTCTATTGATAGACATGTGTATCAACTTTCACTTTCATATCAGTCTCATGTATTATGTCACTGAATTTTCAATCCATATCTAAGTTTCATTCAACCTCAACCATTTAGACGACTTTAGGATATGTCTTCATACCTCTAAAGTTAGCTCCATCACGAATATTGTTATCCACAAATAAAATACACTGTAACACCACACTTTGAATGTTGCATCTATGAATCCATTAGCAAGGCAAATAAAACATAATCCCATTACAATCAAAAAGTGCTATAAGTTTTTTCTTTTAATATCGTTATTCGACTCCATTATATATATTTCTTATCACCTTAGTATATGTTATTTGTATATCTTTTATCCTTCAAGCATCTCCGTATAACCTTCATAGGAACTTTGTCATAAGCCTTTTGAGGAGATTCTATGAAGTTGTTTGAAAGCTAGAGATATACATATGACATACATTTGGATAATAAAAAACATGTACATAAAGCTAAAACTTGAATAGTGTCAAGGAAAGACACTCAAAAGTAACGTAATTAAATTTTAATATCATAACAATCAAAATCGAAATAAAACAAAACTCTATTTTTTCAAAACTTAAATTTGAGATTCTAAAAATATATTATTTTAAAAAGGAAAAAAAAACAACTTGAAGTAGATATAATGCCACAACATCATCATCCAAATTTTCTCAAACATTTGGCGCTTTGCTCTGTATCTCTGCACTACAGCCTCTTGTTCTCCTCCAATTCTAAATCCTACCGAAAATGGTGAAAACAGTAGCAGCCATGGGAGGAGCTGGAGGAACCCTTTTCTGTTCTCAGAGTTTTGCTGTCTTCAGTAACAGTCAAATTCATGCCCAAATTCGACCTTCATTACCTCTTACATTGCCACCACTTGTGCACAAATTGACCACTTTCAGTAATCAAGATTCAATTTTGGCGAAAACCCAGTATCGTCTTCGACTTAAGGTTGTTACTAAAGCTGCTGATTCGTCTCAGCCTGCCTCTGCTATAACTTCATCCGGCAAGGCTATTGTTCCCGATGAAGAGTTTTCACTTGCTAAGGTACTTTTCTATTGATTTAGTTGACTCATTTGGAGAAGAATGATTATGGGGTCATTTGCATATTTGCCCAAATAGCTTTTTTTGTTGTTGTTGCTGGATATAAGTTTATATTTTCGCATCATAATATCCACAAGTTATCCCGGCGTTCTTAATTAACTTATGTCCGCTAGGCGTAAGTTCAATTTCTAAGAGAAAAATTTAAGACCAGTGGTTGTTATGAGTTTAAGTTCTATGGACTTACTTATCAAATGAAAGCCCTTTTGAGTCTAGTTTGTAATGCTGCTAACTGTTCGTCAATCTGAGCTCTGTACGGGAAGTTATGACCATTGAGGATTCATATAGATGCCCTAACTTATTTGGAATCGAGACATAGTTGTTGTATTTATGAGGTTCTTTCTTGAATGATTTTATATTTGGGACAACAATACTCCTCCTTTTTCAAAATGTTTGATACTGTTCCAACTAATGATGTTTTATTCAACTTTCAATGATTCAGTATTCAAATTTTAAATTCTGTCAATGTTTTCTCTATCAAACTAATAGTAACTAGTTTGATAGTAATATTTTAAAATCTGAAAGTCAATGCAGTAGTACATGTCGTATAACATGAAATGGAGGGAGTAAAGGACAAAGAAAACATTATAGAGAAATATGTCAGTGAGTAAGAGAATAGGTAGTTAGAGATTTAGTGGAAAAGAACTAGTCACTGGATTTTGAGTGAGAAAAGTAAAACTTAACTTTTGCATTCAAATAAGATATCTTTGAACTGCACCTAAGGGTGTAGCCTAGTGGTCAATAAAGTGGGTTGAGCACCATGAGGTTTCAAGTTCTAATTCCACCATAAATAAAACACTAAATGATATCTTTCCGTTTGTTATGGCCAATGCGGACAGTCCTGTAGGCATACCGGACACCATGGCAATTAGAAGATGATATCCTTGGCGGACAGTCCTGTAGCCATACCGCACACCATGGTTATCGGAAAAGATGATTTTTTAGCTTGACTGAAATATATTTTTACACTGTAGTCATTTCAGTTCCTTTACGTTACATCATTTTTGTAATGTTTATGGGTTTTTTTCCTGCACTAATCATGGAGTTTTTCCTTGCACTAATGTGGACTATTTTCTTCTTTTCATCATGTGTTTTTCCTTACTATAATGCACAACTACGTTGTGTGCTTAGTTTTAGAACCCATCTGACTTTGCTTTTACATCATCAAGAAAGATTGCAATTTTATCCTATATCAATTTATTTGGGTCCTATAATACTGGAATTTTCTTGGTCTAGTAAGAAATTCGATTTTGATGAAAATGAACAGCTTTATAGGCCATCAATGTTCTCAAATCTACTGGTCATGAAGGAATTATCAATTGTTCTCTGAACTCGCTCGCATGTGCAGGTTTCTTTTGGAGTTATTGGACTTGGTCTTGGTGTTTCACTTCTCTCGTGAGTATAATTAATTCATCATACTTTATATTATTGACTTTCTGTTGTCTAAATTGACAAAGAAATACTTCAATTAAGGGCTTTAATTTTGTTCATTCATATATAGGCTTTCATATTTGTCCTGTCCTTTTGATTGTTCTGAGTCCCACACTTCTTTTCTTTTCTCTCCCCTTTTATTTTCATAGCAAAGAAAAGAGATTATTGGAGGTCACATTTCCTTTCTTGCTTTCTCATTTTTGACACATTTAATTTGACATTAAGTCTACCTTGACACTACTATTGTTCATTACACTCGACAGGTATGGTTTTGGGGCATATTTTAACATTCTTCCAGGTTCCGAGTGGTCTGCAATTATGTTGACATATGGTTTCCCACTTGCAATAATTGGCATGGCTCTTAAGGTGATCTTAGCTCTCCTCTTCTTGACCAACTTGCTTGTATGAAGTTAATAAGACATAAGATCTCAGTAATGAATTATTGGATCCATGCTTCGAAGTATGTTCTGTCTAGTGTTGTTTAATTCACTGAAGCAAATAGTTCTGCTGTCATGCATGAACATGTGGACACACCTCTAATCCGCCACCTTGATGATCCTGGTGGGGAGATCAGTTTCATTGGATAACTTACTCTCTTTTACTTTTCAGTATGCAGAGCTCAAACCTGTGCCATGCCTGACATATGCAGATGCTGAACTACTAAGGGAAAAATGTGCCACTCCAGTCCTTAAGCAGGTAATGTTCTTCTGAAAACCCTCCTGTCACCTTGACCTTTCCCAAAGCACGTTAATGCATACCAAGAAGCTCCAACTTTTTTGGAAAGGGGTGTATTTTAGCATGGTTATTCAGCCAAAAGTTTGTGATAGGCAGAAGTCAAAGATAATAGTCCCTTCTGAAGTTAAACATCCCCCTTAGCTTTTCCAGCAGCCCAAAAATAGTTTTTAACATCCTGTAAAATACGATTTTTATCGAATTTTAGGTTACACCATGATTTCTTGAAGTCCACCTTATTGCTATTAATAAAAATTATTTCTTGTCCACCTTTACTCCTCCTAATAGGCTAATGCAATTTTTTGGTTCTTTCCAGTTACCAAAAGATCAAAGTAACAGTGGTTCTTTATGTTGCCTGGACTAACCATTCCAATTTATGTGACATTGTTTGACTTGACACAAAAGTTTAAGAAAGAAAGGGAAACTTTTGTAGTTTGTGGTCAAAAACACTCCTTGACCATTTGTGTGGCTATAAATCATTTCATTAAGAGTAAATGGAGAAATCTTGAATTAAGTTGTTTCTTTGGGACGAACTAAAAAGGAAAGTGTGCCACATAAATTGGGATATGGGGAGTATATATGTGCTATTCTTATCTTGATGACTATGAATCAGAGACTTAGACATTCATTTTAATATGCAGTGAGTAGCTTGTCGCTAGGTTAAGTCAAACTTCTACAATTCCTGATACGATTCTTCTACTAAGATAAAATGAAGTCTAAACACAATTGTTTCCTACTATTGATGATTGCTACTAATACTTCCTTATGATTGTACTCCCAGATTTCATTTTAGTTATTTCATATAAAGGATAGATACATTCTTCAGTTACTGACTAACTAGTAATAGGATTTTCTTTCTATAAGGTTAGGAGCGATGTGATAAGATACCGTTATGGGGATGAGCAGCATTTGGATGAGGCATTGAAGCGTATATTCCAATTTGGACTGGTAATTTCCCTTATCGTTGTGTTTAGAAACTGATCTTAATAAGAAGCAAACACTGATGAATTTTCTGGTGAACATATAACAAATAAACATGATATGTGCCACATTTTAATTACTTTGAGTTTTTGAATGAGGTGAGCTTCATAACTCAATGGAAAACTCCTAGAAAAAAGAAGTATTTAAGTTGACATTGTATCTCCACCGCAAAACTCATCATTCTCATGGGCTTAGCCTATAGGGAAAATTATGCACGCACCATGGTAAATATTAAAATAGTTTTGCATTCTAATAGCTTTTTACATAACTAAGCAATTTTCATCATAGGTTGAGCAGCAAACTTTCTTGTGGCTATTTTTTAGTTTAGCTAGAACGGATGCCCTGTTCTTTATATATTTTTCATTTATAAGAATCTGCTAAATCCAGAAACTTTGTATGCAGCAACATGCTTTCTCCTTCCGAAAGATGCTTTAGCAACTTCTTACCATAGGTGGAAATGATTGATTTGGGTCTCTAAGAAGCCGTTTCGCAATTTTAAGCTTAAATTGTTAGCAGGCAAATACAGAATCGTGCAAGTTCATTATTAATAAAACGTAGAGAAAAGATGACACTAGGTTGTGATCAATTTTCAGGGATGTTGTTCGTATGGGTTAATCGTCGACTCAAAACCCTATAAAATGAGTAAATTCATGAAAAGTTCATCCTCAAACTTTGTCGCATGATCCTCTTCTTTTCCATTCTTTTGGTTCAATGAGTTTTGTCTTCCATCTAGTAGCTTCATATCAGCCTGACATATTGCCAGATTTATGCCCCAATTCTGACAGTGATGTACCTTTGTAGTGAAATAGACACAAAATAGCTTTGGCAACAAGAACAAAATCTGTCTATCTAAAACTTGTAACATGTGTTCAAAATATTCATTATGTTGACTGTCAGTCTTAAACATCAAGTCTATCTGTTGATAAAATTTTCTGAGTACTCCTTTTCTTCTCTCTTTTCGTTGCAGGGTGGAGGAATACCACGTAGAAGTGCTCCAGTCTTACAAAATATTCGAGAAGAAGTATACTCCTTGAACTTGATTATGTTTCTAATCAGTGATTTGCTTCCTCTTATGAAATAATATGCTGAGTAGTTCTTTTATCCTATGTTACTCGGACCCTCCAAAAATGTTGCCGTTCCCATGTTGAATCCTTCAAAAATACTGGCGGTATTTCTGAAGTCCCAAGTTAGACTTCATAATTTCTAGATTTTATAAATTATCCTCCCACCTAAACTATATCTGAAATCTCTGTGGATCCTACAATCCACTATTTGGATGTTGACAGTTGTATTCAGTTGGACCTTATTATAACCGAGAAATCCCCAAGGACCAACCGCTCCACAGTTTGATACTCAGTGCACTCCTTTACCTTTTTCCATGTTTATACTGCATTTTTGTCAATGGCAGCCTTCAAACTCCTCATGTGCACCTAATCCACACGTCACTGTTCTTATTCTGCTTTCACTAAGAAATTCGTGGATTTTCATCACTGTCCTGAAAGGACATCGACATCACATAACCAGAACTTCAATAATTGTGTTGTTTGCAAATCGCCTTATGCTTATTGAGTATCGTCATTTGTCAACCTTGTTTTCCTCCTCTTCTGATTTTTTATTTCAGCTGCTGATTTCATTTGGTAATTTCTATGTTTCAGGTGACTGAGGATGGTAAATACTGTCTAGTGCTGGTATTTGAGGCAAAAGCTCTGCAGTTATCAGATTTCGAAAAAAGACAGGTAAAACAACGATACTGTAAACACATCCATCTCATCCATATAGTTTCACAACTAATATTCTACTCCACTTCACTCTTGATAGGCAAAATTTACGTCTTTCTTTGGACCTGGAATATCGTCTGAAATTGGTTAGTTCTCAAGTTCCATTGACCTTTAATGTGACTTTGAAATCAGACTTGTTTGGACTAATCTTCGTAGCGTTGTGCTTGCAGTAAAGGGAGAGAATGATCTGTATGAAGTACGACTAATTTCGAACACAACATTGTAGATTGTGAAAAGATCTTGTTACTCTGGGTATATAGAGAAGGTCCACTGTGCCACTTGAATATAATGATAATTTTTTTTTTCAGTCTGCACTGTACATTGTTGAATCCATAGGAAATTTGATATAGAATGATGGAAATTATAATCCCACATGGTAGTAACTTGTATGAGACCTGATTTTATTTACCTGTACAATTGTAATTTATGAAGATGTGGTTGATATAATATAGTAGTAATGTTCAGAAATTGCTTGCAACAGTTTGCCTACTATTCAAGAATTGATGAAAGTTTGTAAATGCTACAAGTTACCAATTTCATTTGGGGCAATTCAGTTGGCCTGCATGGTTTGTGATGCCATCTGTGATTCAGCCAAAGTTTGAAAATCAACAATGTTATGATACTACACTAAGATTGCAACATGTTCATTGATATGATATCGTGGACATTCTTAAAACAATGGTGTCGAGGTCAGTTTGCGCACAATTGTTAGTGAACCTTCATTCAAAGATGAGACAAATGAAACTCACATACACAAGATATACACACTAGAAACCCCATGGCTAGAGAAAGACAACGATAAAGATATGTGTATGATAAATGGAGGCTAAAAGATAATTGATTTGTTAAATGCTGAATTATTCAAAAATACAAAGCTCATCGACACAAGCCAACACATCAGTATACAAGAAATAGCTGTATTCCAACTCTAATTATTAAATGGCGATGGAAATAGCATCACAACAAATTGTACTAAACATGTATCTTTTATCAGACTAAAACCTGTTTTAATATCAAACAACTTCAGCAGTAAATACGAAGAGTTGTCGAAAATCACAAAATAAGGAGTACAAGACTAGGCTACTAAGTTGTCACTGCTGCCCATCACCCGACTCTTGTTTTGAAGCTTCCCTGATCTCATCCCCGGCATCATCCTGGAATCATCATTTACAACAGAAAAACCATTGAATGATCAGATTGGCAATGATCAAAGCAATACGGCACATATTATTTGACATGCTAGTATTTCACATATAACCCTAGTCCATATCCTAGGTTGCACATAAAGGTCATGGCCTTCCTGACAAATCTTTTCCTCGTGTCCATGACCAGGAGAAGGTAAGTATAAACTAACGAAAGCTGCTGTTTGGATGTATATGCATTTCACAAGAGAGAGAGAGAGAGAGAGAGTCTTACCGTGGTATCAGAAGTCCAAAGTGTGAGATTGTCTCGGAGAAGCTGCATAATCAATGTACTGTCCTTGTAAGATTCCTCACCCAATGTATCCAGCTCTGCGATGGCATCATCAAAGGCCTGATACGAATAACCACTGTGAATTAAGTTTGCATTTTCTTGCTTTTTTTTTCTTTTTATTATAGTGTTTTGCAGGCTCCAAAACTACATCCCACTCGCAGATAGGACGGACACTGAGAATGGGAGAAAACTACACCTAAAAAGTACAGACAGCCAGACTAGTATTTTAAAACATAGAAAGGGACAAAATCCTAACATGCCTCATTAAACTTTGTGCATGGAGAAGTACTATTACTACAACACCAGGTCGCTAAAGCCCCAAGACAACAGGGAAAAATAATGCAAAAGATATGAATTCCTCCTTTCAGTTCAATCAAAATAACCAATTAAAAGTTTTTGTCCTAGAATGCAAAAAAACACTTCGCTCCAACCTTCAGTCATAAAAACTCGTGCGATTCATGACTTCTTTCAATAAAGTAAAAGGTGGACATATAACCAATTAATGATTGAATATCAAACTTCATTGTCCTTGTAATGCATTAAGGCTAAAGTTAGTTTACAACAATAATTGCGCCTCAATCCCAATTACAAAGCTAAAGTTAGTTCCTTTGAAGTTTCATATTCAATTTGAAATTAGTAAGGACATCTAACTCTTTTGTAGTCTATGCATGATCGACCAATCGTGTGTAAGATAACAATTTTAAGTTAAATAAGTCAACATAAGCTGAGAAGCTTACCTGTTTTGCAAGGTTACAAGCACGATCAGGTGAGTTTAGAATTTCATAATAGAACACCGAAAAGTTAAGGGCAAGTCCCAGCCTGATTGGGTGAGTAGGAGCCAGTTCAGCCAATGCAATATCCTATACCACAAGAGACAAAACAACTCAAATCATTGTTATTTACATTAACCAGCTGATATAGTAAACTGGTAACCATGAATCACCTACCTGAGCAGACTTGTAGGCTAATAAAGTGTTCTCTGCAGCTTCTTTCCTCTCTGCCCCCGTCTTAAACTCAGCCAAGTACCTATGGTAATCACCTTTCATCTTCAAGTAAAACACTTTGGACTCGGCTGTTGAGGCTGATGGTACTAAATGGGATTCGAGAAGGCTCAAAATCCCATCACATATCTTGCTGAGCTCAGCCTCAATTTTGGCTCTATATTCTTTTATGCTGCTAACATGGTCTTCATTTCCACGGCTCTCCTCTTTCTGCTCAATTGAAGATATTATCCTCCACGAAGCCCTTCTTGCACCAATGACATTCTTGTAAGCCACAGAAAGAAGATTCCTTTCTTCCACAGTCAGCTCTTCAACATCTACCTTTGCAACCTTCTCCATAAACTCAACCATTTCCTCATACCTCTCAGCCTGTTCAGCCAGCTTGGCCATGTACACATTTTCTTCACGTGAATCGGCCATTTTTGTTGTCTATAAAGTTACCTGGTTCAACAAAATATCTAGGTAAGTAAAATTGACAGATACTAGAAAATATTGATTCCACGCATAGCTTGACTCATGTTTGGAACTAAGTAATGAACATTTTCCATACTTATTCCTTGAGTATTTTTGGGACACTTTGAAGGCGGACATGATTTGGATAAGATTTGAGAAAAATTGGTTATCGAAGTTGAAAACAATATTTGGAAGTTGAAGTTGTGTTTGGACATGAAAACAAAGTAGAAGTTGTAAGTGAAAACTTGAGATAAAGGTTGTGTTATGTTATTGACGAGTCAAATTCACCCTTTATAGTCGACTTGAGAGAACTTAATACCATCTAAGCAGTATTTAAATAAAATCTCATTATAACTATTCAAAAATCAAATAGTTCTGTCTTAATTAATAGAGTTTCAGAAATTATAAACAATTCAAAGTTAATTTGAATATTAGATTGTAAATCTCATTCCAACAGTTTTCTTTATTCATTTGTTTTGTTTTTTTAACATTGGATGCAAGGAAAGGGGAAAATGAGGGAAGGGATTGATTATAACCAAACTCACCAGCGAAGTAAAAGTTCATATAACCAACCAACTTAGCTACATTCCCCTATACATGTTGTTGTTGGGGTGTATGAGGGGAAACGAACACCTTGTTTGGATGATTGTTATCCATTGTATTATATTGTTAGCTTATATATGATGTTTGTTTTGATTTCTACTTAAATTCTATTGTATCATATTGTTTAAATCCATTGTTAGATAACGACGAAAAACCCCATTTTATGTAACAACCTATTTGGTATGATTGCGTCGTTACCTTAACATTTTCTTCTCATTTTGTCTTCATTTATCATTTAATAGTCATATTTCATTTTTTATCCTACTCTTTCATAATAGCTCTAACCTTACCTATTCTCCTTGTAGCTTTATTATTCATATCATGGATGTATAAAATCATGTAACGAACAAGAACAACACAATCTATCCAAATATTAAATTCATTATAACAATCTAGTACGGTAGAATACAACACAATACAATACGGCAGAGCCAGAATTTTCAATAAGTGGATTCAAAATACTAATTAGCAGAAGAGGCCGATGAGGGTTCGACATCTGCTATATGTAACTAAAAACTACTTTAACCATGTATAAATAATATAATTTTCCGCCAAACGAGGTTGGGATGAACCTAACTATAAGGTGGCTCTGCCATTGAATACGATACATTATGAAACAATACGTAACAATTATTCAAACAAAGTGGAAGACTTCAAAGGATTATTGAACATTTTATCTATAACTGTATTGTCTATATGAAGTAGAGAGACCAGCAACAGAATCTAATGGTATATCTCTAAATCTGGATCAATCAATAACATGAAAAATGAATTGGACAACGTACCTGGTGATTGATGTCTCTAAAGAAGAAGAAGAAGACTCCAATTAGAAGGATATTGAATGAGAAGGAAAAATGAATAAAACTCAAGTGAATTTAAAGCCAAAAAAGACGGGGTTATTGAAGATTTACGTGTTTCACGGGTTGACCCGTTTTAAAGGACTGTTTGGTGTGGCTGCTTGTTAGAGTCGCGCTGGCTTTCACGGTTTTCTTTTGGGTTAGTTTACTCCCAAACTACACTTTTTGACCATTTTGTATTTGGCCTCCTCTTTTTTTTTTTTTCCCTCTTTATTCGATTCGAGTTAATTATTCTAACATATATTATGTCATTGCGATTCATAGATGATATTGATATACATGATAATATTAGAATATATTAATTTATTTTACGAGTTTTAATCACTTTATCAAAATAAAAAGACCTCATTTTAGAGAGAGTGAAGGGTATTTAAAAGTGGAGTCGTGAATATTCTAGGTCCCTTCTCAGCTACTGAATCATTATAAATTCTGGATTTGTTAAACCTTTTATCATTTATTGTATCAGAATCATCTTAAGGATAGAGAGCCAAGTTTATTTTTTTCTTTGAATAAACGACCAGCCATAGAATAATCATTTGAGTAAGCATTGTTGTTACAGTATAATCTCATTGTTAAAAATATATCCAGTCTAAAATTATTCAAAAATTATACTCCAATCCACAAATAACATATAATTCAGAAATTTTAGGCTATTGTTGCAAGTATATCGGCCTAAATTAGCCTAAAATTAGTCCAAATAATCAAACAATAACCTAAAGTAGTCCCAACACTAAAGTTTGCTAAGTTAATTTTAGGTGGATTAGGCTATCATTTAAGTATAAATTTAAGGAATCCCATAGTGTAATTCAATAATTATATTCTGTCCCGACAAGTTTAGTAATTACAAAAAATCCCTTAAATTTGTTGAGCCGTGATACTTTAGAATGTAGTGATACATGGTAAATGATACATGGTAATTTAAAACTGTTGAGAAAAAATAGGGGGAAAAAATGGTAAAGTTAATGTTGTTAGTAAAACAACTTAATTTGTGGTAACAGATTATTAATCAGCATTAAATCAGCACTTAATTGGATATTAATTTCAAATTTTGAAAATCAAAGATTATATCATCTATTTTGAAAACAAATTTTTTAAACAGTCTGTTAAAATTGAACTACAAAAATTTTATTGTTGTTACAGTGGGTTTTTCAAGATGAATACTTCGATTTTGATGAGATATTCCGGAATTTGGGTGAACGAATTGCAGTATGAAAGTTACAAAATCGATGGAATCGTTGTTGGAGATTCAATTTTGTTGTAGCTGAAACTGTGTATCCACCTAGATACAGAAGATCATCTGGACTACCAAGAAAAAGAAGAAGAAAGAATGTAGATGATAAATACTTTGTTATTATTGGTGTTGATAAATATACTTGTGTCAATATTTGTTTTTAATATAAATTATTATAAATCTTATGCTACACTAAGATATATAAATTTAAGAATTATTAGGTAACATAATGTACATGATACATATGGTTTATCTAGTGTATCATGTACTTTTATTGTGTGTTTTTGGTACACATTGTTTATCTAATGTATCATGTACTTTTAGTGTGTATCATTGATTTGCACAATGATACATCGCCATTAGAAAAAAAATACAAAAATATTATTGAGGTTATTGTGTACTTTACAATGACTATAAATCATGTATCATGTGAATTTATATAATTTAACTCGTGTAATGCCTTTTTTGTTATGCTTTTCTTGAAATATACAGTAAATAACTTTACTTTTAAAAAATAATACCAATTCATATAACTATGCTATTCAATTTACTTAAATATCATGTAAAATTTAAGGATTATAGGGTAACATAGTGTACATGATTCATACGGTTTAGCCAATGTATCAGTTATTTTTAGTGCGTGTTTGGTATATATGTATCATTTGGTTTTGCCCAGTGTATCATCTCCATTAAATAAACGATGATGGATTCAAGAAGAAAATAATGAAATATGCTGGGTTAAGAAGAATGAAGATGATTGTGGAAAAAAAAGAACTGAAACTTGATGGAGTAAGAAAAAAACGGTAGAAGTTAATGGAAGTTGTCCTGCTTCCTGAAATTTTTACTTTTTTAAATTTCAATTTTTTTGAATTTTGAAATTCAAAATTTCAAAATTTGGTCTTTTATTTAAAATTAATTAAATTTAATAAATCAAAATCAAAAAGCTGATTAAAAGGTTGAGTGTTTAAATGGATAAAATTTAAAATTCAAAAACTGATTTAAGAGGTTGAGTGTTTTAATGGAGAAAAAATAGGCATTAAAATGGGTAAATGTGTATTATAGGAGAGAGAATATAATGTATCTAAAAACTTACACTAAAATTAAAAAAAAAAGGGAATTATGTAATATTTAAAAAAAGTAGGGAAAATTAGAGAATATAAAAATTATAGTTGTGTATTTAAGTTATTTTTCCATCATTTAAATAGGTTTACCCAACCCCCAAAAAATCCGGGTCGGGTTATACTGTCGGATCTTTTTTTTCTTATCTAGACTCTGATGAAGAACACAACACAATGACAGAGAAGCTCTGAGTTTCCCCTTAGCTGTTGAAGATGATGTTATCATGGCTACACAGCCTACTGTGAATTGGGTTCCTGCGTTTTCTTCTCAAAACCAATTTTTTTCACCCAGAATTGTCTTCTTTACAAAGGGGCAGTCTTTTTCTCGACGTTCTAATGTCTCGGCAATCGTACCCAGAAGAAATCTTGGGGGTTTTGCTACTTCAGCTGCGGCTGCCGTGAGTTTTGCTGAAGAAACATCGACCCGTGATTCTATTTCCTCAGATTCTCTTCAAAAAGAGGTAATTTTCACTCTCTGACTTTCCTCTTAGGTGTTGTTTGGTAGAGTGTTGATAAGTATCAGTAATGCTGCGATTATTTCCTATCCATTGTTTGGTTTCTGTTTGTTAACCAACCAACACCTGCACAACTGGCCCTTGTTTTCTGGGGGCGAGCTTAGTGCACCAGGCTGTGCACAATAGATGGTCCAGAGGGAGCTTAGTGCATCGTGCTGCCCTTTATAATCATTTAGTTTTTTGTTGAATTGTGGGAAGTGAACCATCCTCTTAATGTTTAAAGATTTTGCATCCAAGGGTGTGTCCTAATTGTCAATAGAACTAGAATGAAAAAGATTACAATGGAAGACCATGTAATAATCCACCAGAGGCACTCTGAAGAATAATATGTAGTTTCTTCCGATTTGGGGATCGCCTGGAAATTGGAATACTAATTTTAAAAAAGAAAAGTTGTAAGCTTAGGAATAATGGGGCAGATTTATTTATAGGAAAAGGGCCAATTTTTCTCTTGAACTATTTGAAATAAGATTACTTTGTTGTCCGTTTCGGTTTTTGGCACAAAAATACCTTTGCCATTAGCTGGCTTGATAAATCACATTCTTACTATGCTATCATCTTTTAAGTTGATCAAAGCGTAAGTTTGTATTCAGTTATATAGTAACATTCAATCTCTCCTTACTAGCGTAAAGTAGATATTCGAGTTAACTGTATACTATGGAAACGTTGTTAGTATCTTCTTTCAGTTGACAGGAAAAAGGTCTTTCTCGTAAAAGATAGCATTAATTTGTGAAGATTTGCTATCAAGAACAAGTTCTTAATACCTAATCAATATTCATTAATGACCAAGCAAATGAATTTGTTTTCGTTAGGGATGATATATAAAATGTTAAACATGACCAGATCCTCATTGGTTCCAAAATTTTGTGGGTGATATTGACTTTGTTTAAGGACTGGAGGATAACTTTGTCCCTTTTCCATTTGAGTTGGGACAACCGTTAGTGAGTAGGGAAATTTTGAGACACTTGGCTAACAGCGATGGCATTTTTGTTTCATAAAACGAAATGGAGGACATAATTATCCTATTTCAAAAATTTAAAAAGCAAAATTGGTCTTTTATCTTTATTTGTATTATGTCTGAAAGGCTGCAACAGATCTCCACGGGTTTGATTAGTTTTCTTTTCCGATTCTTTTTTCTTGAACCAAGTTGATGGATGACGGTTCAAACCAGTGAATCTGTCGTTTTAATACTATGTTGGGTGAATGTCTCATTTAGTTGTTTAATCTGTTAAAAAAAATTGTTTTTATTTATTTTGTTATGTATGCAACACGTCTCCTCGGCTCTGTTTCTTTTTCTTGGACCAAATTGATGGCTGGTTGTTCGTACCAATGCATCTGTGTACTTTAATACTATGCTGCGTGAATGTCTCAAGACATTTATAAGTTCAATGGTTAGAGACGAACTGCTTTGATTTACATACTTATGTCTGCAGTATCATTATTTTGGTGTTTCATTCTCATTTTATTTAGTTTTTTTAGAATTTCGTAAGATTTGCACCATTTTCATTATGGTGCTTGGCTCTTACAATCTGCTGGATGTACAGAAGCTCGGTGTGTTGGTCAAGCCACTGGAGAAACCTAGGCTAGTGTTGAAGTTTATTTGGATGGAGAAGAACATCGGAATTTCACTAGACCAGGTAATTCCTGGTCATGGCACGATACCGTTGAGCCCCTACTATTTTTGGCCTAGAAAAGATGCTTGGGAGGAACTTAAAGTCATGCTCGAGAGTAAACCATGGATATCCCAGAAACAGGCGATTATTCTTCTTAATCAGGCCACGGATATCATCAATTTGTGGCAACAGAGTGGTGGTGATTTAGCCTAAGCCTTCATAGAACAAGATTTGTCATGCTGCCACTGTTCATCATTTATCTTTAGCAATCATGCCTGTTATGTTGCAACTTTTTTCACTTGAAAGGTCAGTCAAAACTTATTCAATTTGTTTGTTTAGATTTTCCTCTTGTTTCCTTTTAAGTTTTTGGATCATATTGTAAACTATGTATCTTAAAATGATAGCCTTGGTTCTTCATGAATATTAACATCTAACAGAAACAAAATTAAATTGTACTGATGGTAGATATTTATCTATGTTGAGTATCGCACGTTGTGGGGATAGTACGCTCATTTGGTCTCTTTATATAGTCTTGGCTAATCCTTCTCCATTTGCTAGGTCCAAGATCCATTTCTTATCGAAGGTATCTAATCCAGACCCATCCCAATTCATCGTTTTCGATATTGGCCCCATCATATATTGTCCCATGGTCCAAATGTCTAGCCCTGGGCATACAGGGGTGTTAAGTATCCCACATAGGTGGGGATAGGGTCATTTGGTATCCTTATATGATCTTGGACTATCCCTTTAATGAGTTAGGTTTTGAGGTTGAATTAGGCTAATGATTTATATTTCTTACCATATAGCTTGGGGTTGAACAACGACGATAACATATTCATCCCATAAGTGAGATCTAAAAAGGTGAAATGTACAGATCTTATCTCTATTTAGTGAGAAGTGGAGAAGTTATTTTCAATAAATCTTCGGTAAGTCTATCTCCTTTCATGTATCTCTTCGAAGCTTTGTCCTTCCACAATCCATATCTTATGGTCGAGGCAGAGTCAAGATTTTTAGTGTATAGGTTTTCGATCATAAACTTTTTTTTTTGCTTATTGGGTTCTAATAAATTTTATATATATATATATATATATATATATATATATATATATATATATATATATATATATATATATATATATATATATATATATATATATATATATATATATATATGTCTCCGCCTTGATTATGGTTACATGCATGGATGCAATCATGTCTTTTTATTATTGTCATGCTTTGAAATTATATTATTGTGTCTTAATTAAGCCAGAATTTTGTATTAATCGTTCACAGAAATAATAGATGCAAACATATATTTTCTAATATATTAATGATATTATGTATAAAACATGCGTTTTTTTTTGTATATTTGTTAGCCGGTGTATTTATTTTTTAATCTAGTGGCCTGATATGTTAAAAGCATATTTGGGTCTACAACAATTTTGTAAATATCTAATGTGTTTTTAAGAAAAAAGAAACATTGATCATTAAACAAGGCCGGAGGTAAAATATTACTTATGGATCCAGATAAATTCAATAACTTTTACTTAAATCTTATATTTAGACTAACAAGTTTACTATATATATATATAACTATTTAATTGAGAACTTATTAACTCCGATGAGTTATGCGTTCATTAGCAAGTTAAACTATTACTAAACTTCAAATTTTAGCTCCATCTTTAAATCAGGGCCGAACTTGAAAGGGAGTTCGAAGTTGAAAATTTGCATTTCATTTACAAGGTTAAAATCAAGTTGAACCTCCTTAAACTTTTTGTATTATATATATATTAGACGTAGCATACTAGCCTATAAGCTATTAGGGGTGTAAAAATAGTCTCTATCAATGGTGACAAAAATTAGATACCAAATGTCGACTAATATTTAATAAAGATATCGTTCGACGAAGCCTTGTAAATTATATTGGAGAACCTTAGTAGTTTAATTAATTAACTACATGAGCTTTCATCTTATTAGTGACCGGTGAAATTCCCTCTCCCCTGCCCCAAAAGAAAAGGAGCACAACAAATTAAATTTCCAGAACTACAATTTTGTAAAAAATGAAAATCAAGTTCGTTTAACGAACTTGTAATTTTCTAGATAACGACACAAAATATCCATGAATTAACATTACAAAAGAGCAATTTAGGAAATACTAATACTAAAGGAAATAATTTAATCTCATTACAAAGAAATCAAATTAGGCAGTTAACTGCAACACCTTAAAAACCACAAGGAAGTTGAATGCTGTACGAAAAACTCAAAGCGAGGTCTCTGAAAATATTGCCAAACAGTAACTACTTCACCTGTGTTCAACGATACTCTTAACCATCAAATGCGACAAGTTAGATCACTATGACTGACACTTCAGCAACAACTATAGCAAAACACGAGATTAAATTATTGTACAAAAGTGACTAAAACCCGCCATAGGTACTTTTGAGTAACTCAGTATTGAGAATCAATAATGGTAGGAGCCTTGTGCAGCCATATTCTGGTATGGTGGTGGCGCCTGCTGGTGTTGGTGCTGCTGCGAGTTGATGTTTTGATATGTTGACAGTTGTATTCAGTTGGACCTTATTATAACCGAGAAATCCCCAAGGACCAACCGGTCCACAGTTTGATACTCAGTGCACTCCTTTACTTTTTTCACGTTTATTCTGTGTTTTTGTCAATGACAGCCTTCAAACTCCTCATGTGCACCTAATCCACACGTCACTATTCTTATTCTGCTTTCACTAAGAAATTCGTGGATTTTCATCACTGTCCTGAAAGGACATCGACATCACATAACCAGAACTTCAATAATTGTGTTGTTTGCAAATCGCCTTATGCTTATTGAGTATCGTCATTTGTCAACCTTGATTTCCTCCTCTTCTGATTTTTATTTCAGCTGCTGATTTCATTTGGTAATTTCTATGTTTCAGGTGACTGAGGATGGTAAATACTGTCTAGTGCTGGTATTTGAGGCAAAAGCTCTGCAGTTAATCAGATTTCGAAAAAAGACAGGTAAAACAACGACACTGTAAACACATCCATCTCATCCATATAGTTTCACAACTAATATTCTAATCCACTTCACTCTTGATAGGCAAAATTTACGTCTTTCTTTGGACCTGGAATATCGTCTGAAATTGGTTAGTTCTAAAGTTCCATTGACCTTTAATGTGACTTTGAAATCAGACTTGTTTGGACTAATCTTCGTAGCGTTGTGCTTGCAGTAAAGGGAGAGAATGATCTGTATGAAGTACGACTAATTTCGAACACAACATTGTAGATTGTGAAAAGATCTTGTTACTCTGGGTATATAGAGAAGGTCCACTGTGCCACTTGAATATAATGATAATTTTTTTTTTCAGTCTGCACTGTACATTGTTGAATCCATAGGAAATTTGATATAGAATGATGGAAATTATAATCCCACATGGTTGTAACTTGTATGAGACCTGATTTTATTACCTGTACAATTGTAATTTATGATGTGGTTGATATAATATAGTAGTAATATGCAGAAATTGCTTGCAACAGTTTGCCTACTATTCAAGAATTGATTAAAGTTTGTAAATGCTACAAGTTACCAATTTCATTTGGGACAATTTAGTTGGCCTGCATGGTTTGTGATGCCATCTATGATTCAGCCAAAGTTTGAAAATCAAATGTTACAACACTAAGATTGCAACATGTTCATTGATATGATATCGTGGACATCCTTAAAACAATGGTGTCAAGGTCAGTTTGCGCACAATTGTTAGTGAACCTTCATTCAAAGATGAGATAAATCAAACTCACATACACAAGATATACACACTAGAAACCCCATGGCTAGAGAAAGACAACGACAAAGATATATGTGTATGATAAAAGGAGGCTAAAAGATAATTGATTTGTTAAATACTCTGAATTATTCAAAAATACAAAGCTCATCGACACAAGCCAACCAACACATCAGTATACAAGAAATAGCTGTATTCCAACTCTAATTATTAAATGGCGATGGAAATAGCATCACAACAAATTGTACTAAACATGTATCTTTTATCAGACTAAAACCTGTTTTAATATCAAACAACTTCAGCAGTAAATATGAAGAGTTGTCGAAAATCACAAAATAAGGAGTACAAGACTAGGCTAATAAGTTGTCACTGCTGTACATATTATTTGACATGCTAGTATTTCACATATAACCCTAGTCCATATCCTAGGTTGCACACAAAGGTCATGGCCTTCCCGACAAATCTTTTCCTCGTGTCCATAACCAGGAGAAGGTAAGTATAAACTAACGAAAGCTGCTGTTTGGATGGATATGCATTTCACAAGAGAGAGAGAGAGAGAGTCTATGAAAGAAATCAAATTAGGCAGTTAAGTGCAACACCTTAAAAACCACAAGGAAGTTGAATGCTGCAAGAAAAACCTAAAGCGAGGTCTCTGAAAATATTGCCAAACAGTAACTACTTCACCTGTGTTCAACGATACTCTTAACCATCAAATGCGACAAGTTAGATCACTATGACTGACACTTCAGCAACAACTATAGCAAAACACGAGATTAAATTATTGTACAAAAGTGACTAAAACCCGCCATAGGTACTTTTGAGTAACTCAGTATTGAGAATCAATAATGGTAGGAGCCTTGTGCAGCCATATTCTGGTATGGTGGTGGCGCCTGCTGGTGTTGGTGCTGCTGCGAGTTGATGTTTTGATATGGAGCTTGATGAGGATTAGCGTTCTGGTAAGGCAATTGGGAAGGACTACCACTAGGGTAACCACCTTTAGCTGGATAACTTTGATAAGCACTTTGTTGAGCAGCATAATTCTGGTGGTAAGCGCCTTGATGAATATTACTGCTCTGTCCAGCAGGAGACCCGTATCCTTGGAAAGTAGGCCGCCCAGCATTCAAGTTCTCGGAGGACCCATGAAAAACATTGTGCCCAGCATTCATACGATCTGAAGTGCCCCGAATATCATCAATGAATCCAGGTCCAATAGAACGAGGATCCTGATATCTTGCACTACTTCCAGCAAACTGTGATTCAAACAAAGGATTAGCAACAAGAACTACATGAAATAGAAATCAACAATCAAGTTCTGAACGCAACATCGGCTCAATAAATAATCCATTTCTCATGCTATAACCAAATCCCCAGTTATGGGGATATAAGTAGGAATAATAGCTGGCCTTAGATTTTTGTGTCTTGATGCAGCTGCTAAACTTTTAACAAAATAATTCAACACGTAATCAATTAGAGCCTTCACATAAAAAAAATTTAACGGAAATGCATAGTTGTTTCTACTTTCAACCCAGGATATTGGCTGTTACAGTTGCAAAGGGAGCAAAGTGGGAAAAGTAATAATTGACTCCTTCGTCAGGATTTTAGGAGTGATTAGGAGAGGGCGTTGTTTAAATTATCAAAACTTCAATTTTGATTTTAAGTTTTTTGGATTTTTATTTTTTTGAGAATGGCAATGTTGTATAATCCATGTTGCTCGGACTCTTCAAAAAATCCCAATGGTGCATGTCAGATTTGCCAAAAGTATTGTATTTTTGAAGAATCCGAGACGGGTGCGGCATCAAAATTGAAGAGTCCACGCAACTAAGTGTATAACACTGGAGAGCTCCAAAAGATTTGGGCCCAAAATGATGGGAGAACTATAGCAATCACAAAGAACCTAAAAAATCTACCAACTGTTCAACTTCTTCTCTACCTTCTCTTTACACCAAAAATAGAATGTATTAATACAAATTCTCTTTGATTTTTTGAATTAAATCAGAAATATCCTCGAAGCAACTAATGTTTATTTCTCCCCATATTGACCAACATATGTATACATTTGCCCTCCTTGTTCCCCAGCCATAGAAAATCTCCCCTCAACTTATCCCATCTTTCTTCCACATTAGAAGGAACAGGGAATAAAGACAAGACATAAGTTGGCAACGAATCCAAAATTGAGTTAATTAGAGCAATTCTTCCTCCAAGAGACAGATACTGACCTTTCCAGTTAGCTTAGTTTCTTAATTTTTTCTACAATCCCATCCCAGATTTTCAGCTCCTTTATGTTTGTCGCCAACAGGCATGCCCAAATAAGTCGTTTGGAAGTTCTCGATTTTACATCCCAGGATGTTGGCCAGACTTTGTATTTATGGGACTTCTTTAACATGAAAAATGCTGCTCTTCCTCCAATTAACAGGAAAACCATAAATTGCCCCAAAATAGCCATAACCATTTTGACAAAACTATAATCTACCTTAGCTTCACAGAAAATAACAGTGTCATCTGTATAAAGCAAATTACAAATCTTTATCTACTTCCCTGCTTGATTGCCTTATCCTAAAATCTTTTATCCAGTTGTTCTGAATAGCCGACCCTCTTCATACTGAAGCCTTTTAGAACTTAATATTAAGAGGACAGGAGAGAGAGGATTTCCTTGTCCGAGTCCTCTCTCTAAGGGATAAAAGACCGACAGGCGTGAACCATTAACCAAAATTGAGAACCTGACAGTTTTAATGCAAAAAATCAATCCATTTCGACCAACTCTCATAGAAACCAATACCAATTTGTTTCAAAATGTTGAGAAGGAAATCCCAGTTGACAAGGTTATAAACTTTCTCTATATCTAGCTTCCAAATAATCCATGGGTCTACACCCCTGAGCCTAGATTCCAACATTCACTGGCTATGAGTGTTGCATCCATAATTTACCCGCCTTTTATGAATGTCATTAGATTCTTGACTACCTTCGTTCACCACCCTCTTCAACCTCTCTGCAAGAAGTTTAGCAATTATTAGATTCCACTTATGAGGCTTATAGGTCTAAAGTCTCTTAGTTCAGTAGCCCAGTTGAATAAGTGCCACATAAGTAGAATTAAGGCTTTTTCAAACTCCTGAAGGGCATGAAAGTGTCTATTGGTATTCATAAAATATTCCTTTATCAGTTCCCAGAAATTCTAAATAAAATTCATCGGGAACCCATTTGGACCTGGAGCCCTATCACTGGCACATAGTTTGATGCAATTCAACACTTCATCAAATTGCCTTAGTAACTATTCTTTTTCCTCCACGTTAATACCTTCAACCCCTTGAAGATTAAAATCAGGCCTCCAATATTCAGTTTCTTTGTAAAGATTCTGATAGAACTGATGATTTCCCTTTATGTCTTCTGGATCAGAAACAAAAGTCCCATCCACTACTAAAGTATCAAATAGAGTTGAATCTCTTATGTCTTGTGGCAACTGTAGGAAAATATTTAGTTTTCTTGTCCCCTTACTTGAGCCATAGCACTCTGGATCTCTATCTCCAAGCTATTTCCTCATTTCTGGACAAGTGGATTTTTTTGAAAGAGGTCACCCTCTGATAGGATTCTCTTTTCCTGGATCTTCTAGTCTAGATAGCTTACGCAAAATATCCTCCTTTTTCTGTTTCCAATTATTCTTATTTCTCCCAACCTTATCCAGCTCATCTTTCAACATCTTCAACTGTGTGGCCAGAATGAATGAACCTGTATTTTTTAGTGATTATCACTTTCCACCATTATGTGTTCTTACATAAATTTCCCCAACTATCCTCAAATGATGTCCTATTGATATGGATGATCTATGTATCTCTTGATCCCCTCCTCAACTAGAAATGCATAGCTGTTTCTACCTTCAACCCAGGATATTGGCTGTTACAGTTGCAAAGGGAGCAAAGTGGGAAAAGTCACAATCGACTCCTTCGTCAGGATTTTAGGAGTTATTAGGAGAGTGCGTTGTTTGAATTATCAAAACTTCAATTTTGATTTTAAGTTTTTTGGATTTTTATTTTTTTGAGAATGGCAATGTTGTATAATCTATGTTGCTCGGACTCTTCAAAAAATCCCAATGGGTGCATGTCAAATTTGCCAAAAGTATTGTATTTTTGAAGAATCCGAGACGGGTGCAGCGTCAAAAGTGAAGAGTCCATCACTGGCACATAGTTTGATGCAATTCAACACTTCATCAAATTGCCTTAGTAACTATTCTTTTTCCTCCAGGTTAATACCTTCAACCCCTTAAAGATTAAAATCAGGCCTCCAATATTCAGTTTCTTTGTAAAGATTCTGATAGAACTGATGATTTCCCTTTATGTCTTCCGGATCTGAAACAAAAGTCTCATCCACTACTAAAGTATCAAATAGAGTTGAATCTCTTATGTCTTGTGGCAACTGTAGGAAAATATTTAGTTTTCTTGTCCCCTTACTTGAGCCATAGCACTCTGGATCTCTATCTCCAAGTTATTTCCTCATTTCTGGCCAAGTGGATTTTTTTGAAGGAGGTCACCCTCAGATAGGATTCTCTTTTCCTGGATCTTATAATCTACTGAGGTCCTCCATTTCCTCTCTCTTCACCTAGAAAAAGAAAATGTGAAATCATTCTCAGACATAAAACTTCAACTATCTTCTAGGTTCTCCATTTCATCTCACTTTGTACCCTTCACAGAAATAGTGGTATCTTTAATATAACTAGTACAATCCTCACCTCTTAAGCTAGCTTTTGGGATTGAGTAAGACCCAAAATCCATTTCTTTACATGGTATTTGAGCAGGACTCATCCCAATTCCTATTTCCAATGTAGGGGACATATTAAATTACCCACACGCCATCGAGCTAGCTTCTGCGGTCCTACATCGGCCCTTTAAGGGATGGATGGTCTCTCTATTATGTCTTGGGCAATCCTTGATTCTTTACAAGAAATTTATTACATATGAAATGAACACATATAAAGAACAACATTTCAAAGAATCAAAATTTGAATATGAAAATACATGTAGTTTTTCCCTAGCATGTCCTCAATATAACCTAAAAAGGGGAAGGATTTTTAGATTCCTATATCGTGGGAAAAAAGGTGGAGTCGGCAGTAACAATATCAAGCAGTTCACCCAAATAGGAGGTTATCAAGAAAAAAAAGAAGAGGAAAATAACACAATGCAAGTCTTCTACCTGGTTGGAGTAATATGGACTGAATGAACAAACAAAAGAACTCACTAAATCATCTATTAGTAGCTCCAGGCAAAGAATAATTTACCTCATCAATGTTGTACCCTCCTGTTCCTTTTGCAGTACCATAAGAATGGTCTGGGAACTTCATCTCTGGGGGACTACGGATATTTGAGAATCTGGGGTTCACAATGGTTTTCAGATGAACTGCAATAGAAAAAACAGTGGAAAAAGAACATATTCCGGAATTGGTAGTACCTAGTGGCAATGGGAAGATCTGGATAACTTGGATGGTCACATTCACGAATAGCACCCTACAAAGAGAAAGTGGCACTTCTTTAGTTAACTGGACTAACTGAAAAGACCAAGGCAGCAAATGTTTTCCACAACTCAGGAAAGTGTGACAAGTCACTTATTCAAAATCCAAATATATGGTCAAGGGGAAAATACTATCAGACAATCACAGAAATATATGGCAAGGCATATCTCATGTACAATTCTAGTAAATTCATTTTAAATACAGGATTGGTGCCTCATAACACCACAACATTAAATGAATTAGATGATACATTCTGCAGGTCATACTGGTAGTGCAAGGTTGCTAGAACTTGGTGCTCTCCTCGTGTGAATTATCCTTAAAGAGGTTACAACAAATATGTCACACTACCCCATAAAACCAAAACATAGAAGATCGGAAATAAAGGTATGAATTGCCCCAGGCTCCACTGTTATCAAAACAAAAGTCAAGGTATAAGCTCCAGTAGAAGAACATTAGCCAGATAATCTTCCCTACCTTCAAATGTTCATATCTTCTAGAGCTACCAGCCGCCATCGCACCTGAACGTTGTGGGTCTCGACTTCGAAAATCCTCTGAAGGAACAAATCCAGGAAGTGGCCTAACATGAGTAGACTCCACTTTACTATTTGCATCCCTAAGGCATCTTTCTCTGAGCCTTGAAGAAATCTCAACCAAGGCATCTTTTGCAACACCGATGCTTCCAGATATCTGAATAAACAGAACTTCAATTACTTTGAGATTGAAATTTCTCACAAAATCATGGAAACACAATACCGACATGCACTAGAAAATTGAAACTAGGTCATATCACATAAGTGAACCAGAAAAGCCTAAGTCAAACTTGCATACTATAGATAAATCACCTGCACAAGCTCTTCATCTGCAGATGCGCATCTGGGTTTTTCGTCCTTGGAAAGAACACGAATATCCGCCTGTGTTCTCCTTCTCATCTCATTGATAACCTGTCCTCCTTGTCCAATAATGCAGCCAACCTTATTTGAGGGGAAAAGAAGCCTCGTAGTGACAATTCCTTTGTCAGAAAATTCACTTGTTTTACTTTGAAGTTGGAGAATGGCATCAATAGTTCGTGATCTGGGATCCCAAAAAGACTGGAAGGAAAACTATGGCTTAGTGACATGCTATCAGTATGTTAATATTATGAATTCCTCAAGTAGAAACATTACCTCCAAAGAGGAGACACAAATAACTCTTTCATCAGATTCAGGTGCGACATCCTCAACATGTATACCCGCTCCTGTTTCCTGCTGCAGTTGTTTTACATTGAAGCCTCCCTTGCCTATAACACCACCAATTTTTGCAGCTGAGCACAGAATTTTCATGGTGAAATCACCTGGAGCTTCACCAGCACTAGGGGGAGGACCATAATCAAAATCTGCACGGCCAAATCCAGTAAGCTGGTTCCTATAGCCTCCCACCCCTAATGCAGGTGGCATACCATTTAAATTAGTTTTACTTTGAGACCACATTGGTTTTCCTGGAGGAATCATATTTTCCATGGGAGGACCAGGGGGGTGAAAACCTTGAGCACCATGTACCATAGGAAAACTCGAGATAGGTTTGTCTTTTCGAGGATTCTGATGCAACAGAGTTGATACTTCATACAAGGCTTTTTTCACTAAAGCAGGTTTGCCTGAGATCTGAGAAGAAAAAAAACAGTATTGAAAAAAATCTGACATGATATGTCCCAAAGAAAGATAATTAATTCAACTTCCAAGACAATTAGCAAGAAAACTAAAACTACAGAACTATATTCCCCAATAGAAATAGTAGTTTGGAACATGATTGCATCCGGACAAAGGCAATTACCACCATAAAACCAAGAGACTAAACAGAGTTGAAACCCCAAATACCTGATTATCTATTAGATGTTTCACACAAAAAAATAGCATGGCTACCCAAATAGACAGACAGATTGGAGAGAGAGAGAGAGACAAACAAAATTCTAGCATAACTTCCATTTGCATAATTTAATGCAGAGACAGAAAATTTCTGCTTGTCAAAGAGGTACATTGTTTTTCAAGTTAAAATAAAAAACTCAATGAGGAAATTACGAGTCAGATAAACAATAGCTACTAGACAGCTCGTCTACTGTTCATGGACTTGAATTGCACGCTAGCACTAAGGTATCAGGACTAGCAGAGGCTTGAAGACAATCATAGGGAGAAAAAAGAGATTTACAAAAACCATCTGATCAATGCAACTGCTGCATGTAGAACGAAGATCGGTAGAGATGAACAATTAGTTAAAGTAAACATACTCTTTCCTTTTCACCCTCTGCACCATCAGACTCTCCAAGTAATGAAAGTTCATATCAAAACTCACTCACATAAGAAACACAAAAGAAACTAAATAATCTACGAATCCAAAGAAAAGAACATGATACTTACTTGGACCAATTCATCAGTGGTCATAGCACAAGCGGGCAAATGCTCAGCAGAAAGGACACGAATGCTAGCCCCAGTCTCACTTCGCAATTTCTGAATAACATCGCCTTTTCTTCCTAAAAGGCATCCAACCAAATTGTTCGGAACAAGGAGACGCGTGATTATTACAGCTTCACTCTTATCCTCATTTTGTACTCCCAGCAAGTCTTCCTCAACAATCCTATTGTGAACTTTTAACAGAGCATCTTGCGCAGCACAATGTGGCTCCATGGAATAATTCTCTTCCTTTGTCTCTGGATTATCATTGTTTTTGTCATTATTCTGTCTCCTAGCTAGTTTTGTAGAGGGACTGGAGATGATTACTATTCTATCATCAGAACCAGGAACACTGTCAGCAACTGTAATCTTTGCTTGAGTTTCCTCTCTCAAGGCTTTGATTATGCTACCACCTTTTCCAATTACGCTACCAACTTTTTTGGAATGACAAAGTATACAATAGGTAGTATCTGAACTCTGAGAATTTTCAGATGACCGTTCATGGCTAGAAAAATTCAACTTTGCATTTTTACTGCCTCCCTTCCTCTTGAATTGGGGGTTCGAGCGTTGCTTGAGAGAATTTCTTTTGTATTCGTCCATGACTAGATGGATTGAGTTATTATCAACTAAAAGAACCTTCTTATTCCTTTGGGCAACTTCTCCTTGCTTCAGCACTTACTCCAACAAGAATATGACCTGAAAAAGGAAAAACATTTAACAAGAGACAGAGAGGGCAGCAACTACAAACATTAAATAACTTGTAAGGTACGATTAAGAGACAGAGAGGGCAGCGACTACAAACATAAGCGAGCTAAATAACTTATAAGCTATGATCAAATGCTAGCCAAGTTAGATGTAAAGTACGCACATATATATATCACCGTAGTTGGACTCCACTGGTGAGACTACACTAGAAAACATTTGGTCATGGACATATTTTACCCCCTCTGTCTCAATTTATGTGGCATTCTCCATTTTTAAAGAGTCAAATAGTTCAAGTTTAAACAGAAATTTATGTATGGAATCTTCTATTTTTTTTAAATGAAATTTATATATTTGTAAATTACGAAAAAAGTATAGTAAGTCCCCAGTCACAATAATTGACAACTCAAAATAATTAAAAGATATATGAAAATTTTATAGTCAAAGATAGACTTGTTTTGAATCTCAAAAACTGAAAGGTGCCACATAAATTGAGAGGGGGCATTTGGTTGAACTATATGTATTGTTTTCTTTATTCATTTGTTTTGTTTTTTAACATTGAATGCAAGGAAAGGGGAAAATGAGGGAAGGGATTGATTATAACCAAACTCACCAGCGAAGTAAAAGTTCATATAACCAACTTAGCTACATTCCCCTATACATGTTGTTGTTGGGGTGTATGAGGGGAAACGAACACCTTGTTTGGATGGTTGTTATCCATTGTATTATATTATTAGCTTATACATGATGTTTGTTTTGATTTTTACTTAAATTCTATTGTATCATATTGTTTAAATCCATTGTTAGATAACGATGAAAAACCTCATTTTATGTAACAACCTATTTGGTATGATTGTGTCATTACCTTAACATTTTCTTCTCATTTTGTCTTCATTTATCATTTAACAATCATATTTCACTTTTTATCCTACTTTTTCATAATAGCTCTAAACTTACCTATTCTCCTTGTAGCTTTATTATTCAAATCATGGATGTATAAAATCATGTAACGAACAAGAACAACGCAATCTATCCAAATATTAAATTCATTAAGAATACAACACAATACAATACGGCAAAGCCAGAATTTTCATTAAGTGGATTCAAAATACTAATTAGCAGAAGAGGCCGAAGAGGCTTCGACATCTACTATGTGTAACTAAAAACTATTTTAACCATATGTATAAATAATATAATTTTCCGCCGAACGAGGTTGGAATGAACCTAACTATAAGGTGGCTCTGCCATTGAATATGATACATTATGAAACAATACATAACAATTATTCAAACAAAGTGGAAGACTTCAAAGGATTATTAAACATTTTATCTATAAGTGTATTGTCTATATGAAGTAGAGAGACCAGCAACATAATCTTATGGTATATCTCTAAATCTGAACCAATCAATAACATGAAAAATGAATTGGGTAACGTACCTGGTGATTGATGTCTCTAACGAAGAAGAAGAGGACTCCAATTAGAAGGATATTGAATGAGAAGGAAAAATGAAAAAAACTGAAGTGAATTTAAAGCCAAAAAAAGAAAGGGTTATTGAAGATTTACGTGTTTCACGGGTTGACCCGTTTTAAAGGACTGTTTGGTGTGGCTGCTTGTTAGAGTCGCTGGCTTTCACGGTTTTCTTTTGGGTTAGTTTACTCCCAAACTACACTTTTTGACCATTTTGTATTTGGCCTCCTCTTTTCTTTTCTTTTTTTCCTTTATTCGATTCGAGTTAATTATTCTAACATATATTATGTTATTGCGATTCATAGATGATATTAATATACATTATAATATTATGATATATTGATTTATTTTACGAGTTTTAATCACTTTATCAAAATAAAAAGACTTCATTTTAGAGAGAGTGAGGGATATTTAAAAGTGGAGTCGTGAATATTCTAGGTCCCTTCTCAGCTACTGAATCATTATAATTTCTGAATTTGTTAAACCTTTTACCATTTATTGTATCACAATCATCTTAAGGATAGAGAGCCAAATTTACTTTTTTCTTTGAATAAACGAAGAGTCATAGAATAATCATTTGAGTAAGCATTGTTGTTTCAGTATAATCTCATTGTCAAAATATATCCAATCTAAAATTATTCAAAAATTATACTCAAATCCACAAATAACATATAATTCAGAAATTTTAGACTATTGTTCTAAATATATCGGCCTAAATTAGTCCAAATAATCAAACAATAACCTAAAGTATAGTCCCAACACTAAAGTTTGCTAAGTTAATTTTAGGTGGATATTCAATAGTTTATAAAGTTTAGTGTCATGATCTGTCACTTTTAATGTCTAAATCCGTAATATTAGGCTATCATTTAAATAGGTTTACCCAACTCCCAAAAAATCCGGGTCGGGTTATACTGTCGGATCTTTTTTCTTATCTAGACTCTGATGAAGAACACAACACAATGACAGAGAAGCTAATGGTACCTGGTGATTGATGTCTCTAACGAAGAAGAAGAAGACCTGAAAAATGAATTGGACAACGTACCTGGTACACAGCAACAGAATCTAATGGTATATCTCTAAATCTGAACCAATCATAACATGAAAAATGAATTGGACAACGTACCTGGTGATTGATGTCTCTAACGAAGAAGGAGAAGACTCCCATTGAATGAGAAGGAAAAATGAAAAAAACTGAAGTGAATTTAAAGCCAAAAAAGAAAGGGTTATTGAAGATTTACGTGTGGCTTTCACGGTTTTCTTTAGGGTTAGTTTACTCCCAAACTACACTTTTTGACCATTTTGTATTTGGCCTCATCTTTTCTTTTTTTTTTCCTCTTTACTCGATTCGAGTTATGTCTGCAGTATTTTTAGGCTATCATTTAAATAGGTTTACCCAACCCCCAAAAAATCCGGGTCGGGTTATACTGTCGGATCTTTTTTCTTATCTAGACTCTGATGAAGAACACAACACAATGACAGAGAAGCTCTGAGTTTCCCCTTAGCTGTTGAAGATGATGTTATCAATGGCTACACAGCCTACTGTGAATTGGGTTCCTGCGTTTTCTTCTCAAAACCAATTTTTTTCACCCAGAATTGTCTTCTTTACAAAGGGGCAGTCTTTTTCTCGACGTTCTAATGTCTCGGCAATCGTACCCAGAAGAAATCTTGGGGGTTTTGCTACTTCAGCTGCGGCTGCCGTGAGTTTTGCTGAAGAAACATCGACCCGTGATTCTATTTCCTCAGATTCTCTTCAAAAAGAGGTAATTTTCACTCTCTGACTTTCCTCTTAGGTGTTGTTTGGTAGAGTGTTGATAAGTATCAGTAATGCTGCGATTATTTCCTATCCATTGTTTGGTTTCTGTTTGTTAACCAACCAACACCTGCACAACTGGCCCTTGTTTTCTGGGGGCGAGCTTAGTGCACCAGGCTGTGCACAATAGATGGTCCAGAGGGAGCTTAGTGCATCGTGCTGCCCTTTATAATCATTTAGTTTTTTGTTGAATTGTGGGAAGTGAACCATCCTCTTAATGTTTAAAGATTTTGCATCCAAGGGTGTGTCCTAATTTTCAATAGAACTAGAATGAAAAAGATTACAATGGAAGACCATGTAATAATCCACCAGAGGCACTCTGAAGAATAATATGTAGTTTCTTCCGATTTGGGGATCGCCTGGAAATTGGAATACTAATTTTGAAAAAGAAAAGTTGTAAGCTTAGGAATAATGGGGCAGATTTATTTATAGGAAAAGGGCCAATTTTTCTCTTGAACTATTTGAAAGAAGATTACTTTGTTGTCCGTTTCGTTTTTTGGCACAAAAATACCTTTGCCATTAGCTGGCTTGATAAATCACATTCTTACGATGCTATCATCTTTTAAGTTGATCAAAGCGTAAGTTTGTATTCAGTTATATAGTAACATTCAATCTCTCCTTACTAGCGTAAAGTAGATATTCGAGTTAACTGTATACTATGGAAACGTTGTTAGTATCTTCTTTCAGTTGACAGGAAAAAGGTCTTTCTCGTAAAAGATAGCATTAATTTGTGAAGATTTGCTATCAAGAACAAGTTCTTAATACCTAATCAATATTCATTAATGACCAAGCAAATGAATTTGTTTTCGTTAGGGATGATATATAAAATGTTAAACATGACCAGATCCTCATTGGTTCCAAAATTTTGTGGGTGATTTTGACTTTGTTGTAAGGACTGGAGGATAACTTTGTCCCTTTTCCATCTGAGTTGGGACAACCGTTAGTGAGTAGGGAAATTTTGAGCCACTTGGCTAACAGCGATGACATTTTTGTTTCATAAAACAAAATGGAGGACATAATTGTCCTATTTCAAATATTTAAAAAGCAAAATTGGTCTTTTTATCTTTATTTGTATTATGTCTGAATGGCTGCAACAGATCTCCACGGGTTTGATTTGTTTTCTTTTCCGATTCTTTTTTCTTGAACCAAGTTGATGGATGACGGTTCAAAGCAGTGCATCTGTCGTTTTAATACTATGTTGAGTGAATGTCTCATTTACTAGTTTAACCTGTTAAAAAAATTTGTTTTTATTTATTTTGTTATGTATGCAACACATCTCCTTGGCTCTGTTTCTTTTTCTTGGACCAGATTGATGGCTGGTTGTTCGTACCAATGCATCTGTGTTCTTTAATACTATGCTGCGTGAATGTCTCAAGACATTTATAAGTTCAATGGTTAGAGATGAACTGCTTTGATTTACATACTTATGTCTGCAGTATCATTATTTTGGTGTTTCATTCTCATTTTATTTAGTTTTTTTAGAATTTCGTAATATTTGCACCATTTTCATTATGGTGCTTGGCTCTTACAATCTGCTGGATGTACAGAAGCTCGGTGTGTTGGTCAAGCCACTGGAGAAACCTAGGCTAGTGTTGAAGTTTATTTGGATGGAGAAGAACATCGGAATTTCACTAGACCAGGTAATTCCTGGTCATGGCACGATACCGTTGAGCCCCTACTATTTTTGGCCTAGAAAAGATGCTTGGGAGGAACTTAAAGTCATGCTCGAAAGTAAACCATGGATATCCCAGAAACAGGCGATTATTCTTCTTAATCAGGCCACGGATATCATCAATTTGTGGCAACAGAGTGGTGGTGATTTAGCCTAAGCCTTCATAGAACAAGATTTGTCATGCTGCCACTGTTCATCATTTATCTTTAGCAATCATGCCTGTTATGTTGTAACTTTTTTCACTTGAAAGGTCAGTCAAAACTTATTCAATTTGTTTGTTTAGATTTTCCTCTTGTTTCCTTTTAAGTTTTTGGATCATATTGTAAACTATGTATCTTAAAATGATAGCCTTGGTTCTTCATGAATATTAACATCTAACAGAAACAAAATTAAATTGTACTGATGGTAGATATTTATCTATGTTGAGTATCGCACGTTGTGGGGATAGTACGCTCATTTGGTCTCTTTATATAGTCTTGGCTAATCCTTCTCCATTTGCTAGGTCCAAGATCCATTTCTTATCAAAGGTATCTAATCCAGACCCATCCCAATTCATCGTTTTCGATATTGGCCCCATCATATATTGTCCCATGGTCCAAATGTCTAGCCCTGGGCATACAGGGGTGTTAAGTATCCCACATAGGTGGGGATAGGGTCATTTGGTATCCTTATATGATCTTGGACTATCCCTTTAATGAGTTAGGTTTTGAGGTTGAATTAGGCTAATGATTTATATTTCTTACCATATAGCTTGGGGTTGAACAACGACGATAACATATTCATCCCATAAGTGAGATCTAAAAAGGTGAAATGTACATATCTTATCTCTATTTAGTGAGAAGTGGAGAAGTTATTTTCAATAAATCTTCGGTAAGTCTATCTCCTTTCATGTATCTCTTCGAAGCTTTGTCCTTCCACAATCCATATCTTATGGTCGAGGCAGAGTCAAGATTTTTAGTGTATAAGTTTTCGATCATAACTTTTTTTTTGCTTATTGTGTTCTAATAATATATATATATATATATATATATCGAGAAATGAATTTTACTACTATGTCTCCGCCTTTGTTGTGGTTACATGCATGGATGCAATCGTGTTTTTTTATTATTGTCATGCTTTGAAATTATATTATTGTGTCTTGATTAAGCCAGAATTTTGTATTAATCGTTCACAAAAATAATAGATGCAAACATATATTTTCTAATATATTAATGATATTAACATGCGTATTTTTTTGTATATTGCCGGTTTAATTATTTTTTAATCTAGTGGCCTGATATGGTAAAAGCATATTTGGGTCTACAACAATTTTGTAAATATCTAATGTGTTTTTAAGAAAAAAGAAACATTGATCATTGAACAAGGCCGGAGGTAAAATATTACTTATGGATTCAGATAAATTTAATAACTTTTACTTAAATTTTATATTTAGACTAACAAGTTAACTAAATATATATATAACTATATAATTGAGAACTTATTAACTCAGATGAGTTATGCGTTCATTAGCAAGTTAAACGATTAATAAACTTCAAATTTTAGCTCCATCTTTAAATCAGGGCCGAACTTGAAAGGGAGTTCGAAGTTGAAAATTTGCATTTCATTTACAAGGTTAAAATCAAGTTGAACCTCCTTAAACTTTTTGTATTATATATATATTAGACGTAGCATACTAGCCTATAAGCTATTAGGGGTGTAAAAATAGTCTCTATCAATGGTGACAAAAGTAGATACCAAATATCGACTAATATTTAATAAAGATATTGTTCAACGAAGCCTTGTAAATTATATTAGAGAACCTTAGTAGTTTAATTAATTGACGACATGAGCTTTCATTTTATTAGTGACCTGTGAAATTCCATCTCCCCTGCCCCAAAAGAAAAGGAGCACAACAAATTAAATTTCCAGAACTACAATTTTGTAAAAAAAAAAAATCAAGTTCGTTTAACGAACTTCTAATTTTCTAGATAAAGACACAAAATATCCATGAATTAACATTACAAAAGAGCAATTTAGGAAATACTAATACTAAAGGATATTTTTTTTGTCTTTTGAAAACAATCTCATTACAAAGAAATCAAATTAGGAAGTGAACTGCAACACCTTAAAAACCACAAGGAAGTTGAATGCTGCAGGAAAAACCTAAAGCGAGGTCTATGAAAATATTGCCAAACAGTAACTACTTCACCTGTGTTAAACGATACTCTTAACCATCAAATGCGACAAGTTAGATCACTATGACTGACACTTCAGCAATAACTATAGCAAAACACGAGATTAAATTATTGTACAAAAGTGACTAAAACCTGCCATAGGTACTTTTGAGTAACTCAGTATTGAGAATCAATAATGGTAGGAGCCTTGTGCAGCCATATTCTGGTATGGTGGTGTTGACACCCAATTTTTGACCCACGTTGGTATAAATTAATTATCGAGCTTCGTGAGTTTTTCAATTTATTCAAGTCAATTAGTTTTATAATTTTGCGAAAATATAACGATATAATGCTTACATATGTGTATATAGCCGGTATATCCTGTGTATATTTCGAAACCAACCCAACTTAAAATTAACCCACCTCAACTCTTTTCAACCCAACATCCAGCCCACAAACTCAAGGCCCAAATTCCCCCACTTCAGCAGCCCATCCTCTCCCAATCACTAATCCGGCCCAAAACATTTAAATACCCCATCCGACCCAAATCCATCTAATTCCCAACCCAATCCAAACCTACCCGACCCAGCCCCATTTTCTAAAAAAAAAAACCCGACCCGACCCCAAGTCCTCTCTTCTTCCTCCTCATCATTTGTTCACATAAGAGAACAAAAAGAAAAAAAAAATCGACCCCCACGCTCCCACACGCCCTCTCCCTCGTCTCCTTCACGTGCCTCCGTCCATCACCCACGCGATCCGGCGAAAACGAAACCCCCCAGACGCGAAGCTCGCGTCTTTTTCACGTCGCGACAGCCGCGAAATTCCCAGAACACGAGACCCCCCCTCTCGCCCCTCTCTCGTCTCCGCATCTTCCCCTCGCGTCTCCCTCGCATCTCCCTCTGTCTCGCCCCTCTCCCGCATCTTCCCCTCGCGTCTCCCTCGCGTCTCCCTCACATCTCCCTCTGTCTCGCCCCTCTCCCGCATCTTTTCTCCTCTCTCCCAGCCCCGCGTCCCTACCCCACGCGACCCCCTTTTTTTTCCCACCCTCCGATTCCCAGGAACAGAACCCCACCA
This sequence comes from Solanum chilense, assembly GCA_032847665.1. Lineage (NCBI taxonomy): Eukaryota > Viridiplantae > Streptophyta > Magnoliopsida > Solanales > Solanaceae > Solanum > Solanum chilense. The sequence continues at coordinate 7,432,258 of CM064965.1, forward strand.
GAAATCGCGTCTCCCCACGTTTCTCTCTCCCACGCTCCCTAGTGCTCTCTCCCTACCCCACGTTTTTTTTCTATTTAAACCCTCTCCCTCTTCAGATTTAAGAGGGAGAGTTTTGAAGTTGGAGATTCGGAGGAGAGATTTTGTTCGGGGAGTTCTTGCTCATCTGTCCTTTGTTTAAAATAGAGCAAGGCCTTTGTTTTGTGTGTTGTGTTTCTGTAAGAACTGAAGAGCATCATAGAGGGATAAAAAATATATATATAAAAAAAAAATCGAAAGAGTTGGAAGGCTGGTAGAAAAGAGGAAGAAGTGGTATAGTCGCGTTCCTTGGCTTGAGTTTCCTCGTCTGTCGTTCTTGAACAGTAGCATTCCGGTGAAGTCGTCGCTCCCTGCTCGCCTCCTCCAAGTTCGCTGCTCCCGAAAAGGTAATATCTATCCCCTTTGTGTCTCGTTTCCGATTTTTAGTTCTTGTGTGTACGTGAAGAACTTTGTGCATTTAGTGTCGTTTCATTCACTGTATGTATTGATGCATATATATATGTATATTTCCCGTAACCCGCCTCAATCTCATGCCATCTCCTTGTTTTCTTCTGTTTCGAAATGGTTTCTCTCTTAGTATGTCGGGTTCGTTGTTAATCGATTTGGTTGATATCTCGTTGTGCTGGGGACAATGTGTTAAATATTTGAGTGTTATAGAGTCAAGTGTTCTACTCGTGTTGATCAGTTTGGCGAATGAGGTGTGTATTTCATTGTGGAAAATATATATATATATATATATATATATATATATATATATATATATATATATATATATATATATATATATATATATATATATATATATATATATATATATATAAAATAAAATTTGTTTTGAAAAGACGAAAACAAAAGAAAAGCAATTGATTTGTCGTTTGGTCGGGTGTTAAAATTTATTTCCCACTTTAACGCGCCCAAATCTTGACAAAGTGTGAAATGGTGTGCATTTTGATTTTTTTTTTATATATATTAATTTTAAACTTTATAGTAGTGCTTGTGAAATGGTGTGCATTTTGATTTTTTTTATATATATATTAATTTTAATACTTTATAGTAGTGCTTTACACTTTTGCTTTTTATGTTTTGTTTCTTGTGTTGATTTTTTTTTTAATGACAAAGTGTGAAATGGTGTGCATTTTGATTTTTTTTATATATATTAATTTTAATACTTTATAGTAGTGCTTTATAGCTTTTGCTTTTATGTTTTGTTTCTTGTGTTGATTTTTTTTAAATGAAGACATGTGTGGTCCCCTATGGGTTTTTGCTTTTGATATTTTTATTATATATTTTTATTTTTTTTTTATATTCTGTTTCCTTTCTGTGCATGCCTTTAAGTTGTAGTGTTATATGTTAGTTTTGTGTGTTGGTGTGTCATTCGTACAAATTTCCTATAGTGAGCATAATAATAGGGATTTTTTTTTTATATTTTTCTCTATTTATTTATTTTGTTGCATATTCTCATCATTTTGTCCCCTTTACCATAATTTTTTGTGTTTTTTTTTTTATCGATTTGTTTTGGCTAAGAGTCTAGCTTGATATCTTATTTTGTTGAAAGTATTTGTTGTTTTCTAAGGTAGAGCCTCGGATTAGATATTATTATTTTGTTCGCTCAGTATAATTAGAGTTTTGGTACCTCCTTCAAAAAATGAGAATTCGGTAAAAGGGAGGGAATTAATTAGTACAAGAATAGAGAAAATAAGATCCATGTAGTATTTGAGTGCGTCATTTTGTAGAGTCATTATTTTGTCCATGTGATTACGCGTTTCTAATTTGAAATTGAAAATCTATTAGAGAGAGCATTTCCTAATTTACTTCTTATTTTATTGTGGCATGTAAAATCCGCTTGAGTTCTCTACGAACTCTCCCTCTTTGCATTTCGAGAGAATCGTAAAGACTCACATTTTCTTGTCACTGAGTCAAACCACGACACCAGTGAGAAGAACCGAAGTTGCGAGTATTGAAGCAGGCCGATGAAGGCGGATTGGAAGATCCAATTTAAATTTATTATATTGTACATTATTTGTAATGGGCATAAGCCCTTGTCGCCTTTTACCTTGCTGTGTTTATTTTGTATGTCTAGACTAGGACAGGTGAATGGGTCAAAACCCCCCAAAAAAAAACAGGTGGGTCCAAAATTCGGTCAAGGCGGACAGAACCCGAAAACTTGGACCCGAATCTCTCTCTCTCTCTTTACTATTTGCTTATGTTGATTGTTTTTGAATGCCGTTAGTTAGGGTTAGAAACTCCAGATCCTCCGTCGAAACGCCTCTCTATTTTTATCAAGATTAAAACTAAAACTTAAGTGTTAAAAAGATAGATGTTTAAATTTTAAAGTTGCTTAGATTTAAAATATATATATAAAAAAATAATAAATAAAAAAAAAATAAAAAATTCACAAGTCTTAAAACAATAATATCTCACAAGCCCGTTTAAGTTTAGAGAGCTTTAACCTTAAAAATGAAGATTTGCAAAAATAAATATTTCAAAGACTCGTAAAATTTGCCTAGGTAAATTTCTAATAGGTTCAATAGTAAAGATTTGCAAAAGTTAAAACAAAATAGTCAAATAAGTTAGTCGTTGGAAAACCGTATTTAACGGAGTGTCTTAGGTGCCTTACATCTTCCTAAGACACTAATAGGAATCCCGAACCCTTAAAAGTTTTCAAACAATTTTCTGTTTAATTATTTGAAAACTAGTTTTCTTGATTTTTCTTAAAAATTAAGTGGCGACTCCTAAAAGTTAAAAATAAAACAAATTCTTTTCGAAAAAATAATTTTTCGATAAAACAGAAATGGCGACTCCACTGGGGAATATTTGGAGGATTCTAACCTTAAGGTTAACTCGTTTGACTATTTGTGATAAACTGTTTATTTGTTTAAATTGTTTAAAACTTTAGTTTTTGAAAATTTGCATTGTTCTCATGGCATAACTTCCGCCAAATGGCAAATAGATTGCATTAGGAAACGGAAGTTACGCGGCTTACCGCGACTTCTCTCAGATATACCCAAGAATTCATTTGGAAGTATCAAACAATTAGTTGGAATGTGGTCATCCGACGTTTGTTTGGTAGCTTCACCCCGATGTTTGTCCGACTCGGGTAACCGTCAAATTGAAAACTATTCTAGTAAGCCTAGGATAGAGCTGAACCAAATCCCGAATTTAGGAGCATTCGAACTAAGATGACTCAATGCCCAAGGCGTGTTGGGCCCATTAGAAGACCACCTTGAGTCCAAAAACGGCCCACGGCCTAAATGGACGTTCACACTTATGTGTTTAAATTTGAAGGATGTATACGTTGTTTGAGAAAATCATTGTCTCATAGGGTAAGGATTAGATTATAGTTTATATAAGAGTTTTAAAAAGCTACCGATCCATTCAAAGACATTGGCACCTGAAGATTGCAAAAGAAGGATCTTTCGTGGAGGCATAGTTTAAAGTCGTACCCCTGCGTGGGACTGATTATTTTGTATACCTTTCCCTTATTATGTATCCCCCATTAAGTTTTATTCATTAAATTTGTATTTTGGGGCATTGAAATATTTTGAATGACGTATACATCCCTCAAATCGCTAGGCCCACCCTTGGCACAAAAGGGGTCACATATCTGTTTAGAACACGCAATATTTGTTTATATGTTATAACTACTTATGTGAATATGTTGTTTTATCTGGAGATATTCTAGCTCACTCTTCTTCAAATACTTTTAGAATCCCTAAGCACAAATATGAAGTCAATTTCAAGAGTGCGTCCAAATACTCTTCGAGTCTTTAGTTTCCTAAAAAAAAAAAAAAAAAATTCTTTAGTACTACTCTCATATCATAAAAAGATTCATCATTTCAAATAAATGAATTTTGAAATTTTTTTTCAACTCTTACAAAGAAATTAGAGTTACATCAAAAATCAAAGTACGGTAATGAAAGATATCGTCAACTTTGTCTCGACTTAAGTCGACATTTTACTCACTAATCCCAAAGTCAAGTAGACAAATTCCTGTCTATCTAGTCATTTCTCTATATTGGTGAGCCAGTTTATCTCCGAATTAAGCAACTCTTATGTGTTTACATCTGTATGTGATATCTTGTATTATTTACCATCTCCAGGCACTAACATATTGGTCTTTTGAGTTTTTTTTCATTTGCCAGGTATTTAAAACTGATCTGTGTTGATAAGTTGGTTGATCATCCGTATTTCACAAAGTCTGAGGCCCCTAAAGATTCCTCCCCCGAACAAATTTGGGAAAAAGAAAAGACAACAATGGGGGATAAAAATGATGAGATTGACATGAATAATGTTGTCGTGGCTCAACTCGCTGCCGCTGATAAAAATGAATTGATTATGCAGTTGGCGCAACAAATTGCCGAAATGAGGGTCGAAATGCAAAGAATGCAAGATTTGCCTAATCCAAATTCATCCTTCAAACCTCCAAGAGATGAAAGACCCCCACTCGACTTTCCTCCCCCAAGCACGGAACAGGTTCAGAACCTTCTCTCTAACCCCTCTCAAAATCCTCCAACTATTGACTTAACTACCCCCAATCTCCGTCAAACCACCACATCATGTCAAGCCCCACATCATCCTAAAAATACCAACTTTCAAATCCTCCATATCCCTCAAAACCAAAATACGAACAATGCTCAAACCTTCCCCCATCTTCAAAATCAAAATACCGATCCTCAAACTTACCCCCAAAATACCCAGGATCCCTCCATTGTTCCACACATACCTCAAAAGATTACTTTCCAAATTCCAACTTCAAATGAACCTTATGCCGACTGTTCCGAGCTTGATCACTATAAGGAACAAGAAAGAGAGTGGAGGTCAAAAGAAGAGGTAGCCAAGATGAAGATGAAAGAAGAGATCAGGAAAGCCATGAAGGAGTTGCACTATATTTCCGAAGTCGATGGATTGAGCTATAAGGATTTATGCATCCATCCGAATCTCGACCTCCCAGAAGGGTTCAAAGTGCCAAAGTTTGTCACTTTTGACGGAACAGGAAATCCTCTAACACACCTGAAAGTTTATTGTGATCAACTCGTGGGAGTTGGCAAAAACGAAGCATTGTTGATGCGTCTCTTCAGTCGAAGTCTAAGTGGAGAAGCTCTAGAGTGGCTTACATCACAAGAGCTGAAACAATGGAAAAGTTGGAATGCACTCGCAAAGAATTTCACAGAAAGATTTGGACATAACATAGAAGATGCCCCAGATCGCTACTACTTGGAGAAGATCAAACAGAAGTCTCCAAAAAATTATCGAGAGTACGCTCTTCGTTGGAGAAAAGAGGCCGCAAGAGTTCAACCTCCAATGTCGGAGCGTGAGATCACCGAAATGTTCATTCGTACTCAAGAGCCTGAGTACTACGAAAGAATGTTGTGTATGATGGGACAAAAGTTTGTCGAGATTATCAAAGTGGGAGAAGCTTTGGAAGATGGTTTCAAGACTGGAAAGCTCACCAAACTCACCGCATTGCGATCTAATGGAAAATCTGCCAGAATCAGTGATATGGATAAATCAAAAGGAAAATTGGAGGAGATAAGTACGATCACGGCTACTCAAAAGAGGTCAGCTTCTAAAAGGAAATACCAAAACCATAATGTCAATCAGGAAAAATTTCCCCGCCCAAAATTTAGGAAAGCTCCTAAAGTATTTACACCATTGAGGGAATCTCAAACTCAACTTTATGAAAGGTTGAAAGCAATGGGTAAGCTCTATCCTATAGAAGGAAGACCAGCCAATCCTTTGGGAAAATTTTTCAGAGCTGACCACAAATGTGCTTATCATTCAGGAGCCGTTGGACATGACACAGAGAATTGTTCAACTTTGAAGCACAAGATACAAAACATGATCAACGACAACTTGATCAATATTGAGGAAACCACCTGAATGGATGACAGGTTGGATGCTCAAGAGTAAATACAAGACATTTCTGAATTGAATCATTTGGAGATATTCATTCGAGAAGAAGAATGCCCAACATTGGCCAAATTTTGCGTATGAAATTTTGTTACCTTTCCTTTGAAAATTTATCGCACATTTCTTGTAACGAACTACGTATGACCTGAATTCTCGAGAATGAGATACGTAGGCGGCCTATGTCGGCTTCGGTCACCCCATTTGCCCCCTTTAAAAATTCTACGGGGAACTACGTTTGACCTGATTCCTGCTCCAACGGGATACGTAGGCGCCACAACGGCTCGGTCATATACCCAGTAAGATTTCCATTTCTCTTCATAATGGAAACTGGGACAGAATTTTTGAGAGGATCTCAAAAATTCATTTGAAGTTGGACTTCTTTAACGAGTCAAAACAGAAGACCCAAATTTCAACGGCTCGGTCATATACCCAGTAAGATTTCCATTTCTCTTCATAATGGAAACTGGGACAGAATTTTTGAGAGGATCTCAAAAATTCATTTGAAGTTGGACTTCTTTAACGAGTCAAAACAGAAGACCCAAATTTCAACGGCTCGGTCATATACCCAGTAAGATTTCCATTTCTCTTCATAATGGAAACTGGACAGAATTTTTGAGAGGATCTCAAAAATTCATTTGAAGTTGGACTTCTTTAACAAGAAAAACAGAAGATCAAAATTCTATAGAGATAGCCTTGGGTGGATCTAAAAAATTACGACAATCTAGCTTGCAACTGGGACAGAATTTTTGAGATGATCTCAAAAATTCCACAAATGTCATATGTTACTTATTGAAGTAAACTGACCGGGACAAATTTTTGAGGAGGGTCCTCAAAAAATTCCACCAAATATCTCATATAAAGAGCGGGGGAGCGTGCAAGCCAACTGCAAGAAGGAGCATGAAGACAAAACCAACACAAAGCAGTCTTTCAAACTAAGAATTTTTCTTTGGATGCAGGAACATTGAAGTCACAAAAATGACTATATAAAGTTGTCAAGAATGACAAAAAGGCGTCACTTGCACCCATCGTGGATTCCTCAACAAAAAACCTAGAAATCTTCCATTTCATTTTATCTCTATTTCTTTATATTGCCTCAAGTGATTTATAAACAAGTTTCTTTTTATCTTGCAGGAATATCATCGAGCCATCCACCTCGTTACAGTTGGAACATCATCGAGCCGTCCACCTCGTTACAGTTGGAACATTGTCGAGTCGTTCACCTCGTTACAGTTGGACTATCATCGAGCCATCCACCTCGTTACAGTTGGAATATCATCGAGCCATCCACCTCGTTACAGTTGGAACATCATCGAGCCGTCCACCTCATTACAGTTGGAACATTGTCGAGCCGTCCACCTCGTTACAGTTGGAACATCATCGAGCCGTCCACCTCGTTACAGTTGGAACATTGTCGAGCCGTCCACCTCGTTACAGTTGGACTATTATCGAGCCATCCACCTCGTTACAGTTGGAATATTATCGAGCCGTCCACCGTTACAGTTGGACTATTGTCGAGCCATCCACCTCGTTACAGTTGGAATATCATCGAGCCGTCCACCTCGTTACAGTTGGAACATTGTCGAGCCGTCCACCTCGTTACAGTTGGAACATCATCGAGCCGTCCACCTCGTTACAGTTGGAACATCATCGAGCCATCCACCTCGTTACAGTTGGAACATTATCGAGCCATCCAGACCTCGTTAAAAATCATGCATAGCGGAAATCATGCATCGCGAGTCAATTTTTATACACGACGAGAAGATTTCATGCCTCGTCAAATGTATACATTGCCAAGAGGGCCATTCATATTCATACCGCCAAGAGGGCCATTCATATTCATACCGCCAAGAGGGCCATTCATATTCATACCGCCAAGAGGGCCATTCATATTCATACCGCCAAGAGGGCCATTCATATTCATACCGCCAAGAGGGCCATTCATATTCATACCGCCAAGAGGGCCATTCATATTCATACCGCCAAGAGGGCCATTCATATTCATACCGCCAAGAGGGCCATTCATATTCATACTGCCAAGAGGGCCATTCATATTCATACCGCCAAGAGGGCCATTCATATTCAAACTGCCAAGAGGGCCATTCATATTCATACCGCCAAGAGGGCCATTCATATTCAAACTGCCAAGAGGGCCATTCATATTCAAACTGCCAAGAGGGCCATTCATATTTAAATGAGGAGTATATTGAAGATTTTATTTGCAAAACACAAGGCATAAGCTTTATTTGCATGACGTCAGACCGATCGAGTCAGCGTCAAATATTGAGGAGAACAATGAAGTGTCGACATGGTAAAAAGACACTATCTCCCATCCTGATTGCATTTTTTAAGCTGACAAGTTTTTATCTCAATCTTTGTCGAGAGCATCCAAGAGGATGAATTCTCAAACCAAACCACAGGTGCGGACGACATAAAAAAGGATGCAGCACAGCGTGGAACTTTTTCTTAGCAGCGAACTGGGACACAGTCCAAAGAGGAATGTCAAACTCTTAGGACGCGAGCAGAGGAGCGACTTCCACCACAATCAAACCACACCCCTATCTTAAGGCATGTGGGTTTTTCTTTAGTTTTGTCAGTTTCAGTCTCGCATCCGAAAATTTCGATTTGTCGGAAGCAAGTTTCCAATCTGAGTGACAATGCGCCAAGAGCTTTGGAAATTATGTCCGTGTAAACTCTTAATTATGGGTGTGAAGCGCGCCACATTCATGGCTAAGAGGTTACAAGCTTCCTTTTCATACTCGTTTAATTTGTCGCTTATCCGAAACCGAAGGTTATCTAGCATAATAGATTCCCTTCTCAACCGATCGAGTTGAACTACATGCAGCCTGATTCCAGATGTATAAGGATATGTGGGCGGATTCAATGTCGAAAACTCGGCTGTATTCCAACATTCGCTCTCGAATTCTATTCTCGAGCATTTCAGTACCTTCATAATTCGGTATCGAGATGACTTTGATTCTTTCAAATCGTGCGGTAAATCAAGCTTATCGAACTACAAGTGGCCTGAATTCTTATATAGCCTGAGATATATAGGAAACCCGTTTCAAGGGTCCGGCCATAATTCCTAAGCCCTTTCTCAAATCTTTCCTTTAGAAAATGGATGGATTTGGTCAAAATTGGTTCGGTCAACTTCATTTTCCTCGAGTTGCTTGCATCAACCCAAGTAAAATGAGGGACAGCTGTTGACACCCAATTTTTGACCCACGTTGGTATAAATTAATTATCGAGCTTCGTGAGTTTTTCAATTTATTCAAGTCAATTAGTTTTATAATTTTGCGAAAATATAACGATATAATGCTTACATATGTGTATATAGCCGGTATATCCTGTGTATATTTCGAAACCAACCCAACTTAAAATTAACCCACCTCAACTCTTTTCAACCCAACATCCAGCCCACAAACTCAAGGCCCAAATTCCCCCACTTCAGCAGCCCATCCTCTCCCAATCACTAATCCGGCCCAAAACATTTAAATACCCCATCCGACCCAAATCCATCTAATTCCCAACCCAATCCAAACCTACCCGACCCAGCCCCATTTTCTAAAAAAAAAAACCCGACCCAACCCCAAGTCCTCTCTTCTTCCTCCTCATCATTTGTTCACATAAGAGAACAAAAAGAAAAAAAAAATCGACCCCCACGCTCCCACACGCCCTCTCCCTCGTCTCCTTCACGTGCCTCCGTCCATCACCCACGCGATCCGGCGAAAACGAAACCCCCCAGACGCGAAGCTCGCGTCTTTTTCACGTCGCGACAGCCGCGAAATTCCCAGAACACGAGACCCCCCCTCTCGCCCCTCTCTCGTCTCCGCATCTTCCCCTCGCGTCTCCCTCGCATCTCCCTCTGTCTCGCCCCTCTCCCGCATCTTCCCCTCGCGTCTCCCTCGCGTCTCCCTCACATCTCCCTCTGTCTCGCCCCTCTCCCGCATCTTTTCTCCTCTCTCCCAGCCCCGCGTCCCTACCCCACGCGACCCCCTTTTTTTTCCCACCCTCCGATTCCCAGGAACAGAACCCCACCAGAAATCGCGTCTCCCCACGTTTCTCTCTCCCACGCTCCCTAGTGCTCTCTCCCTACCCCACGTTTTTTTTCTATTTAAACCCTCTCCCTCTTCAGATTTAAGGGGGAGAGTTTTGAAGTTGGAGATTCGGAGGAGAGATTTTGTTCGGGGAGTTCTTGCTCATCTGTCCTTTGTTTAAAATAGAGCAAGGCCTTTGTTTTGTGTGTTGTGTTTCTGTAAGAACTGAAGAGCATCATAGAGGGATAAAAAATATATATATAAAAAAAAATCGAAAGAGTTGGAAGGCTGGTAGAAAAGAGGAAGAAGTGGTATAGTCGCGTTCCTTGGCTTGAGTTTCCTCGTCTGTCGTTCTTGAACAGTAGCATTCCGGTGAAGTCGTCGCTCCCTGCTCGCCTCCTCCAAGTTCGCTGCTCCCGAAAAGGTAATATCTATCCCCTTTGTGTCTCGTTTCCGATTTTTAGTTCTTGTGTGTACGTGAAGAACTTTGTGCATTTAGTGTCGTTTCATTCACTGTATGTATTGATGCATATATATATGTATATTTCCCGTAACCCGCCTCAATCTCATGCCATCTCCTTGTTTTCTTCTGTTTCGAAATGGTTTCTCTCTTAGTATGTCGGGTTCGTTGTTAATCGATTTGGTTGATATCTCGTTGTGCTGGGGACAATGTGTTAAATATTTGAGTGTTATAGAGTCAAGTGTTCTACTCGTGTTGATCAGTTTGGCGAATGAGGTGTGTATTTCATTCTGGATATATATATATATATATATATATATATATATATATATATATATATATATATATATATATATATATATATATATATATATATATAAAATAAAATTTGTTTTGAAAAGACGAAAACAAAAGAAAAGCAATTGATTTGTCGTTTGGTCGGGTGTTAAAATTTATTTCCCACTTTAACGCGCCCAAATCTTGACAAAGTGTGAAATGGTGTGCATTTTGATTTTTTTTTTTATATATATTAATTTTAATACTTTATAGTAGTGCTTGTGAAATGGTGTGCATTTTGATTTTTTTTATATATATATTAATTTTAATACTTTATAGTAGTGCTTTACACTTTTGCTTTTTATGTTTTGTTTCTTGTGTTGATTTTTTTTTTAATGACAAAGTGTGAAATGGTGTGCATTTTGATTTTTTTTATATATATTAATTTTAATACTTTATAGTAGTGCTTTATAGCTTTTGCTTTTATGTTTTGTTTCTTGTGTTGATTTTTTTTAAATGAAGACATGTGTGGTCCCCTATGGGTTTTTGCTTTTGATATTTTTATTATATATATATATATATTTTTTTTTTATATTCTGTTTCCTTTCTGTGCATGCCTTTAAGTTGTAGTGTTATATGTTAGTTTTGTGTGTTGGTGTGTCATTCGTACAAATTTCCTATAGTGAGCATAATAATAGGGATTTTTTTTTTTATATATTTTTCTCTATTTATTTATTTTGTTGCATATTCTCATCATTTTGTCCCCTTTACCATAATTTTTTGTGTTTTTTTTTTTATCGATTTGTTTTGGCTAAGAGTCTAGCTTGATATCTTATTTTGTTGAAAGTATTTGTTGTTTTCTAAGGTAGAGCCTCGGATTAGATATTATTATTTTGTTCGCTCAGTATAATTAGAGTTTTGGTACCTCCTTCAAAAAATGAGAATTCGGTAAAAGGGAGGGAATTAATTAGTACAAGAATAGAGAAAATAAGATCCATGTAGTATTTGAGTGCGTCATTTTGTAGAGTCATTATTTTGTCCATGTGATTACGCGTTTCTAATTTGAAATTGAAAATCTATTAGAGAGAGCATTTCCTAATTTACTTCTTATTTTATTGTGGCATGTAAAATCCGCTTGAGTTCTCTACGAACTCTCCCTCTTTGCATTTCGAGAGAATCGTAAAGACTCACATTTTCTTGTCACTGAGTCAAACCACGACACCAGTGAGAAGAACCGAAGTTGCGAGTATTGAAGCAGGCCGATGAAGGCGGATTGGAAGATCCAATTTAAATTTATTATATTGTACATTATTTGTAATGGGCATAAGCCCTTGTCGCCTTTTACCTTGCTGTGTTTATTTTGTATGTCTAGACTAGGACAGGTGAATGGGTCAAAACCCCCCAAAAAAAACAGGTGGGTCCAAAATTCGGTCAAGGCGGACAGAACCCGAAAACTTGGACCCGAATCTCTCTCTCTCTCTCTCTCTCTCTCTCTCTTTACTATTTGCTTATGTTGATTGTTTTTGAATGCCGTTAGTTAGGGTTAGAAACTCCAGATCCTCCGTCGAAACGCCTCTCTATTTTTATCAAGATTAAAACTAAAACTTAAGTGTTAAAAAGATAGATGTTTAAATTTTAAAGTTGCTTAGATTTAAAATATATATATAAAAAAATAATAAATAAAAAAAATAATAAAAAATTCACAAGTCTTAAAACAATAATATCTCACAAGCCCGTTTAAGTTTAGAGAGCTTTAACCTTAAAAATGAAGATTTGCAAAAATAAATATTTCAAAGACTCGTAAAATTTGCCTAGGTAAATTTCTAATAGGTTCAATAGTAAAGATTTGCAAAAGTTAAAACAAAATAGTCAAATAAGTTAGTCGTTGGAAAACCGTATTTAACGGAGTGTCTTAGGTGCCTTACATCTTCCTAAGACACTAATAGGAATCCCGAACCCTTAAAAGTTTTCAAACAATTTTCTGTTTAATTATTTGAAAACTAGTTTTCTTGATTTTTCTTAAAAATTAAGTGGCGACTCCTAAAAGTTAAAAATAAAACAAATTCTTTTCGAAATATTAAATTTTTCGATAAAACAGGTGGTGGCGCCTGCTGGTGTTGGTGCTGCTGCGAGTTGATGTTTTGATATGGAGCTTGATGAGGATTAGGGTTCTGGTAAGGTAATTGGGAAGGACTACCACTAGGGTAACCACCTTTAGCTGGATAACTTTGATAAGCACTTTGTTGAGCAGCATAATTCTGGTGGTAAGCGCCTTGATGAATATTACTGCTCTGTCAAGCAGGAGACCCGTACCCTTGGAAAGTAGGCCGCCCAGCATTCAAGTTCTCGGAGGACCCATGAAAAACATTGTGCCCAGCATTCATACGATCTGAAGTGCCCCGAATATCATCAATGAATCCAGGTCCAATAGAACGAGGATCCTGATATCTTGCACTACTTCCAGCAAACTGTGATTCAAACAAAGGATTAGCAACAAGAACTACATGAAATAGAAATCAACAGTCAAGTTCTGAACGCAACATCGGCTCAATAAATAATCCATTTCTCATGCTATAACCAAATCCCCAGGTATGGGGATATAAGTAGGAATAATAGCTTCTGGCCTTAGATTTTTGTGTCTTGATGCCGCTGCTAAACTTTTAACAAAATAATTCAACACGTAATCAATTAGAGCCTTCACATAAAAAAAATTTAACGGAAATGCATAGTTGTTTCTACTTTCAACCCAGGATATTGGTTGTTACAGTTGCAAAGGGAGCAAAGTGGGAAAAGTAACAATTGACTCCTTCGTCATGATTTTAGGAGTGATTAGGAGAGGGCGTTGTTTAAATTATCAAAACTTCAATTTTGATTTTAAGTTTTTTGGATTTTTATTTTTTTGAGAATGGCAATGTTGTATAATCTATGTTGCTCGGACTCTTCAAAAAATCCCAATGGTGCATGTCAAGTATTGTATTTTTGAAGAATCCGAGACGGGTGCAGCATTAAAAGTGAAGAGTCCACGCAACTAAGTGTATAACGCTGGAGAGCTCCAAAGATTTGGGCCCAAAATGATGGGAGAACTATAGCAATCACAAAGAACCTAAAAAATCTACCAACTGTTCAACTTCTTCTCTACCTTCTCTTTACACCAAAAATAGAATGTATTAATACAAATTCTCTTTGATTTTTTTAAATTAAATCAGAAATATCCTCGAAGCAACTAATGTTTATTTCTCCCCATATTGACCAACATATGTATACATTTGCCCTCCTTGTTCCCCAGCCATAGAAAATCTCCCCTCAACTTATCCCATCTTTCTTCCACATTAGAAGGAACAGGGAATAAAGACAAGACATAAGTTGGCAACGAATCCAAAATTGAGTTAAATAGAGCAATTCTTCCTCCAAGAGACAGATATTGACCTTTCCAGTTAGCTTAGTTTCTTAATTTTTTCTACAATCCCATCCCAGATTTTCAGCTCATTTATGTTTGTCGCCAACAGGCATGCCCAAATAAGTCGTTTGGAAGTTCTCAATTTTACATCCCAGGATGTTGGCCAGACTTTGTATTAATGGGACTTCTTTAACATGAAAAATGCTGCTCTTCCTCCAATTAACAGGAAAACCATAAATTGCCCCAAAATAGCCATAACCATTTTGACAAAACTATAATCTACCTTAGCTTCACAGAAAATAACAGTGTCATCTGTATAAAGCAAATTACAAATCTTTATCTCTTTCCCTGCTTGATTGCCTTATCCTAAAATCTTTTATCCAGTTGTTCTGAATAGCCGGACCTCTTCATACTGAAGCCTTTTAGAACTTAATATTAAGAGGACAGGAGAGAGAGGATTTCCTTGTCCGAGTCCTCTCTCTAAGGGATAAAAGACCGACAGGCTCTCCATTAACCAAAATTGAGAACCTGACAGTTTTAATGCAAAAAATCAATCCATTTTGACCAACTCTCATAGAAACCAATACCAATTTGTTTCAAAATGTTGAGAAGGAAATCCCAGTTGACAAGGTTATAAACTTTCTCTATATCTAGCTTCCAAATAATCCATGGGTCTACACCCCTGAGCCTAGATTCCAACATTCACTGGCTATGAGTGTTGCATCCATAATTTACCCGCCTTTTATGAATGTCATTAGATTCTTGACTACCTTCGTTCACCACCCTCTTCAACCTCTCTGCAAGAAGTTTAGCAATTATTAGATTCCACTGATGAGGCTTATAGGTCTAAAGTCTCTTAGTTCAGTAGCCCAGTTTAATAAGTGCCACATAAGTAGATTTAAGACTTTTTCAAACTCCTGACGGGCATGAAAGTGTCTACTGGCATTCATAAAATATTCCTTTATCAGTTCCCAGAAATTCTAAATAAAATTCATCGGGAACCCATTTGGACCTGGAGCCCTATCACTGGCACATAGTTTGATGCAATTCAACACTTCATCAAATTGCCTTAGTAACTATTCTTTTTCCTCCACGTTAATACCTTCAACCCCTTGATGATTAAAATCAGGCCTCCAATATTCAGTTTCTTTGTAAAGATTCTGATAGAACTGATGATTTCCCTTTATGTCTTCTGGATCTGAAACAAAAGTCCCATCCACTACTAAAGTATCAAATAGAGTTGAATCTCTTATGTCTTGTGGCAACTGTAGGAAAATATTTAGTTTTCTTGTCCCCTCACTTGAGCCATAGCACTCTGGATCTCTATCTCCAAGCTATTTCCTCATTTCTGGACAAGTGGATTTTTTTGAAAGAGGTCACCCTCTGATAGGATTCTCTTTTCCTGGATCTTCTAGTCTAGATAGCTTACGCAAAATATCCTCCTTTTTCTGTTTCCAATTATTCTTATTTCTCCCAACCCCATTCAGCTCATCTTTCAACATCTTCAACTGTGTGGCCAGAATGAATGAACCTGTATTTTTTAGTGGTTATCACTTTCCACCATAATGTGTTCTTACATAAATTTCCCCAACTATCCTCAAATGATGTCCTATTGATATGGATGATCTATGTATCTCTTGATCCCCTCCTCAACTAGAAATGCATAGCTGTTTCTACCTTCAACCCAGGATATTGGCTGTTACAGTTGCAAAGGGAGCAAAGTGGGAAAAGTCACAATTGACTCCTTCGTCAGGATTTTAGGAGTGATTAGGAGAGGGCGTTGTTTGAATTATCAAAACTTCAATTTTGATTTTAAGTTTTTTGGATTTTTATTTTTTTGAGAATGGCAATGTTGTATAATCTATGTTGCTCGGACTCTTCAAAAAATCCCAATGGGTGCATCTCAAATTTGCCAAAACTATTGTATTTTTGAAGAATCCGAGACGGGTGCAGCGTCAAAAGTGAAGAGTGTATCACTGGCACATAGTTTGATGCAATTCAACCTTCAACCCCTTAAAGATTAAAATCAGGCCTCCAATATTCAGTTTATTTGTAAAGATTCTGATAGAACTGATGATTTCCCTTTATGTCTTCTGGATCTGAAACAAAAGTCCCATCCACTACTAAAGTATCAAATAGAGTTGAATCTCTTATATCTTGTGGTAACTGTAGGAAAATATTTAGTTTTCTTGTCCCCTTACTTGAGCCATAGCACTCTGGATCTCTCTCTCGAAGCTATTTCCTCATTTCTTGCCAAGTGGATTTTTTTGAAGTAGGTCACCCTCAAATAGGATTCCCTTTTCCTGGATCTTATAATCTACTGATGTCCTCCATTTCCTCTCTCTTCACCTAGAAAAAGAAAATGTGAAAAATCATTCTCAGACATAAAAATTCAACTATCTTCTAGGTTCTCCATTTCATCTCACTTTGTACCCTTCACAGAAATAGTGGTATCTTTAATATAACTTGTACAATCCTCACCTCTTAAGCTAGCTTTTGGGATTGAGTAAGACCCAAAATCCATTTCTTTACATGGTATTTGAGCAGGACTCATCCCAATTCCTATTTCCAATGTAGGGGACATATTAAATTACCCACACGCCATCGAGCTAGCTTCTGCGGTCCAACATCGTCCCTTTAAGGGATGGATGGTCTCTCTATTATGTCTTGGGCAATCCTCACTTCTTGAACTAACTTTTGGGGTTGAGTTTAGGCTCAAGATTTGATTCTTTACAAGAAATTTATTACATATGAAATGAACACATATAAAGAACAACATTTCAAAGAATCAAAACTTGAATATGAAAATACATGTAGTTTTTCCCTAGCATGTCCTCAATATAACATAAAAAGGGGAAAGATTTTTAGATTCCTATATCGTGGAAAAAAAGGTGGAGTCGGCAGTAACAATATCAAGCAGTTCACCCAAAAAGGAGGTTATCAAAAAAAAAAAAGAGGAAAATAACACAATGCAAGTCTTCTACCTGGTTGGAGTAATATGGACTGAATGAACAAACAAAAGAACTCACTAAATCATCTATTAGTAGCTCCAGGCAAAGAATAATTTACCTCATCAATGTTGTACCCTCCTGTTCCTTTTGCAGTACCATATGAATGGTCTGGAAACTTCATCTCTGGGGGGACTACGGATATTTGAGAATCTGGGGTTCACAATGGTTTTCAGATGAACTGGAATAGAAAAAACAGTGGAAACATATTCCGTAATTGGTAGTACCTAGTGGCAATGGGAAGATCTGGATAACTTGGATGGTCACATTCACGAACAGCACCCTACAAAGAGAAAGTGGCACTTCTTTAGTTAACTGGACTAACTGAAAAGACCAAGGCAGCAAATGTTTTCCACAACTCAGGAAAGTGTGACAAGTCACTTATTCAAAATCCAAATATATGGTCAAGGGGAAAATACTATCAGACAATCACAGAAATATATGGCAATGCATATCTCATGTACAATTCTAGTAAATTCATTTTAAATATAGGATTGGTGCCTCATAACACCACAACATAAATTGAATTAGATGATACATTCTGCAGGTCATACTGGTAGTGCAAGGTTGCTAGAACTTGGTGCTCTCCTCGTGTGAATTATCCTTAAAGAGGTTACAACAAATATGTCACACTACCCCATAAAACCAAAACATAGAAGATCGGAAATAAAGGTATGAATTGCCCCAGGCTCCACTGTTATCAAAACAAAAGTCAAGGTTTAAGCTCCAGTAGAAGAACATTAGCCAGATAATCTTCCCTACCTTCAAATGTTCATATCTTCTAGAGCTACCAGCCCCCATCGCACCTGAACGTTGTGGGTCTCGACTTCGAAAATCCTCTGAAGGAACAAATCCAGGAAGTGGCCTAACATGAGTAGACTCCACTTTACTATTTGCATCCCTAAGGCATCTTTCTCTGAGCCTTGAAGAAATCTCAACCAAGGCATCTTTTGCAACACTGATGCTTCCAGATATCTGAATAAACAGAACATCAATTACTTTGAGATTGAAATTTCTCACAAAATCATGGAAACACAATACCGACATGCACTAGAAAATTGAAACTAGGTCATATCACATAAGTGAACCAGAAAAGCTTAAGTCAAACTTGCATACTACAGATAAATCACCTGCACAAGCTCTTCATCTGCAGATGCGCATCTGGGTTTTTCGTCCTTGGAAAGAACACGAATATCCGCCTGTGTTCTCCTTCTCATCTCATTGATAACCTGTCCTCCTTGTCCAATAATGCAGCCAACCTTATTTGAGGGGAAAAGAAGCCTCGTAGTGACAATTCCTTTGTCAGAAAATTCACTTGTTTTACTTTGAAGTTGGAGAATGGCATCAATAGTTCGTGATCTGGGATCCCAAAAAGACTGGAAGGAAAACTATGGCTTAGTGACATGCTATCAGTATGTTAATATTATGAATTCCTCAAGTAGAAACATTACCTCCAAAGAGGAGACACGAATAACTCTTTCATCAAATTCAGGTGCGACATCCTCAACATGTATACCCGCTCCTGTTTCCTGCTGCAGTTGTTTTACATTGAAGCCTACCTTGCCTATAACACCACCAATTTTTGCAGATGAGCACAGAATTTTCATGGTGAAATCACCTGGAGCTTCACCAGCACTAGGGGGAGGACCATAATCAAAATCTGCACGGCCAAATCCAGTAAGCTGGTTCCTATAGCCTCCCACCCCTAATGCAGGCGGCATACCATTTAAATTAGTTTTACTTTGAGACCACATTGGTTTTCCTGGAGGAATCATATTTTCCATGGGAGGACCAGGGGGGTGAAAACCTTGAGCACCATGTACCATAGGAAAACTCGAGATAGGTTTGTCTTTTCGAGAATTCTGATGCAACAGAGTTGATACTTCATACAAGGCTTTTTTCACTAAAGCAGGTTTGCCTGAGATCTGAGAAGGAAAAAAATAGTATTGAAAAAAATCTGACATGATATGTCCCAAAGAAAGATAATTAATTCAACTTCCAAGACAATTAGCAAGAAAACTAAAACTACAGAACTATATTCCCCAATAGAAATAGTAGTTTGGAACATGATTGCATCCGAACAAAGGCAATTACCACCATAAAACCAAGAGACTAAACAGAGTTGAAACCCCAAATACCTGATTATCTATTTGATGTTTCACATAAAAAAAATAGCATGGCTACCCAAAAAGACAGACAGATTGGAGAGAGAGAGAGAGAGAGAAACAAAATTCTAGCATAACTTCCATTTGCATAATTTAATGCAGAGACAGAAAATTTCTGCTTGTCAAAGAGGTACCTTGTTTTTTCAAGTTAAAATAAAAAACTCAATGAGGAAATTACGAGTCAGATAAACAATAGCTACTAGACAGCTCGTCTACTGTTCATGGACTTGAATTGCACGCTAGCACTAAGGTATCAGGACTAGCAGAGGCTTGAAGACAATCATAGGGAGAAAAAAGAGATTTACAAAAACGATCTGATCAATGCAACTGCTGCATGTAGAACGAAGATCAGTACAGATGAACAATTAGTAAAGGTAAAAAATACTCTTTCCTTTTCACCCTCTGCACCATCACACTCTCCAAGTAATGAAAGTTCATATCAAAACTCACTCACATAAGAAACATAAAAGAAACTAAATAACCTATGAATCCAAAGAAAAGAACATGATACTTACTTGGACCAATTCATCAGTGGTCATAGCACAAGCGGGCAAATGCTCAGCAGAAAGGACACGAATGCTAGCCCCAGTCTCACTTCGCAATTTCTGAATAACATCGCCTTTTCTTCCTAAAAGGCATCCAACCAAATTGTTCAGAACAAGGAGACGCGTGATTATTACAGCTTCACTCTTATCCTCATTTTGTACTCCCAGCAAGTCTTCCTCAACAATCCTATTGTGAACTTTTAACAGAGCATCTTGCGCGGCACAATGTGGCTCCATGGAATAATTCTCTTCCTTTGTCTCTGGATTATCATTGTTTTTGTCATTATTCTGTCTCCTAGCTAGTTTTGTAGAGGGACTGGAGATGATTACTATTCTATCATCAGAACCAGGAACACTGTCAGCAACTGTAATCTTTGCTTGAGTTTCCTCTCTCAAGGCTTTGATTATGCTACCACCTTTTCCAATTACGCTACCAAATTTTTTGGATTGACAAAGTATACAATAGGTAGTATCTAAACTCTGAGAATTTTCAGATGACCGTTCATGACTAGAAAAATTCAACTTAGCATTTTTACTGCCTCCCTTCCTCTTGAATTGGGGGTTCGAGCGTTGCTTGAGAGAATTTCTTTTGTATTCGTCCATGACTAGATGGATTGAGTTATTATCAACTAAAAGAACCTTCTTATTCCTTTGGGCAACTTCTCCTTGCTTCAGCACTTACTCCAACAAGGATATGACCTAAAAAAGGAAAAACATTTAACAAGAGACAGAGAGGGCAACAACTACAAACATTAAATAACTTGTAAGGTACGATTAAGAGACAGAGAGGGCAGCGACTACAAACATAAGCGAGCTAAATAACTTATAAGGCATGATAGCATCTATTCTTCAAAGAAGTGTATGATCGCATCCATAATTATTGATACGGTATGCAAGCAGGAAGACATTTCTGCTAAACACGAGCGTGCTTAAGTTTCAAAAGTCACACCAACAGAAATGAAACTAACACATAATCATCAATAATAATAACTATACAAAGTAAAAATAAAAATAATAATAAAAATATATGAACAGAAATAATAATTAATGCACCAAAATATATAGCTATAGCTAAATGAAACAAATGTCACTATGGAAAAACACCACTAACACGACAAAACTATGTCAATTTAACCAAAACATATCAACACAGATTAAAGATAGAGAACAAAACAATAAAATAAATAAAGTTGACAGAGGAATTTTTCCAAACAATTAAAAATATTAACAAAGGTCTTCAATAAGAACAGAAAGTCCAAACAGTAGCAGTGAACCAAAGCAACAAGAAATTGTGAAATTATTTAAAACTTCTTACCAAACTAGGTGAAAACAGTGGAGCTCGCTGGAATTTTGAGTTTTGGGGTTATGTGAATGGCTTTGTCGGAGCAACATCGAGGTTGCTGGATCTGGCCGGAGTTGTGGTTATAGTCCGTCACTGCTGGAGTTTATTTTATCGGAGCTCGGAGCTGCTGTTGACTTGCAAAAAAACATGAACTCGAAAAAAAAGCGAAAGGGGAATGAACTGCGTTGGAGGTGCTGTCTTTGCCGAAGATAGTTGCCGCTGTGAGTTTTAATGTACACTTCCTCTGTTTGTAGCTGTTGCCGGAGATTCCAGCTGCCAGCTACGATCTGCTGCTGGTCAGAACGACGAGAAAAAGGAGACGGAGAAAATAGAGGGAGGGGAAGTGAAGGAGAGGGAAGACGGAACAGAAGAGGAGGCGGAAGGGTCTTCTCCCCTAATTTTTTTTCTCAATATTAATTCTCCACCCCCCCACCCCCAAACCCTTTTTTGACCTAGTTAATAACTTAAATAAAAAAAATAAATTTCATATATGGCAAACTTATTTAATTAAATAACATTATATGGGTATAGTTTATCTAATTATATTATATGGTATAGTATAGTTATTTTAAGTATCTTTAATTTGGTATATAATGTTTTTTTTTATTTTTTATTTATACAATTCTATTTTAAAAAGGCGTTAAATATACTAACAATAAATTTAGATAATGCCACAATTTTAGGGAAACGTCCCTTTTTTTAAGCTAAACATTCAAATTCAAAAAAAAAAATCAAGAAAACTAAATATTATGCAGCAAGTGAAACAAAATATAATTATTATTTTTGCTGTTTGTGAAACTGAAGTTCAGCAATTTTTGCAATCGAATACAGGTATGTTTTTATTCGATGAAATTTTATGTTTATTATTGCAATAACTATACAATGTTAAATTGGATTTAGAAATTGTGATTTGTGTTCGTTCGTTAGTGTGATGTGGTTTTTTTAAAAAAAAATTAAAATATGATTTTGTTAAGATGAAATTTTGTAATATACAATTATATATTGTTCATGTAATTGTATATGTTATGCACAGTATTTGTATATTACAAATAAGTTCAGTGTAAGCGAAAATATGTAATCAGTGTTCATAATTGTATATATTCATAAATCATGTGTTTTATTTTTGATAGAATTATATACTATTGTAGATGTAGTGTTTGTATATTAAAAAGAATAACAGTATAAAATTTCTATAATTTGATTGTATAAATAATGTTGTATTAATTGTATATATGATCTCTTTGAATGATTTGAAATATATATATTTTTTCTTTTCGTAATTATACAGATAATGGGCTCATTAGCTATTTTGGTTATGCATTCTGGAAAATGGGATGATACAAATAGTTACATTGATTATACTATAGAGGGAGTAGTTTTTAAGGAACAGTCAACGTTTCTTGATTTTATACTACTATTGCCAAATAGATTGGTGTTGATATGAATAATAAGACTTTGAAGATTGAGTACAAGGTTGAAGAAAGCAATAAACGAATGGTTATACACAATGACATGGGTGTTAGAGTGTACGTAATGCTAAAAAAGGCCAACATTGATTTTAACAAATTTCCTATTTGTATAACTATTTTGGATTCATGTGATAGACAGATTTCTCAGTGTAAAGAGATGGGGGTGTTGGCAACTGTTGCAGAAAATGATTGTCATGGTATGATTGTTGTTTAACCGGATGATACAAATGTTGCATTTGTATCGATTGATACAACTTGGGTGATTTCAGACGAATTTAATAAGCATGTTGAGGTCGATCAAGTATACAAGGAACAATTTTGAAAGCAGTCATGGAAAGATATTCGATTAAAGAGAGATTTCAGTATAAAACTACTTGGTCAAATTCAATAAGGTAGTGTGCCTCTCAAAATAGTTACTTTTAAACTGTATAAATGTTTGTATTGCCTATTGTAAACTAAATTTGTATACTATATTAAAAATATAATGCAGTTACACTGTGAAATGTTATTCTAAATGATGTGAATGGTTAATGAAGGCCTCTAATATCAACAAATCTGGAATGTTCAGAATTCGAGAATTCAACCGAAAGCATACATGTCCTTTAAAAGATAGAGTTTATTCGCAAAGACATGTAACTAACAATTTAATAGGAGGGATTGTGAAACCTAAATTTGTAGATCATAAAACATAAATATATACCAACTGATATAAGAAAAGATGTTAAGATTGATCTAGGAGTTGATGTTAACTATATGTTGGCTTGGAGGGCCAGCGAGAAAGCATTGAAATCTTTGATGGGTACACCAGCTGCATCATATGCAAAGTTACCTGCGTATTTGTATATGATGGATATCACTTACCCGGGGTCTCATATACGTATGAAAAAGAGTATGAATAATGAGTTCTTGTATCTATTTGTTGCATTGAATACATTTATCCAAGGATTCAATCATTGTAGACTAGTAGTCGTGGTGGATGGTAGTCATCTGAGAGGTCCATATAATGGGACATTTGTTGCAGCAAGCACGACAGATGGCGCAGGTATATATATATATGTAATAATGTATATGTATATACGTGAATCTGTTATATATGTACATTTAATATATGATTTTGATATTATTGTAGGACATATATTTCCACTTGCTTATGGTATTATTGATTCAGAATATGATGCTGCGTGGACTTGGTTTTTTGAGCAACTTAAAGAAGCATACGGTGAGAGGAGTAACATGTGTGTTGTGTCTGATAGAAATGAGAGCATTATAAAGGCTGTTACAAATGTATACAGTAATGTACCACACTATGCTTATATGTGGCATTTATGGAATAACGTTCAGAAAAAGTTTAGAAAATCTCATGAGAAGTTATTTGGTGTATTCTATACAATGGCAAAAGCTTGCACAAAGAATGAATTTGATATGTTTATGGATACTGTAGAAAAAGAAAATATAAGATTGAAAGAGTATTTGGATTTAGCTGGATATGAAAAATGGGCTCTTTATTATGCACAAGTACATAGAGGATGGCACATGACATCAAATATTGCTGGATGATTTCCCTTTATGTCTTCTGGATCTGAAACAAAAGTCCCATCCACTACTAAAGTATCAAATAGAGTTGAATCTCTTATGTCTTGTGGCAACTGTAGGAAAATATTTAGTTTTCTTGTCCCCTCACTTGAGCCATAGCACTCTGGATCTCTATCTCCAAGCTATTTCCTCATTTCTGGACAAGTGGATTTTTTTGAAAGAGGTCACCCTCTGATAGGATTCTCTTTTCCTGGATCTTCTAGTCTAGATAGCTTACGCAAAATATCCTCCTTTTTCTGTTTCCAATTATTCTTATTTCTCCCAACCCCATTCAGCTCATCTTTCAACATCTTCAACTGTGTGGCCAGAATGAATGAACCTGTATTTTTTAGTGGTTATCACTTTCCACCATAATGTGTTCTTACATAAATTTCCCCAACTATCCTCAAATGATGTCCTATTGATATGGATGATCTATGTATCTCTTGATCCCCTCCTCAACTAGAAATGCATAGCTGTTTCTACCTTCAACCCAGGATATTGGCTGTTACAGTTGCAAAGGGAGCAAAGTGGGAAAAGTCACAATTGACTCCTTCGTCAGGATTTTAGGAGTGATTAGGAGAGGGCGTTGTTTGAATTATCAAAACTTCAATTTTGATTTTAAGTTTTTTGGATTTTTATTTTTTTGAGAATAGCAATGTTGTATAATCTATGTTGCTCGGACTCTTCAAAAAATCCCAATGGGTGCATCTCAAATTTGCCAAAACTATTGTATTTTTGAAGAATCCGAGACGGGTGCAGCGTCAAAAGTGAAGAGTCTATCACTGGCACATAGTTTGATGCAATTCAACCTTCAACCCCTTAAAGATTAAAATCAGGCCTCCAATATTCAGTTTATTTGTAAAGATTCTGATAGAACTGATGATTTCCCTTTATGTCTTCTGGATCTGAAACAAAAGTCCCATCCACTACTAAAGTATCAAATAGAGTTGAATCTCTTATATCTTGTGGCAACTGTAGGAAAATATTTAGTTTTCTTGTCCCCTTACTTGAGCCATAGCACTCTGGATCTCTCTCTCGAAGCTATTTCCTCATTTCTTGCCAAGTGGATTTTTTTGAAGTAGGTCACCCTCAAATAGGATTCCCTTTTCCTGGATCTTATAATCTACTGAGGTCCTCCATTTCCTCTCTCTTCACCTAGAAAAAGAAAATGTGAAAAATCATTCTCAGACATAAAAATTCAACTATCTTCTAGGTTCTCCATTTCATCTCACTTTGTACCCTTCACAGAAATAGTGGTATCTTTAATATAACTTGTACAATCCTCACCTCTTAAGCTAGCTTTTGGGATTGAGTAAGACCCAAAATCCATTTCTTTACATGGTATTTGAGCAGGACTCATCCCAATTCCTATTTCCAATGTAGGGGACATATTAAATTACCCACACGCCATCGAGCTAGCTTCTGCGGTCCAACATCGTCCCTTTAAGGGATGGATGGTCTCTCTATTATGTCTTGGGCAATCCTCACTTCTTGAACTAACTTTTGGGGTTGAGTTTAGGCTCAAGATTTGATTCTTTACAAGAAATTTATTACATATGAAATGAACACATATAAAGAACAACATTTCAAAGAATCAAAACTTGAATATGAAAATACATGTAGTTTTTCCCTAGCATGTCCTCAATATAACATAAAAAGGGGAAAGATTTTTAGATTCCTATATCGTGGAAAAAAAGGTGGAGTCGGCAGTAACAATATCAAGCAGTTCACCCAAAAAGGAGGTTATCAAAAAAAAAAAGAGGGAAATAACACAATGCAAGTCTTCTACCTGGTTGGAGTAATATGGACTGAATGAACAAACAAAAGAACTCACTAAATCATCTATTAGTAGCTCCAGGCAAAGAATAATTTACCTCATCAATGTTGTACCCTCCTGTTCCTTTTGCAGTACCATATGAATGGTCTGGAAACTTCATCTCTGGGGGGACTACGGATATTTGAGAATCTGGGGTTCACAATGGTTTTCAGATGAACTGGAATAGAAAAAACAGTGGAAACATATTCCGTAATTGGTAGTACCTAGTGGCAATGGGAAGATCTGGATAACTTGGATGGTCACATTCACGAACAGCACCCTACAAAGAGAAAGTGGCACTTCTTTAGTTAACTGGACTAACTGAAAAGACCAAGGCAGCAAATGTTTTCCACAACTCAGGAAAGTGTGACAAGTCACTTATTCAAAATCCAAATATATGGTCAAGGGGAAAATACTATCAGACAATCACAGAAATATATGGCAATGCATATCTCATGTACAATTCTAGTAAATTCATTTTAAATATAGGATTGGTGCCTCATAACACCACAACATAAATTGAATTAGATGATACATTCTGCAGGTCATACTGGTAGTGCAAGGTTGCTAGAACTTGGTGCTCTCCTCGTGTGAATTATCCTTAAAGAGGTTACAACAAATATGTCACACTACCCCATAAAACCAAAACATAGAAGATCGGAAATAAAGGTATGAATTGCCCCAGGCTCCACTGTTATCAAAACAAAAGTCAAGGTATAAGCTCCAGTAGAAGAACATTAGCTAGATAATCTTCCCTACCTTCAAATGTTCATATCTTCTAGAGCTACCAGCCCCCATCGCACCTGAACGTTGTGGGTCTCGACTTCGAAAATCCTCTGAAGGAACAAATCCAGGAAGTGGCCTAACATGAGTAGACTCCACTTTACTATTTGCATCCCTAAGGCATCTTTCTCTGAGCCTTGAAGAAATCTCAACCAAGGCATCTTTTGCAACACTGATGCTTCCAGATATCTGAATAAACAGAACATCAATTACTTTGAGATTGAAATTTCTCACAAAATCATGGAAACACAATACCGACATGCACTAGAAAATTGAAACTAGGTCATATCACATAAGTGAACCAGAAAAGCTTAAGTCAAACTTGCATACTACAGATAAATCACCTGCACAAGCTCTTCATCTGCAGATGCGCATCTGGGTTTTTCGTCCTTGGAAAGAACACGAATATCCGCCTGTGTTCTCCTTCTCATCTCATTGATAACCTGTCCTCCTTGTCCAATAATGCAGCCAACCTTATTTGAGGGGAAAAGAAGCCTCGTAGTGACAATTCCTTTGTCAGAAAATTCACTTGTTTTACTTTGAAGTTGGAGAATGGCATCAATAGTTCGTGATCTGGGATCCCAAAAAGACTGGAAGGAAAACTATGGCTTAGTGACATGCTATCAGTATGTTAATATTATGAATTCCTCAAGTAGAAACATTACCTCCAAAGAGGAGACACGAATAACTCTTTCATCAAATTCAGGTGCGACATCCTCAACATGTATACCCGCTCCTGTTTCCTGCTGCAGTTGTTTTACATTGAAGCCTACCTTGCCTATAACACCACCAATTTTTGCAGATGAGCACAGAATTTTCATGGTGAAATCACCTGGAGCTTCACCAGCACTAGGGGGAGGACCATAATCAAAATCTGCACGGCCAAATCCAGTAAGCTGGTTCCTATAGCCTCCCACCCCTAATGCAGGTGGCATACCATTTAAATTAGTTTTACTTTGAGACCACATTGGTTTTCCTGGAGGAATCATATTTTCCATGGGAGGACCAGGGGGGTGAAAACCTTGAGCACCATGTACCATAGGAAACTCGAGATAGGTTTGTCTTTTCGAGAATTCTGATGCAACAGAGTTGATACTTCATACAAGGCTTTTTTCACTAAAGCAGGTTTGCCTGAGATCTGAGAAGGAAAAAAATAGTATTGAAAAAAATCTGACATGATATGTCCCAAAGAAAGATAATTAATTCAACTTCCAAGACAATTAGCAAGAAAACTAAAACTACAGAACTATATTCCCCAATAGAAATAGTAGTTTGGAACATGATTGCATCCGAACAAAGGCAATTACCACCATAAAACCAAGAGACTAAACAGAGTTGAAACCCCAAATACCTGATTATCTATTTGATGTTTCACATAAAAAAAATAGCATGGCTACCCAAAAAGACAGACAGATTGGAGAGAGAGAGAGAGAGAGAAACAAAATTCTAGCATAACTTCCATTTGCATAATTTAATGCAGAGACAGAAAATTTCTGCTTGTCAAAGAGGTACCTTGTTTTTTCAAGTTAAAATAAAAAACTCAATGAGGAAATTACGAGTCAGATAAACAATAGCTACTAGACAGCTCGTCTACTGTTCATGGACTTGAATTGCACGCTAGCACTAAGGTATCAGGACTAGCAGAGGCTTGAAGACAATCATAGGGAGAAAAAAGAGATTTACAAAAACGATCTGATCAATGCAACTGCTGCATGTAGAACGAAGATCAGTACAGATGAACAATTAGTAAAGGTAAAAAATACTCTTTCCTTTTCACCCTCTGCACCATCACACTCTCCAAGTAATGAAAGTTCATATCAAAACTCACTCACATAAGAAACATAAAAGAAACTAAATAACCTATGAATCCAAAGAAAAGAACATGATACTTACTTGGACCAATTCATCAGTGGTCATAGCACAAGCGGGCAAATGCTCAGCAGAAAGGACACGAATGCTAGCCCCAGTCTCACTTCGCAATTTCTGAATAACATCGCCTTTTCTTCCTAAAAGGCATCCAACCAAATTGTTCAGAACAAGGAGACGCGTGATTATTACAGCTTCACTCTTATCCTCATTTTGTACTCCCAGCAAGTCTTCCTCAACAATCCTATTGTGAACTTTTAACAGAGCATCTTGCGCGGCACAATGTGGCTCCATGGAATAATTCTCTTCCTTTGTCTCTGGATTATCATTGTTTTTGTCATTATTCTGTCTCCTAGCTAGTTTTGTAGAGGGACTGGAGATGATTACTATTCTATCATCAGAACCAGGAACACTGTCAGCAACTGTAATCTTTGCTTGAGTTTCCTCTCTCAAGGCTTTGATTATGCTACCACCTTTTCCAATTACGCTACCAAATTTTTTGGATTGACAAAGTATACAATAGGTAGTATCTAAACTCTGAGAATTTTCAGATGACCGTTCATGACTAGAAAAATTCAACTTAGCATTTTTACTGCCTCCCTTCCTCTTGAATTGGGGGTTCGAGCGTTGCTTGAGAGAATTTCTTTTGTATTCGTCCATGACTAGATGGATTGAGTTATTATCAACTAAAAGAACCTTCTTATTCCTTTGGGCAACTTCTCCTTGCTTCAGCACTTACTCCAACAAGGATATGACCTAAAAAAGGAAAAACATTTAACAAGAGACAGAGAGGGCAACAACTACAAACATTAAATAACTTGTAAGGTACGATTAAGAGACAGAGAGGGCAGCGACTACAAACATAAGCGAGCTAAATAACTTATAAGGCATGATAGCATCTATTCTTCAAAGAAGTGTATGATCGCATCCATAATTATTGATACGGTATGCAAGCAGGAAGACATTTCTGCTAAACACGAGCGTGCTTAAGTTTCAAAAGTCACACCAACAGAAATGAAACTAACACATAATCATCAATAATAATAACTATACAAAGTAAAAATAAAAATAATAATAAAAATATATGAACAGAAATAATAATTAATGCACCAAAATATATAGCTATAGCTAAATGAAACAAATGTCACTATGGAAAAACACCACTAACACGACAAAACTATGTCAATTTAACCAAAACATATCAACACAGATTAAAGATAGAGAACAAAACAATAAAATAAATAAAGTTGACAGAGGAATTTTTCCAAACAATTAAAAATATTAACAAAGGTCTTCAATAAGAACAGAAAGTCCAAACAGTAGCAGTGAACCAAAGCAACAAGAAATTGTGAAATTATTTAAAACTTCTTACCAAACTAGGTGAAAACAGTGGAGCTCGCTGGAATTTTGAGTTTTGGGGTTATGTGAATGG
The DNA here is from genome assembly GCA_032847665.1 of Solanum chilense. Lineage (NCBI taxonomy): Eukaryota > Viridiplantae > Streptophyta > Magnoliopsida > Solanales > Solanaceae > Solanum > Solanum chilense. The sequence goes on from CM064965.1 coordinate 7,462,372, forward strand.
CTTTGTCGGAGCAACATCGAGGTTGCTGGATCTGGCCGGAGTTGTGGTTATAGTCCGTCACTGCTGGAGTTTATTTTATCGGAGCTCGGAGCTGCTGTTGACTTGCAAAAAACATGAACTCGAAAAAAAAGCGAAAGGGGAATGAACTGCGTTGGAGGTGCTGTCTTTGCCGAAGATAGTTGCCGCTGTGAGTTTTAATGTACACTTCCTCTGTTTGTAGCTGTTGCCGGAGATTCCAGCTGCCAGCTACGATCTGCTGCTGGTCAGAACGACGAGAAAAAGGAGACGGAGAAAATAGAGGGAGGGGAAGTGAAGGAGAGGGAAGACGGAACAGAAGAGGAGGCGGAAGGGTCTTCTCCCCTAATTTTTTTTCTCAATATTAATTCTCCACCCCCCCACCCCCAAACCCTTTTTTGACCTAGTTAATAACTTAAATAAAAAAAATAAATTTCATATATGGCAAACTTATTTAATTAAATAACATTATATGGGTATAGTTTATCTAATTATATTATATGGTATAGTATAGTTATTTTAAGTATCTTTAATTTGGTATATAATGTTTTTTTTTATTTTTTATTTATACAATTCTATTTTAAAAAGGCGTTAAATATACTAACAATAAATTTAGATAATGCCACAATTTTAGGGAAACGTCCCTTTTTTTAAGCTAAACATTCAAATTCAAAAAAAAAATCAAGAAAACTAAATATTATGCAGCAAGTGAAACAAAATATAATTATTTTTTTTGCTGTTTGTGAAACTGAAGTTCAGCAATTTTTGCAATCGAATACAGGTATGTTTTTATTCGATGAAATTTTATGTTTATTATTGCAATAACTATACAATGTTAAATTGGATTTAGAAATTGTGATTTGTGTTCGTTCGTTAGTGTGATGTGGTTTTTTTAAAAAAAAAATTAAAATATGATTTTGTTAAGATGAAATTTTGTAATATACAATTATATATTGTTCATGTAATTGTATATGTTATGCACAGTATTTGTATATTACAAATAAGTTCAGTGTAAGCGAAAATATGTAATCAGTGTTCATAATTGTATATATTCATAAATCATGTGTTTTATTTTTGATAGAATTATATACTATTGTAGATGTAGTGTTTGTATATTAAAAAGAATAACAGTATAAAATTTCTATAATTTGATTGTATAAATAATGTTGTATTAATTGTATATATGATCTCTTTGAATGATTTGAAATATATATATTTTTTCTTTTCGTAATTATACAGATAATGGGCTCATTAGCTATTTTGGTTATGCATTCTGGAAAATGGGATGATACAAATAGTTACATTGATTATACTATAGAGGGAGTAGTTTTTAAGGAACAGTCAACGTTTCTTGATTTTATACTACTATTGCCAAATAGATTGGTGTTGATATGAATAATAAGACTTTGAAGATTGAGTACAAGGTTGAAGAAAGCAATAAACGAATGGTTATACACAATGACATGGGTGTTAGAGTGTACGTAATGCTAAAAAAGGCCAACATTGATTTTAACAAATTTCCTATTTGTATAACTATTTTGGATTCATGTGATAGACAGATTTCTCAGTGTAAAGAGATGGGGGTGTTGGCAACTGTTGCAGAAAATGATTGTCATGGTATGATTGTTGTTTAACCGGATGATACAAATGTTGCATTTGTATCGATTGATACAACTTGGGTGATTTCAGACGAATTTAATAAGCATGTTGAGGTCGATCAAGTATACAAGGAACAATTTTGAAAGCAGTCATGGAAAGATATTCGATTAAAGAGAGATTTCAGTATAAAACTACTTGGTCAAATTCAATAAGGTAGTGTGCCTCTCAAAATAGTTACTTTTAAACTGTATAAATGTTTGTATTGCCTATTGTAAACTAAATTTGTATACTATATTAAAAATATAATGCAGTTACACTGTGAAATGTTATTCTAAATGATGTGAATGGTTAATGAAGGCCTCTAATATCAACAAATCTGGAATGTTCAGAATTCGAGAATTCAACCGAAAGCATACATGTCCTTTAAAAGATAGAGTTTATTCGCAAAGACATGTAACTAACAATTTAATAGGAGGGATTGTGAAACCTAAATTTGTAGATCATAAAACATAAATATATACCAACTGATATAAGAAAAGATGTTAAGATTGATCTAGGAGTTGATGTTAACTATATGTTGGCTTGGAGGGCCAGCGAGAAAGCATTGAAATCTTTGATGGGTACACCAGCTGCATCATATGCAAAGTTACCTGCGTATTTGTATATGATGGATATCACTTACCCGGGGTCTCATATACGTATGAAAAAGAGTATGAATAATGAGTTCTTGTATCTATTTGTTGCATTGAATACATTTATCCAAGGATTCAATCATTGTAGACTAGTAGTCGTGGTGGATGGTAGTCATCTGAGAGGTCCATATAATGGGACATTTGTTGCAGCAAGCACGACAGATGGCGCAGGTATATATATATATGTAATAATGTATATGTATATACGTGAATCTGTTGTATATGTACATTTAATATATGATTTTGATATTATTGTAGGACATATATTTCCACTTGCTTATGGTATTATTGATTCAGAATATGATGCTGCGTGGACTTGGTTTTTTGAGCAACTTAAAGAAGCATACGGTGAGAGGAGTAACATGTGTGTTGTGTCTGATAGAAATGAGAGCATTATAAAGGCTGTTACAAATGTATACAGTAATGTACCACACTATGCTTATATGTGGCATTTATGGAATAACGTTCAGAAAAAGTTTAGAAAATCTCATGAGAAGTTATTTGGTGTATTCTATACAATGGCAAAAGCTTGCACAAAGAATGAATTTGATATGTTTATGGATACTGTAGAAAAAGAAAATATAAGATTGAAAGAGTATTTGGATTTAGCTGGATATGAAAAATGGGCTCTTTATTATGCACAAGTACATAGAGGATGGCACATGACATCAAATATTGCTGAGAGTATAAATGCAACACTTGTTTCAGTGAGAGAATTGCCTATTTTTGAATTTCTCGAAGAGGTGAGGCTATTATTTGGAAGGTGGAATCATGACTACAAGAAGGAGGCAACCTGCACATTCACATCATTGATTGGAAAATACCATGACATACTAGCAGACAATGAAGCATTGAGCACAAGAATGACGGTAATATTTAAGAAAATTATATATTTAGAAACGTGTAAAAATTTAATTGTATATTATATATTAGTATGAACAACATTTCATTTAATTGTATTTATAAATGAGCAGGTTGTACCGTCAACGGAATATGTGCACAATGTTAATGATGATGGGAGATATTTTGTAGTATGTCTAAAAGAAAAAACTGCACCTGTGGAAGATTTCAGTACGAGGAAATACCTTGTGAACATGCTTGGGCTGTATTGAAATGAAGAGTCTACCACCAGATGAATATTGCTCAGATTTATACAAACCAAAGACAATGTTGAAGACATATAATATGCCTATACATCCTTTACCGGATGTAAAGGCGTGGTTGATTCTGGATAGCATTATTGCTGATGACGTATTACCTCCAAAATTTAAACGACCTCCTGGCAGGCCAAAGGGTAAGCCTCGAAAAAAAAAAACAGCAAGAGAGTTATCGAGGATTAAGGGGAAAAATACATGTAGCACATGTGGAATGGCAGGTCACAATAGGCGTTCGCGTAGGAATAAGCCAAAAGATGTTTAAGGCTGATTGTTTTTTCCTAATTAAACTTGAATTGAAACTATATGCATTATGACTTAATTGAAATCTTTGTTTTTGTATACTTATATAACTTAAACTACGTCGTAATTTTGTTATGTGTTGTACATTAATGTGTGTGTTGTATGACCTACAAAAGTAACTATTATACTCAATAAGTTTTAGCATATACTATATACAATGATTAATTTGAACAACATATATATTTGTTATACAAATTCATAAATTAAATTTGTATATATATACGCAACATGATAAAATGTTCAACACTAAACAAGTAGATCTTATAAAAACAAAACTTTATTATCCTAAATTATAATAATTTCATTAATTTGTATAAAAAAATGTGCATATACATATGTAAGAATAAAAAACGTTGAGTTTTAAAACGAATTTTTATTCATTTAGATTGTATATGTATATATTTATTCAATTATATTGTATATGCATATACAATTAATAAGTGCTAGTATATACTATATACAACGAAAAACCTGAACAACATATATCTTTTGTTATACAAATTCGTAAATGCAATTTGTATATGTATATATTTATTCAATAAGATTGTATATGCATATTTAGATTGTATATGTATATATGTATTCAATTAGATTGTATATGTATATACAATAATTCAATTAAAATGTATATGTATGTATTTATTTATATAATACGTTATACAAAATAACACTAATACATAGTATATACCTTATACAATGACCAACATATATATTTGTTATACAAACTCGTAAATTAAATTTGTATATATATACGCAACATGATAAAATGTTCAACACTAAACAAGTCGATCTTATAAAAATAAAACTTTATTATCCTAAATTATAATAATTTCATTAATTTCTATAAAAAATGTGCATATACATATGTAAGAATAAAAAACGTTGAGTTTTAAAATGAATTTTTATTCATTTAGATTGTATATGTATATATTTATTCAATTATATTGTATATGCATATACAATTAATAAGTGCTAGTATATACTATATACAACGAAAAACCTGAACAACATATATCTTTTGTTATACAAATTTGTAAATACAATTTGTATATGTATATATTTATTCAATAAGATTGTATATGCATATTTAGATTGTATATGTATATATGTATTCAATTAGATTGTATATGTATATACAATAATACAATTAAAATGTATATGTATGTATTTATTTATATAATACGTTATACAAAATAACACTAATATATAGTATATACCTTATACAATGAAATGAGTATGAGTATGAAATATATACAATTAATAATTTGAACAACATATATCTTTTTTATACAAATTCGTAAATGCAATTTGTATATATATACTCAACATGATAAAATGTTCAACAGTAAACAACAAGATCTTATAAAAAAATATAAAATATTATTAGCCTAAAATATAGTAATTGCATTAATATGTATAGAAAACTCTGTGTGTGTGTATATATATATATATATGTAAGACACTTAGTTTTAAAAGTAGTTTTTATACAATTAAATTGTATATGTATATATTTATTTAAATAATACGTTATACAAAATAACACAAAAAGATAGTGTCATATATTTTTATAACACTAATATGATAGTTCAAAACAAGCAAAATGATATTACGAGTTAATTAAAACAAAAGTTATCTTAAAATTGTTAATCTAAAACTAATATTTAAACTGTCAACTAAAAACCAAAACCATGCTACAACTAAGGTATAAAATTAATGGATTGTAATACTTTCAGTACTGTTGTTTTCTGTGCGATTTCTGACGGGTTTTAAAGGCGCTTCACTATCACTGACATCTCTGGTTTGTATCTTTTGATTGTCGTTATTCCACAACAATGCACCGTATCTAAGATGAATTTCTTCTGGGTCTAAATCTGCTGGAATGTCTTTCCTCTCACTCAAAAACTCCGCGTTTGATGCAACATACACTCCACAGTCCCTAAAAAAATTATACGAAAAAAAAGTTCAGATGTTATTATACTACTTAAAGTGTAACTATGTTCAATAAAATATAAATTTATTGAATTTTGAACTTACAAACTAGCAGCTGGTTGTTGGGGAAGGTCTTCCACATATACAATTTCAAAGGAATCATATACGGTATGACCTTGATATCGATGGTGGCTTGCAATATCCAAACCTTTCTTCAGATAGAAATCAGACTTTACAAGATACATTGGTATAAACTGTGCATACTTCTTGATGTGATTGACAACAAATGAGTGGTGAAGAGAATTGTTGATTGAGTCATACACCTTGATGCATCGATCATTGAAAGATATGACAATCAAAATTCAATGTAACCTGCCTTCTAAGTTAACTGGGATGAATACATCATCGACTGTGTGGCATGGTGCATACGCTAGCATCTTGTATCCATTAATGTAATCAATAATCATCTCGTCTAACACTTCCTTAGAAAGGTCACCTTTTATTCCATAATATGCATTCCAAGCATTTAAAAAAACAGAGTTAAAATTGCAACATAGATTTGTGAATTTGTATGGGCTACTGTTGGAGTATTTGGCTTTTTTCCTTATATAGTAGAATATGACATCTATGTGTTGTGATATAATGAGTAATAATATTATAAGTTATACATTATACAATTTCATATTAATTAAATATTTTTAATAATATAAAAACGGAAACATACCGAGTTATCAATCAACTGGCGCTCAAACCCGATATTGTAGAACCAATTCTTGTTGTCAATTGTCGCTACACCAAAATTAAACAATTGCGGTAATGTTGCCTTTCCTTGCTTGTAGCGATCCTCCGCATAGTTCCTATTATAAATAATACAAAATAACTACACAAAACAAACAATTAAAAATACAAGTGTATACAAAATAAATAAATATGTTACTTTTTGTAATGCTTGACGAGTAAGTCTTCTTTCAGCCATATCCAAAAATTTGAAAACAAATCAGACTCTTCCTTATCAGACAATGAAACAAAAGGATGTTTCTTGTAAAACACAAATGGTTGTCGGGACGAACTACCTGAAAAGATATGTATATAAATATTTACATCATGTAAACAATATGCTTATTTATGAAAATGTAAACATAAATAATTGTTGTTTACCAGCATCCAACCCAAACGAAGTCATGTATGGAGATATGTTGAATGGACCTGGGCGTTTATGCCTAACAACTGGCATTGGTGTTACTTCAGCTTCGACTTGTTTTTGTAATACAATGTTTTGCAGTGTGTTCACGCTTGGAAGAAGATGGTCTGGCAATTCATCCTGTGATTCAGTTACAACTGTTTCCTGATTTGAATCAGGCATGTATACCATTTGTATAGGCGCTTCAACTATAATAGACTCCTCTGCTTCTGCAATACGCTCATGAGATGCAGCATTGTATATGTTATATATTACCCGACTGTTTGAGCTACTTTCAGTTTCCCTTTGGACATTTTGCTAGGCATCCACAGTAGCATACAACACTAATTGATCTTGTGAGGCAGTAGCACTTAGATCATTCAAATTATCACCCAAATAACTTGATCCAACAGTGCAGAATTCGGGTTTAGTTCTTTCAAGTTATCTTCCAGCTTAAACAGAAAATATTAACTTAAATATCTAACAAATTGATTATATACCATTATAATAAATTTTAAAATGTATATAATCATTTACGGATACCTCATGATCTTTTAATGCACTTGGATGACCTATCGATTTTTTTTGTGCACCTAACTGTGAAGACTTGGTATTTGATTGATGAACACGAGTGATATGCGTTTCTTGCATGATATCTTCAAATGTATCCTAAAAAAATGTAAACAATATAAGAAAATATGTTGTAGTATATTCTGTATAAAAATAAGTAATATGCTGATTTATACTAATTTGAGCTATACTAGTATATAGTTCTGAACTATTTAAAACCTAAAAAATAAAAAATCTTGAATTTACTTATATACAATTTATTTCATTTCAATATGTGTATAAACTGAATTAATGTGTAAATATTGCAAAATAATACCTCTTGTTCTGTCAAATTTGCAGATTGACTTTGGGGTTCATGTGGAGTGTATGTGGGCTGGTGATGAAAATCTCGGATGGGTGATTCTTGATCATCATCAACGACGTTAACCTGAAAAATAATTATACAACTGTATTCATTAATATATATTATATTGTATATAAAAAATTAAAACAAAAAATTTATTCATGTGATACCTTGGAATTCATGGCTTCCAACACTGTTTTGAATTTGTCTTCAAGCATTTTTCTCAAATCAACGAACTCGTCCTTGACATATGTGAAAAAGGTGCATATTTTATTAATACTTGTATATAATGTTTGCAACTAACATATATTTGAATTGTATATTTGATTACCGATTTTTTGAATGCTTCAAATTCATCACGCGAAATTGTAATGCTTGTTGACTTCTTGATTTGCCCTATTTGTGTTCTGTCTTGTACACTTTTCTGCTATCCATGTTTATTGTTGTGTGACGTACCTGCATTACTGTGTTTCTCAACACTGTTGATATTGATGGACTGTGATCGTGTGGATTTGCGCGCCATTGATCTTCGTGTGTATGTCTTAATTGCCTTTGTTGAAGATTTGTTGATGGAGATGACTGTAACAGATTGCTTTTTCTTTTTCCTAATCGGTGAAGAACATTCAACAACTTTTTCTTTTCCTTTTCTGCTTGTTATACAAGGCGGGTTTTGGAAATCATCATCCGGATCTGTAACTTTATTGTGATCAGTCTGCAGGCCCTGAGAAATTGATTGGTCTGTCGATGGTGGAAGTTGGAGGATTTTAATTTCCATCACTGTTGGTTCAATATTTCTGAACTTAATCTGCATAATCATGAAAAATTATAAGTCAATATAATAAAAATGTAATATACAAATTGTAGTAAGTAAATGTATAATAACTTCAATAATTTACAAATTGTATTAAGTAAATGCATACCGGATTATCTGCATCATTAAAAATTGTTTTCATGAAATAATCAAACCGAGGATGGTCGTTCTTAGTCACCCAATTGATGATCCGAGGAATGTGACTAGAAACCTTGACACAACCTTGTCATCAACATACGAGCAACATTCATAGAACCAAACTTGCATTGGAAGTGGAAAGCCCTGAATTCTGTAGTACTGTCCACGTGGCTTTATCTTGTTGTTTATGAATTTAGCAAGGACAATTCACATGCAATGTTATGCGCAAATCAACACATTGAATGAGCTTCAGAATAAACTGCCTCCAAATCAATATAATCATATATGTGCATCATCGTGTTTTGCACAGTTAACAGCAATGAGACGATGTCACCCCATAAATCTACCTGTTTCAACCAGATCAAAGTCCAACCTATCTATTGTTGTTGTAGTAGGTTCTGCGGACATGATAAACTCATGTATATAATATAGAATCCCAAACTTGTATGCATCTTCCTGATTGTCACCCCATACCTTTGCTTTAAAAGCTTCAGCCAAACGAGCTTTAGTGACAGGAGAATTCCCTGGAAAATACTTATCGATGATTCTATTGGGTTGATCAGTATCAAAGTAGAAGTCAGCACCATTATCAGAACAATTCAATCCAGAAATAATGGCAAACTCCCGTATTGTGAATCGAAGCGTTGTGTCATTTATATAAAAAAAATATTGCATTGACAGAACTACCTTCCAACTCCCTCAACATAATGCATCTAAACAATTGTGCTTGCACGTGACATCGTCTCATTGCTGTTAACTGTGCAAAACACGATGATGCACATATATGATTATATTGATTTGGAGGCAGTTTATTCTGAAGCTCATTCAATGTGTTGATTTGCGCATAACATTGCATGTGAATTGTCCTTTTTTCACGGTTCTTGCAAATATATCTGACTTCCTAAAAAAAAGAGTTTATGAAATAAACAGGGTATATATATACAAAAAAAAATCAATTTTAAAAGAACTCATGTACAGATTAATTTCTGTATATATATACTTACTTACCATTTACGTATATTGATATGTGTACATGAATATATTAGTTAAACATGACAGTATATACAAGTGTCTAAATGACTTTTTATATACTCCAATAATATATAAACTTAATATATACTAACTTCAATAATTTGTATATAACTACTAAAATATACAAATTACAAATCACATATGAAATTTTCCCATCTATTAAACAGGGTATATATATATATATATATATATATATATATATATATATATAAAGAAGTCAGGCACAGATTAATTTCTATATATATATATGAACTTACCTTTTTTGTATATTGATATATGTACATGAATATATTAGTTAAACATGACCTTATATACAAGTTTCTAAATGACTTTTTATATACTCTAATAATATATAAAGTTAATATATACTAACTTCAATAATTTGTATATAACTACTAAAATATACAAATTATAATCACATATGATATTTTCCCATCTATATAACTAAATCCAATTACTTTGTGTATATATGTATATAAAAAAATAAATAATAAGCCTTTAATATACAATCCCCTATTACCAGCCATTAAAGCAGACATGTACATATCAATTTTTGTATATGTATATAAACTTAATATATACTAACTTCAATAATTTGTATATAACTAATAGAATATACAAATTCTAATCATATATAAAATTTTTCCATATGTATAACTAAGTCCAATTACTTTTTTGTATATATATACAAAAAAAAAATAACATAAACATTTTTTGTATATATATACAAAAAACAAAAATAACATAAACATGCAATATACTATATACAATTACTAAACATGCAATATACTATATACAATACTTAATTAATATTTTTTGTATATTGACATCTAATTAACCAAAAAATTGTATCTAACTTGGTGTTTTAAGACACTACCTCATGATTATGATGATCTTCAGATCCGACAACTTCAGAAGCATTTTCCTCTTATTCAATGTTTACAACTTTCCTCTTTCTTCTTCCTTGTACAATTTTAATGCCTCTAGCTTTGGCATTGTTAATAACTTCTTGAACTACCGTAGAGTCGTTTTTTACTTTGATCTCACCTCTTCCATTGTTTGTTCTTGTATAACTTGTTTTGATTTTCCCAAAGACCCTACATCAACCCCAAAATCTTGAGTTAACCACATTGAAAACGATGGTAAAATGTCAATAGCATTGACATGCAAAGGAATACCTCTGGTAATCCTCAAAGATGGGGATAATTCATTCATTGTGTGACCAATTTTAGATCTATCAAGAACAAAAAATTAATTATTTCATAAAAAAATATGAAAAAAATAATAAACAGAACACATATACAAATTTTGAATAAGTAAAAAAAAAAAGGTAAACAACTAAAATTAAGGAGTACTTACGAAATTGACTTCAACTTCGGGAGTAAGTAATCTAATTTTGGACAACAATTTGAAATTCAAACCGGATAGCTGGAGTATTAAATGTAGGAGAAAAAGTTGGAATGTGAAAAGGAGAGAGAAAATTGTTTTGTGTATAATTATATACAAAATTAGAAAATAAGGTTTTTATACTATTGGTTATATAATAGGTTGTGGATCCCATTAATTATAGCAAAAAAAAACTACAATTATATAAGGTAAATAAATTAAACTATACCCCTATGATATAATTAGTTATGAATGTTTGCCATTTCATATAATTTTCCCAATAAAAAATACAAAATAGGCTCAAATGACGGGCTTAGCATTGTGACCGCCAAAATTACGAAATTTTAAAAATGTTAGGCCAAAATTGGGTGTCAACAATCAACATTGCAGAGTGTCTTCAACTCAGTTTATTTAGAGACCTGCCAGTGCATTGTTCTCGTGAGTTTGTTGCTTTACCAGTCCCAGGTTGCCCCTTTCTCCCCGGGTAGTTCACTCACTTCCCATCTATTTTGTAGTGTATAAATGCTTAATAATAATCAGAGATTAATGCACTTCAGGTTAAGTCAATGGTATGAGGTATGTAACCAGAGGAATGAATTAACAGTTAAACATACTTTCTCAAATAAGTAGGCTTCTCCTTCTTTAAACAGCAAATTAGACAGATGAGTTCCACCAAGTATCAAAAGCATCCATAGCATTCTACAGAACATATCCCTGGAGGAAAGAGAAACAAAAAAGAGATGGATACTGTGAGATTCTGCGAGCTACAAAAGCGCCTCTATACTGTTGATCCAGCACTATTGTCAAAAGATGAAAATCCTAGGAAAATGTCAAGACTTTCTGCGCAAAAATAAAAGTATTCCCTTTAATGAAGAAAGATGCAACAACATACCCATTGAAATCCCCCAAAGTGTGGCAATGAAGAAAGATGCAGATAAAGGAATATATTTGTGTGTGTATGTATGTACGAACACACGCAAAACAACGCAATAATGAGTAAATATAAAAGAAAAAACAACTAAAAATGGGAATAAGAATTGGATAATTCTTATGATAAGCTGAAAAAAGAATAGATAACGCAAATTAGAGAAATTTACTTAATAGAGAGCCTAATACATGAAATGACGCTACAACTTGCACATATCTGCAAAACAGGTCCCCTACATTTGCTTGTTCCAGTTTAGAGCATCTACTTGTTACAATTCCACATAACAAAAACCTCTCAAAGAAGGAAGAGAGCTTAAAAAAGTGCATGTTCCTCAATTGTGTTGACTTTGACAACACATTACATATTAGATATAACTAACATTTGTTATCATAGTGGACAAGATCATGAATATATTTCCATAGTTAGAGATAGGAGATATTCAGGGATAATTACAGTATGTTACAACTTTTTTTGACACTATACAGTATGTTACAACTAGAAATAGCAGATATTCAAGGTAGAAATAGTAGATTTTTAGGGATGTAAAATCAGAATTCTTTCTATTTAATGGCAGAATTCTCAATTGGAGAGACATTCAGAAAAATTGACATGGTATCAGAGCCATCTCTGACTGCTCTGTTTCTTATAGCCCTACATGTGTGGTTCCTTTCAAAACAAAAAAATGGGAGTTTCAGTTCGCTTGACTGTTCTGTGATGATTTTGTCCTAAATACTTAGGGCTGCTTTTAGTCTAGGTCATGTGTTATGACCTTCGCTTCAAACCCAAATCTGTGCATCTTTAAGTGAACCCTGCATTTAATTTTTGGAACCCCACTAATATCATACACATCCACAAATAATCTTCTATCAAATGGATTGCCACCACTGGGGTTTCCTACGAGAGCCATTGACGAAATGCCATCTCCAATGAGGAGAGAACTACAAGGTCCTCCTCAAAAACTCCTCTTAAAGACGAAAGAGATTCCTACAAAATAAAGATATCTCCGATCAATTTATACCCTTCAACCACCCACCTGCGCAACCTACTCTGCCGGCCACCGCAGCCCCGATGAGGATGAGACGGAACACACAAACAATGATAACATACATTGTTTCCCCAAAAGTGTACAACACCCCAGTTAGTATTATGTTAATAGGACTTAATTTGCGCTCTTAGTAAATATAAGGGGTCTATTTGGAGTCAATTAATGAACTTAGCTCCCTCTACAAAACTTATAAATGAAAACAGATTCTGAATCCTCAAAACCAATTAATGAGCAGGCCATGTTATAACTTTATTGCATTTAAAATACTAACACCCATTTGCACATTCTTCTAGAATTTTGGTATTATGTACTACAATTCAAAAACAGTAATGAATACAAATGACACACTACTCATATTTTACAAGGTCCCAAAAATGCAATTTCACGAATAAGAGTCATTCCTTGTTATTTAAGTAGTGTAGATCTAATTTAGAACGATCTTTTCAAAAGTAAGTATGGGTGTAAAAGTGGTTGTAGTTAGAGTCATTCCTTGTTGTTTTAGCAGTGTAGATCTAATTTAGAACGATCTTATGAAAAGTTAGTATGAATGCAAAAGTTGTTGTAGTTAAGTGATCACCTAGCAGTTATTGTACTGAAGTATTTTAAAAGACCTATTTGCAAGTTGGCCAACGGTGAGAAGTTTATGTGACCAAAATCAATCAGAGGGTATAATCATCATATTTCCAATATTTGAGGGGCAATGTTGGTTGTCTTTCCTTTTTCAAAATCAGACTCGGAGGTCTGTTTGTTTTGAGGGACATACCTTTGGCAGTTGGCTGAAGGTGGAGACCTTTTGGGACCAAAATCAAACGAAGGGTATAATAGTACTATTTTCAATAGTTGAGGGGCAATTCTGACCTATTTCCCTTTACTTAATATCACTTTGTATAAAGCTCAAGACTTGTAATTTAGATTGAATAATTAATTTGGTCACACCAAATCTGATTTCATTTCTAGTCACCAATATGTTCATTCACCATAATAATTAATATATTAGTTTCTCCCTTTGACGGTATGGTGGACCATTTGAAAGGAAAGAAATGCAAGGATTTTTGAAAGCAAATCGGAATCTTTAGTTCTACGAAGTACAGATTTTTATCCCAACTGTATTTTTTGTGTAACATGGCAACTATAAATGATATAGAGACCGTATAGATTTTTTGAGCTCATTACACAATATGTAATGGAGGCATGGATCTACCCCTTGTAAATTCCCCACAAAATCTTCTGGTTTTGGACATTTAATACAATATCTTTTTAACGATAAAAAAGATCAAAGTATCAGTTTACGATGGGTAATGTTGTCCACCTAAAGATAAAGCTCATGGGTATTGAGACCTATGCCATAGAGCCTCAGTGACGCACACGTTTTTGATCTAATTGTTGTCTTAGCTGCACCTTTAAGAACAACATTATCTAGTTAGTTCAGAAACAATAAGCTAGTTAGTTCTTCACTCGATCTTCTAATATCACGAAAAAATAGTTTCCTCTCTAGGCAGAACTTTGTGAACTCCTTACTTAAGCTCGATCTCTTAGTAGATGAAACTCAAGGAAACATGGAAGTCATGGTCTTAGAGCTCAAATGTAACCAAAAACTATGAAAACTATAGCTTTATTAATTTGTTTCTACTTCTCCGCCAATATTGTATTATTACCATATCAAACTCACGATATTGTGAAACTATATTCAACAAAAGAACAACAAATATTCTTATTAGCTCGAGTTAACCATGATACACCTTAAAATTACCGATCTCCAGATTTCTAACTGAGAAGCAACTATTAATATTTCTACACAAAAAAAAAAGATCAGCGTTATTAAGTAGGTTGAGAAAAAATAGTTCTTCACTCTACCTTCTAATATCACAAAAAAAATAGTTTCCTGTCAAGGCAAAACTTCATGAACTGGTGAAATTCGATCTCTTGGTTCAAAATGAAAGATGGAACTCACGCTCTTAGCGCTTAGATGTAACCTAAAACAATGAAAATTACAGCTTTAATAATGTTGTTTCTACTCCTCCGCCAACATTATTGTATTATCATATCAGACTCTTTATTTTCAACATAAGAACAATAACTATGCTTATTAGCTCGAGTTATCCGTGATACATGCCTTAAAAGTTACCGATTCTCCAGATTTCTTACTCCACAAGCAATTACAATAATTCTACACGGAAAAAAATGCGAACTAGGTTTTCAATTGTGGAAATGAAAGCGAAGAGTTTAAAAGTCAGATACATACCATTTCGGATACGCCGGAATGTATAGCCGGTAACGGAGTCGATCAAAGTGAAGCTTAATAATGTAAGGCAAGGACTGTAGGGGTTGTTTCTTCCCAGTTTTTCCACCGGCGGGACAAAATTTTGGATTCCTTTTCCGTTTTGATTTCAGTAAGACCTAAGGAGGATTACTTTTGGGCTTGGGCTTTTCTAGTAATTGGGCTACAATAAGAAATAGGTCATAGCACTATAATTAGGGAATAAAAAAGGAAAAGAACACTTATACCCAAAAAAGTAATTTCCTTAAATGCCTCATTATTTTTATACCATTTTTATTTTAGGCTTAACCAATCGGGTGACCTCCTAAATTTAGCATCAATTTTTTCACTTAGACACCTTAACTAAGTTTTGTTCATTTTAGACACCTCATGTCATTCTGCATTGTATCATTTTAGCACTTTTTTTTTAACAATCAGCTAAAAATACAAGGTTTTTGTAACACTCGCCGATGACGTATCAAACTGACAAATTAAATAAAAACACGTGGCATGTATATTAAAAATATTTTTTAAATAATAATATTTTAGTATAATGAAAAAGTATCCAATGACTTAATGACACGTGTAATTTTTTACACAAAAAAATAATTAAAAAAAATTCAAGGTCATCTTCTGTGTCCACCCACTCCAAACCCTACCCACCCACCCACCCAAATCGTCTCCTTAACTATCCCCCCAACCCGCCCACCCACGCAATGTCTTCTACACCTTTGTCCTTCCTAACCCCAACTCGTTCCCCACCCACATCGTCTTCTCCACCCCTCTCCCATCCATCTTCTTTCAAGATTTTTCATTGCCCTTCTTTCTTGCGACAACATGAATCATAATTTTTTTAATGCGTTGAAATTTATATTTTTTTTATATCTATTCATATTAAAGTTCATTTTTTTGTCTATAGCATCATCAAAACTATTTCTCCATGGAAGGAGTTCAAGTTTTGAGAGGTAATAACTAAAAAATGAGGAAGAAATGGATTTTTTTTAAAAAAAAAATGATGAGCCTTTCACACTTTGGTAGTGAGTGTGTTACACTCACTATGCCATGTCAGTAAAAAAGTGTTAAAATGACATAAAGAGACATGACATGAGGTGTCTAAAATGAACAAAGCTTAGATAAGGTGTCTAAGTGAAAATTAGTGTCAAGTTTAGGAGGCCACCGATGGGTTAGCCTTTTATTTTAATATGACATATATCTATTTTTATTTGCACTCCCATCTTTTTTTTTTGTTTTCTCTTTGATACCAGCATAGTATATATGGTATACGAATATATTCTCATGGTATCAAAGAGTAACTTAGTAGTGTCTTCACTGAAGGATTGTTTGTTCTAGTAGTGTTTTCATTAAGGTTTGCTTCGATCCTTCGATGAGATTACTAAATCATCCATGATATCATTACGGTATATATACATATTCTCGTAGTATCTCTGAGGTATGTTTCAATTCTTCAATATTTTAATATAAAAATATTTTATTTATACTAAATTAGAGTTTAATAAATAAGATTGTTGCTTTAATAATTTTCTCTTAGCTGTTAGTTATTTATTTCTTAAAATAGAGTCCAATCCTATCTGTGTCAATATATCGACGGAGTATAACAGAGGAATAATTCAACTAGTGATATTGACGTCATGCGTGAAATAAGAAAGGAGAAAGTGGGGTAGAAGGTAGGGTTATACAAAACCGAATCAAACTGAAATCAAGTCAAATCGAGAAAAAAACTGACTAGTGGTTGGTTTGACTTGGTTTGGTATTGAAGAAAAATGACTATATTTGGGTTAGTTTGATTTTAACTAAAAAAAATCAACTCGAGACCAAACCATCCCGATATATATATATATATATATATATATATATATATATAATTTTAAAAATTTACTTTATACATAAAAATATTTACTTCGATATAATTTTTTAATATTTCTTATACTTTTTCATAGTTTTTAAATCTTTTAATATATTATTTCAAATTTGAAACTTAGAATTTTTAATGGTTCTATAAAGCTTATAGTTCACTGATATAGGTAATTATAATAAAACATTAAATCAAAATTAAATTAATACTAATACAAAAAAGAAAAACAATTTAGCCCTAAGAATGACAATATTATTGAATATTTGTTCTTTAATTTTATATTAGTTTAGACAATTAAAATACATAATCTAATTTTAATTTTCTTTAATATTTAGTAATTTAACTATAATTTTTTTTGGTTAAATTACTTTTAAATTATGATCATTTTCATTATGACTTGTTAATTGCAATTTTTTAATTTTTTATGCGATTTCACTATTATAATTGTATATATATATATATATATATATTCCATTATTTGTTTATATTCTTAACAAACAGATTATATAATTATATTTTGGTTGAATTGAAGAAATATTTGAGTTACATGTAAATTATATGTTTCAATTAGTACTTTAGCAGAAAACCCCGAAATAATTCGAGGTCAAAAACCCCGAATAACCCGGAAAAATACGAGGTCGAAAACCCCGAGTTTTAATGGTTTTGTTTGGTTTATAGATTTAAAATCCGACTTAAATGATTTAGTTTGATATTTAAAAATCTGAACCAACCCGGCTATGTACACCCCTAGTAGAAGATAAGTAGTTTGGATCATGATTCTATTAAGGGTAAATAGTTTGAATTAAGTCAAATTCGGGTAATAGATTCACAATTGGGTCCATTTTGTATAGTTTACCCAAGAAAAAACTACCTTATAGTTGAGTGAAATTCCGATTTTAAATTCTAATTTATTCTTGCACATGGGTCAAGTAACATAGAGTAATGGAAAAACTACCTAATTACACTAACATTTCTTTCATATTTACTAGTTCTCGTTAGTTTTAAATAATTATATTTTATCTCTAATTAATAATTTCATACCAGATTTCTAGTCAGATATACCTAGATACACTAAAATAGGGAGAGAGACGAGTGAGAATAAGAGGGAGAGACAAACAAGACCCGTCTATGTATCCCAGAGACATATAATAACATTAGATACACAACATACATGTGTCTTGTGTGATTCACATCATCGCATGTATCTGAGATATCATATACATAAAAGAATAGCGAACGATATGTAAGGGAGGCGAACGAAATTTGTATACATGCAAATACACTTGGATACAATATATTTAGAATAAATTTAACCTATTTCTACCCTAACTTATAAAATCTCACTAGTCTAGCAATTAATTATTTAAATATATGATGATGAGGTAAAACTTTTCCACACCGAGTGTTGTCGTGCTAATGTGTACTAAAGAAATACAGGGAAACATGGAGCTATTTTTCTGCCTTTTTTTGCTAAAAATGTCTTATAGGGTAATTCTCTTCTGATTTTTTTTCATTAGTTTTTTATTGTTTCAAATTGAGGGTCCAAACTTTCTTTACTTTATATATCACAAAATATAACACATATCTAAAAAATAAATCACACAAATTTTTATATTTAAATTTAGGCAAATAAATCTGCACTACTCTAACATTTGTTATTGTCTTATAATATTTGACTTTTAATTTAGTTACATTAATTAAAGATAAAAAAATATTATGATAAAAACAGACGTCAAATGCTTACCTATAATGCAAAAAAATATGTCAACAATTGTGTTTCGGCACAATCTAACACAGGACATTAAATCTAAAAGAGAAAATGATCTAAAATCCTCCAATCTATATTTAAAATTCTAATTACATACTCAAACTTCACGAGTGTTCTATTACCCTTGAACTTCATATTTCTCTATTTTCTACACACATAAACGCCGAACACAACAACATAAACCAAACAAATAGTTTAGCGTGATTGCACGCGCCTGATCCCCCACTTTTCAACTCCCAATTTTAGTTTTTCCCCAATTTCCCTCCTAAAACGTAAAAGACCCATAAAAATATTTTTTCTCTTTTTCATCTCCTTCTCCATTTGCATATGCAGTTCTTTTGATGATCGAAGGAATTTGTTGTGTATTTTCAACTTGATTACATAGTTTATCAACTAGTTTAGTGAAAGGTTAGTTCTTTATCCCTTGTTTCGAGTTTTGTTTTATCCCTTAGTTTTTTATTGATTCGTGAAATTAAGAGCAACATTGGGTCTGATTCATCCATGCAAAACTTATTCAAGTTTCCATTTGTCATTTTTCGGGAAAAATCAAAATTCAAATTAGAGAGCTAAATAAGAAATTAGAGCAGATTACAAACCCTAAATTCAAGATTTGAAGTAAAAATGAACATAAACAATTAAACCTTACTTATTTTAAAGTGCAAATCGTGATTTTTTAATAAAATGAACAAGGGTTGATGGTGGGGAAGAAGAAACAATGGTTTATTTGATGGTGGAGAAGATGATTGTTGGAGAAAGATAAAAATTTTGTCAAAATTTAAGGTGTTCGCACCTTCTCACGCGCCTAGAGGAGGTTTTCTCACCTCCTATGACAGGTCAACGTTTAAGTGTGTAGAAAATAGAGAAATATGAAGTTCAGGGGTTAATTAAACACCCGTAAAATTGGAGCGTATAGTTGGGATATCGAATATAGATTGGAGGAATTATAGATCATTTTCTCGATCTAAAATATATAACTATTCTTGAAACATATATATATTGAACACAAAATGTTGACAAATTCTTATAGATGCCTTCCTAAGATATATGATTTCTTTGAGAAGGTTGTTCATTCAGATTGAATGAATTTGTAATTCTTTCAAATTTTCCTATTATTAGAAATTTGAGATCAACAAAAGCTTATATATATTCAAAGAATTGTATATATAAACATTACATTCATCAAAATTAAATATTTTTAAAATAAATAATTTTTTGTTTGGATAACTTTAGCGGTCGTTTGATTTGAATACAAGTTATGATGAGATAAGTTATATTGAAATAAATTATGTTACGATTAGTTATAATGACATTATTTCTTATTGATTGTTTGGTTTTTTGTACTAAACATAATAACTATTACATACTTCCTAAAAATAGGTGGTTTGATTACAAAAATACCCTCTTATTTAACTTTTTGTATATTTTTTTGATTGAGTTTTTAATTTAGTTAAAACCAAATTTAAATACTCTTCTTCAACATCCAGCATTGTCAAATGCACGACAGAAATATGTTAAGAGAACCAATTTGGCACATATTATAAATCACACAAATAAAAAAAGGGAAAAGGGTTAAAAATATCCCTTAACTTCGTTTTATTGATTGACTTTGCTTTTACCGTCAAAATGAAGTTATTTTTACCCTACCGTTATTAATTTCACCATATATACCCCTAATTTGACGAAAAGCCCCAAATTACCTAATTTTATTTAAATTATCCAAATTTTAATCTGACCCGACCCAATTAATCATATAACCCATTTCATTTATCCAAATAAATGTTTTTTCCACCATCACCACCACCTCCACTTAAAACCTCCACCAAAGTCACTATCCTCTCAGATTGTCGCACAGAAACCATCACCTCGATCTCCCACCACTCTATCCCTCCAAGTTAAGAGTGGCAATCGGACCGGCTTTATCCGGTCCGATCTGATTTCCGTACCGATCCATCCGATACCGGTTGAACCGGTAAGGAACCGGTCTCCCAAATATACCGACCGTTTACCGAATCGGGTTTCGATTTTTAATCGATTGAACCGGTTCGGTACAAACCAGTTCCAGTACGACCCAGTAAGGACCTGTTTACCCGTTTTTTTTTAAATAACTGTTAATTCGACCGCTGGGCCCTTCTAGCCATTGGGTGGGTCCCAAAACGACCAAAAGATACCCCCACCCCTTTCTACCCCTTTACACTATAGATATACCTTTTTTTTTCATTTTAAATCACAAATTCACAATCTACTTACTTATACATTTTATACAATCTCTCAATTTTGAATCTCTCATAAATTGTTAATTATTATATTGTGATATTGACTTGGAGTTTTGATTTCAAAAATATATTTGAAGTAAACTTGAATTAAGAAGCTAAATAGGCATCTCTCAATTTCGGCTTTGATTATACGTCTACTTTTACGTAGACGTTTGGTACATTCGTTCCAATTTTCAACTTTAATTTTTTATTTGTTTATTAATTAAGTTGTTTTATTTCTTTTATATTATTATCTTGCTTGTTTTTCATAATATTTAATTATTTTAAATTTGAACAGAAATTTGGAAAGAAATAGTAGTAAAAGATTAATGTCGGAAAGAAAAAATAATAGGGGAGGAGTAGTAGTTCTAGTTCTAAAAATGTGCCACCTAGATTTATAGTTAATACTAATGATTATAGTCATGTTAATGAAACTTTTTTTATGCCACCACCAGGACATATTGAATTTAATTTTGAAAATGAAGTAGATCATGAGACTTTAAATAGACGTTATACTAATTTTGAGGAAGAATTAGATGAAGAAGTAGAAATAAATGAGTAAGATGAAGAGGCCCCTACCCCTACTAGTCCGGTTACCGAATTACCGAAACAAAATGAAGTCCCCCTTTACCTACTTTTTTCAAATGTCGCCGCCGTACGTGTTAAAAGATCTTTAATATGGAAATTTTTTATACAAAATGAGGCAAAAACTAGTGTTACTTGCACTAAATGTAAATTGGTCATGAAACATGTAACTACGGGTACATAAGGGGGAACGAGACGACTAAGAACACATTTACGAAAGTGTAATAAAGAATTTGCTCGCCTAGATGATATAGAAAGAGCTAATAGAAATGGAACACTCATACCCGAAAGCTTTATGGGAGTAAGAGCTTCTAGTATGGTTCAAGGTGTATTAAATATGTCTAACCCGACTAGTCAAAGCACACACCGCATGTATAGTAGAGAAAAAGATCATAGAGAATTAACTAAAATGGTTGCTGTTTGTGGTTTGCCTTTTTCATTCCCTTCACATCCTGATTTTGTTCATTATATTCGAGAATTACATAACCTAGATTATGAAGGTATTTCAAGAAATACAATTTAAAGTGATATTTTTAAATATCAAAAAGAATATTGTCATTTTCTTTGTTGTTTTTTGCTTATTATGATGGTAGATTATCTATTACTTCTGATATGATACATAGTCATAATGGTAACGATTATTTTACACTTACTATCCATTGATTGACCATGAATGGAACATTCAAAAACGAATATTAGCGTATAAATATGTTGAAGAAACTAAAACCGGTTCTTATATATCATCAAAAGTAGGCTCTATTTTACAATATTATGGAATATGTGATAAAATAATGAGTGTCACTTTAGTAATGCTTCTAAGAATTTAAGAGCAATTGATTATTTAAAAAGTAGACTTTATCCAATTGATAATGATTCTTTTCATATTAAGTGTGCCGCACATGTAATTTAACAGTAAAAGATGATATTACTTAATTTGGAGTTTCTTGTGAAAAAATTAGACTTGCTTGTAATTGGATTTTTAAAGCTAAAGTAAAAGCTAGAGTTATAGAATTTAAAAATTGTTGTAATGAATGTGGATTTGCGAATAGAAAAGTTCCAAAAGAAGTATGCACTAGATGTAATTATTTATTTGAAATGCTTCAAGTTGCTTATATTTATCAAGAGCCGATACAATTAGTTTTTAATGCTCATAATGCAGACCCGAGTTTAAGAATTGACTTTGAAGATTGGGAAAATACAAAGAACTTGTTGAATTTTTAAGTGTTTTTTATAAAGCAACAAATGCATGTTTTGGTTAATATTATCCTACTATTTCTTCTGTTTTTAATAAATATCTGTGCTATTTCATCTGAATTTGCAAAATATAAAGAAAAAGATTAATTTAAAGATTCACTTGCTTTTATGATTGAAAAATTCAAAAAATATTTTCCCTTGTTCCTCAAATCTATTTGAGTGCTACTACTTTCAACTCAAATTATAAATTAAGAGGTGTTGAAAGAATGGTTGAAAAGATTTATGTAAATTTAGAAATTAAAGATGATGAAACTTCTAGTGTTGAAGAATGTAAAAGTAGCATTTATATAAAAGTTAGAGATTTATATAATGCATATAAAGTTATGGAAATAAATATTCCAATAGTTGAACCTCCATCTTCTAAGCCTAAAAGTGATGATACAAATGATTGGATGGATGAATATCTTGAGCTTGAATCTACTACTACTAATAACTTTGATTTATATTTCAATCAGGCACGGGAAAAGATTAGGCATGAAGAAGGACAACTTCAACCTCCAATATTAGTATGGTGGAAGAATCGTGAAAATCAATTTCCGACCCTTGCTAGGATTGTTCGACATGTGCTAGCGATTCAAGCATCATCGGTCGCTTCGGATATGCCTTTAGGCTCGGGGTGTGACAGATCATGATAAGGCTTTGCATATTGTTCCCCACGTCATTGTCGAGGGTCCAATTAATGTTTTGAGAAAAAAATGCCCAAAACCGCATCATAAAAAAATCATTGACTAACTCACACAAAACAAACTCTTGTTGATTATCCCCTAAATGCTAAAAAAAAAGGGCGTGGATCATGATGAGGTTATACGTATTGTTCCCTCAAGTCATTACGGAGAGTCATGTAAGGGTTTTGAAAAAAAAAGTGTCTGAAAATAATAACATCAGAAAATTTATTGATTAACACACATGAAAAACTGAGAAAATCACCTAATTTCTATTGAGAGGCCCTTAAATGCTAAAAGAATTACATGAATCACAGTGAAGCTATACATATTGTTCTCTCAAGTTATTACGGATGGTTCCATCAAAGTTTTTTTTTTAAAAAAAAAATGGTTGAAAATCATATCACCATTAGAACTCATTGACCACACACGAAAAACTAAAAAAAACGCCTAATACCTAATGAGTGACCACTAAATGCTAAAAAATGGCATGAATCATGGTAAGACTATATGTTCTATTCCCCAAGTCATTATGGAGGATCATGTAAAAGTTTTAGGAAAAAAGTACTCAAAAATCACATTACTAAATATTATATTGACTAACATACATGAAAAAATTGAGAAAATTATTTAATTCTTATTGAGTCGCCCTGAATTGCTAATCCTATACACTTCCTACACTTGTAATGAACCTTAACACACATGAACAAATAGGACATTACTTGGTTCAAAGTTGATACTCTTACAACGAAAGGTGTGGATCTTTAGCATAGAATTCATGGGGCATTACAATTAATTAGTAATACTAATTTTAATAACACTAAATCATATTAGTCTCTATAGGTATAATATATAACTCTCGAGTCACTATATTACTTGACGATCCGTGTTTGGGATCAACACTCACAAAGGTACGAGTAAAGTCTCTGATCCGACAAACAATCCGTATATCCTACCTTTCCGAAATTTCACTTATAAAATTATACTAAAATATTATTTTTCTTGTATTATCCGATCGAAAATTATGTGAATTCAACATAAAAACTCTAAAAAAAGAAAATAATGAAAATTACAACTTAAAAGAGTGTCTAAGTTGGAATCATGGTATTACATCAAGTTGAGGACAATATAAGCAAGCAAACAAGTACTCTAGCTATCAATTTACTTTGGACTACTATATCATAAATATTTCAACCCCCCTCCCCCACCAAAAAAATTGAAGGACTCCAAAAAAAAAAAAAACTCAAAACCAACCTCAATCACACATTCATATCCTCTTCCTACCCCCATCTTGGATGAGATAAGATTAATGAGGTGCTTACACGTGTCACCTCCATTGTGGTGACTTAAAAAAAATAAAAAAATTCCAACCTTTCATATGTAGATATTAAGTAATTGTATAATGTTATCAAGAACCACATAACATATCAAAAACCTTATCATTTCATTATATAAAAGGATAGTGGACATCAAAAGGTTCATATTGAACCAAAAAAAGAGAGAAGAAGCAATATGGCTTCCTCTGTTATTTCCTCTGCAGCTGTTGCCACACGCAGCAATGTTACACAAGCTAGCATGGTTGCACCTTTCACTGGTCTCAAATCTTCAGCCACTTTCCCTGTTACAAAGAAGCAAAACCTTGACATCACTTCCATTGCTAACAATGGTGGAAGAGTTAGCTGCATGCAGGTAACTCACTCATTGATTTTCGAAATTGATATTTTCTTAGTATATTGTAACACGTAATCTGTCTTATTTCTCGATTCAATTATCTAAGGGTTATATGTATGTTAGCTACTCTCTATGACTTAATTTATGTGACGGTAGTACTATTTTATTTTAGTTAGTATAAAAAAAAGTGATTTACTTTGTTTCTTGTTGTCTGATCTTAATTCAACATAACTTTTAAGAAAATAAAAAAAGTCTTTTGAATTTGTAGTTTTAAACTAAAGTTATGTAGAAGGTATTAAAATGTCTTACATTTTGTGATTTCAAACATGTTAACTGTCACGTGAAAAATTAGAATTAGATAATTATCAAAAAAAGAAAGAGACTTTAGAAGAGTAATATAAACGAATTGAAACATGAGTATATGTAGTTAATAACCTCTGATCTAGTTTATGCCATTATTATTTTTCTTTTCGAGTCTGTTTCAAAAGAACGACACATTTTTATATTTAATAGTAGTATTAATTTAAGTTTGAAAAAAAATTCTATTTTATCTTTAATGAGATGATTTATAATCACATAAGTATTTATATTTTCTTAGACCATAAATTACAAAAATCTCTGTTTATTCTTAAATTCCATTTACAATTAAGTACCTCCACATAAGAGTTGAAATAAGAGAGTATCTTTCAAATTATCTGATAATTCATAGAAGTTAAAAGATCCAATTGCTTAACTTATCTTTGATTATATTAAACACACGAAAAAAGATAAAATAGTGTATCCTACGTATAATCTCTACGTTCAAAATTAAAGACAAATTCAAGATCTAGAATCGATGAACTCAAAATATCTCTATCTTATTATTATTTATATATACAACTTAATTTTTCGAAATGTTGAAGAATGTATGTTAAATCTTTTACAATAATGCATTTTTAGACAATTCGATAAGAGTGTAACAATATTTTTTCAGAAAGTCGATAACTTTATTTATTTATTTTTTTGGGATATGTGTATAGGTGTGGCCACCAATTAACATGAAGAAGTACGAGACACTCTCATACCTTCCTGATTTGTCTGACGAGCAATTGCTTAAGGAAGTTGAGTACCTTTTGAAAAATGGATGGGTGCCTTGCTTGGAATTTGAGACTGAGGTCAATATCATATTTACTTTCGTTTTATCGAAAAATGACACATTTTTATATTTAGATATGTTTTATATTTAACGCTTTAATGTTTTTTATGTGTAGCACGGATTTGTCTACCGTGAGAACAACAAGTCACCAGGATATTATGATGGAAGGTTAGTAGCGGATTCATAAGTTAAAGAATTCATTCATACTTTTTTTTAGTTTAATCATAGGTGTAGGTATGAGAATCATGAAAATTAATATAAATATCATGTTTTGAACTCGTGCATTAAAAAAAAAATTAATAAAACGTACTATGAACATCACTAGTCTGTATAAAAAGGAAAAAAAAGATAAATATACCCTCAAAATATCATTAGTGGTATGCAGATATCTTCCGTCATAGTTTTGGAACATTGGTGCTCCTGTCGTCCAAAAACTAGAACATTGATATATATGTTCTAGTTTTTTGACGACAGATACATCAATGTTCCAAAAATATCTATATACTATTTATGATATTTCGGATATATTTGTCTCTTTTCTCAAGTTTTTGTAAAACTAAAAAAGTTGAAATTTTGAATCCGCAGGTACTGGACCATGTGGAAGTTGCCTATGTTTGGGTGCACTGATGCAACCCAAGTGTTGGCTGAGGTTCAAGAGGCTATAAAGGCATACCCACAAGCTTGGGTCAGAATCATTGGATTCGACAATGTGCGTCAAGTGCAGTGTATCAGTTTCATTGCCTACAAGCCAGAAGGCTACTAAGTTTCATATTAGGAACAAAATTGTCTTTAGGGACACTTTGTTTTTAAATGCTACTTAGGTCCTTTTTTTTTTGTCTTAATTCCAACAAACTCTTTATGTCTTCTACTATTCGGTTTATGTTTTGGATTTATGAGTACCTAATTATATGATAATGATTTGGTGCTTTGTTTGTAAATTTTGATTCTTGTGGTTTATATGACATTTTGTGTTCTATAATATCTTGAATCCTAAATCCAAATTGGAGTAGAGGTAGGAGATTAGGTGGAGAATCGAATTCAAATCAATAAAATAAAAGTTCAGATGATTAATCAAAAGAGACACAAAATATGATCAATGAAGTAAGTAGAGGAGCTGTGAAGTCGTATGTTTAAATCTCAACCTAGACAAAAACACTGTATGATTCTTTCTATTTGTCATAACTTTGGTTGACAAAGTTGTCTAGTACTTATTATTGATAGGAGGTGACAGTGAATTTAGTCGAGGTACGTAAAAATTGAATCAAGACACCAGAGTCCTTAAGAAAGAATGTTGGGGAGAAAAACAAAACTTATATCAATATTTTCTATTCCAAAATTTCACATATATACATTATACAATACTACTAGTTTAATTTCAAATAATCAAAAATTTGGGCCACCAAAAACAATGGAGTGCATTTACAGATGCAACCAAACAAAATTATCACACACCTCTCAAACCACCTTATTTTCACTGTGCAAAAGAGAGACATCTTTGCACAGTAATATTAAAGCAAAAACCAAAACTTTAGCCTAAATTCTCCAAAAAATTGTTCTTATTTTCTAGTTGAATATTCTATATACAGAGTTCATAGTCGATAATCCTTTATATACCGTTCAGTAAGGAAGATTTATGCCATAGCAGCCATTCGAGAGTTTAGGCAGTCAAAGCCCTCGACTCTATTTGGTGAGTGAGGTTTCCCGAGTCTTGCCCTTGCACACCTTCCTTTACAACTTGATGATGGAGAAGATGAGGATGAAGTAGATGGACTTGGTGATGAAGATACGCGGTGTTTCTTTTCATTTGAGAATTGAGCATCATGGATTAATGGATTCATAACCCTGCAAGGCGGTGAACCAGAGAAGAATGGAGGGGATGATGACAAATCTGATGCATATTGTCTTGCAGCTATGCCATCCTGTTAGACCATGAAGATCATTTTAAGAAGTGGCAAGGTTGAATCAGTGGAATGTATTATGACATTTTCCGTAAACAGTAGGCAAGCAACAAAAGAAACACCTATATACAGTATGTTGTTGGGACTCTCCAAATGCCTACATCCGTGTTGGATCCACCAAAAATACACTACTTTTGGAGGATCTGATACGCACCCGTCAAAGTTTTTGAAGAGTCCGAGCAACATAGCATATACATGTAGACACGGGTACACTGACAGTTGAATGTGATCAGCAAAACGGACAAAAATACAGTCTAAATTAACTAAACAAATCTACTAAAGATACCATCATAACACAAGTCATATTAATTAAATGCATTTCCCAACCTCACATTTCCTGAATATCATTAAACGCCGCAGGAAAGAACAATAACCAACAAATTCAATTTTTTCTACCTTATGCAATTGGTATAAGCTAAAAAGTAAAAACATGACTTGAACTGAAGATCTATTACCTTTCTAATATTCTGTTCATCTCAAAACATGCTTTGGGGATAAATTATGCTTCATTAAGAAACATACAAAACCATAATTATGTTTCCATAAGGCTCCTTTTAAAAATATTTTGCGAGTGCGCATCTAGTGTCCTCATAAGAGTTCGATATTGAGATGGTTAATAAGAAATTGGATGGAATGATGGGGCAAAGGAATGGGATAAACATAAAGACGGGAACATTTCAGTTATCCTTTGATTGGATTCAACTACCCTCAATTTCCAATTTGTCTCATGAAACAGGGTTTAACTACTCTTTGCGGATTGAATATTTTCTGTGCAGTTAAACATCACCTTGACATCTTAAAATCATTTATCGTTTGGTGACTGGTTAGAGTTATGCAGGGTTTAGTTATTCCACCTTCTATCCTGCGTAAAACAATAATATAGATTCCCTCATAACTTATGCATAATTTAACTCTAAACCAGCAACAAAACGACCCCTTAAGAATCAAAGCTACTATTCAAAGAAAAATAATTTAAGTATCAAGACCACCAAGAAGAAGGA
The DNA here is from genome assembly GCA_032847665.1 of Solanum chilense. Lineage (NCBI taxonomy): Eukaryota > Viridiplantae > Streptophyta > Magnoliopsida > Solanales > Solanaceae > Solanum > Solanum chilense. Next base: position 7,491,913 of record CM064965.1, read on the forward strand.
CCTCCGGTTAGCCACCCAAGACCCCCTTCTAGTCGGGCAACTACTTGACTGATTACCTTCGTTGAACTAGTAAAATCACGTGTCAATTGGCACCTCTCCATGAGGCTCATACCATAAACACCACTCACATAGCTATTGAGCCATCATAAATGAGAACTGAAACCAACAATGAGGATATTTTCGTATTGACAATATGCAAACAGGCTACGGTATTTTCGATTATATAGATACATGCAAACCCAACTTACCCAAAATATGCAAGCAATGACAGAACCATGATTTTTCATTAAGGGGTTTCAAAAATATAAATAAGTAAATACACAAACATGCCAAGGGGATTTAAAATCTACTATATAATTATTTAATTCGTGTATATACAATGTAATCTACCACCAACAGGACTCGAATGAACTCTTTTCCCCTACCTGGCTCCGCCCCTATTTTGCAAGTTTAGTTGCGTAAAGACACTCGTATTAGTCTGTATACATATCACCTTAGCTTCTGAAGCTTTGACAGACAACATGTTGAATTAATTTCATGCAGAGAAACTTATATACGATAAGATTCATCCCTAAGTAATTATATCAATTCCTATAGAAACAACATAACGATCTAATCAATTAACTTAGCTCGAGTCCCAAACTAGATGGAGAACAGCTACATGAATACTCTATATCCATTATGCTCTATTCATGCCGGATTCAATATTCAAAGATTCATCACAGTTATTCTCTTACTTCATCATCAGCCGGATCACTATTCGCAACATTGATCACAACCCTCCTCATTTAAAAATCCTCACTTTTTGAAAAATACAAAACTATCTCAAGGAATTAAAACATCCCTTTTAGATTCACATTCAACAACAACCTACCCAATGTAGTGGAATCTGGGAGGGTATAGCCTACTCACACTTCACCCTACCATAACAACAGGTAGAGAGACTGTTTCTAAAAGACCAACGAAAACAATAACACAACATTATGAAGATATAAGCAATAATAACATCACCATAGACAACAATTAAATAATACAATAGGGTGAATTGATAATCATGAAAAGAAAATCTAACCTCTTTACTAATGAGATCAAAAAGTTCTTCACCCCCTTTTGAAATAAAAACCTCAGCTTGATTTCTTTTCCCACCATTAAAAAAAAAAAGTAAGAACAACCCATTAAACACTAGATCATAAACATACATGGGTCATTAAAATCTTGAAAAATAAGATTAGAAATTTAACAAAAAAATCACCTGAAAGGTTGGCAGTTAGAATGGGTATTGATATTCCCAAGCCGACGAGGTTTGGGGCAAATAAGTGAACCCATCGGATAAAATGTGGCTGTAACCCAATTTCAGTCAGCATCAAGGGAACGGCAAAGCCCCATTACACACTTTTGATAAACAAACAACTAATTAGTATTTTTCTATCTTCCTACAATTATGGCAAATGCCTAATTTACTTTTAACAATTAAAAGAAAACTCCTTATTTATATGCAATGCCTATTACTTTCATTCCATATTTGTAGGGACTTATATTTATCTCAATCCTATCATTACTTTATTAAACGAGTTGGCAATATATATCTCTTTCTATTTTTATTAAAATCCTTTTTTGGATTATGGTGAGTCTCGTTGGAGGACCTATGAAATAAAAATAAAATTTTATATTAGCATCTTGATATACTGATATACCATAATAGTAAATAGAGTCAATGGTGATTTTGTCGTTGGAAGAGTCGCTTCCTACTAAAAGTGTTTTTCGAACCCTGGATAGTCACCCATCACACTGCTATCACATCCTACCTGGTGGTGGATCTGGGCTAGTTTCTGCATACCTCGATTAATTTCACGGGATATATGTTATCTCCCATTGGATTAGTTGTTGTGCACCTCAACTAATTCTACGAAATATTTGTCACCTCCCAATAGTAACAAGTACAAGGTAACTCTGTTCATTAAAGATAGGAGAGATATAAATGATCACCTAATATATTTGTCTCCACTTTTTTATTAGTATATAGAGGAAAATGTCAGTAGTTAGTGAATTTTTTTACTGCTATAACCCGTGAGAATGGTGGACGTCGATTCTTCAAATGTTGTCGTCTTGGCTCATTATCTTGTGGTTATTAAATTGGATATCAACAGTATACTTTCAATTCATGTGTCATTGATGACTCACAATCAAAAGATTGAATTAGATTCAATTCGAAAGGAAAAAAAATCGCTGAAGAAGATCCTAAAGGAAATGGTGGCATTAAAATTCATAAACCAAACATTGGTTCTAACTCGTATGATATTACTTTTTTTTTTTTGCAAATTCAAATTTGGAGGATAAAGTTTCAAACTTGAAGTTCGAGCATTATATTGAATGTTCTAATTTGAAGAACTTGGATGATAATAAACCTAAGTGAAATTTGGAAGGGCTGTCAAGTTGATGTAGTGTACTATAGTTATGTTTGAACTTCTTTTCTTGGATCATTTGTAATGTATAGTCGTTATTATAATTATTTAATTTCCTTGAATTTGTTGGTGATAATATAATTACAATTGAGAAACAAAATATCGTATGGTATTCTTATCAAACATGAAATAATACTTGTTTTAGCATTAATTATTTTTTACCTCCCTTAATGAATAGAGCTTTTTGGTGACAAGATGAGTAACAAGTCCAATGGGACAACACAATAATATCATTGGAATAGAATGTCGTGTTTCTATATCATTCTGCAATCCATCATGATAAACTTGCCTGTTTTGAAAAAGAAAAAAAACAAACTAAAAGTTAATAAGAGTTTTAATTATTTTTTAAACGGAAAAAGATTAAAAATATCCTTAAACTATCAGAAATAGCTTAAATATACACTTAAAGTATATTCCGGCTCAAATGTACCCTTATCATCAAACTATAGGTTCAAAAATACCCTTCTCATTAACAGAATCGATTAAACGCTACTTAGATGCCATGTGGATGTCACATGGCATGCCACATAAGCCAATAGAGTTTCACTCATGCCACGTAGACGATTAAACTTACCCCTAATTTCTCCCAATTTTCTCCATTTTCCGTAGAATTTAGAAACGATTTCAATGAAGAACATAAACCTTTTTCTCATTTCTCCATTTTCTTAGAACGATTTCACAAAATACACAAGTTCTCAGGGAATGGGTTCTATGTTTTTCAGTGAAATCGCTTCTAAATTTTATGGGAAATAGAGAAAATTGAGGGAAATTAGGAGTGAGTTTATTTTACTTGGCATGAATGGAACTCTTTTGGCTTATGTGGTATGCCATGTGGTATCCACATGACATCCAAGTGGCGTATAACACATCCTGTTAATGAGAAGGATATTTTTGACCCTATAGTTTGAGGGGAAAGGTATATTTAAGCCGAAATATAGTTCAAAGGTATATTTGAGCTATTTCGAATAGTTCAAGGGTATTTTTGACCTTTTTCCATTTTTTAAAAAGATAAAAGTAAAAAGAAAACAGAAAATGAGTCACTTAAAAAGAATTAACATTTTTAGTCTCCGTCAAATATTATCGAAGTTTATCGATTAGACTTTAACAAGATCATAACAAAGAAAGATATTAGTGAGAATTCACATTTAGAGGTATAATTTTGATAATTATGTTTAGTCTTTCTTTCCTTTTATTTCCATTGATTAATTAAAATAAAAAACACATAAATTATTGGGATAAAACAAAAGTATCCCTTAGATTATTATCGAGATTTTAGAGACACATCTTAGTTAAATCAAAGTTCTATTACTTTTTAATTTATTTCTTTTTAATAATTTTGTACATCTTTTTAATTTACGTGACATCCAAACATCTACCATGTGCCTCAACTATATGGATTTACAGAGTATGCACGTAAGCCAAAAAATGTATAAAATTACAAAAAAAAAAGTTCAAGTGCGGGGGAGGGGGGATAATAGAACCTTAGTTTAGTTAAAATTTATCTCTGAAATTTCGATTATAAATATAAGGATATTTGTGCCTTTTCCTTAAATTATCAATTATTCTTTTTTCACAAACTTAATAAAAAATCAAAATTATTGTTCAAATACATATTTAAGTGAATATTTCAAATCTATCCATAAATATAAAGAATAATTTTTGTTATTTTTTCTAAGTAAGATTTTTTTAAAAAAAATATAGATAAAGATAGACCAACCTAGCAGCAAAAAGATCTATAATCAAGAGGTGAATCCATGCAGATGCTAATGTAACCTCCCTGGAAAACATCTTAGCTATACCAGCCAACTGAATGACAATACAATGTTAGAATAATATTTAACTAGTCACGAAATTTAAAAAAACAAATATTAAATTTTATGATCTTAAATATATTATAAAAATATTTAAACGATTATAAGAGCATGTTATTAAAGGAGAAAAGAAAAACCTAAATGAATGGAGTTTGATGTAAAACAGAACACATGGAAGGTAATAATATTAATATACATGTTTATATCAATTTAATAAATATATCTACGCTTGTATCATTAAATGATACTCCTTTTGTTTTAATTATGTGGCATCGTTTGAACTTTGTCAATTTAATTTTGAGTGTGAATTCATGTTTAGAATTTTCAAATTCTTTTTTGTAGCAAAATTTATATACTTTGAAACAATATTAAAAGTACTATAAATCACAATAATTGACAATTTAAAATATTTAAAAAATATGCATAAACAAACGATCAAAATGATAAATTTGTTTAAATCTAAAAATTTGAATGGTACTATATAACTTGAGACAGAAGTAGTAATTGATTAATAAATAATTCCAATTTATTAATATGACCCGATGTAAACACTGAATGTGGATGATTTTTTTACCGAGAGAGAATCTAGGGATAAATATACCAATTAATTTACGTGATTGATTAAACTCAATAACTTTAACTAAAAACTATAACAATATTAAAATTTGGCATAATACATAAATAGATCCTTTAATTTGGCTTCGAATTACATTTATACCCTTCAACTTTGAGTGTGCACAAGTAAACACTTAGACTTGTATAAGGTTGAACAAATTGACACACATGTCCTACGTGTCATTCTACATGTTATTTTTTGTCCTACGTGGTGTCCTACGTGTATTATGCCATGTAGGACTCATGCGTTTATTTATTTAAAAGTTGACAGTCAAAGTGCTTATTTGTGCATTATGAAAGTAAAAAGTCAAAGTTAAAATTTGAAGCCAAGTTTAGGGTCCAATATATGTACTATGCCTTAAAATTTTCATACAATATATATATATATATATATATATATATATATATATATATATATATATATATATATATATATATATATATATAATTTATTCAAAACTTAATAAATTTCAAGAACGATAAACATAAAATTCCGAATTCGTAAAAAATATAGTTGATCACAAACCTCTGGAATCCAAGATGTATTAGAAGGAAATAATAGTTGTAATGTATCTGGTGTCCAAGAAAGGTATAAGAGATATGAATACAAAAGTCCAAGCAAAATATAAGGGATGTTGCTTTCCATCATTTTTTGGGTCTGCAATTAGCATATGATAAAATTAAACAATGATATTTATGAGACAATGAAGCAATTGTCAATATTTTGTTTGGCTTGATATTTCAAAATTATTATTTTTTAAATTAAAAGTTTATCTTTTTTCTAAATAGTTTAACACTACAAAATTATTTATATTGATAATGTTACTTACAAGTTTTGCTTTAGGTGCCACAACCATAAAGACATAAAAGGGAAGAACTGCAATTGTTCCCAATGGGAATACACTTTTAACAACTTCACAACTTGCTAACCCTGCAAAAGAAGTTGCTTAAACTTTAATTTACCCAAATATTTTATAATTTATTAGTATCGTTTTATTTTACTTGACTTTTATATTAACGTAGAAATAAAAATAAAAGATTATTTGTATATTTTAATAAATCAAGAGAATTTATCAGTTTCTTTCAATACTATTTAGTAAAATTATTTGTACTAGTATCCCCTAGACTATGATCGAAATTTCAGAAACAAATCTTAACTAAACTAAGGTCCTATTACCCCTAAATTCACTTTTTTTTTTTTAATTTTCTACACCTTTTTGACTTACGCAGCATCCAAATACCGCTCACGCGCCTCAACTGTATGCAGTCATGGAGTGTGCCAACTACTATATAAGCCAAAATGTGTAGTTACCGAAAAATGAGTTCATTAGGATAATAAGACCTTAGTTTAGTTAAGGTGCGTCTCTGGAATTTCGATTATACTCTAGGGAAATTTGTGCTTTATCCCTCTTCAAAAACACGCTTAAAGTATTTTTTTTTTAGTTTCATATATGAATTATTAAGTATGCAAATTATCTACGTGAACTGTCATCAACTATTTACCAAAATACACCTCAACTATCAGTTATTTCCTTTACCTACTTGAAGTATCATCATCGTTCGAGTAGGAAAAGAAAAGAATTGAATAAAAATATATTTAATGAATGAAGGAGGAAAGTGATTACATGAAGCAGACACCCTTGAGCTCCTTCTTTGCAAAAGAGTTTTTGGAAGATTTGGACTTGTAATGACTCTTGATCCTCCAAGAAAATACTTTTGCCTTGAAAGAACAGAGCTATTTGATCCATGACCAAAAGGGGCAGTTTGGTTCCTCTGCAGCTATTTGTATAAAATACTAAATTTTAATTAATAAATATATTATTAAATTTTCCAATTTATAATATAAATGAGCAAGAAAAGTTAAGTGGTACCCTCTATTTTCATGTATAGTGAGTTCATTTGTATAATCTTTTACTTTGTTATTTTAATTTGGGAAAATACCCAAGTACCCCCTCAACCTATGCCCAAAATCTCAGAGACACACTTATACTATAGTAAGGTCCTATTACCCCTCTGAACTTATTTTATATGTAATTTTCTACCCCTTTTTAGCCTACGTGGCACTAGTTCGGAAAAAAAGTCAACCATTGTTGGGCCCACAAGATAGTGCCACGTAAGCTAAAAAGGGGTTAAAAATTATTAATAAAATAAGTTCAGGGGGGTAATAGGACCTTAGTATAGTATAAGTGTGTCTCTGAGATTTCGGGTATAGGTTGAGGGGGTACTTGGACATTATCCCTTTTAATTTTACTAAACTTGTAGAGCTAGAATTTTTATTCAATTCAAAATCTACGTTATAGAAGTCATGAGTTCATATCTATCACTTACTACAAATTTTATATATTTTTACACATAAAATATATCGAGTTCAGGTAAGCATGATGCCATCAATCTACATCCACATCTCTCCATGTAGATACCAAAAATCGGAGGAAATTTTTTTTTATAAAAAAATAATAATTCAATAGTCAATACTCAATAAGAACAAGTTATTGGAGCCTCAGAAAGAGATCCAAATTAGGAAAATTAACAAAAGGCAATTCAAAATGAGAGTAATTAGGTAATATTGTAGTAATGGAGATAACATACCTTGTGTGGAATTGAAAAGTGGCAAAAACAAGAAGAGAAGGCCATGTTTCAAGTAGAGAAAATATTTAGCCCAAGAATTTAGAAGAGTCTAACAAAGAGAGTTGAATTTAAAGAGTGCACGTAACAAAAAAAAGAAAGTTGTTGCACATGGCAAGCTATTGATAATTTTAACTAACCAATGTGACCAAAAAAACAAAAAAAAATTATATATATATATATATATATATATATATATATACACACACACACTGACACCTCTTAGAGATAAAGATGAGTTAAAAATTTAATTTAGTTGTAAAGATATTGTAAAAGTTTTTTGAAATCGTGTGTTCAAGTCCTACTAGTTGTACAAAGTGATTTTGGGATAGTGAGGGTGAGATGGTAAAGGGGTTGGAAGGCCGTTTAGGTAATTTATTTCGAATATATTGAATTAAATTGACATTAGATACATGGTATGAAATTAATACCAAATACATCAAATCGATGTTGGATACATGATACATTCGATACATATTTTATTGTTTTTACTATTTTCATTATAAAACTCATTTTGGTTCATCTTTTTTCTTTTATCAAAAATATTTAATACCAGATACATATGTCTATACATAGGTTATATCAAAATATACTAGATTCATAAGATGAAATTAATATCGAATATTGAATATACTAGATGAAATTGACATAAGATACACCATATGAAATTGATACCAAATACATCAAATTGATGTTTGCATACATGATACATTAGATGAAATTGATGTTGTACATCAATACATATTTAATATTGAATACACAAATACATAAAATTATAAAATAGAGATACATTATAAAAACATATAAATACAAAAAAAGAGAGAAAGGCAAGCACAACAAGATGTATCTTTTAATTTATTTAATTTTTGTATAGCCACCCACTATTAATGGACTAGACATTGCCCAACTTTCTTGCATAGTACAAAGTGCCCAACTTAAAAAACCATATAATAAAATTTAACTAAAATCCAGCCACGCAGCCATATTTCATGGGAAGTGTTCACAACATTTTTTCTGTTTATAGAAAGTGGTCACAACATCTTAGTTAGATCCGTTTACCAAGAGAGTGTTTTAAAAATTCAAGCTATTTCTTACACAAGTAAAATGCCCTTAAAACTATTTTTACAAAAAAATATTATATTTAAAAATATCTAATCTTTACGATAAAAAAAACTGAAAGTGCTTATAAACTGAAACAATAATATACTTTTTAGGAAAATATTTTTCTTCGTACCAAACGCGCCCATAGAAATATCTAATCTTTACCAAAAAAAAAAAAGAAAAAAGAAAAAAAGAAAGACAAATTGTGGAAAATGAATGAAAAAGGAAGTTAGAGATTTTATTTTGGAAATGAATTTTTGAGATTGCAAAAAAAGAATAAAAAATTAAGGAATAAAATAGTGAAAAATATTAATCAAACTACAAGTGCTTATAAACTGAAAAATCACAAGTAGAAGTCACTAACATATGATTTTTGGCTTCTTTTTAACTTGTAAGCACTTTTGATGCTTAGCTCGTAAATAAGCCAAAACAATGTTTATATGTTAGTTTGACCAGCTTAAACGCTCACATAATCGTTACATGTCAGGCATGAAATAACCCTTATCAAATGCTTAACTAAGTCACTAGTAAAACAAGGGCATACACATGCTAAGCAATCAATTTCCACAATATAAACTTTGAATTTTGGTATATAAACAGAGTCATGACTATGTTAGCCCCATCACAAAAGAAAGGGTGTAAAAGAATGAGCCCATAGGGCACAAAAATAGATGTCTAAAAACTATACAACATCATTGAAGAAATGGAGATGAATATGAGATTAACAAATGCAGCTAACTTTGTTCTTCAGGATTTGTAAGGTCCTTGAATGTCATCATTTCCATGAACCTGAAAAGATTAACATATTCCGAATCAGATTGTGAAGAAATCAAGGTGTTTACATAGTTCTGAGCAGCTACAATGTGATCAGTGCTAAGAACCTTAAAAGTTGAATTCATCAAGTTCAAATCGTAAATTGGATTCTGGTTCAGAGAAACCTTAAATCGAAAGAGGAAAATAAGGCAACAAAGTTGAAGGAAAAGCTAAGCACATATCGCTACCCTGAGTTAGTTTTCCATGGCATTTCTTCTGTGTTTATATCTAAGAAGTGGAAATTAGATAACTCTACTTCTCTTTACTTCCTTTATTTAGTCACTAAAACATTGTGCCAGTGAAGGAAGACTATATGAGAGGGTTCATTAATGCAATAACAACTATGGCTCAATACCAAGCTTACCTGGAATTGGTTATATGAATCATCACTTTCCATTTCACTTAAAAAATTTAAAATGAGAATGGGTATGCAAGGAGGTGAAGGGCGCTTTGATCCGATTAATATAGTTGTTTATTGCACAATAAATATCAAATGCTATGTTTGCTGAAAAATGCTAGAATTCAATCAATCAGTAGGGAAACAAATAAAAAATTTCTGGAGAACGTGATAACAATGAGCGTATTGAGAACCTGGTAAGTGATTAGTATCTATTAACTGAACTTGAAGGTTCGCACTTGGAATTAAATAAAGCCAGATATCAATCCAACAAAACCAGAAGGAAGTAAAGCCATAATTAGATCAGCAACGAAGATAATACCTCATGAGAGAATGACAAGTCCAAGGTACATCGCTCCACAAAGAAATATAAAAGATATCATCCCCCTGCAAAACAGTCCAAGCAAAAGAAGGATTTGTGATTCACAAATGATGAGAAAAATGCCTACCATTCTTTAGTTCAAATTCACTTTGAAGCTACGACTAACCAGATAATTCCCCAACCAACACCATTACAAGGACAGGGACAGAGTTCCGCAAACTTCTCAGCATCACTTGAGTTCACTCTTCTAGATATTAAGTCATCATATATATCTGCATTGTCATATATATGTCAGATTTTGCAATCTGGGAAAAATTAGATCCTAGAGAATGGGTAGTTTTTACCATAAACTGAAAACAAGCTGTTCATAACACCTGCAATTCACCAAGAAGGAATGTAAGCAACACAACAACCAAAACTAAAATGCAGAGAAGGTGGGAGACTAGATAAGTCCATACCTATGAAGAGAATTACATATCGAAGAATGCGAACTGTTGTTAGTTCTTGCAGAACCCATATTGCAGCAATAAAAATGATAAATCCTGGCAAGTCCACTCTGTGGGATCAGGGACTAATTACAAAAGCAAATGCATATCAAGTATTGACACTGATCAAGATCCTGAATATACAAACCTATGCAAAGTCCTCGCAGTGTCCACTGTTCAAGAAAGTAAACCATGTAAGATTCTTGAAGTCCTTTTTAAAAAAATAATAATTTTAGACTAGATCTACAACATAAAATTTGGGAATATGGACATATTATACTATCTTGTGAAAAAATAATGTAAAGAGTGAATTATCTGCTGTCAATGTACAAGATCAATTTCAAGTTCTTTTTTAAAAAAAACTTAGTTCCTTACATTTTTGGCAATAAAGAGCACAATGAGAAGAGCAGCAATGAAACAACCAGCAGCAATCTTTGCAGTGAGAAGATTTGTCGATGCAAGTATGAGAACCATCCCCCAAAAAGACGAACCAAGATCTTCAGGAAAGTAAACTTTAATCAGAAAAATAAAAGGGAGCCAGAAATTAAATGGACAAAGCAATTAACAGGGAACTTGAGTAGGGATTTATAGGGAAAACTTCACTGTCTTCTAAAAACGAAATAAGCATGCACTTCAGTAAGATTTTGGAATTTTTAAAAAGAAAGTATTACATCCAGCAGGCAAGATCAACCAATAAACACCACCACGTGTTTGTGTTACTCCCCCCTCATTGGCATGAACTTTCATTCCTTCCACCTGTAACCACAAAACATACGGTTTAGAATATAAAATCACAGATCTCAGTATCTCCTAAATAGTATGAACTTGAAATTACCAGGGAAACCAACATTGTATGCTGGAATTTAGAAGGGAAGCACAACTAAAGCATTGCCCTATCAGTCTCCTAGACTTAGTCATTGGAATAATACAAGATTAGTTAAATAACTTCAGCTTTCCCTTTTTCAAATTAATCTAGTATCATCTACACCTTCCAGCTATACGAAATTGATGCATCTTTCACTCTATTTTTTCCCATGCTAGTTTTGTCTTCCTCTTCTTTTACTCGTTCAATTGAAAACCTATCATTCTCCTTTCTTCCTTCAGTAGGTGCAAACCAGTCATCCTTGAAGATGTTAAATCCATCTCACCTTTTTCTCTGAACTTAACTTCTACAGTTATTGAATTGCATGTAGCCATAAACATAAGTTTTATTATGATTTTCTTGCTTCTGCAAAATCTATATGGGTTTGGCTCCTGTTCTTCAAAAAGGAGATGTGAAATTTCAGATTTTGGACAGAAACAACCAATTTTCATTAATATGAACATGCTTAAACCTATGATGGAGTATACCAGACTCAACATTGATGTATGGATTTTGAATCTCCTGAGGCCTGAAGACTAGCGGGCCTAGAAGTTCCAAGTTCAAATCTCAGGAACTACATTTTTGTTTTTCAAACTCCCTTACTGAAAATCTTGAATCCATCACCAAGAATAACTACAACGTGCCACATATGAGAAAAGACAAGCTAGAACGAGAGAGAACTCTTCACATTCAAGTTTGTTGTGCCTTGGCTATCACGTAGTTTTGTATAACCTCTCTTTTGTTTAGACTTGTGCATTTAAACAAGCTAGAAACATTAAGTTTGTAGTTTCTTTATAACCTCTCTTTGCTAAGAATCATGTATTTAAAGATGTTTGTGAACACTAAGACTATAGTTTTTGTATAACTTCTCTCTTTATAAGGACACACGCATTTAAAGAAGTTATAAATATGACCATGTTGTAGGCGGAGATTGGTCTCATCAATGGAAATTACCTCATTGTTTCTTGTTCATCCACCGTTTTGGCAATCTAGTTAATATGTACTTTAGTATGGTGTGATACTGAAAAAGAAGAATTTTTATTGAAATTATTTCGTTGATACCTTCAAACTTTTGAAGACTTATGACAAAAAAATTAAAATTTCTAAAATCATTTAGCAAAGGAGATAGGACTGTTGTTGCTCATGCACTTTATAAGGGAACTTTTGTACATGTTTTTACAATTAAGATGTTTGAGGACTTATATGAAGAAATTCCAAATTTCTGGAGAGTTGCTTTTCTTCATCTAAAGACACAGATGCTAAAATCATTTGATTGAATAGAAGACTGTATTGTCCTCTATAATCGTTATGGTTGAGAGTACAATTCGTTTTACGAGCAGTTGCAGATTTTTGGAAATTTTTATTAGTGTTGTACCATTACTGAGCACTTAAATTAAGTGAGCGTTTGTGGTGGATATTCTAGTGACCCTAGTTAAATAATGTGTCTTTAGTGGTAGTTTCAAGATAAGAAAACGAAGAAATTTAAGGATATAGCTTCATTTTGAGGGAAAATAAGTGTAATCCCTCAAAAAAAAGAAGGTAACCAAAAGGGGAAATACTAACCTTGACAAGCATGGAAAATTTACACTCTCTAGCTTTACTTTTAAACATCGACTTTTCTACTAAATGAAGTTTATCATAAATTATTTACGTTGACACCAAATTTTGGTCCGATGGTTTTGAAATTAATACATTTTTGAGTCAAATACAACAACAAAAAATCTTCCTATCCCACATCTTTTCTCTAACAATTTTCAATTTTTGCAAAAGTCCCACATCGGCATTTTATCCCTTTTGAGGATTTTTGGGTCTCTATATAAACCACTTCATTCCATATTTTAGGGGGAAGAAAAAGAATACTCATAAAATCTTGAGAATTCTTGGTTCCCATAGTTTAAAAATTTTAAAAGTGTTTTGTTGGTTTTTCGGGTTGAGGAGGTGGAGTTGTCTCGTTCAAACTCGTAGTTCCGGTTCGCTGCTCAGAACCAGGTAAATTTTTCTCTTAGCGTTGTTTTATTTTATTCCAGCTCTTTTATGTTTTCTGTTTATTATATGTAGCTTGTTTTATTTTTTAGTTTAATATAGTTGTAAAAGTCAATTAATATTTCTGTTTATTATAGTTTTAATATTAGCGTTATTTTATGATTTGATGTTTATTTATTTATTATTATTTTAAAATTGTTAGTCAACTATTTGCTATCTTAAATTTTCAGGATTTTGTTATTATTCTATTTTAATGTTATTTTTAATTTTTATATATTACGTTATTGTTCCATTTCTAATTATGTTATTTTAGTTTGGTTGATTGTTTTCCATATTATCTTGGGATAAGTTTGTTATGTTTTGTTGATGTTCAGGTTATATTAAATATATTTGTTAAATTTGGCCGATGAAAAATCTATCCGTCGGGTTTAGAGGCCTTTCCATTTTGAAAGACGGAAATTTAATTAAAGTTATTATTTTTATTGTTAAATTTGGCCGATGAAAAATCTATCCGTCGGGTTTAGAGGCCTTTCCATTTTGAAAGACGGAAATTTAATTAAAGTTATTATTTTTATTGTTAAATTTGGCCGATGAAAAAACTCTCCGTCGGTTTTGGAGGCCTCCCCAATATTAAAAGACGGAAATTTTTAGTTTAAGTTCATATAACTTGTTGGTTAAATTGTTAAAAGGGCCGATGAAGAAATTACCGTCGATTTCCAAGGCCTCCCATGTTAGTAAGACGGATTTTTGGTTTTTTTTTAAATTATTATTTCATATGTTCAATTTTGTTCATTTTTATTTATTACTAACACTTTTACTAAGTGTGTTTACAGGTACCCAAGACTTGTTTCATTGAAGTTATTCAAAAGGAGTTCGAATTATATTTTACAATTCATTATTTTGTATATATCGATGCTAGGCAAATCTTAGGTCGTTTCTCATTTTGTTGTTTTATTTTATTATTATTGTTTATTGCATATTTATATTACTTGTACATTATTGTTATCTCCTCAATTTGAAAAAAATGAACTCAGTCGGGAACCACAATTGTGGATTTCGAAGGGTGCCTAACCCCTTCCCTTCGGAATAACTTGAACCCCTTACCTAGAATTAAATTGGTTTCGTAGACTCTCTTTTAAGTTAACTAGTTAATCGGTTTCCTAGTTTTCCTAAAAATTAGGTGGCGACTCCCTTTTCCCTTTAACCCCTTTACCCGTTTTAAAAATTCATATTAAACAAATTCTTTTTTTTGAGTCGTCGCGACGTTGCTCCCATTCAAAGGATGTCAACAGAATGGCGACTCTGCTGGGGAAATTGGAGGTTCTAACCATTATGGGTTTATTTTTTCAAATTGAGGATACTATTCTTTTATTGTGTTATTCATTATATCTTGTATATTTTGTTGATTGTTTGCATATTGTACTCAATATTGATTTATTATCTTTTGTATATTGTCATTGTATGCATAACATTTATTCCGTCAAACGACACCTAATTTTGTTTTTTTTTTACTTAAAGGGCGATTATGCGGGTTCGCAATCGTTCGTTAACCAAACTTTTCTCGGGGCACCCTGACGAATGTAGTTGACTACTGGATAGTCAACGGTCGTTAACTGTCTCAACCCAAGTAGTCCGCTTGGGTCACCTATCCACAATATACAAAGCCCACTCTTAATTATCTTGTATAGAGGGAAGCCAAAACCTCATATTAAGCATGACACAATTGTTTGTATGTTATGTGATATACTTATTGTACGTAAATATGTTGTATAATAGTTCATTATTTTAAAATCACTTTTGTTAACCTAGTTTTTAGAATATTCATAATTCAAGTCCAGTTTTTATTCAAGTTACAATCTGTTGGAACTACGTTTGACCTGATTCCTGCTTCAACGGGATACGTAGGCGCCATTAAGGCTCGGTCATCTTCCCCGTAAGTTTTCCAAATTTTAAGAACAGAAACTGGGGCAAAATTTTGGGGAAGTCTCCAAAATTTTATAATGGAGATAGTTGTTACAATATTAAATACCGGAGGTTTGTAGAAGCTGAAACAGGGGCAAAAATTTTTAGGAATGCCCTCAAAATTTTCACCAAGATTGTACGCAGACTCCAGTATTTAGGAGGCTTCACTCCGAGTTGGTTTGTATATTTTGCATTATTTTTTTTGTACATGATGTCACAGTCATTGTATATCTTTGTTTTTATTATATTCCATTGAAAAAATTAGTTTAATTGACATTTTTTAAGTTTGGGTAGTCCGCCCTTCAACGCGACTCATTATTTTCTTATTTTATTTTTGTTACTTTTGTTGAATTTGGGTGGTCCGCCCTTCAATGTGATTCACTGATTTCTTCATTCTTGTTAATTTCATTTTTAAGTAATTAAAAAATATTTTTGTTAAAGTTGGGTTGCCCGCCTTTCAATGTGGCTCATTGGTTTTTATCCTCATTATTTTTCCTTTCAAAAATTAATTTGTTGTTTATGAATTTTATGTCATATTTGGACGAACTACGCAGACCTGATTCTCATCATTGAGATACGTAGGCAGCCCTTTGAGGGTTCGGTAATTTCTTTATTCAAAAGATCTTTTATTTTTATTTCTTTTAATGTTTATAATTTTTAAATCATTTTTTTTTTTTGACTTGGTGGATGCCAACACAGTTCAAGTGTGCATGTGAAAATAATTTGTACAATAAAGAAGATTGCCTTCTTGTTAAACCATGGATTCTTTTAGTACCTCTCATTCATACTTTGTTACACTTGCAAATGTTGTCTTGTATAAATTCAAGATTAGAACAAAATCAGATTCATTGTTTCATGTGCATTGTGTGGTGAGTTTTGAATCAAATTCAATTATTTTGCATTGTTGATCTAGAACTTGACCTAAATGTTATTGAGGCGAAATTCTGAGTAATGTTTGATTTGAAAAATGATTGTAGGCCTTCTTTGATCCGTTTGAGCCTTTCAAAGCCTACCAAATGATGTTAATCCTTAGATGTCCCCACTTTGAGCCTTAAGCCTTTTCTTTGGACAACCACATCTTAGCCTATACCTTTCTGAGTGCTTTTACGCACTATCTCTCTTTTGAACAGACTTTCTTGAGCGCACTGAAGACATGCAAGTTATAAGAGAAGATACAAAGTTCAAATTTGTCAAAGACAAAAGTTATCAAAGTTCTTGAATGCCAAGAAAACAAAAATGACTTCAGAAGAAAAAAAAAAAAAAGGTTCAAAATTCCCCACCAATTTAAGAAAGCAAAGTTTCAAAAACACTCCAAACAAAAAAGGAGAAAATTCAAAAAGGGGGAAAACTCAGCAAACAAAGTTTCAAAGAAGTCGAAAGTGCAAAAGGAAGGGACAACAAAGAGAATCAAACGCTAAAAGCGTAATAAATATTAAAAGCATCTATTTAGTGCAATGCTCAAGAAAGAATAAGTCACTTTAATCCCAAATGACTATCCTACCCGTTCCTAATCCAACATTACAAGCCATTAACAAGCCCTACATGATTTCAATTCAAATATTCCAGATTAGTGGAGATTTACATGAAGGTCAAGCCTATGGTATCACAATTGCATGCATTGAAATTTTTTGTTGAGTGTGAGTGTGCTTTTCCAGATATTCCCAAATCAAAACACTTTAAATGTGCACAAATTGAAAGTTTCTTTCTTGTGAGGGCACTTGAAACATGATGTTAGGTCTAGTTCAAAGATTTTGCTTGTAGCAAGATGAACAAATCTTGTCGTTACTTAAGTACAATTGAGGTACCACTTGAATCCATAGGAATTACCTCGATGTCAATTTCAGTTGAAAGAAAAAAATTGTGAGAAATTTTTGTACAATACTACTGTTGGCGCTAACCAAGTTAAAATATGTTTCATTGTTGATATTTGTCCAAACAACTTTGTGGACCGTTTCAAAGTTTTAATTGCATTTTTGGTAGTCATACCCTTCAAAATGACATCTTTTATTTTTCGGTAGTCATACCCTTCAAAATGACATCTTTTAAATTTGGGTCGTCATACCTTTCAAACTGACATCATTTTTTTTTTGTGCCCCATATTTGTCCATACCAACTTTGTGGACTGTTTCATTGTTGATATTTGTCCAAACAACTTTGTGGACCGTTTCATTGTTGATTTGTCCATACCAACTTTGTGGACCGTTTCATTGTTGATATTTGTCCAAACAACTTTGTGGACCATTTCAAAGTTTAAATTGCATTTTTGGTAGTCATACCCTTCAAAATGACATCTTTTATTTTTCGGTAGTCATACCCTTCAAAATGACATCTTTTATTTTTCGGTAGTCATACCCTTCAAAATGACATCTTTTTAATTTGGGTCGTCATACCTTTCAAACTGACATCATTTTATTTTTGTGCCCCATATTTGTCCATACCAACTTTGTGGACCGTTTCAAAGTTTAAATTGCATTTTTGGTAGTCATACCCTTCAAAATGACATCTTTTATTTTTCGGTAGTCATACCCTTCAAAATGACATCTTTTATTTTTCGGTAGTCATACCCTTCAAAATGACATCTTTTTTAAGTTGGGTCGTCTGCCTTTCAAAGAGACAAGATTGGGTTGTCATCCGCCTTTCAAAGAGACAAGATTGGGTCGTCATCTCCCTTCAAATGACATGTTAAGTTCAAGTTGGGTCGTCCGCCTTTCAAAGAGACAAGATTGGGTTGTCATCTCCCTTCAAATGACATGTTAAGTTCAAGTTGGGTCGTCCGCCTTTCAAAGAGACAAGATTGGGTTGTCATCTCCCTTCAAATGACATGTTAAGTTCAAGTTGGGTCGTCCGCCTTTCAAAGAGACAAGATTGGGTTGTCATCTCCCTTCAAATGACATGTTAAGTTCAAGTTGGGTCGTCCGCCTTTCAAAGAGACAAGATTGGGTCGTCATCTCCCTTCAAATGACATGTTAAGTTCAAGTTGGGTCGTCCGCCTTTCAAAGAGACAAGATTGGGTCGTCATCTCCCTTCAAATGACATGTTCAAGTTTAGACTTGGGGTGACATATTAAGTTCCGTCCCTTTCAACGAGACACGCTGGGTTGTCACATTATTCAAAGTAACATGTTATTCGCATCATCCTTCTTTCAAAAAGGTACACCACCTTCATCGTGCAACTTCGCAAGTAACATCAAAGGTATGTGAATTTTCTCAGTTTGCAATCAATCGCCGTCTTTTGTTTATTGTTTTCATCCCAGTCGATCAATGTGGAGTCTTGCTCAAAAGTTCTACTAACGTCTCAATTGTTTTGTTCAATGTTTATCAAATCAAATTTGGTTCGTCAACTTTGTTTGACCAGGACCTCTTTCATCGATCCTAATCAAACAAAGGGGCAAGTTGTTGACACCAAATTTTGGTCCGATGGTTTTGAAATTAATACATTTTTGAGTCAAATACAACAACAAAAAATCTTCCTATCCCACATCTTTTCTCTAACAATTTTCAATTTTTGCAAAAGTCCCACATCGGCATTTTATCCCTTTTGAGGATTTTTGGGTCTCTATATAAACCACTTCATTCCATATTTTAGGGGGAAGAAAAAGAATACTCATAAAATCTTGAGAATTCTTGGTTCCCATAGTTTAAAAATTTTAAAAGTGTTTTGTTGGTTTTTCGGGTTGAGGAGGTGGAGTTGTCTCGTTCAAACTCGTAGTTCCGGTTCGCTGCTCAGAACCAGGTAAATTTTTCTCTTAGCGTTGTTTTATTTTATTCCAGCTCTTTTATGTTTTCTGTTTATTATATGTAGCTTGTTTTATTTTTTAGTTTAATATAGTTGTAAAAGTCAATTAATATTTCTGTTTATTATAGTTTTAATATTAGCGTTATTTTATGATTTGATGTTTATTTATTTATTATTATTTTAAAATTGTTAGTCAACTATTTGCTATCTTAAATTTTCAGGATTTTGTTATTATTCTATTTTAATGTTATTTTTAATTTTTATATATTACGTTATTGTTCCATTTCTAATTATGTTATTTTAGTTTGGTTGATTGTTTTCCATATTATCTTGGGATAAGTTTGTTATGTTTTGTTGATGTTCAGGTTATATTAAATATATTTGTTAAATATGGCCGATGAAAAATCTATCCGTCGGGTTTAGAGGCCTTTCCATTTTGAAAGACGGAAATTTAATTAAAGTTATTATTTTTATTGTTAAATTTGGCCGATGAAAAATCTATCCGTCGGGTTTAGAGGCCTTTCCATTTTGAAAGACGGAAATTTAATTAAAGTTATTATTTTTATTGTTAAATTTGGCCAATGAAAAAACTCTCCGTCGGTTTTGGAGGCCTCCCCAATATTAAAAGACGGAAATTTTTAGTTTAAGTTCATATAACTTGTTGGTTAAATTGTTAAAAGGGCCGATGAAGAAATTACCGTCGATTTCCAAGGCCTCCCATGTTAGTAAGACGGATTTTTGGTTTTTTTTTAAATTATTATTTCATATGTTCAATTTTGTTCATTTTTATTTATTACTAACACTTTTACTAAGTGTGTTTACAGGTACCCAAGACTTGTTTCATTGAAGTTATTCAAAAGGAGTTCGAATTATATTTTACAATTCATTATTTTGTATATATCGATGCTAGGCAAATCTTAGGTCGTTTCTCATTTTGTTGTTTTATTTTATTATTATTGTTTATTGCATATTTATATTACTTGTACATTATTGTTATCTCCTCAATTTGAAAAAAATGAACTCAGTCGGGAACCACAATTGTGGATTTCGAAGGGTGCCTAACCCCTTCCCTTCGGAATAACTTGAACCCCTTACCTAGAATTAAATTGGTTTCGTAGACTCTCTTTTAAGTTAACTAGTTAATCGGTTTCCTAGTTTTCCTAAAAATTAGGTGGCGACTCCCTTTTCCCTTTAACCCCTTTACCCGTTTTAAAAATTCATATTAAACAAATTCTTTTTTTTGAGTCGTCGCGACGTTGCTCCCATTCAAAGGATGTCAACAGGGAAATACTAACCTTGACAAGCATGGAAAATTTACACTCTCTAGCTTTACTTTTAAACATCGACTTTTCTACTAAATGAAGTTTATCATAAATTATTTACTTCTAAATTCAGTGGGTCCATGCCATTCTTCTAAAGGAATGACGGCGATGGTATTGAAATCTTAAAAGTAAAGGATTACCAAATATATAAGTGTCTCATTTTGGAACAAACTAACTAGGAAATTGTGTCACATAAACTGGAACGGAGGAAAGCATAATCATAAGTATCATTTTACAATTATTTCTAGAAATCATAAAATTTTTAACTCTTTTTATAACTTGAACAAGTAATATGGCAAATTTTATGCAAGTTTTATGCCTGTTAATAACAAATAGTAGCTTGTTTGCCCAGATTTCTAAAATCAATTTATTTTGAATAGTTTTTTTTTTTATAAATAAAGTACTTTTAGTGAGAAACAACTTGTGTTTGACATTGGCTTCATCAATTTGAAAAGCATTTTTGAGCAACAATTAGTGTTTGACGAAGTATTTAGAAAAGGTTTCAAAATATATTTTCTCAAAGATGCTTTTCAAAAAAGTACTTATGAGGAAGAACCAGTTTTTCGCTTCTCAAATACACTTCTCTTCTCCGAAAAGATTGGCCAAATACCTCACCGTTGAAAAAAAAACCATTGCCAAACAGGCTATAAATATGTTTTATCTTTTTTGCTAGTTATAACTAGTTTGGCGAAATTCTGATAGAACTACACAAGTAACCCAGGAACTAAAAATTCCAAGAACACAAGTCTAGTCATTTTCCTTTTATCTCTTAAAGTTACACATGCATAGACACAAGAAAAGAGCAATAAAGCAGAAACTTGAAGTTCAAGAGAAAAGGTAAAATTCATCTTCATTGGCTTACTTTCTGAAGGGAATGTATGCCATGAAAACTAAGTAAAGTCTCATCAGTTATTTCCTGCAAATATTGAAGTCTTATATCTCTTTATCTGAAGCAAAAACTAGAACAGTTCACCGAAGTCTATGGGACTGCAGTACAGCGACAAAGAAATAAGTACTTCTAATACAACCTGAAGCTCTTGAAGGCTCTAAACCATCATATAATAGAATAAAACTAGACTGAGATTCACCCAATGAACAAGTAATCACATGAGATAATAGATCATTTGCATCTAATACATGATAAAAGAGAATTTACCTGACCACATGTGAGCTTACAAGCGATAGCATGACTTGCTTCATGAAGGAATACAGTAATGAGCTTGAAAGGTGTCAGAAGAAATGTCCTCCATAACTGTTTTGATGTTCAGAAGGGGGGAAAATAGCAAATATGTTACCTTCTCAAAAAAAAAAAAAAAAACAATAGCAAAATGAAAATGCAAAAATCTTTAGGAAAAAACTAGAGAGAAGTACAAAACAGTTGGGGATATTTTATGGCAAATATAGAAAGATAAAAAGAATCTTTTGTTTTTATAGAAACTCATGTATATCATTTGCACACGAGTTGGTATTGCGTTTTGTTAATGCTAACAGGCTTACACATCTTACATTTATTCTCAAAAAGACCAGTAACAACTCACATGAGGTGTTATGACCAATTCACATATCATGAGTATCTTCTCAATTGCAAGTGCCACATCAAAGTAATTTACACATATGCTTCTGAGATGAATACAGTGTTGTAACTTACGAACATGTTGAGGAAATAGTGACTTGCTTTGCTAAATAACCTTAACAATTTAAAAAGCTCAACTACATGGGGATAAAGCAGTAGGTTTCCGATAAAGTGATGCTCAAACCTAAAAGATATTTGCATACACATGCGGACGTAACTCAGTACTTTGATTTTCTTTTAAAAAAATGTACTAAAGAAACTATTTTACACAATATACAGTGACTTCAAACACAAAAACAGGTGGACAGATTGTCCTATCTTTCACTAAGTATACAATATGTTGAGTCATAAGATACCGTTTCACCACTTTGACGACACACATCTTGTCGATCAATCAAAATTCTTGTTAAAGAGATTCATGAATTGCCAAGCAGTACCCATCCTAACGCTGCTATGACCTATTGAATGAATAAAGATTCTAATCAAGTAATATTATTTGCTTATTTTGTCAATTTTCTATCCTCATTTTTTAGGCTTTCATCTTTTCATGCACGGCTGCAAAGAGAAGATTAGAACTAATTACCAATTTAAAAACCTCATTGAGCATTATATCTACGTTCATACTTACAAAAAAAATTGACACTAACAAGTTCCAATTTTTCGTATCATGCCATGTTTTGGTCTATACTAGGATTCAAACCTTAGTCCTCCATGGTGTCATTCTAGTTTAATCGACCATTAAGCCACACCTTTCAGTGCTACCTAAACATTTCACCTACACATAAATCCTTATTCCTATCAACACATAATTGAGAATAGACTCCTAAACTAACCATTTCCCGATGACCACTGCTCGACCAGTAATTTCTTATGGTGTTGACTGTTAAGGATTAGAACAAAAAAGTATGAAGATAGAATATATTCTATATAATAGTCTGCTCCTCCATTCAAACTGAATCCGACTTCATAATAGTTCCCACACATTCTCTTCTTATACCCAAACTTCATTTATTTACTTTCTGAAAACAAAACGAAGCAAATAAAGGCCAACAATACTATTCAGAAGCTCTAATTAGTAACAAATCCGAACTTTAATCCTAGATGACCCATTTTATCCATCAAACTCGGAATCATCTCAGCACACCAAACAGATGGGATAAATTATTCTGCGAACCAAACGACTCCTAAAGCTACAGATAGATATACTAGTTAAACAGAGCCAGCTTTAAAATTTCAATCAAGCTTCAGAAGGACCCAAAAGAATTATTAAATTCCCTTTTCCACTTTTTTATCAATACTTGAAATTTCACATTCCTCTACTAATTAGCCACAAAAATCAAAGCATGAACATATAACTGCAAAATTTAAGCTCTTTGCTTACAAGTCCCCAATCTACCAACAAAGACCAAAACTTCATCCAAAAAAGAAAAAAGAACATTCCATCCTCCTAAAATCACAATGTAGAATAAAAAAAACAAAGTGAGATAGAGATAGAGAAACGTACAACAAGAATGGCGACAGTGAAAACACCAATGGTAACAAGAAATAGTTTTTGGTCACGATTACAACAATTCTGAAGCTCCCAATTCGGATTCATCTCTCTTTTTACAACCCCAAATCGTTAAATCCTCCAAAAAAACCTTCAACTCTTACTCCTAAATCCCAAAATTTCAACCTTTTTTTTGTTTCCTTGTACCAAATCAGTTTGAAATTTTCAGCGCTGAATGTGGGGTTTGGTCAACAACCCAGTTTGGGAATTTACGTGTATTTGCTCTGTAACTTCTACGAAAGTGAAAGAGAACAATGACCGGAGAAGCAACAAGAATGGTGATGAAACGATGCCGTTTGTTTTCTCAGTCAATCATCTCTTCAAACACAACAGCAAAAGACTTTTGTCGTTTACTATGTCAAAACTTTTGAAGACTACTCATTTGTAAACATCTTTCTTCTTTTAACCAATTGGTGGTTGCAACGTGGATTTATCAAATAATAGAAACACAACTTTATATATTTAAAACTTTTTAAATTCATCCAATTAAAATGCTAACACACTTATCACCCACCATAATAGAATATTGAGTATATAGAGAGAAATTTAAATCCTACAAAAATATTGTTATTTTTTTTATTTTTAATTCGGTAAAATAATACATAAAGTAATTTATATAATATATAATAATAATAATATAAAACATAAGTAAAATAAATTATAAAAATAAAATTGTTGAATAAAAATCAATCAAATTTATGAGATATGTTGATTAATGAATAAGAGATATATTGATAAATATGTATATATGTAAGGCATATGAAAGTCTTAAAAATGAATTTTTTATTTTTACTAAAAAAAATAGAAATTTTTAGCTTCTTTCCAACCGCAAAAAAATTATTTCTGCTGCCATTAAAAGTTTTAAGAATTTCTCGAAATAAGTGTTAGTATTTTCTAAAAATAAAAAAATTATTTTTGACCTCCCAACATCAATGTCAAACAGCTTTTAGATTAGGGCAACTTTCACATATAGCAAACAAAAAAATCATATTTGTATAATATAGCAAACTTTGCATAATTGCGCTCCATAGCAAACATAAAAACTATATATTCGCTACACATATAAAAGTGTATAATTCGCTGGCCTAAATTGTATAATTCGCTGGCCTATTTCGCTGCAATTGTATAATTAGCTTTGCATACAGTTGAATCGAATTAAAATGTATGTATATTGCATAATTATAAGTGTATAGCAAGAAGATATATGTTTTTCTCGCTTTATACAAAAACAGAAACACAATATATACACTTCTGTTGTATAAAGCTAGAAAAAATTGTATTTCACTGCAATTGTATAATTCACAATTGTATAATTCTTTGGCCTTTTTCTCTGCAATATTTGAAGTAAAATGTTTGTAAATTATATAATTAAGTGTATAACACGAAGATATACATTTTTGCATGTGTATATATAATTTTCTCTCGCTTTATACAAAACAGAAACAGAAATTATACACTTCTGTGTATAAAGCGAGAGAGGCGAGAATGGGAGAGTGGCGAGCGAGACTTCTGGGAGAGAGACGCCTGGCAAAGTTTTGCCAACGTTTGCTATGGAACACAATTAAATCAAACCCTAGCTATTCCATTTAATTTAGGTTATTAGTTTGCTATTTTATACAATTTTCCCTTTAGATTATACGAAAAAAGACCTAAAATATTCTTAAAATATTGGAAATGGTATCAAATTACCCTTCATCCACGTATTGGCTCTAAAATGTCATTTTCATCCACTTATTGGCGCCAAAATACCCTTGTCATCCACTTTTGGGTTCAAAATTGACCACTTATGTAACAAATTTATATTTAAACTATTTAAATATTTTTTTAAATACGTGACGCTCAACTATTTGTTATAATTTAACTTATTAGTATAATTTATAAACCAATCCACTACCCACCCATTACTAACTAAACTCCACCCAATTAATAATCCAGTTATAATATCAAAATCGTCATAAACACTACTAAAATACGATGAAATTATAGATTCCTGAAAATTACATCCAAAATTATTCGAGTCTGAATCGAAGCCTCAGTTAAATTTAACTTGAGCCGCTTATTTAGAGGACACATTCAATAAGATTCTCTTTCAATACAGAATATAAATTTATGATTAAAGGTAAGAAGTAATACATCCCGAATTAATTCATGCACTTTTTTAAAATATAATTTTATAAATATTTATGATTTGTTTTAAAACCTTTAATATATTATTTTGAAAAAAAAGTTACATATAAAGTAACATCACATAATTGAGACGTAAGAATAATTGAGATGAACATAGTTAGACTTTTAAGCTAATCGATAATTTTTATTTAGACACTTGAATTTATGATATTTTACTTCTATAGATATTTTCGCCTCAAATTTTTAGAAATACTCAATTGGGAGTAGCTTTTCTGTTGTTGCGTTAATAATGTGACAGGTTTATTAATTTGGAGGGGTTTAATTAGTAATGTGTGGGTAGTGATTTGATTTATAAATTATACTAATAAGTTAAATTATAACAATTAGTTGAGCGTCACGTATTTAAAAAAAATATTTAAATAGATAAAATATAAAACCGTTAAATAAGTGGTCAATTTTGAACTGAAAGGTGGATGACAATGATATTTTGGACCCAATAGATAGGTGGAAATTGTATTTTGGAACCGTTAAAACTTTTTAAATTCATCCAATTAAATGCATACTAGCGAGATTGTGGTGGACTAGTAAGTTCTCTTTCATCTAGCGCGTTTTAAAATGCCAACACACTTATCACCATTATAGAATATTGAGTATCTAGTGAAAAATTTTAAATCCTACAAAAATAATACATAAAGTAATATATAATAATAATAATAATAATAATAATAATATAAAACATAAGTAAAATAAAATATTTATTATAAAAAATATAATTCTTGAATAAAAAATTAAAAATCAACCATACTTATGAGATACGTTAATTAATTAACAAGAGATATATTAATAAATATATAAATATGTAAGAGATATTTTAGTCTTAAAAAAATAAATTTTCTATTTCTACTAAAAGAAACAGAAAATTTTAACTTCTCCCCCAACTGTAGAAAAATTGTTTATGCTGCCGTTTAAAGTTTTAAGAATTTCTCAAAATAAGTGTTAGTATTTTCTAAAAAAAAAAAAAAAAAACTATTTGTGACCTCCCAACATCTACGCCAAACAGGCTCTTAGATTCTAATCAAATTTATTCTCATAACTAAACTATTTTCTTTCCGAACTTAATTACAATAATGAGGTTTACCATAGGATTCTCGGGATTATTTTCTTGCGAGTTCCTAATCCTAAATATCAAGTATTTGTGCTTCTTAACTATTTATCAAAACACACCTCGAGATAAATGAGTTAACTTTTATGTGGATGGAACTTTTGGACAAATTAAGTTGTCACACATGTTTTGATGGTTGTATTCAAACATTTGATTTGATCTACTCTTTTTAGAGTAAAATTTATCGATTGGTAAAGCAATCTACTATTTTTTATTTTTGGAGAAGAAATTTTTTTGACCTTCTGAGTAACTTCTAGAGAATCTTTCATCCTCAAAGATCTCAGACGCCCTTTATTTGTCGCTACCAGAGGGTTAAGCAAAGTTACATCTTGACTTTGTTCACATGAGTTTATTTTCCGATCTTTCTCCCAAACTTACCCTCCTGATACACAATCTTCCTCAGATTCATAAGAAAGTTCATCAAGTTCTCCACACAATTACAATAATCTTCGATGCACAATTTAATAATGTCGTACAAGCATTGTAGCTCGTTCAAGTACCCCAAATAGAATGCATCGTAATATTATTAAATCACAAAATATAATGTCTCTATATTTGTATTACAGACTTTCAATGTTTTTCACACTATCTAATCACAATTTATGCATGTAGAAAGCTTGAGTTTTCATTGTTTTGATTCATCAAAACATTTATTTATGGTTAATGCAAGTCAACAATTTGATTTTGACTTTGAAATTTAAAAGAAACAGGTACTTAGTTGGTGTTTCTTCAAACTATATTCACACTTATCGAATCACAATTATAATAATATATTTACATAATTACTATTTTAAATTAAAATGATAGATTGCTCTAACTACTTGCAATTACACAATTTGTGTTTTGTTATGCAAGTCAATTTTTTTTTAAAGATTTTGATGCATAGTTGGTCTTTCTTCAAACTATATCCATACACTATCTACCCACATTCGGTAGTTTATTAAAAATATGTAAAAATATTTTCCTTTTTTGTAGCTTAAAATAATGTATTTCTCTGCCTACTTGCAATTATAGAATTTGGTAAGATTTTCTTGATGTATATAAATAATGTTATAGTATTCTAGTTCTCATAAGTGTCATTTCTTCGTGAAATATGTTAATTCATTGACAATTTTTTTATTCTCATTCCTTATAATTTTAGTGATGGAGAGCAAAAAGACTAGAGGAAAACAAAAAATTCCAATTTCAAAAATTATAACGATCAGGTTTCGTCGCTATAGAAAAGTCAAAGGGGGAAATTTTGAGGCTGAAAAACTTTTTTTGTAGTAATTGTATTTTTCCGACCTATCCTAGATTTAGACGAAATTGGAGTCGTCGAAGCGTAGAGAAATCTGATAGCAATCGGACAACTTAATTATGAATATGATTACATGAGGTGTTAGATAACTTGTCAAAGAATCCGTACGACTTTACGGAATTGAATATGGGTGAGTGGAACTCCCGTAATCGATCTTAGCATAAAGGGAATTTTCTGAGCGTCATGAGTTAGAGGTGTGTTGTGAAATGGGAATTTTGAAATTCTTTAAAAAGCTCTCTATTTCATTTTGGCCACTTTGGTGCTGAGTTTGGCCGCTGTGGCGGGGCTACTATAGTGGGATATGGGGAACTATGACGGGTACGACGAGACGTAAAATCGTAGGTGAAAGACGAATAGCTCACTGATTCGAGAATGCCGGTATGGCGGGGAATTCGGTCACTCTGGCACCACCGTTACAACGGGGTGAGGGCCACTGTGGGCGGCCAAACGCGACTTAATATCGTTCATAAACCCCTGAATTACATTATTTGGCACTTTTAGAATTTTAGAGCTAAGGAACGAACCTCACACGACTACTACTCGTTTTCACCATTTTGAGGCTAAAGGTAAGTTTTTCATTTCCTAATCCGTTTTTCAATTCGTAGAATGTAATAGAATGGGCTACTATTGGTGGGGACGGGTTTGTTATAGAGTCAATGGTGGAAACAACCCTAAATTGGATAATTGAGATCATGGGTTTGATCTAGGGTTTATAGAATTATTATAGCTTTGGGTAATTAGCGATTGTTTGTTTCCCGTGTTACTATGATTATTTGTAGAACAAGAATAAGCAAAACAAATCTGCAAAGGGATGGATCATGTTTCTTAGAGTTTCAAGCTTGTTTTGAGGCAGGTGAATTTGATGGTTGCGATTCTATGTTTGTGTGAAGTATGAATGTTCTTTTTTCATTATAATACTTGTATATGTATGAATGTTGGAATATCGATCAAACTTGTTGTAAATGAGATAGATGAAATATCATTGCCATGAAATCATGACTTGAATGTATGATCTTGATGATGTACTTGTGTTTGTGCTTGTGGTGTGTGAATGAGATCGGTTTGCCACGTTTTGACATAACATTGGATCGGATTGCCACGTTCAAATATAATATTGGATCGAATTGCCACGTTTTTGGCATAAGTATGAGATTGAATTGCCACATTCCGGCATGCTAACTATTTGAGTTTGGATTCTGTGAGAGGACCAACGATGTGCTGATAATGTGAAATGTGTTGTTGATTCTTCATGTTAATAATATTGTATATGTTGATATATATATGCATGCGATTATATATACAGAAGTAGAGAAAGAGAACTGAATATCTATATCGCCATGAAAATATCACTGGAAGAATTGAATAACAACAACTAGGGGCGGACTGTTAGGACCGAAAATAAGCAGGTGTAAACGCAGAAGCTAGCAACGCAGACATCGAAAGACCACGAGTAAGAAGACAACGAGAAATATACCAAAAGACACAAAGATTTAACGTGGTTCGATCAATCGATCTACGTCCACCAAGGAGATGAGCAATCCACTATAAATATGAGAGTTCAAAATACAGAGGGAAACAACCTCAACCAATTCACTCAGAATACATGGGAGGTTCACACAAGTGATAACGTATCAAGCTTGTGACCCACAAATTCTCCCTCTAACCAAAACTCTCAAAGCCCTTAAGACTACATTGTGAATGCTGATTAAGTTAGAAGGAACATGCCTCTATTTATAGAGTCCTAAACCTTTTCCTACCAGAAAAAGGATTAGTCAATCCAAAACCTTTTCCTAAAAGGAAAACATATTTATGGTAAGAAATCAGGGCAAATAAAACCCAACAAATCTCCCCCTTGGCCTGAATTTCTAACAAAATAAATTTGTCCACCTTCTTCACTTAATCTTCAACAACTTGCTTCTCCTCTCCATAATCTCCTTTGCAAAATTTATGTCTCAACACAGAGAACCTCTCTGAAATAATTTCTCCAATAAAATCTTCATTACTGTCAAAAAAGGTTGCGGCTAGAACTACATCCGTCAAGATGAACACCTCTTTCTAACCTGGTTCAATCATCGATTATTGAACCACTAAACCTGACTCCGTCATTGAATCTGGCTCTGATACCACTTGTTAGGACCGAAAATAAGTAGGTGTAAATGCGGAAGCTAGCAAATCAAACCTCGAAAGACCACGAGTAAGAAGACAACGAGAAATATACCAAAAGACACAAAGATTTAACGTGGTTCGGTCAATCGACCTACGTCCACAAAGAAGATGAGCAATCCACTATAAATATGAGAGTACAAAATACAGAGGGAAACAACCTCAACCAATTCACTCGGAATACATGGGAGGTTCACACAAGTGATAATGTATCAAGCTTGTGACCCACAAATTCTCCCTCTAACCAAAACTCTCAAAGCCCGTAAGACTATATTGTGAATGCTGATTAAGTTAGAAGGAACATGCCTCTATTTATAGAGTCCTAAACCTTTTCCTACCAGAAAAAGAATTAGTCAATCCAAAACCTTTTCCTAAAAGGAAAACCTATTTATGGTAAGAAATCAGGGCAAATAAAACCCAACACGGACCTACAGACTTCGTTAAAAAATAACACCCTACATATATATGTATTTAATTCATTTTTTAAATTTTATATATATATATATATATATATATATATATATATATATATATATATATATATTAACTTTGACCTTACTAACATAAATGTGACCTTTTGTCGAGTGGTGAAGAGGTTCAATTTTCCCCGTTAACCCACGTTTGAATCCCTATTGCCACATTTTAATTTTATTTTTTATATCTTGAACTCACTTCATGAAAATTCTTGATCTGCCACCGACAACAACAACCCCTTTATGTGAAGTAACTCCAAGTACCATAACAAAATACAGAAACCCCATGAAAAGCATAAATAGTACACCATAGTTGTCACAAACATGAATTTTCTTAGAGTACCAAATAGTAGAAGTATAGTTGGGGAATCAAAATCAAAGCAACAAAAATACCACTGTAAAGTATGTTCACCTGAAATTGGTCGCAACTGTGAACTTCACGAAAGTGCTAGAAAGAGACTAAAAAGTGAAAGCAACCAAAATACCACCAAGTCCTTGAATTTCCATCTTTATCAGGTTAACAAGTCTCAATTAGTTATATAAACACATGCATATATTGTGTGTGTATATTGAATGGACTGAGTAAAGATGATTGTTTATGTTTTGAATATTAACAAAAACAACTTTCTAGATTATTACATATATTTATACTCTTAATCTTGATATAATTGTTATGATCAATGTGATTCGTTAATTTCTTGATTTATTGAAACGTAAAACTCTATTGTAAGTCGATAATGTTTGATAGACAGGTTACTAGAAAGAATGGGAATTTGAAAGAAACCGTTGTTCAAAATAGTCAAATTTGGAAAGTTTGACAAAGTTAAGTTAAATATGAGTTTTGGGTCAACTTCAATTGATCATAAATCCTAGATCAGGATGATTTAGGTGTGATACAAGATACCGTACGGAAGTTTCTGAAATATCTTTTCAACGCTGCAAAGTTTGCGTGATTTCGAGGTCGTATGAGGGAGATATGCCAATTTGAAGTTGGGTTGTCTAGATAAGGAAAGTCAAAATCAAATTTTAGGAGGGTATGATTGTCTTTTTATTTATTTTATTTTAGTAATTACTCCTCAATATTCGTCGTCTTCATGAGTAATGGAACGTGGATTTCATCAAGGATTTGACCTTACGAGGTATGTGACACTTTCATAGCGTTGGGATCATTCACTCACACGCCAATCATGTTTATTTCAATGAAATTCGTTCTTGAAAATTGAAAGTTGATGATTTTGAATTGTGTTCTTGAATATAGAGTTTCGTTCTTAAGTTAAGTTGAGATTGTTGAGTTCTTGATGAAATCGTGTTGGTTTTAGAATTGTGTTTGATTAGAATTTTGTGTACATATAGTGGGTATTTAAATCTAAAAAGGAATTGAGAAAAAGAATCAAATTTAAGAAAATCGGGATTAGAAATGAAGATGGAAAAATTCGAGCAAATCTGCCAGGTCCGCGTCGCGAACCTGTTAGGATTGTAAAAAAATTTCTCGGCAGAGCGGATCGGTCATGGACCCTTTTGCCTCAAAATTTATTTCGCGATCGAATATTAAAATGTATCTCTGCATCGCGAACTTGCATCCAGTCAGTGATTTCTTGATCGTTTCTCATGTTTAACTATCTAAAAACACTAACATCACAAGATCTTTCCTATCACAAATCACAACCTGTAATCCTTTAATTTCAAATTTAAGGAAAGTTAAGAGCCAAGTTGTAACACCTCAGAAAATTTTTCGAACTAAGATTTGAATCATCCGTCGTAGTGAGTGAGTTATTTGTAAGGAATTTAAATTTTTTTGAGTGTTAAGGTCACAAGATGTAGCACCTTAAGTCCAAGAAGAACCAAAGTCAAAAGCATTCAAGTCATTCCTAAGTTTTCTTAAGTTTTGGGTCAACTTCGAATGGTCATAACTTTTAGTACAAATTGAGTTAGGAGACCCATAAGATATTAAACTGAATCCCTTTGAGTCCTTTTTCCAACGCCACTAGTTTTCTCAATTCTGAGTAAAAAATTATGGCTGATTTACTAACGACGCACAAACCTGGCAACAACTTCGCAATGGCTTCGCGACGCGGAGTCAATACGAACCTCACTGCTCGGTGAAAAATAATTTCAACTCCCAGCTTGTTTTATTTATTTATATAAGGGTATTTTGGTCTTAAAAACGCTTACGAGATCATCTAAATTTCCCTAAACGTATAGAATATTAGTTTTCATAAATCAAACCCTCTCATTCACTCCAAAGATTCTACGCTCAAGAAAATCAAGAAACGTTAAGGCTAGGGTTCATCTTTCAAGTTTTTCCTTCAAGTTCTTAAAAAGATGATTCCTTCATGTATGCAAGCTTCCATAGTTTTGGATTTGTTCACCGACACGTCAATCTTGTTAATTTCAATGTTAAATTCGTTCTAGAAAGTTTAAAGTATGATGTTCTTGAAATTGACTTTAGTTCTTGAGTTTAGATAAGATTATTGAGTTCTTGATGAAAGCATGTCGATTTTAAAGTTTTTTATGACTAGGTTCTTGTGTTCATGTGTTGGGTATCTAAATCTACAGAGAGATTGAGAAAGAGAATTGAGGCGAATTGTGGCTAGAAAATGAAGAAGGAAAAGTTGATTAGATTTTGGCACGCAAGTCCATGTCGTGGACTTGATCCACCAGTGATATAAAATTTACTCCGCATCATGATTAGAACGTGGATTCCTCTGTCTCAAAATTTATTTCACGATCAAAGATTTTAATGCAACTCTACGTCGCAGACTTGTTCCAAGACGGTAATTTTGTGACCGCTTCTCATGTTTAGCTATCTAAAAATACTCCTAAACATCACGAGATCTTTCCTACCACAAATCACAACCTTGAATTCATAAATTACACTCAAGGTAGAGTAAAGAGTTAAGTTTTGAAAATTCATTCGGATATTCTAAGAAAGTCTCTTTGAGCCATTTTAAGGAGTCTTCTACAACTTCTAATAATTTGTTTCAAGGATCGAGTAAGTGAGTAAGAGGATGAGTAAAAAGTGTTCATGAGTCTACTTTGTCATCACGAGATCTTTCATATAATGAACCATAACTCTTGAATTTATAATTCACATTTAAGAGAGATTAAAAGTAGAGTTCAAGAAAGCCTTTGAGTTCAATTGTGAGTCCTTTGAGATCAACTATTGATTTGATTTAAGATTTAGGAAGTAACTAAGAGAATGAAAATAGTTGTATAGATGAGTTACATGTAGTTATGTAGACCTTTGATCCGAGTTGTTCATGTCCATAAATTTCGAATGGACTCCATAAATTTGAGTACATGGAGATGAGTAGTATATTCAAGTTCTACGTCTTGAGTATTGAGTTTCTAACTCTTTTGAGATTATATTCTTAATCATGGTTCCACAATATGTTTTCCTGAAGTCCTTGAGTTGAGCAGTTCATGCTCATAATTCCGCATGAACCCGTCTGAGTTGAACATTCTTGAAATGAGCAATATCATTGAAGTTCTTGAGTTCCAAGTATTGAGTTCTATCTATGGTTATTGAAAATCCTGTATTGAGTCGTTCACGTCCATAATTTGGCATGAACCATATTTTAATAAGTCCTTTTTAAATGTTTTAACTTTGTTTTACAACTTATGCTTCGAAGTTGAGTAAAAAGTAAGGTTAAAGTTCATTTTCTTTAAAATGATATATGAGAACTCAGTATTGCCAAGAGTAAATATTTTCAGATTTAAGATGAGGGAAAACTGAAATTTTCAAAAGAGTTTTGAGCAAGAAAGGAAATATCGATTCCAAATGAGAGATTTTAAGCTAAGTTTTAAGTAATTATCTCAAACCAAAGAAAGAAGTTGTTTTAAAAAACATATGAGTTAAAGTGTATTTTTGGTAGTAGTATTGAGCACCAATATGGAAACGTGAGTTTATATTAGCTCAAGTCTCCATAAACATATAGCCATTATGGGTATTAAAGGATCATACTTTTTAGATGATCCCTTAAGTTAAGTTAGTGGATCAGCTAAGTTAAGTTAGGTCTATACTGATGACAAAGTTTTGGATGGTACTTCGCAACATGAGGTGACGTGCAATATCACCACTTAGGCTCATAGTGGTGGTTGTCGGTTAGAGAAACTCACACACTAACTATATTACTTTATTATATAAGCATAGTTGAGTTCATTATTGCATTTTCTTTAACAAACTAAGTTGTTGTTGTTACTGTTTTATAAAGTTTTCCATATATTGCATGTGTATTGTTGCTTTATATTGAGTCGAGTACACAATGTCGAGTCTCATATATTATCATTGAGTATCTAATCTCCTTGCTTTCAGAGTATTTCATTTAATTTTCAGTTTAGTAAAAATGTTGTGGGTCTTTGTAACATCTCGAAACTACAAGGCACTACAAAAAGGTTTAAAATCTGAAAATACTTATTTTTGGAAAGAATAAGAAAATTTTGAAAAATTTATCTAAGTTAAAAAATGTGTTTTTGGTAAACTTCGAATGATCATAACTCCTAGCTCACGATGAGTTAGGTGTAGTTCAAGATATGGTTGGAAATCTATTGGAATAAACTTTCCAACACCGCAAAATTTGGGAAATTTGGAGTTCATATGCATGAGTTATGCCTTTTGGAAGTTGAGCTATTGAATTAAGGATAGTCCAATCCAGATTCGGGAAAGGCAAATTTGTCTTTTCTTACCCAATTATTTTATTTCATTTTGGCTAATAAATTGGGGTCTAAATCGATCTTATTCAATTTACGCTTTTAGAGAAACAAGTCAGGGTTGAGAAAAGAGAAGAAGAGGAGAAGGAGAAGAACAGTCAAGATCGTCGCACTTAGCTTGTGGATTTCATTGGGGTGATCCTACAAGATATGTGAGATACATAGTGTTGGGATAGTTCAATCACACGTCAATCTTGTTTCAATTCTGCGAATTTAAGTTATTGAATGTTAAGAAAGTGAGTTCTTCAAGAGCATTGTTGAAAATTTATTACATTCTCGAGGGTTGTGTCGTTGAAGTCTCTTGTTGATTTGATTCGTGTCCCCGGGTGAATTTTTGAGCTAGATCCGTTGGGTATTGCTAGAACTAATGATCCCAAGTATTTGGGAAAAGAACCATGGAAATTAGAGGGTTTAGAGATAGAAAACAAAGGACAAAAACCGAGAACACATGGGGATAGGGGTTGGGGCGCTGACCCTCTCATAGCCCCAAAGGATAGTCTTTGTTCGTAGGGACTTGGGGTTCCGCGCCAGCCAGAGTGCCCCAGCCTTCTCTCTGTAAGATGAGGGCTGGCACCCACACTTCTCAGAGCGCCAGGGACGCCAATTTTCCCCATTCTTCCCCATCTTTTCGTACTAGTTCCTAAGTGATGTACCTATCTTTCCTAGTTGATTCTAACACTCCAAGGTACATATAAACATCATGAAATCATCCATAAACATGAGATAATGAACCTTGAACTATAATCCAATTCAAGGAAAGTTAAGATCAAAGTCAAAAAAGTTAAGAGTCGAGTCTAAAAGTTAAGAAGCAAGTAAAAACAACGTTATTAAAAGTTTTCAAGAGTCTTTAGCAATGTTTTAACTTTGTTTTAAGACTAAAAGTTTCAAGTTAAGAAAAGATTAAAGAGTTGAGCTCATTTCTCATAAGCTATTAACGAACTAAGAATTCCCAAAGAAGTTTATAAATGTTTTCACATTTAAGATAAGAGAAAACTGAGATTTTCAAAAGAGTCTTTGAGCAAAAAAAAAGAGAACATCAATTCCAAGAGAGTTTTTAAGCTAAGTTTTGAGTAATTATCTCAAATCAAAGAAAGAAATTGTTTTTAAAATATATGAGCTAAGTATATTTTTGGGATTAGTATTGAGCACTAATATGGGGATGCGAGTTCATATTAACTCAACTTCTCATAAACCAATTAGTCGTCATGTGTATTAATGGTACCTACTTTTTAGATGATCACATAAATTAAGCTAGTGGATCCACTTAGTGAGTTAACTTCCTATACCCCCTGGTAAGGTATAGGATGGTCCTTGAAAGCGTAAGGTAAAATGATGTATCATCACTATAGCTCTTAAGTGATGATTTTCTGTTAGTGAAACTCCCAACAACAGTAATTTCATGGTTTCTCAAGGGGTTCTGCTTAGTATGAATGGGGGTATGAGACTTCATTCATACATTACACAAGTAGACTTTGACAGAGAGCACATGGTATGTCTTTTATGATGTTATGATCATGAGTTGTCATCATGTTTTAAAAAACTTTCCTTTTCTTTATATGACATTTGTTTTAAACTGCTTTATAATGAAAAAGTTTCAGTCAAGTATTCATAGTTGAGAAGAGTGAAGGTAAGTGTTTCTTTCAGAATATTTTCAAGCCTATGTTGTATTTAATATTCCAACTCGTATACTCATACATACAGTGTACTGACGCTAGTTGGTCTGCATTATATTATGATGCAGACACATGTAACTAGGATCCAGTAAGTAGTTCATAGTCTGTTGCTAAGCCTCTTTGCTTTCCGGAGGATCCACTTTTATTGCTTTCAGTATCAGTTGTAGTTCATTAAGATGTTGTAGGATTTGTCCCAATATCCATCTTAGTTATTAAAGACTTCATAGATAGTCAGTTAGAAGTCTGTTGTCTTTACATTGTCATTTAATATGTACTAAGACTTGAAGTTTCCATTTGGCTATGTTAAATGTTTATTTTTTTAAAGAAAAAAATATTCTAAGTCATCTTTTAAACAGTTGAGTAAGTGCATATTATTCTTTGTATTAATTCTTTGAGTCTTCCGCTGAGTTAAGTAAGGCAGACCAAGGGTTCTCTTGGGGCCAACAATGGTTCTCAAGTACCGGCCACGTCCAAGGTTGGGCGTGACAGTCTTGTCTCGACTTCCATCATTATTAGTTAGAAGCTTCATATACAGTCTGTATAGTTGAGAAGTTTATATTATTCATGTATTTTATTAATTTTTTTAAAGAGTTAAGTTGCCTATTTTATGCCTAGTTGAATATAAATTATTTTTATTCAGAATTTTTGATTTGAGTTAAAGTTTTGTATTTCAGTTTTATGAATTTTATTACTTTTTAAGCTTTTGCTAAGTTAGTCTTTCGTTTGTAGTCAGCCAGGATGATGGTTCTGTTGTGTTTTATTTGTCCTGATTTCTTACCATAAATAGGTTTTCCTTTTAGGAAAAGGTTTTGGATTGACTAATCCTTTTTCTGGTAGGAAAAGGTTTAGGACTCTATAAATAGAGGAATATTCCTTTTAACTTAATCAGCATTCACAATGTAGTCTTAAGGGCTTTGAGAGTTTTGGTTAGGGGGAGAATTTATGGTTCACAAGCTTGATACGTTATCACTTGTGTGAACCTCCCATGTATTCCGAGTAAATTGGTTGAGGTTGTTTCCCTCTGTATTTTGTACTCTCATATTTATAGTGGATTGCTAATCTCCTTTGTGGACGTAGGTCGACTGACCGAACCACGTTAAATCTTTGTGTCTTTTGGTATATTTCTCGTTGTCTTCTTACTCGTGGTCTTTCGAGGTTTGCTTTGCTAGCTTTCGCATTTACACCTGCTTATTTACGGTCCTAACAAGTGGTATCAGAGCCAGGTTCAATGATGAAGTCAGGTTCAGTGGTTTGATAATCGATTATTGAATCAGGTTAGAAAGAGGTGTTCATCTTGACGGGTGTAGTTCTAGCCGCAATCTTTTTGACAGTAATGAAGATTTTGTTGGAGAAATTGTTTCAGAGAGGTTCTCTGTGTTGAGACATAAATTTTGCAAAGGAGATTATGGAGAGGAGAATTAAGTTGTTAAAGATTAAGTGAAGAAGGTGGACAAATTTATTTTGTCAGAAATTCAGGCTAAGAGGGAGATTTGTTGTGTTTTATTTGTCATGATTTCTCTCCATAAATAGGTTTTCCTTTTAGGAAAAGGTGTTGGATTGACTAATCCTTTTTCTGGTAGGAAAAGGTTTAGGACTCTATAAATAAAGGAATATTCCTTCTAACTTAATCAGCATTCACAATGTAGTCTTAAGGGCTTTGAGAGTTTTGGTTAGGGGGAGAATTTATGGGTCACAAGCTTGATACGTTATCACTTGTGTGAACCTCCCATGTATTCCGAGTGAATTGGTTGAGGTTGTTTCCCTCTGTATTTTGTACTCTCATATTTATAGTGGATTGCTCATCTCCTTTGTGGATGTAGGTCGACTGGCCGAACCACGTTAAATCTTTGTGTCTTTTGGTATATTTCTCGTTGTCTTCTTACTCGTGGTCTTTCGAGGTTTGCTTTGCTAGCTTTCGCATTTACACCTGCTTATTTCCGGTCCTAACAGGTTCACTTGGGGATCATTAAATGGTTCTTGAGTGCTAGTCATGTCTAGGGTGTACACTCGGGTCGTGACACAAGTCCAAAGAGTTCTTACGGACTTTTCAAAAGACTTTTACAAATGTTTTAACTTTGTTTTAAGACTTGAGTTTTTAGTTGAGTAAAGAGTAAGTATTAAAGTTCATTTCTTCAAAAAAGTATATCAGGACTACATATTCCGAAAAAAGAGTAAATTTTTTCACATTTAATCAATAAAGGAAACTTTGATTTTTAATAGAGCCTTTGAGCTAGTTTTTAGTAAGGATGTAAAATGCTTTCATTTTTAAGCAAGAGAGTAAACTTTGATTTCCAAGAGAGCCTTTAAGCTAAGTTTTGAGCAATTATCTCAAACCATAGAAAGAGTTATGTTTTTAAACATATGAGGTACTATTATATTTTGGGAATAGTATTGAGCATCGATAAGTAGAGAGTTCAGAAAATTCCAGCCCCCATAAACTATGTAACCATCGTGGGTAAAAAAGGCTCATACTTTTTAGAAGATCTCTTAGTGTTTTTTAGCATATAATAGTGGATCCACTTAGTAGTTAGGTTCTATACCCTCGGTAAGGTATGAGACGATCCTGATAGTGTGAGAAAAAATATTGTATCATCACAATATCTTTTAAGTGATGGTTATCGACCAGAGAAATTCCCACAGAAGTATTATGTATTCTTATATACACAAAAGTAAATTGTATTATATATACACTCTAGAGTTTATAATGTATCTTTGCATACATACATAGTTACTATTGTATTTCTAAATGCACAGAGTTGTTATACCTGTTTTAAAAGTTTTTCTCTATAGAACATTGCTTTATATTAAAATTAGTACAGTTCAATTAAGTTGAGTTGAGACCGTGTTTGTTCTTTCAGTTCTCTTTCCAGTTTATGTATTGTTTTATGATTCCCCTCACATGCTTGTATATTTGATGTATCTATGTCTTTTGGCCGGCATCGTGTTATGATGCAGATACAAGTAACCAGAATCACCATCCAACGCATGGTTGATTCTAGTTGAGCTTCAGAGTTTGTTAATGGTGAGCCTCTTTGCCTCCAGAGGATCCCCTTTTATTGTTTTTCAGTATTTTAGTTCATTAGGATGTCGTAGGTCTTGTTCCAACATCCATATCAGTTGTTGGAGACTTCATAGACAATTAGTTAGTTCATTTGTCACTATCTTGTTATTGTCTTATGTTGAATCTTGAGTTGCCGCTTTGGCTAAGTTGAATGTTATTTAATACATTCTAAGTTATCTACTGAGCCGTTCAATTTACTTTATAAAGTATTTTATCATGAGTAAGTCTTCCGCTAAGAGTTAAGTCAGGCCAAGGATTCGTTTGGGGCCAACAATGCTTCTTGGGTGCCAGTTGATCTATTAGCTACCACTGTAACTGAACCCGAAGCTCGGGGAATAATAAATTATTATATTTTTTCTTAAACAACACTCTTCCTTAATTTTCACAATAATATTTGCTTGTGAAATCTTTTTTCACATAGATTTTTTATTATTATTGTATAAGATTTATTTTACACTATCTAGGAACTTTCATAATGTTATCGTGATTCATTTATGCAATAAATCCTGATATGACACATCCTAATAGTGAAAAAAGTATAGTGAAAATATTAGTTGATTGATAATGAGTGTTGAAGAAAGAAATTCTCTTAAGAAGACAACTACTCAACAAATATGGTAAGAAAAGTGGAGAACAACAAAACGATGAAATGAAAAAGAATGAACTATAAATATTAGAGGAAGAACTGTTGAACTTCTTACTTGGATGTCTAAAAATAAGGCAAGAAGAATGAAAACTAGTCACTTTACAAAATTCAGTAAAGTGTGCTAAACTTAGTAAGTACATAAATATTTATCTATTCAAATTAAATTTAGATTTTTACTATAGTTGGTTCACTTATAATGCTTCTTTTCAGTATTTAACTAAAGTTAAAATTTTGTATTTGATTAACATTAGTGAACATGAAAAGTTTGAATTTTTTACTGTCTTAATTCATTGAAACATATCTATTCAAATTTGTATATAAATTATATTTGATTTTGACTTTGACTTTGACTATAAAATTTAAAAATGATTTGTGTACAATTGGTATTTTTTTAAAATTATCTTTATAATATCTAACCACAATTGGCAATGTTATAATGTGTTTTAAAATATTTACCTTTTTAGCTTAAAATGCCATATATCTTTGACTATTTTCAATCACACGATTTGGTGATAAATTTATTGTATAGAAGTTTTTGATGTATATATATAGTGCCTCTGTATTCTATTTCTCACAAGTGTCATCTCTTCTTCTTCTACTTTTTCAAGCAAAAAACATACAAAACAAATTCGTCCTTAGATAAACTTTTATTTTATTCTTGTTCTTTAAAATTTTAGCAATGAATAGCAAGAAGACAAGAGTGAGCAAGAATACAAGAGTGAGACAAACATTTCCAATTTCAAAAATAGAAAATCAACGTGTTAGCGATGTAACATTTTTCAACCGTCGCTCGAGTCTATACAGAATGGCAAACGAACTTGTTGATTTATGTGATGTCGATATTGGAATAGTACTAGTTTCACCATCAAACAACCCTTTCTCTTTTTTTCACCCAACAAGTGAAGCAGTCATTGAACGTTTTTTGAATCCTGATTCACAATTAAGTGAAAAAACTCGCCTAGATGCGGATCAAGCACGAAATAAGGTGAATCAACTCAAAAATCGGCTAGATGCTATGGAGAAAAGGATTGAGCAAATAGAAGAAATTGAACATGCTCAAACACTACTTCAACTTAGTCAAACGGAAGAAAATGGCGAAAGAAGTAAGTGGAAATCGATTGATCAATTAAATGCAAATGAAATACCAACATTTGAAACATGGTTAAGAACCACAGTCTCTAAAATGAATTATCGTTTGGAGAAGTTGGAAAATGAGGCTTCATCTTCGAAAAATGCACCTGGAACTTCATAAGTGATATCACCCCAAGTTATTATCATTACAAATTAATATTATTTTAGAATTTTGCAATATGTTTTTTTTATGTTTTGTTTTAGTTTGTTTCAGTAATGCTACAAGTATGTATTTTATTATGATTTTCTATATTAATATATGATTTTTCTAAAAATGCTTTATTATACCTTTTCTTCTTTGTATATAAGTTGTTTTTTGATTTAAAATATTAAAGAAAGGAATGGATGAGAATAAAAGAGAGAAATTATAGAAATGAAATCAATTTTTTAGTAGATTGTTTTATTCTTTATTAAATTTCTCCAAATTTAAACTTTTTGGAGAAAAAAAAATTCTTGGTAAAAATATAATTCTTTATTGAAATGGTAGTACAAAACATAAATCTTAATTACTAAGTGTGCAGAATTTCAAATATAAAATGATTAAAAAAATGATATATAAAATTCTTAAGAATATCTTGTTATTAGCGTTATATAATGGAATATGTTTTTAAGAAAAAATCTTAAATTCATGTGAATCTTAATAAGATTTTATTTGACTTTTTAATTAGGAAAGTCATTCAATCTGTTCTTTGATATTATTTTTGTGTGAGTTTAAGTTTAATGTACTATTAGTTTATACAATTTTTTACATTATTAGGTAATTCTGAATTGGAAATATAGCAATTTTTTAAAATAGTATTATCCTTACTTTGATTTTTTTTAAGAATAATTAAAGAAAAAGAATTGTTATATATGGAAGAGTAAATACGCATTAAGGAATTTGATGTCTACCTATTTCTAAGTTAAAATTTAAATTGTTTTATTAAGGTTGATAGTTGATACACTTAGAATGACTCTTTTCTATCGTCTAATTATTTTTTATTTATTTAGTATTAAGAAATTTCCAATTTTTTCTATCTACAATTGATATATTGCTCTTGCATACGTTGTTATTTTTTTATTTTTGATTGTTATCATATGTTATAATGTTATTTTTTAACTGAATAAATTTACTATAAATAGATGATATACAATTAATGTGTATTTTTAATAGTTTTTAGAACTTATGCGTATAAATTATAGATTATTTAAATAATCTAATATTCTTAGAAACACATGGTGTAATTTTACCAAAACTTAACCAAATTATTATTTGTCAAGTATATATGAAAACCTAAAACTAAACACTGATGTAATTTCACCAAAAACAACTTAGCCCAATTATTATTTCTCAAGAATATTTCAAAACCTGGAGCTAAACGCTAGCTAAAAGTCTAGTCATACATATTCATAGAACTTTTCTATTATTTTAGATGTCGTCAATATTAACTCTCTTTTATTTCGTTAAAATAGTAGATGGGGAGCACGGGCCCAACGTTATAAATCTGCTCACTGTTGATGATAAATTTTAGCGCATTCTATTGCTGAAAAATATATATCAATCACAAATTATTTCTTGATATGGTTGGAAAGCCCTTGGAGAGATCTTTCTAACACCGCTGAGTTTGTGTGATTTCATTTTCGTATGAGTGAGATATGATTTTCGGAAGTTAAGATGTTGGATTAAGGATAGTCCAATCCGGATTTGGGAAGGGCAGAGTTGTCTTTTCCTTATTCAATTACTTTATTTCATTTTTAAGTAAAAAATTGTGATCTAAACTGATTTTATTCAGTTAACGCTTTTAGAAAACAAGTTAGGGTATTGAAAGAAAAGAAAAGAAGAGGAGAAAAAAGGAGAAAGGAGAGAAGGAAGCAAGAACGTTCTAGATCGTCGAAATTCGGTATGTGAGATCTTTCTATGTTGGGTTCTTCAACTCACACACTAATTTGATTCAATTCAGCAAGTTAGAGTAGCTTGGATGATGAACATTGATATTTTGATGAACAATTACCTAATTCTTAATTGAATGGGTAGTAGCATTTTCTAGTTGATTTGATTCGTGTGTCTGGGTTGTTTTACAAGTCTAAAATATTGGGTATCGAGTATATTAGTGATCCTAAGTGTTTGGGGAAGATACACGGAAAATTGAAAGGCTTAGAGTTGTAAAATGGAGAAGAAAAGTTGAAACACGCGTATGTAGGGCCTTAGGGCGCCGCGCCTCCCATATCCCCACAGGACAGTGTCTGTCTGTAGGGGCTTGGGGCGGCGCGCCAGCCAGAGCGCCCCAACTTTGACTTTGAAGTTCAGGTCCTGGCGCCCCACGCCTCTTAGAGCGCCAAGGACGCCAATTGACCCCATTCATTCCCCATCTTTTCGTACTAGTTCCTAAGTGATGTACCCATATTTCCTAGTTGTTTTTTACGCTCTATGGTCGTCTAAATATCATGAATCATCCATAAAATTAGATCATGAACCTTGAATCCATAATCCAATTCAAGGAAAGTTAAGATCAATGTCTACGACACAAAGAGTTAAGTCTAAAGGTTAAGAAATAAGACGAAGTAAAGTTTCTTAAAGTTCCAAGAGTCTTATTTAAACGTTTTAACTTCATTCTATGGCTCAAGTTTCGAGTTAAAAAAGAGGAAAAATTGAAGTCTTTCCTTCAAAGAAGTATAAAGGAACTAAGTATT
Organism: Solanum chilense; assembly: GCA_032847665.1. Classification (NCBI taxonomy): domain Eukaryota; kingdom Viridiplantae; phylum Streptophyta; class Magnoliopsida; order Solanales; family Solanaceae; genus Solanum; species Solanum chilense. The sequence goes on from CM064965.1 coordinate 7,536,643, forward strand.
TCCCTAAAGAGTTGAAGTGCATCCTTTAAATAAATATAAGGGTTCTAAGTATTTTTCGAAGAGGTTTTCATGACTCAAGTTTTAAGCTAAGTAAAGAGTAAAGAGTAGAGAGTTAAGTTAAAGTTCTTTTCTTCAAAAGTATAGGGGGACTAAGTATCCCCAAAGAGATTTAAAAAAAAATTCACATCTAAACAAGTAAGGAAACTAAGTTTTCTAAAGAGCCTTCGGGCTAGTTTTCAAAAAAAGTTATAGCTTTATAAAATGAAGCAAGGAGGGAAACTATAATTTCCAAGAGAGCTTTTAAACCTAAGTTTTGAGCACTAATCTCAAATCACAGAATCAACATGTTTTAAAAACAAAAGAGCATGTATATTTTTGGAAGTAGTATCGAGCACCGATGTGGGTTGTAAGTTTCAGATAGACTCAAGTCTCCATGAAAATCATGTAGCCATCATAGGTAGAAAAGAGTCATAGTTTTTAGATGAATCCTTTTCACATTTTACTAGTGGATCCATTAGGCAGTTCAGGTCTTCTACTTTGGCATGTTTAGGATGGTCCTTGGCAGCGTGAGGTAAAACATTGTATCATCACTATAACTATTAAGTGATGGTTTTCAGTAAGAGAAACTCCCACAGTAATAGTTGCAAGGTTCCTCAAGAGGTTCTACTTAGTATGAGGCGGGCTATGAGACTTTATTCATGCATTGCACGAGTAGACTTTGAGAGGAAGCATGATATATTTTCTTTATTATTATGAGTTTACATCAGATTATTTTGTATTTTTACGTACATTTTAGAGTTAATCATATTCGTGCATATACAAAGTTGAAAACCAAGTTTTAAATATCTTTTCTTTATATTGCACATATCTTGAAACTGCTATATAATAAAATGAGTAGTCATAATGAGTTAGTTATTCATGAGATGAGCATAGCCAAGGTAAGTGTTCTTTCTTACTCCTTTTCAAGCCTATGTTGTTTTAGAATTTCAACTTGCATAGTCGTACATTCAATGTATTGATGTGAGTTGACCTTCATCGTATTATGATGCAGACACATATAACTAGGATCGACATTCCAGCGCACCGTTGATCCAGTGAGTAACTCACAGTTAGTTGGTGAGCCTCCCTTCATTCCGGAGGACATCTTTACCTTTCAGTTATTTTTTTCAGTTATTAGTTGTTATGATGATTGGGGGTCCTGTCCCGACATCTATCTTTAATTTAGAGGCTTTATATACAGATAAAGTTAGTTTCTTAAGTCTTTTCATATCTATTGTAAGCTATGAGACTTGAATTGCCGTTTTGGTTAAGTAATATTTTAAAGTTTTTTCTTGAGTTAAGTCTTCCGCTGAGTAAGTAAGTCAGGCCAAGGATTCGCTTGTGAAAACCAATGGTCTCCGAGTGCCGACCACGTCCAGGATATAGACTCGGGGCGTGATATTTTACCGATCAAAATACGTACACACTATATTAAAAGCATGAAGGTCCTTAGAAATTAGAAATATTTTTTGGACATTTTGCCCCTCATTAAAAGACTCTGGCGAAGGCAAACTCATTTTTCTTTAATTATTATACTACTACTATATATGCCGCGCATTGCACATATATTTTAAAATATAATAATTTTCAAACTTAAAAATAATTAAAATAAATTATTATTGAGTAACAAAAGGTGCATGTATGATCATATATAATGTTTTGACTTTATATATATACTTTATGCTAACAAAAAATCACCTTAATCTACATGCTATGAAGATATGTTCTTCAAAGACACCAAACATCATTCTAACAACTTTTTCTTCTTTTAGTACAATGAAAATTAATTAACATATGTGGCGTTTGTTAAATTGATATTTATTTTAGTTAATTAAATTTTAAATTCATAGATCAATCTATAATCTTGTATTCAAAAAATTATTTCTACTTTTAGCTAAAATATAAATATAACTTGCCAAGCATGTTGAAACCTCTTTAGTACTCTACTCTCTTGATCAATCTTGCAAAGTAAAACGATTCTAATTTAATCAAATATAATTTCATAAATAAGAAAGCACAAAAAAAAAGAATTTCAGTGATCAATATAAAAAATACTATAATCAAAGCAAATATTAAACATAAAAACAAATTATTTGCAGTTAAAAAAGAACTTGAAAGATGATTAAAACAGATCATCCTCTATTCCATTGATTTACTATAAGTCGGTTCTTTTATATTATGAATTTTTTTATTACGATCCAAAAATGGACGCGATGACACTCGTTTTATCCCCCCTCAAGAAAAGTCAGCCTAACACTCAACCATTACAATGAAATGCAAAAATTTTATAATAAACTCAAAAATACCCCCAAAATTTAGTTGTCACGTGTTCTAACCTCTAAAGTATTACAATTGAATAAAAAAAAATTTAAGTCTCGTATGACATTGTTTCTAGAGTAGAACAAGATCATAAAAAGAAGTAAAAAAGTCTGTTGAGATGACAAACAACTAACTGAGAAATCTCCAACAAGCCTCAGAAAAGAAGAGCATATACTACAAAGGTCTGGGCTTGCCTACAAAAAAATTGTAGAAACAAGGGGTGAGTATCAAACCACCACCCAGCATGTAAACCTTTAAACACAAGCTAAGGGGATAAATACAAGTACTCCTTACACCCCAATCGAACCTTCACAACTACAACCTGCATAAAACCACCCAATCTAACAATTCACAGTTTACAAGGCACACAACTTAACAACAACACTTTAACAATACATATCCTCAACAACAAGCTCATTATTCATCAATCACAACTTTCACAAAAAGGCACTCACAATATCAACAACACACAAGATCGAGTTTATCAATGATAAAAATGTGCAATGAGATGAAATGCAATGTCAAGTATAGTGATGCATGTCTCACTTAGTGAAACACACACGCTGTCTCTCAGGGTACCTATCGGAAACATATTTGTTCATGCATTCATTGCGGCGTGCGATACGACCCTCGATAGTACTAACCATCGCAACACGCGATACGTCCATCGAAATATAGTATCCACCGCGTTGCACGATATGTCCCTCGAAATGATACATCCTCTTTAATTTCTTATTCTTTCTCAATGCACATAACATTGTCACAACCATGTCTCAGAACGATGCAAATGACATGTTCACACAATTAATGATGAGATGACAATTTTCATAAAATTGCATAATTTACAGGGACACAATAATGATACTACATTAACAATGATTCAAGAAGTTTTTCAAATCATTCTTAACACATCGCACAAACAATTAATCACATACTTTTCCATTACCCTTTTTCCATCAATTAATTCAACATGGACAAGTCAACTCGCCACCAATTCTCATTACTCCCAAACACATATTACAAGGAAATACACGAATTTCATACACTTAACAAGGGTTTAGAAATATACTTGCCTCAATCAATCACGAATTCACTCCGGGACTCGAGTCTTCCCCTTTCATTGAACTTCGAAATCTAACAAAATAAATAACCATAATAAGATTTCAAAGTTAACAACACTCATATTACTATGTGTTTAGACTTGACTCAAAAATTTATCCAAATTTATAATCAAGTTCCTAAATCATGATGCCAATTAATATTTCAACTCTCATATTTTCAAATTTCAAATCTAGGATTTAATCTCATTTCCTCTAAATATTATAAATCTAATAATATTCACATTATATAATATATATAATAAAATTATTTTCCAATTATAAAATGTCTATATCTTGAATTTTGAGGCAATAAATCTAACCAAGAATATGCCCAGTAAACATGAGCTACCTTCTTCAATCAATTCCATATATATATATATATATATATATATATATATATATATATATATATATATATATATATATATATATATATATATATATATATATATATATATATATATATATATATATATACACATTGACAAACTACCATTAACTCCACGTGCCATGCTAAATTGATACATATTATCGATAGCAGTGAGGCATTTAACTTAACCATTTAAATTTTGATTTTTCTCTTTCCCCTCACATCAATGATATAGGATAATGACAATATTATTTAATTACATATATCAATATTTTAAAACTTAAATCGAAATGTTAAAATTGTAAGAAAAATTCATAAATTAATTTCTAAACAATTTCAGAACCCCAAAATTTAAAGCACTACAATCTTTACACATGATACTTGTTAATGTAATATTTGCTAATGGTTTCCTTATCATAGGTCATATATATTAATTATCATTTTTTCCCAAAGTCAACAATTTATAAGAAACTAATTATAAATATGGGTAAAGTGGTAAGGATTATAACTAATTATAAATTTGACCCATTAAGCATTAACTAAAATTCGTTATTTAATAGTTAACTATTAATTAATTCACTCTAGTTAAATGAATATTCAATTTTTTTTAAAAAAATGACCTTTCCGATTATTACATCACCCACGACCAAAATTCATGTTCGTCCTCGAATATAATGAAGGAGAAAGAAGAATACCATTCGATGTTCATCTCTCCAGTTGAACTCCTCATTAAGACCATTCAATCAAGATCAATCAATAAGAACGGATACTTGTTGCACTACTCGTTAAAATTCTTTTGAATGTGACATGAAAGAATGTAACGACCACTTTCTGTCGTTATAGAAAACTCAACGGACAAAAAAATTGGGTCGGAATACTTTTTCTTAGTAACTAATCCAGATTTAGACGAAATCAGAGTCAGTAAGGTCTAGAAAAATTTGGTTATAATTGGGTGATCTAATTATGATTCTGATTACATGAGTAGATAACTAAGACGTTAAGGAACTCGTATAAAAAAACCGAATTAAATTCAGGTGAGTAGAATTTCTGAAACTAATCTTAGCTAAATTGTATCTATATATACACTCTAGAGTCTATATTGTATTTTTGTATCTAAATACACAGAGTTGTTATCCTTGTTTTAAAAGTTTTTCTTTATACTGCATTGCTTTATATTAAAAAGAGTTAGTTCAGTTCAATTGAGTTGAGACCAAGTTTGTTCTTTCAGTTCTATTTTCAAGATTATGCCTTATTTTTGAATTTCCCTCGCATGCTAATACGTTCAATGTATCAATGTCCTTTGGCCTGAATCATTTTATGATGCAGATAAAATAAGCAGGATCACCATCTAACACATCATTGATTCTAGTTAAGCTTTAGAGTTTGTTGGTGAGCATCCTTGCTTCCGGAGTATTCCCTTTTATTGCTTTTCAGTATTTTAGTTCATTAGGATATCATGGATTTTGCACCGGCATCCATCTTAGTTATTGGATGCTTCATAGATAATTAGTTAGTTCAGTTGTCACTATCTACTTATTGGCTTGTGTTGAATCTTGAGTTGACAATTTGGCTGAAGTTGAATATTTTTTAATACATTCTAAGTTATCTATTAAGCAGTTCAGTTTACTTTTTAAAGTTTTATCATGAGTAAGTTTTCCGCTAAGATTTAAGTCAAGCCAAGGATTCGGTTTGGCCAAAAATAATTCTCGAGTGCTAGTTCCGTCCAGTATGTAGGCTCAGGACGTGACAATCTGAAACAAATTGACCAATCAGCTGCCATTTTAATTCAACTCAAAGCTGGGGAAACAAAAATCATTATATTTTTCTTGAAGACAATCCCTTGATTTTCATAACAATATTTGCTTGTGAAATCTTTTTTCACATAGATTTTTTATTATTATTGTATAAGTTTTACTTTACATTATCTAGGAACTTTCATAATGTTATCGTGATTCATTTATGCAATAGATCGTGATATGACACATCCTAATAATGAAAAAAAAATAGTGAGAAAAGTGGAGAACAACAGGGTTATACAAACACAACAAAATGATGAAATGAAAAAGAATGAACGATAAATATTAGAGAAAGAATGCTTCTTTTCAGTATTTAACTAAAGTTAAAATTTAGATTAAATGTAGATTTTTATGCTTCTTTTCAGTATTTAACTAAAGTTAAAATTTTGACTTTAATTAACATTAGTGAACATGAAAAGTTTGAATTTTTATTTTCTTAATTCATTGAAAAATATCTATTCAAATTTTTATATAAATTATATTTGATTTTGACTTTGACTTTGACTATAAAATTTAAAAAATTATTGTGCATAATTGGTAATTTTTTTAATTATCTTCATGCAATCTAACCACAATTGGCAATGTTATAATGTGTTTTAAAATATTTACCTTTTTAGCTTAAAATGTCAGATATTTTTGACTATTTTCAATCAAACGATTTGGTGATAAATTTATTGTATAGAAGTTTTTGATGTATATATATATAGGAGTCCGAAACTCAAAGGGTAGAAATTTTTTACAAAAATTCCAAAACGGTATATAAAATTTTATATTAACCAAAACGGTAAAATCGCTGCTCCGGCAGCGATTTAGCAAAAATTTTTTTTTTAATAAAAAAATGAAATCGCTGCCCGAGCAGCGATTTCAAAAAAAAAAAAAATTTTGTTTAAATAAATCGCTGCCGGGGCAGCGATTTATAAAAAAAAATAAAAAAATTACATAAATCGCTGCTACGGGCAGCGATTTATTTTTAAAAAAATTTTTTTTTTATTAAAACGCTGCTAGGGCCACGATTTATTTAAAGAAAAAAAATTTCCTTATTAAATCGCTGCACGAAGCTTTTTTTTTAAAAAAAATATTAAAATTTTTTAATATAGCGATTTTATATTAAAAATATAATATTTTTTAAAATTTAAATATATAACTTATAAGAAAAATTTTATTAAATCGCAAAAATGTTAATACCGTTTTGATTAATATAAAATTAAAAAAAAAATTATTAAATCGCAAAAATGTTAATACAGCGATTTTATATATATAAAAAAATTATAATAATTTTTAAAATTTATAATATTAATTTATAAAAAAATATTATAATTTTTTTATATATATAAAATCGCTGTATTAACATTTTTGAGATTTAATAATTTTTTTTTAATTTTATATTAATCAAAACGGTATTAACATTTTTGCGATTTAATAAAATTTTTCTTATAAGTTATATATTTAAATTTTAAAAAATATTATAGAAAAAATATTATAATTTTTTTATATATATAAAATCGCTGTATTAACATTTTTGCGATTTAAATTATTTTTTTTTAATTTTATATTAATCAAAACGGTATTAACATTTTTGCGATTTAATAAAATTTTTCTTATAAGTTATATATTTAAATTTTAAAAAATATTATAATTTTTTTTAATATAAAATCGCCGTATTAAAAAATTTTAATATTTTTTTTTAAAAAAAAGCTTCGTGCAGCGATTTAATAAGGAAATTTTTTTTCTTTAAATAAATCGTGGCCCTAGCAGCGTTTTAATAAAAAAAAAAAATTTTAAAAAATAAATCGCTGCCCGTAGCAGCGATTTATGTAATTTTTTTTTTTTAATAAATCGCTGCCCCGGCAGCGATTTATTTAAAAAAAAAAATTTTTTTCTTGAAATCGCTGCTCGGGCAGCGATTTCATTTTTTTATTAAAAAAAAAAAAATTTTGCTAAATCGCTGCCGGAGCAGCGATTTTACTTTATAAATCGCTGCCGGAGCAGCGATTTTACTTTGTAAATCGCTGCTCCTGCAGCGATTTTACTTTGTAAATCGCTGCTCCTGCAGCGATTTTACCGTTTTGGTTAATATAAAATTTTATATACCGTTTTGGAATTTTTGTAAAAAATTTCTACCCTTTGAGTTTCGGACTCATATATATAGTGCCTCTATATTCTATTTCTCACAAGTGTCATTTCTTCTTCTTTTTCAAGCAAAAAAAAAACGTCCTTAGATAAATTTTTATTTTTTTCTTATTCTTTAAAATTTTAGCAATGGATAGCAAGAAGACAAGAGTGAGACAATCATTTCCAATTTCAAAAATAGAAAATCAACATGTTAGCGATGTAACATTTTTCAACCGTCGCTCGAGTCTATACAGAATGGCAAACGAACTTGTTGATTTATATATGTGATGTTGATATTGGAATAGTACTAGTTTCACCATCAAACAACCCTTTCTCCTTTTTTCACCCAACAAGTGAAGCAGTCATTGAACGTTTTATGAATCCCGATTCACAATTAAGTGAAAAAACTCGCCTAGATGCGGATCAAGCACGAAATAAGGTGAATCAACTCAAAAATCGCCTAGATGCTATGGAGAAAAGGATTGAGCAAATAGAAGAAATTGAACATGCTCAAACACTAATTCAACTTAGTCAAACGGCAGAAAATGGCGAAAGAAGTAAGTGGAAATCGATTGATCAATTAAATGCAAATGAAATACCAACATTTGAAGAACCACTATCTCTAAAATTAATTATCGTTTGGAGAAGTTGGAAAATGAGGCTTCATCTTCGAAAAATGCACCTGGAAATTCATAAGTGATATCACCCCAAGTTATTATCATTACAAATTAATATTATTTTAGAATTTTGCAATATGTTTTTTTAATGTTTTGTTTTAGTTTGTTTAGTAATGCTACTAAGTATGTATTTTGTTATGATTTTCTATATTAATATATGTTTTTTCTAAAAATGCTTTAGTATACCTTTTCTCCTTTTGTATATTAGTTGTTTGTTGATTTAAACTATTAAAGAAAGGGATGGATGAGAATAAAAGATGAAAATTATAGAAATGCGATCATTTTTTTACCAATTTTTTTTTTATTTTTAATTAAATTTCTCAAAATTTAAACTTTTGTAAAGAAAAATTCTTGGTAAATAAAATAATTCTTTATTGAATGGGTACTACAAAACGTAAATCTCAATTACTAAGTCTACAGAATTTCAAATATCAAATGATTAAAAAAATGATTATAAAATTCTTAAGAATAATATTATATAATGGAATATATTTTTTTTTACAAAAATCTTAAATTCATATCAATCTTAATAAGATTAAGTTTAAAGTACTATTAGTGTATACAATTTTTTTACATAATTAGGTAATTTTGAATGGAAAATATAACATTTTTAAAAAAATATTATTATGCTTATATCTTTTTGAAAGAAAAGTTAAAAAACAAATAGAACTGTTATATACAGAAGAGTAAATAGTATTAAGGAAATTTAATAGCTACTTATCTCAATTTAAAATTTAAATTGGTTTATTAATGTTGATACACTTATAATGACTCTTTTCTATTTTCTAATTAATTTTACTTATTTAGTATCAGAACATTAAGAAATTTCCAAATCTTTTCTATCTACAATAAATGTATTACTCTTGCATTTTCTTTCTAATTGTTATCAATTATGTTAGAAGATTATTTTTTAACTGAACCTATTTACTTTAAATAGATTATATACATTTGCAAATGTGCTTCATTATATCTACAATAAATGTATTACTCTTGCATAACTTAAAAATAATTAATACAAATTATTATTGAATAATAAAAGGTGCATGTTTGAGATCGATCATATATAATGTTTTGACTTTATAGATACACTTAATTCTAACAAAAATTTACCTTAATCTATGTGCTATGAAGATATGTTCTTCAAAGACACAAAACTATCATTCTAACAACTTTTTATTTCTTTTAGTAAAATGAAAGTTAATAAACATATGTGGCGTGTGTTGAATTAATATTTATTTTAGTTAATTAAATTTTAAATTCATAGATCAATTTATAATCTAGTATTCAAATAAAGTTGATTCTACTTTTAGCTAAAATATAAATGTAACTTGCAAAGCACGTTGAAACCTCTTTAACACTCTGCTCTCTTGTTCAATCTTGCAAAATAAAACTATTCTAATTTAATTAAATATAATTTCATAAATAAGAAAGCATACAAAAATAAATCCAATGATCAATATATAAAAAAAATACTATAATCAAATCAATATTATACAACATAAAAACAAATTATTTGCAATGAAAAAAAAAATTGAAAGAAGAAAAAAACAAATTATCCTCTATTCCATTGATTTAGTATAAGTCTGTTCTTTTATTTTATGAATATTTAAATTTATTTAGTAATTTTTAAATAAGTTTTAGATTTTTTTTCTTTAGTAATACATATAACATAATAGTGATAGATAATATTAGGATATAATTTTAAAATTTAAACTAATTTATAATAAATAATTAATATTTTTATAATATTAATTGAATAAACTTTAGACATCATAAACGTCATCAACATGCTATAATTAACATGATATTATGAATATAACGTGAAAACATATATGTAATTCATCTCAAATTAATTCTAATTCAAAATTTTGAAAGCAATGATATCATTTATTATCCTTAATCATTTATTATTCACTAATTGAATGATTCGTGGTACACTTCTCATATAAAAATGTAATACCAATTACTAGTTTTCTGTTATAAAAGTAAACTCATAGCAATATAAGTATAAAGAGAAGAAGATAAGAGAAATAGATAGAAGAAGGGGATTTTTTTTTTAATTCAAGTGTACATTACAATGGTGAATGATATCTCTATTTATAGGTAGAGAAATCAACCAAAAGGTCACCATGTTTAATGTCACATTAGTAGATACATTTCTATCCCAAAAAGATTCATCGCCTTGGGAATACATATCCATGATAAGGATAAGTTTATGATAAGCTTAATGGACAATCCACTTAATTCAATGTATTTATAACACTCCCCCTTGGATGTCCATAGATAATGTGCCTCGTTAAAACCTTACTAGGAAAAACCCTGTGGGAAAAAATTATAGTGAAGGAACAAGAGTACACATATCTATTGATACGCACTATTTGTTGCCTCATTAAAAACCTTGCCAGGAAAATCCAGTAGGAAAAAACCTCGGTCAAGGGAAAAAGAGTGCAACGCGTATTATACTCCCCCTGATTAAAACATCACTTAATTTATTGTGATGATGTCTCCAATCTTCGTAAATTGTGGTTGGTATATTCTTTTTCAAAGTAAAATCACACATTTCCTGAATATGGTGTGTTATATATTTCAACCAGACGCACTTTCGACTTGCTTCATGGAGGACTTTTATTTCTACATAGCAGCATTTGTTTGCTTCATTGATCGCCAGGATATTATTGTGCCTCCACATGCAAACACATAGCGTGCTTGAGATAGAGCTTTATGCGGATCAGATAAATATTCTGCATCTGCGTAACCAATCAATTTTGTCTTGGATTCCTCGGAATAGAATAAACCTATAACTATGGTCCTTCGACGATATTCAATCATGTGCTCAACACCATTTCAATGTCCTTTTATCGGGGAGAAACTGAATCTTGCCAGTAAATTTACTGCAAAACAAATATCTTGTCAAATATTGTTAGTAAGATGCACTAGTGCCCTGATTGCACCAAGATAGAGTTTCATCACCAAGAAACTTTTCATCCTTCTTTTGAGATTAAACTGAATCACCATTTATGTCAAGTGATCTCATAATCATTGGGGTACTCAATGAATGCGATTTATCCATATAAAATTGCATCAAAACTTTTCAGTGTATGTGCACTGTTAGACAAATATTTCATTTGTCAAATTATCAATCTGTAGGTCAAGAAAATTTTTGTTTTACCAAGACCTTTTCATAAAAATACAAGGACAATTAGGGTCATTCTTTTGTACCCCTTTTCTTCCTTGACTATTTCAATCCATATAAGGATTCTTTAAGCTTTATTGAGAATGTTTCTTTCAAACTCTTATATGCTTCAGACACCTCAATTGTTTCAAGGATTTTCATATAACCTTCATTGTCTAGCTAGACATTACAATTATTCATTACATGCATTCAAGTTTTTCATATGTTGTCATATCAAAACAAACCTCATTGCATTTTCTTTCTAATTGTTATCAATTATGTTAGAAGATTATTTTTTAACTGAACCTATTTACTTTAAATAGATTATATACATTTGCAAATGTGCTTCATTATATCTACAATAAATGTATTACTCTTGCATAACTTAAAAATAATTAATACAAATTATTATTGAATAATAAAAGGTGCATGTTTGAGATCGATCATATATAATGTTTTGACTTTATAGATACACTTAATTCTAACAAAAATTTGCCTTAATCCATGTGCTATAAAGATATGTTCTTCAAAGACACAAAACTATCATTCTAACAACTTTTTCTTCTTTTAGTAAAATGAAAGTTAATAAACATATGTGGCGTGTGTTGAATTAATATTTATTTTAGTTAATTAAATTTTAAATTCATAGATCAATTTATAATCTAGTATTCAAATAAAATTGATTCAACTTTTAGCTAAAATATAAATGTAACTGGCAAAGCATGTTGAAACCTTTTTAACACTCTGCTCTCTTGTTCAATCTTGCAAAATAAAACTATTCTAATTTATTCAAATATAATTTCATCAATGAATAAAGCATACAAAAATAAATCCAGTGATCAATATAAAAAAAATACTATAATCAAATCAATATTATACAACATAAAAACAAATTATTTGCAATAAAAAAAAAATTGAAAGAAGAAAAAAACAAATTATCCTCTATTCCATTGATTTACTATAAGTCTGTTCTTTTATTTTAGAATATTTAAATTTATTTAGTAATTTTTAAATAAGTTTTAGATTTTTTTTCTTTAGTAATACATATAACATAATAGTGATAGATAATATTAGGATATAATTTTAATATTTAAACTAATTTATAATAAATAATTAATATTTTTATAATATTAATTGAATAAACTTTAGACATCATAAACACCATCAACATGCTATTATGAATATAACTTGAAAACATATATGATAATTCATCTCAAATGAATTCTAATTCAAAATTTTGAAACCAATGATATCATTTATTACCCTTAATCATTTATTATTCACTAATTGAATGATTCGTGGTACACTTCTCATATAAAAATGCAATACCAATTACTCCCTCCGTTTGAAATTATTTGTTATGTTGCGCTTATTGAAAGTCAATTTGACTAATTTTTAAAGATAAATGATATCACATTAATTCGATATTTTAAACAAAAAAAATATATATTCTAAAAGTATATGAAAAGTATTATAAATTACAATTTTTTTGCACATTAATATGATGAAAAAATATATCTTAAAATGTTAGTCAAAGTTTTTATAGTTTGACTCTAATAATAGAAACTATGACAAATACTACCGGACGGAGGGAATAGTAATTTTCAAAATATTTAATATTACTGAATTTTTATCGGATTAGTTATTTAAATAAATAATTGTTCTCTAATTTAAAAAAAACATGTCGTTTTACTCAAATTCAAAAATTAAAATGAAATTATAACATACCAACATATAAAAGAATTAGATAATATTGATTGAACCATTATCAATAGATATTTTCATTTAATTTAAAAAAACATGTCATTTTACTCAAATTAAAAAATTAAAATGAAATTATAACATACGAACATATAAAAAAATTAGATAATATTGATGAACCATTATCAATAGATATTTTCATTTACTTAGTTTAAAACTATATATTTTTTAATCAACTAAGTGACCTATTCTAAATTTGTGCATTTTTTTTTTGGCAAATAGCAGATTTTCTTGGTCAATCGGCAATTTTTAAATTACACACATTACCCCATTTGCCTACTTATAATCGCATATACATAAGATAAAAATAAAATATTCTAATTAGAAAATAAAAATAAGAGTCCAATTTTTTTTTAAAACTATATGTGGAATCCGTTTTTTTAAATAGGAATAGAGAAGAGTTATATTAAATGTGGTAATCTTCTAATTTTTTTTAAATCCTTTAAATAACTATTGATTTATTAAAATTTAAAAACTAATGTAGTTTAAAATTATTTTAAAATTTTAGTTTTAAATCTAAAAAATAAAGAATTTTGTGGTAATGACATGTGAAACTTTTTTTCTCCAATTATAGATAGATAGAAGACTATTTTAATGATATTAAATAGAGAGCAAAAATATATATACTCATTTACTTACCTTAAATCCTTAATTTCCACTTATCCTACTTTAAAGAAAATCTTCAGGATACATAAAGATTTCATTCTTTTTTTTTCAGCCAACACCCACATTTTCCACTATCCATTTTCACTTTTCAATTTTATTCCTAAATTTTCTCCACTTTTTTTGCAATTACAAATTTTTAATTATTTTGATTTTTAGAAGGAGTCTCTCTTAAATTTATCAATTTCTAAGTTTGGAATAAATAGAAATTTTATTCTCCATTGTTGTCTTTTTTGTGTTTTTTATTGATAAATATGAATTAGAATCCATCGTTTAATATTGATGTTTCTCAAATAAATTCTACTAATGCTAATCGTACATATGATTCTGTTAGACAATTATCAATTTGTAATTGGTTAATTTTTTTTATTTTGCTAATACATAAAATCTTAAATTTATGTTATATTGATGCATGTAATCTGTTGGGTCGAATTAAGAGTCCTTTAACAATGAAGATACATATTACACATATCAAAGTTAGTGTATTATGCTGTTGATATTGTTTTTTCCCAATAAACTAAAAGCCCAAATTTTTAGAACTATTATTGTTATAGATTCAATTTTTAAATGTATCTCAGATTCATTAATGTTTTCATTGATGTATCTTCAATCATATCAATTTCAAATATAGTAAATTCATCATTTTTTGTACAGTTTTGAATGTGTATCAAATTCATTTATTATTTCATTAATGTATCTTTCATTGTGTTAGTGTTCTATATATTTTGTTCATGATAATAATTCAAGTATTTTATTGGTTGGACTGATGTTAATTACTCATGTATCATATACATAATGTACCATGTGGTTGTTATGATGTCATTATAAAACTATGGTGTATATATTGAATTTTCAAATTATCTTCAACGCTAAATACATAAGCAGATTTCTAAACTTGTTGGGTTTTTTTCCTCAAGTAACTCAACTACGTCATTTTCCTATTGAATCATTGAACCCCCATAATTTGTTCCTTTTAAACAAACACCGTTGTCTGATGTGGAACCAGATTTGTGAGGGGTATTAATAAAGGATACATATGTTGTTCCACAAATCATTAGTTCAATTGATAGTGAAAATGTTTGAGAATAATTGTGTTTTACTTAAGTCATTTGAACACATTAGAAAACAAATGAGACTAACACGGTTTGTCTTTATTTCTTCAACCAAAATTATTACAATTCGAACACAATTGAAGACATTTACAATAGAAAAACTGATCAAAATCAACCAACAGTGTTTTAAAGAAACAAATTATGGGTGGTTCAATGATTCAATTGAAAAATGACGTAGTTGAGGTACATGAGGGGGAAAAACCCAACAAGTTTAGGGATTTGTTTATGTATTTGGCCTATCTTCAATGTATCATTCACTCTTAATTGTATCATGTGATTGAGATTAGACAAGTACAATTTTATGTTTTGTTTTATGAATTTGCGGGACATGAATTGTGTTATATAAAAAAATATCAGTACATCCGTTGAGATTTGGAGTAACGTTCAACTTTGATTTTGCGAATGAAATTAAAAAGTTCTTAAAGATTGAAGCCATTGAACTGTTCAAGAACACAATTTTTATTCCATATTTACACATTCCAAAATGCAATTTTCAGGGTTAGATTACCAAGTATCTGTTGTTGTTAGAGGTGCAACATGAGAACAAAGACTTGTTGCATGTTCGACATGCTAACAGGACTGTATTGCAGTTTAATATCAAGGATTTTGCCACTGTAACTGACCTTAAATGCTAAGAAAATGATAAGGATTTTTCATACCCAAAATTTACTCCCAGCCAATTATTACAAGATACTTTTCCGATGAAACTATAAGTATAACCAAGAGTCTCTTGATTCAACATTTTGTAATTGGCAATTGAGACCACACAGAACATTGTTCAGATGCCAATCTTATACTTTGTCCATATATTCATGTTATATCAACTTGGTGAGACCTTGATATCGATCGAAGAATTTCTTTCTTGATACAACAGTGACAAGGGCAAGGGTGAATATATTAGTGAGAATGACAATCCATAAATGTTTAAGGGTCATTCACTATACCACCAAAGAAGATTTCGTTAATATAGATTAGTACTTAACCATGTTTGCATGAAAAGTGTATTATGTTGTTTTGTTTTTAAGGCAAATTCACTTAAGTTTTAAAGTATTTCTCTAAAAATTTATTCATATTACAATATTTTGTTATTTATTAAAATTTGTATTTTCAATATATTGCTTTAGATACATTATACTATGTTGCTTTATAACGTTAAGCTTCACACTCATAACTTATTGAGTTAAAGTAATGTGACTGTTTAGATACTAAATGATGTATATAATACATAAATTTTAATGTATATGATACATGAATTTTATTCACATATCTAAATTACATATATGTATATGTCACATGAATTATATAAATGTATATGATAATCATATACATCAACAAACTACTAAATTGAACGGCAACACTGTTAAGGAAAAATGTATCAAAATTAAAACTGTACCCAATATAGTTGTAATGTATATGATTCATTATTAGTTTTTCTTGTATATGATACCACATAATATAGTGCATATGATACATATATCATACATTTGAAAAAAATCAAATTTGTGACACTTAATTTTGTTTAAATCGTGAATCAGATAGTGAATCAATATTTCATGCAATTACACAATAAATATTCTTCAAAGTTTATACATTTAGAATTATTTATTTATTCAACTGTATAAGAATAATTTTATATTTAATATAACATTGACAGACAAATCTCAACAAATTATTTAGTTGAACAAATTAAATTGTATAAACAATACACTTTATTTAAATCAAATACTAAAGTGAAAAATTACAAGTGCAATTTATTGAGCATGAACACAAAAGTCCTATTTAAAAATATAATTTCACTTCTCTTACGGGAAGAAAGTACAAGTTCTCTTGTTGTGACCTTGTCCACAGCGCCTACAAGAATTCTTGTTCATTGTTATCTTCTCATCTGCGTATTTCTTTCTTTGTTTTCTTGGTCGTCCAGCCAATTTTCTATACCGAGGTGACAAACAATTTCACTATGAAAGTATCTCACTTTGAATACATCAGATTTCTTTCAGCAAGAATCCTTTAAATACAGTCACAATCATCACTGAAGCACACAAACACATAATTGTCCAAATATTTTCAACAGATTAAGACATATAACAAAAGCATTTCAAATATACAATATTGACAAATAATTTTCCACATTAATGTATCATCCATAATAATGAACACATCAATTTTTTTACAATATTTTTGTGTATCAAATACAAAATTTATCACGATACACCTAAATTAATTAACAATACTAATAGTTGTTACCAATTTGTTCAAATCATCAAACAACCAACAAACTTGTCATTATGATATAATTATAATTATGTATCAAATACATTAGCTAAATAGAATTGTATCATCACTCTTATAGCTATAACCTGAAGAAAAACAAATCAAACTAGAGATGAAATACTTTAATACCCTTTTTATCTGATCTTTTCACTCTGAAATTGAAGTTGTTCTTTATTTTATATTTTGTCATTACATTGATGAGTGTTCTTTATCCTTATACAATTGATCCGTCTTCACATTCTTACTCTTAGAATCAGTTATGTAATTTGTAGCATTTAATTCTGAAATATAATCTAAATCATAAATTCTTAATTCAACCAGCGCAAGAGGTTCTGTATCTCTTTCTATACCTTCAATGCATACGATTTTCCCGGATGAATCATCAAAATTATGTATCTCTCCAACCATTTTCACTGTTGTATCAATACATAGCGGATACATGCTGATTCCAGGCTCATTCCTTTTTACTTCCAAATACAGTTTCACACCCATGTCATTCTTGATTTTCAATGGACATGAGTTTTCTGTTGTGATATAACCGATTTCAATATCTTTTCTAACACAATCGATCTGAAACTCTGCTAAAATCAACGTTATCACGCCTCGAGCCTAGATCCTAGGTGTGACCGGCACTCGAAGACCATTGCTGGCCTCGAGCGGACTCTTGACCTGCTTACTTACTCAGCGGAAGACTTAAGCACAAGAGATAACTCAAGAAATAACTTAAAATAATATTTAGCCAAAATGACAACTCAAATCTAAATCGTTTACAAGTGATATGAAAAGACTAAAGAAACTAATACTATATGTTTATTAAGCCTCTAAACAAATAGGGATGTAGGGACAGGTTCCTCAATCATCCTATCAACTGAAAACTAAAAGCAATAAATGAATGATAAATATGTCCTCCGGATTG
Organism: Solanum chilense; assembly: GCA_032847665.1. Classification (NCBI taxonomy): domain Eukaryota; kingdom Viridiplantae; phylum Streptophyta; class Magnoliopsida; order Solanales; family Solanaceae; genus Solanum; species Solanum chilense. The sequence goes on from CM064965.1 coordinate 7,554,951, forward strand.
AAGGGAACTCATCAACTGACTCTGAGCTGCTCACTAGATCAACGGTACGTCGGATGTTGATCCTAGTTATCTTTGTATGCATCATAAGACGATGCAGGCCAACTGACATCAATACATTGAATTACGAGTATGCGAGTTGGAATGTTTAAAACAACTTAAGCTTGAAAAGAATAAGAAAGAACATTTACCTTGGTTCTGCTCAACTCATGAATAAATTAACTTAATATAAAGCAATAAAACACATGCAATATATAAAAAACTTGTTAAATAATGTAAACACTTAGTTTGTTAAAGAAATGCAATAACAAACTCAACTTTACTTTTATAGTAAGTAATATAGTTTTTGTGGGAGATTCTCTAACCAACAACCACCACTATGAGCCTAAGTGATGGTACAACGTTTTACCTCACGCTGCCAAGGATCATCCTATACCTTGCCATCAATATAGAACCTAACTTAACTTAGTGGATTACTAGCATAACATAAGTGATCATCTAAAAAGTATGATCCTTTAATGACCATGACGGCTACATAGTTTATGCAAACTTGAGTTATTATGAACTAGCATCCCCATATCGGTGCTCAATACTACTCCAAAAAATATACTTAGTTCATGTGTATTTAAAATAACTTCGTTCTCTGGGTTGAGATAATTGCTCAACAATTAGTTTTTAAAAGCTCTCTTGGAATCAATATTTCCTTTTTTTTCTCAAAACTCTTTTGGGGAAATCTTAGTTTCCTCTTATTTTAAATGTGAAAACATTTATAAACTCTTAGGAATACGTACTTCCCTATTACTTTTTGATAATGAACTCAACATCTTTACTATTTCCCTAACTTGAAACTTGAGTCTTGAAACAATTCTTAGGGAATACTTAGTTTCCTAATAACTTTAGAGAAATGAACTCAACTCTTTACTCTTTACTTACCTTGAAACTTGTGTCTTAAAAAACAAAGTTAAAACGTTGTTAAAGACTCTTAAAAATTTTTAAGAACTTGTTTTGACTTGCTTCATAACTTCTTAGAAAATAGATCAAGTTTATCACGATAATTGTCGATAGATGAAGGAGATCTAGTTTGAACTTTGAATTTATCAATCAGTTACGTAATGAAATAGAAGGTTAACAAACTGTCATGCGTGAGTTATGGGAATTAAAATTATTAAAATCAAATTTACGTTATTCTTCCTTTTTAAGCGCAACAACTCTTAAATAGAATGTATCATAACTAATGTATCTCGTAAATCTTTATGAATCCTGCTGGCAATATTTTTAAGGGATTTATTGTAAAATTAAAACTAGAAGGGATATGATGTTATTTATATCTTATAATATGTCATTCCTATAATTTTTAAATATAGAATTTGAATCCTAATGATAACTATTTTCTTCACTATGCATCTATTTTAAAGATTTGCTCCATATAGGGTATTATTGGTCTTTACTTCATATTATTGTAATATCAAGAATTAATATTGTTGATTAAGACATGATTTTGGTTTGAGATTACACTCTAGTTGAATAGTTAGCATTGGTTTGAGAAAACTCTTGCTTTGATTACTCTTCTTTCGAGTTGAGACTCTACAGAAAAAAACTTCAATAGAGGTAAGATTTACATATATCGATCCAATTTCCCCCCGACTCCCCTTGTATAATTACAATATGTATGTTGTTACTTGGTTGTTATACATCTGCAATAACGTTTAACATTTGAATCTTATTGAATTGTTATACACAAAAATTGTTCAATAGATATTCACCTTTCATTAATTAAACATTAAAAATAGCTATACATTATTAATGAATCCATAACTAGTTAGGGAAATAATATTTTCTCTCTTGACAATGTAATTTTATTAGAACTCATGATCACAGCCAAAAATTATAAGCTTTCTATATCAAAATGACAGTTGAACATTTGATATTATATACAGGGCAAAAATGGATGCAGAAATCACAGCTTCACCTCTAAATGATACAGATAATGCAATTATTTACACCTATAATCACTCGTTAGGGCCTCATGTTCCAAGAATAAGGCCTCAATCCCAGCAAGTTGGAGTCCGCTATACAAATCCACACTGTCCATGTCACTCAATTTAAGCTCGTCTCAATCCAATGTTTTTATAAATTAACAGAATTGCTCCTATGCAAAAGCTATTATTACCACGCCAATCCCTTCCGTCTCCTGAACCTGTCAACACAACCTGTACTCGTTCGAGACTTCTCAGGTTTGTTAGACTTCTTTGTCTTATCAAGTCGACTATCCAAACTATTTCTTGGAATTTCTGGAAGGTCAGAATGCAAATTGAATGTGTTTGAGGAGACACTTTCAGCTGGTTTCTTAGTGTCAGAGATTAAAGACGGTTTATGAGAACCATTTGAAGCATGATTTGATTTGCCAAGACCAAGAACAAACTTTTTAAGATGCTTGATGTAAACCGGGTAAAGTTCAAGATTGCAATGCCCGCCTCCATTTATCCACAGTGGTTCATACTTCTTCTTGCATAGTTCATAGAGTCGTTTTCCGTGGGAGCAATCAACAACTTCATCTGCTGTTCCCTACACATGGAAATGTTAATAATTGAGTAAAATGTTAACCATTACTTGTATACTAAATATTGTTACTTTCAGATGATTCTTGGCTGTTATCAGGTCACTGATTAAAATGGCCACATGAAATTCAGTTTCTATCTTTGACAAGAAAGAACATAATATCAAGATTATGAGTGTGTTTAATATTCTGCAGAAGTGTTTCAATAGCTCAATGGTTTGCTAGAAAAGAAAATTGTTCCACTTGCTGCAGAAAGAAAAGTCAGTTCATCCGATGTGTATAATTCAGAATCCATTGGATGGTCTAAGGGAAAATATAAGTTACCCCCTAACTTGTTCAGGAAGTCATCTACACACTTCAACTTTACTAGCGTTCTATTCCCTATTCTTGATCAAAGTGGAAGTAATACCCTTAGAGATGACGTGTCAGACGAAGTGCTCACCTTTGAAATGGATGTGGAACAAAGGAAACTGTTAAAAGTGTGCTAAACTGTACCGTTGCCATTTTCTAATTGGATATTATCCAACTAATTACATTTAAGTTGAAAAAGCTTTTGCTCTTATTCTTTTACCATTTTTTGCACTGTACTGGTTTCTCCTTTCATATCAGTAGTAGTAGTATTACTCCTACAGTTTCTTTTCCTGCACTTCTTTTTACTACCTGTTCTTTCTTGTGCTTCGGTTATTGCATTATTTAGTTGTTACTATTCTTGTTTTTTGAATGCTATGTAATGCTTTTTCCTTATTATTTGTTATGTCCTCTATACTTCTGTATTTCTGATCTTAAACTACATTGATATGCATTACTTGAGCTGAGGATACTTCGAGAACAATATCTCTACATCCACGAGGTAGGGGGTAAGCACTCCGTACAGTCTACTCTACCCTCCCCAGACCCCACAATGTGGGATTACACTAGGTTTGTTGCTGTTATTCTTTTTCCATTCTCTTGCTCCTTTTTTCTCTCTCTCGTTGTTGTTTTTCTTCATCCCCACTAGAACCTCCACCATCCTCCAACACCATTGCTTCCGCGACCTCCACCAACTCCAGAGAAGACCTCTTTCCAGTTTTCCATCTCCACCGGCACCATGGCCATTCCCCTTCCTAAGCACAAAACATATATACAACCAAACTTCGAAAAAAAAAATTCTCTCTCAAATATCCACCTGATCCCCTCATATAATCTGCCAGAGATCACCAATCCCACCTACACATCTCCTCAAAACCAACCATGGCCATCCCCGTTCCTAAAATTTTGTATTTGATTAAAATTAGTGAACATGAAAAGTTTGAATTTTTTATTGTCTTAATTCATTGAAACATATCTATTCAAATTTTTATATAAATTATATTTGATTTTGACTTTGACTTTGACTATAAAATTTAAAAAAGATTTGTGTATAATTGGTATTTTTTTTAATTATCTTTATAATCTAACCACAATTGGCAATGTTATAATGTGTTTTTAAAATATTTACCTTTTTAACTTAAAATGTCATATATCTTTGACTATTTTCAATCACACGATTTGGTGATAAATTTATTGTATAGAAGTTTTTTATGTATATATATAGTGCCTCTGTATTCTATTTCTCACAAGTGTCATTTCTTCTTCTTCTTTTTCAAGCAAAAAAAAAAACACGTCCTTAGATAAACTTTTATTTTATTCTTGTTCGTTAAAATTTTAGCAATGGATAGCAAGAAGACTAGAGTGAGACAAACATTTCCAATTTCAAAAATAGAAAATCAACGTGTTAGCGATGTAACATTTTTCAACCGTCGCTCGAGTCTATACAGAATGGCAAACGAACTTGTTGATTTATGTGATGTTGATATTGGAATAGTACTAGTTTCACCATCAAACAACCCTTTCTCCTTTTTTCACCCAACAAGTGAAGCAGTCATTGAACGTTTTTTGAATCCTGATTCACAATTAAGTGAAAAAACTCGCCTAGATGCGGATCAAGCACGAAATAAGGTGAATCAACTCAAAAATCGCCTAGATGCTATGGAGAAAAGGATTGAGCAAATAGAAGAAATTGAACATGCTCAAACACTAATTCAACTTAGTCAAACGGAAGAAAATGGCGAAAGAAGTAAGTGGAAATCGATTGATCAATTAAATGCAAATGAAATACCAACATTTGAAGCATGGTTAAGAACCACTGTCTCTAAAATAAATTATCGTTTGGAGAAGTTGGAAAATGAGGCTTCATCTTCGAAAAATGCACCTGGAAATTCATAAGTGATATTACCCTAAGTTATTATCATTTCAAATTAATATTATTTTAGAATTTTGCAATATGTTTTTTTTTTTATGTTTTGTTTTAGTTTGTTTCAGTAATGCTACTAAGTAATTATTTTCTTATGAATTTCTATATTAATGTATGTTTTTTTCTAAAAATGCTTTAGTATACCTTTTCTCCTTTTGTATATTAGTTGTTTGTTGATTTAAAATATTAAAGAAAGGGATGAATGAGAATAAAAGATGAAAATTATAGAAATGAGATCATTTTTGTACCACATCTTTTTATTTTTAATTAAATTTCTCAAAATTTAAACTTTTGTAAAGAAAAATTCTTGGTAAATAAAATAATTCTTTATTGAATGGGTAGTACAAAACGTAAATCTCAATTACTAAGTCTACAGAATTTCAAATATCAAATGATTAAAAAAATGATTATAAAATTCTTAAGAATAATATTATATAATGGAATATATTTTTTTTTTACAAAAATCTTAAATTCATATCAATCTTAATAAGATTAAGTTTAAAGTACTATTAGTGTATACACTTTTTTACATTATTAGGTAATTTTGAATGGAAAATATAATTTTTTTAAAAATATTATTATGCTTATATTTTTTTGAAAGAAAAGTTAAAAAACAAATAGAACTGTTATATACAGAAGAGTAAATAGTATTAAGGAAATTTAATAGCTACTTATCTCAATTTAAAATTTAAATTGTTTTATTAATGTTGATACACTTATACTGACTCTTTTCTATCTTCTAATTAATTTTACTTATTTAGTATCAGAACATTAAGAAATTTCCAAATCTTTTCTATCTACAATAAATGTATTACTCTTGCACACATAATTTTTTTTTATTGCTGATTATTATCAATTATATTAGAAGATTATTTTGTAACTAAACCTATTTACTTTAAATAGATTATACATTTAATGGATTTTTTAAATAGTTTTTAGAACGTATGAGTATAAAGTGCTTCAAATCATCAAGTTCTGCCACATTACTATATTTCTACAAATTTTACCGATCCAAATACATATACTATATTAAAAGCACGAAGGTCCTTAGAAATTAGAAATATTGTTTGAACCTTTTGCCCTTTCATTAAAAGACTCTGCTTAAGACAAAATTATTTTTCTTTAATTATACTATTACTATACATATCCGCGCGTTGCGCAAATATTTTAAAACATAATAATTTTTAAACTTAAAATAATTTATACGAATTATTATTGAGTAATAAAAGGTGCATTTTTAGATCGATTATATATAATGTTTTGACTTTATATATACAATTAATTCTAATAAAAATTTACCTTAATCTATGTGCTATGAAGATATGTTCTTCAAAGACACAAAACTATCATTCTAACAACTTTTTCTTCTTTTAGTACAATGAAAGTTAATAAACATATGTGGCGTGTGTTGAATTGATATTTGTTTTAATTAATTAAATTTTAAATTCATAGATTAATCTATAATCTAGTATTCAAATAAAATTGATTCTACTTTTTTAGCGAAAATATAAATGTGACTTGCAAAGCATGTTGAAACCTCTTTAACACTCTGCTTTCTTGTTCAATCTTGCAAAATAAAACTATTCTAATTTAATCAAATATAATTTCATAAATAAAAAAGTATAAAAATATAAATCCAATAATCAATATAAAAGAAATACTATAATCAAATCAATATTATACAACATAAAAAGAAATTATTTGCAGTGAAAAAAAATTGAAAGAAGAAAAAAACAAATTATCCTCTATTCCATTGATTTACTATAAGTCTGTTCTTTTATTTTATGAATATTTAAATTTATTTAGTAATTTTTAAATAAGTTGTAGATTTTATTCTTTAGTAATACATATAACATAATAGTGATAGATAATATTAGGATATAATTTTAAAAATTTAAACTAATTTTATATAAATAATTAATATTTTTATAATATTAATTGAATAAACTTTAGACATCATAAACACCATCAACATGCTATTATGAATATAACTTGAAAACATATATAATAATTCATCTCAAATAAATTCTAATTTCAAAATTTTGAAAGCGATGATATCATTTATTATCCTTAATCATTTATTATTCACTAATTGAATGATTCGTGTTACTTCTCATATAAAAATGCAATACCAATTAGTAGTTTTCAAAATATTTAATATTACTGAATTTTTATCGGAATAGTTATTTAAATAAATAATTGTTCTCTAATTTTAAAAAACATGTCGCTTCACTCAAATTCAAAAAATAAAATGAAATTATAACATACGAACATATAAAAAAATTTAGATAATACTGATGAACCATTATCAATAGATATTTTCATTTAATTTTAAAAAACATGTCGTTTTACTCAAATTCAAAAATTAAAATGAAATTATAACATGCTAACATATAAAAAAAGTTAGATAATATTGATGAACCATTATCAATAGATATTTTCATTTACTTAGTTTAAAACTATATATATTTTTAATCAATTAAGTGACCTATTCTAAATTTGTGCAATTTTTTTTTTTGCAACTACAAGTTTTTCATTATTTTGATTTTTAGAAGGAGTCTCTCTCAAATTTATCAATTTCTTAGTTTGGAATAAATAGGAATTTTATTCTCCATTGTTATTTTTTTCGTGTTTTTTATTGATACATATGGATTAGGATCCATCGTTTAGTATTGGTGTTTCTCAAAAAAATTCTACTAATGCTAATCGTACATATGATTCTGACAATGAAATGTTCTTTTAGTCTGTAAGATAATTATTAATTTGTAATTGGTTAATTTTTTAATTTTGCTAATACATAAAATGCTACTTTATGTTATATTGATGCATGTAGTCTATTGGGTCGAATTAAGAGTCCTTTAATAATGAGGATACATATTTTACATATCAAATTTAGTGTATTATGCTGTTAATATTGTTTTTTCCTAATAAATTAGAAGCCCAAATTTTTAGCACTCCATTGTTATAAATTCAATTTTTAAATGTATCTCAGATTCATTAAGGTTTATATTGATGTATCTTCAATCATATCAATTTCAAATATAGTAAATTCATCATTTTTTGTACAATTTTAAATGTGTATCAAATTCATTTATTACTCCATTAATGTATCTTTCAATGTGTTAGTGTTCTATATATTTTGTTCATGATAATAATTCTTAAGTATTTTATTGGTTGAACTGATGTTAATTACTCATGTATCATATACATAATGTACCATGTGGTTGTTATGATGTCATTATAAAACTATGGTGTATATAGTGAATTTTCAAATTATCTCCAATGTATCATTCACTCTTAATTGTATCATGTGATTGAGATTAGACAAGTACAATTTTATGTTTTGTTTTATGAATATGCAGGACATGAATTATGTTATATAAAAAAATATCAGTACATCCGTTGAGATTTAGAGCAGCGTTCAATTTTGGTTTTGCGAAGGAAATTAAAAAGTCCTTAAAGATTGAAGTCAAGAACACAATTTTACACCATATTTACACAATCCAAAATGCAATTTTCAGGGTTAGATTACCAAGTATCTGTTGTTGTTGGAGGTGCAACATGAGAACAAAGACTTGTTGCATGTTCGACATGCTAACAGGACTGTATTACAGTTTAATATCAAGGATTATACCACTGTAACTGGCCTTAAATGTAAAGAAAATGTTAAGGATTTTACAAAATTTACTCCCGATTATTACAAAGATGCTTTCCTGATGCAACTATTGGTATAACCAAGAGTCTCTTGATTCAACATTTTGTAATTGACAATTGAGACCACACAGAACATTGTTCAGATGGCAATCTTATACTTTATCCATATATTCATGTTATATCAACTTGGTGAGACCTTGATACCGATCGAAGAATTTCTTTCTTGATACAACAGCAACAAAGGCAAGGGTGAATATATTAGTGAGAATGATGATCCATAAAAGTTTAAGGGTCATTCACTATACCACGGAAAGAAGATTTGGTTAACATAGATTAGTACTTAACCTATGTTTGCATGAAAAGTATATTATGTTGTTTTATTTTTTAAGACAAATTTACTTAAGTTTTAAAGTATTTATCTAAAAATTTATTCATATCACACTATTTTGTTATTTATTAAAATTTGTATTTGAATATATTGCTTTAGATACATTATACTATGTTGCATTATAACGTTAAGCTTCACACTCATAACTTATTGACTTAAATTAATGTGACTGTTCAGATACTAAATTAGGTATATAATACATAAATTTTAATATATATGATACATGAATTTTATTCACATATCTCAATTACATATATGTATATGTCACATGAATTATATAAAGGGCTAAGTCATCGACCGCTCCTCAAAGTTGTCCGCATAATTCACTTAGACACCTCAACTGAGACTTGTACCTATTGAACACCTAAATTGTTCAAAACATGTACCTATTAGACACAAAATGATGATATGACAAAAAATGTGTATTGCACTTCCCTGAAGCGCGTGAAAAGACTTAAAATAGTGTCTTTTTTATTTTTTTATTTACATTTTTTCTTCTTTTATTGACACTTGGCATTATAATTAACTTAAAAAATATTTTCTTCTTTATTTACACTTTTTTCAAAAAAAGAAAACACCCCACTCCCTATCTATCATCTTCTTCATAATTTAGTTTACAAAACTTTCTTTCATTTTAGCTCCAACATTGTTCTTTTTTCTTTTTTAATATACAAAAAATTTATATCTTTCAAATATGAAGATAAAAGAAAATCAACTATAAAGATTCAGATTTGAAAGAAAGTCTTCGTATGATTTATTTCAAATATCATAAAAACAAGGAACAAATATGAAGAAGATGAAAAAAGATAAATGATTTTTACGTATAAAAATAGTTAGCCGATATTTATTTATCACAATTTTCGAACAAAGATTTTTACTCAAATTTATATGTGGTCATTAAATTTATCAAAAATGATATAAAAAAATTTGAAATAATAATTTTGGAGCTATCAATTTCATTTTGTCATCGATGTAGAGTTGAATAAACGCCAACAAAATTTTCTTTATTCTTCATTCTTAGTATGAAAAAAAAATAATCTTAAAGTTATTTGAAAAGAATAAGATTTTGTAATTTGAGAAAGATTGTGTTTTGTGGAAGAAGATGAAGATGAAAGGGGGTTGGGTTGGGGTGGGGTGGGGTAGAATAGGTTGACATTTTCATTTTTTCTTTTTCTTTTTTAAAAAATTAGATATTAAATGTGTGTGTTTTTTATTATTTTCGGGCCCAATGCTAAATGTTATTTTTTAATTAGTCAATTTGCCACGTCACCGCAAGTGTATCACGCACTCTTCACATTTTTTGTTGATTATAAAAAAAGTCTAATAGAAACGATTATTATATAGGTAAAAGTGTTCAATTGATACTAATATTAGTTAAAGTGTCTAAGTGAATTATGCGGACAACTTTAAGGGGCCGTTGATGACTTAAGCCTTCTATAAATGTATATGATAATCATATACATCAACAAACAAATCATAACAAACTATTAAATTGAACGGCAACATTATTAGGAAAAATGTATCAAAATTACAATTGTACCCAATATAGTTGTAATGTATATGATTCATTATTAGTTTTTCGTGTATACGATACAACATAATATAGTGCATATGATACATATATTATACATTTGAAAAAAATCAAATTTGTGACACTTAATTTTGTTAAAATCATGAATCTGATAGTGAATCAATATTTCATGCAATTACACAATAAATATTCTTCAAAGTTTATACATTTAGAATTATTTTTTTTATTCAACTGTATAAGAATAATTTTATATTTAATATAACAGTGAGACACAAATCTCAACAAATTATTTAGTTGAACAACAAATTAAATTGTGTAAACAATACACTTTATTTAAATCAAATACTAAAGTGAAAAATTACAAGTGCAATTTATTGAGCATGAACATGAATGTCCTATTTAAAAATACTATTTCACTTCTCTTACGGGAAGAAAGTACAGGTTCTCTTATTGTGACCTTGTCCACAGCGCATACAAGAATTCTTGTTCATTGTTATCTTCTCATTTGTGTATTTCTTTAATCGTTTTCTTGGTCGTCCAGCCAATTTTCTATACCGAGGTGGTAAGCAATTTCACTATGAAAGTATCTCACTTTGAATACATCAAATTTATTTCTACAAGAATCCTTTAAAACTCAGCCACAATCACCACTGAAGCACACGAACACATAATTGTCCAAATATTTTCAACAGATTAAGCCATATAACAAAAACATTTCAAATATACAATATTGACAAATAATTTTCCACATTAATGTATCATCCATAATAATTAATACATCAATTTTTTACAATACTTTTGTGTATCTGATACACAACTTTATCACGATACATCTAAATCAATTAACAATACTAATAATTGTTACCAATTTGTTCAAATCATCAAACAACCAACAAACTTGTCATTATGATACATGTAGTAATTACAATTATTTATCAAATACATTAGCTAAATAGAATTGTATCATCACTCTTATAGCAAATCAAACTAGAGATAAAATACTTTAATACCCTTTTTATCTGATCTTTTCACTCTGAAATTGAAGTTGTTCTTTATTTATATTTTGTCATTACATTGATGAGTGTTTTTTTATCCTTATACAATTGATCCGTCTTCACATCCATACTCTTAGAATCAGTTATGTAATTTGTAGCATTTAATTCTGGAATATAATCTAAATCATAAATTCTTAATTCAACCAGCGTGAGAGCTTTTGTATCTCTTTCTATACCTTCAATGCATACGATTTCCCCGGATGAACCATCAAAATTATGTATCTCTCCAACCATTTGACTGTTGTTCAATACATAGCGGATACATGTTGATTCCAAGCTCATTCCTTTTTACTTTCAAATATAGTTTCACACCCATGTCATTCTTGATTTTCAATGGACATGAGTTTTCTGTTGTGATATAACCGATTTCAATATCTTTTCTAACACAATCAATCTGAAACTCTGCTAAAATCAACGTTATCACGCCTCGAGCCTACACCCTGGGCGTGACCGGCATCGAAGACCATTGCTGTCCTCGAGCGACTCTTGACCTGCTTACTTACTCAGCGGAAGACTTAAGCACAAGAAATAACTCAAGAAATAACTTAAAATAATACTTAGCCAAAATGACAACTCAAGTCTAAATCATTTACAAGTGAAATGAAAAGACTAAAGAAACTAATACTATATGTTTATTAAGCCTCTAAACAAATAGGGATGTAGGGACATGTTCCTCAATCATCCTATCAACTGAAAACTAAAAGCAATAAATGAATGATAAATATGTCCTCCGGATTGAAGGGAACTCATCAACTGACTCTGAGCTGCTCACTAGATCAACGGTACGTCGGATGTTGATCCTAGTTACCTTTGTATGCATCATAAGACGATGCAGGCCAACTGACATCAACATTGAATTACGAGTATGCGAGTTAGAATGCTAAAAACATTTTAAGCTTGAAAAGAATAAGAAAGAACATTTACCTTGGTTCTGCTCAACTCATGAATAAATTAACTTAATATAAAGCAATCAAACACATGCAATATACAAAAAACTTGTTAAATAATGTAAACACTTAGTTTGTTAAGGAAATGCAATAACAAACTCAACTTTACTTTTATAGTAAGTAATATAGTTTCTGTGGGAGATTCTCTAACCAACAACCACCACTATGAGCCTAAGTGATGGTACAACGTTTTACCTCACGCTGCCGAGGATCATCCTATACCTTGCCATCAATATAGAACCTAACTTAACTTAGTGGATTACTAGCATAACATAAGTGATCATCTAAAAAGTATGATCCTTTAATGACCATGACGGCTACATAGTTTATGCAAACTTGAGTTATTATGAACTAGCATCCCCATATCGGTGCTCAATACTACTCCAAAAAATATACTTAGTTCATGTGTATTTAAAATAACTTCGTTCTCTGGGTTGAGATAATTGCTCAACAATTAGTTTTTAAAAGCTCTCTTGGAATCAATATTTCCTTTTTTTTCTCAAAACTCTTTTGGGGAAATCTTAGTTTCCTCTTATTTTAAATGTGAAAACATTTATAAACTCTTAGGAATACGTACTTCCCTATTACTTTTTGATAATGAACTCAACATCTTTACTATTTCCCTAACTTGAAACTTGAGTCTTGAAACAATTCTTAGGGAATACTTAGTTTCCTAATAACTTTAGAGAAATGAACTCAACTCTTTACTCTTTACTTACCTTGAAACTTGTGTCTTAAAAAACAAAGTTAAAACGTTGTTAAAGACTCTTAAAAATTTTTAAGAACTTGTTTTGACTTGCTTCATAACTTCTTAGAAAATAGATCAAGTTTATCACGATAATTGTCGATAGATGAAGGAGATCTAGTTTGAACTTTGAATTTATCAATCAGTTACGTAATGAAATAGAAGGTTAACAAACTGTCATGCGTGAGTTATGGGAATTAAAATTATTAAAATCAAATTTACGTTATTCTTCCTTTTTAAGCGCAACAACTCTTAAATAGAATGTATCATAACTAATGTATCTCGTAAATCTTTATGAATCCTGCTGGCAATATTTTTAAGGGATTTATTGTAAAATTAAAACTAGAAGGGATATGATGTTATTTATATCTTATAATATGTCATTCCTATAATTTTTAAATATAGAATTTGAATCCTAATGATAACTATTTTCTTCACTATGCATCTATTTTAAAGATTTGCTCCATATAGGGTATTATTGGTCTTTACTTCATATTATTGTAATATCAAGAATTAATATTGTTGATTAAGACATGATTTTGGTTTGAGATTACACTCTAGTTGAATAGTTAGCATTGGTTTGAGAAAACTCTTGCTTTGATTACTCTTCTTTCGAGTTGAGACTCTACAGAAAAAAACTTCAATAGAGGTAAGATTTACATATATCGATCCAATTTCCCCCCGACTCCCCTTGTATAATTACAATATGTATGTTGTTACTTGGTTGTTATACATCTGCAATAACGTTTAACATTTGAATCTTATTGAATTGTTATACACAAAAATTGTTCAATAGATATTCACCTTTCATTAATTAAACATTAAAAATAGCTATACATTATTAATGAATCCATAACTAGTTAGGGAAATAATATTTTCTCTCTTGACAATGTAATTTTATTAGAACTCATGATCACAGCCAAAAATTATAAGCTTTCTATATCAAAATGACAGTTGAACATTTGATATTATATACAGGGCAAAAATGGATGCAGAAATCACAGCTTCACCTCTAAATGATACAGATAATGCAATTATTTACACCTATAATCACTCGTTAGGGCCTCATGTTCCAAGAATAAGGCCTCAATCCCAGCAAGTTGGAGTCCGCTATACAAATCCACACTGTCCATGTCACTCAATTTAAGCTCGTCTCAATCCAATGTTTTTATAAATTAACAGAATTGCTCCTATGCAAAAGCTATTATTACCACGCCAATCCCTTCCGTCTCCTGAACCTGTCAACACAACCTGTACTCGTTCGAGACTTCTCAGGTTTGTTAGACTTCTTTGTCTTATCAAGTCGACTATCCAAACTATTTCTTGGAATTTCTGGAAGGTCAGAATGCAAATTGAATGTGTTTGAGGAGACACTTTCAGCTGGTTTCTTAGTGTCAGAGATTAAAGACGGTTTATGAGAACCATTTGAAGCATGATTTGATTTGCCAAGACCAAGAACAAACTTTTTAAGATGCTTGATGTAAACCGGGTAAAGTTCAAGATTGCAATGCCCGCCTCCATTTATCCACAGTGGTTCATACTTCTTCTTGCATAGTTCATAGAGTCGTTTTCCGTGGGAGCAATCAACAACTTCATCTGCTGTTCCCTACACATGGAAATGTTAATAATTGAGTAAAATGTTAACCATTACTTGTATACTAAATATTGTTACTTTCAGATGATTCTTGGCTGTTATCAGGTCACTGATTAAAATGGCCACATGAAATTCAGTTTCTATCTTTGACAAGAAAGAACATAATATCAAGATTATGAGTGTGTTTAATATTCTGCAGAAGTGTTTCAATAGCTCAATGGTTTGCTAGAAAAGAAAATTGTTCCACTTGCTGCAGAAAGAAAAGTCAGTTCATCCGATGTGTATAATTCAGAATCCATTGGATGGTCTAAGGGAAAATATAAGTTACCCCCTAACTTGTTCAGGAAGTCATCTACACACTTCAACTTTACTAGCGTTCTATTCCCTATTCTTGATCAAAGTGGAAGTAATACCCTTAGAGATGACGTGTCAGACGAAGTGCTCACCTTTGAAATGGATGTGGAACAAAGGAAACTGTTAAAAGTGTGCTAAACTGTACCGTTGCCATTTTCTAATTGGATATTATCCAACTAATTACATTTAAGTTGAAAAAGCTTTTGCTCTTATTCTTTTACCATTTTTTGCACTGTACTGGTTTCTCCTTTCATATCAGTAGTAGTAGTATTACTCCTACAGTTTCTTTTCCTGCACTTCTTTTTACTACCTGTTCTTTCTTGTGCTTCGGTTATTGCATTATTTAGTTGTTACTATTCTTGTTTTTTGAATGCTATGTAATGCTTTTTCCTTATTATTTGTTATGTCCTCTATACTTCTGTATTTCTGATCTTAAACTACATTGATATGCATTACTTGAGCTGAGGATACTTCGAGAACAATATCTCTACATCCACGAGGTAGGGGGTAAGCACTCCGTACAGTCTACTCTACCCTCCCCAGACCCCACAATGTGGGATTACACTAGGTTTGTTGCTGTTATTCTTTTTCCATTCTCTTGCTCCTTTTTTCTCTCTCTCGTTGTTGTTTTTCTTCATCCCCACTAGAACCTCCACCATCCTCCAACACCATTGCTTCCGCGACCTCCACCAACTCCAGAGAAGACCTCTTTCCAGTTTTCCATCTCCACCGGCACCATGGCCATTCCCCTTCCTAAGCACAAAACATATATACAACCAAACTTCGAAAAAAAAAATTCTCTCTCAAATATCCACCTGATCCCCTCATATAATCTGCCAGAGATCACCAATCCCACCTACACATCTCCTCAAAACCAACCAACTTCACCTCTTTGGTCTAAAATTCCAGAATACATCATACGTCATTCACAAAAAAAAAATTAAGAAAGGCAGACAACCATAATAATCAACACCCAGAAACCGCCTTCATTTCTCAGCCTCATCATATTTACAGTACAATAAGATTATATGTGGTCAACAAATTCCAGGGAAGTTCTACTCCTTTCAGTTCTATTTTTAACTTCTGGTGTGAGGGCTCTCTAGTAAAATGATGGCTGAACGGAGAAGATTCTTAGATGGAGAAGGGTGGAGATAATAAAAGGATGCCCAATATTTTTTACCGGCCAAAGCTCGCTTGTGGTTCTTCGCTTGAACCCAAATTTGAAATTTCGCATTGTGTTTGAGAAAGGAAAATGGAAACCCTGTCTCTAAAAGATCATTTCTTTTGGAATGGAGCATGAAGTGATAGGATGGGGAAACTGGAAAGTAAGAAGATGGAACAGGAAGATTTTCTGAAAGAATGAGAATTTCAAAGCTTTCCGGATGTGGAACGCTTACTCCACCTGCCCATCACACAACATGTAACTGGTTTTGGGTGTGACAGGGAGGTGGTAGTAGTTCCACTGTAACTAAGAATGGAGGGGTAAAGGGACACCAGTAAAGTTGGAGTATGTGAATAGATTCTCTGGACAAGTTCAGGGCATAACTTGCGTATTTTCGCAATGTTAGGTCACTCTGCATTATAAAGACATCACCAGAGCTAACTAATTCTGAAAAAATTCTCTTCCTCTAGGATCTTCTTAACCAAATTCAGATCAAACTATTTTTCATAATTTTTATACTTGAAAGAAAAGAAAATAAGCATGACTTACCTAGAAAGTTAATCAAAACTTCCAGTGACGTGGAAAATATTCAGTTGAAAATAAGGAAACCCATGATCCATCAAATAGCAAGTCTCTAGAGAAGAAAAACTACAAGCATGGTGAATGTAAAATGGTAGTCCCCGTACCTTCTCCTCCCCACATCCTCCAAGAAATTCATACCGACTAAAGGTTGTAAGAGATTAATTGAGGGCTCCGAGAAAAGGGAAGGAAAGTAAATTAGGGAATGGAAGGATTAAAAAGTTGAAAAGAAGACAACTCACATGGATGACTAGAACAGGACAATTCACCAAGCTAATCTTTTCGATATTCTGAAAAAAATTTGGAGGAAAAACATCAGTTTGTATAAGTGATATAGGGAGAGAAAAAATAATCAAATTGTAGCCAGTTAAGAGCGTAAATTACCTTATAAATGTCAAACCAATGTGTGTGTTTGAGAGGGTACAACACTCTTAGACCAGACAATATTGGACCATGTAAAACAACAGCTCTTAAATTTGGTGTGTGTGATGCAAGATCAACGGTTGGACCACTGCCAACAGATTGACCATACAGTATTAGCTGTTCATCTTTGACCTCGTACTGCTCCTTTAGGCATTTATATACTGCATCAATGTCCGCGTACGTATTACACTCAGATGGCTGGTTCAGAGAAGGATAGTTTTTCATATTATGAGTAACAGCTGACAGCAATAAGGAGAATAAACCCATAAGACAACCTACTGTCACAAAACATTCCCAGAAATGAAAGTTTTTCCACTGATACTTCATTAGATATCGATTTTCGGATTTTTTATTAGGTCTTTAGATATCTATTCAAGACTCCAAAAAACAAGTCATTTACGATATTAAGACAGAAAAAGACGAAGAGAAATAAAAGAAAGAGTCCAAAAAACATCCTAATCACACCTCTAAATGCACAAACAAAATAGCTAGAGCTAGTGTAGAAGGGAAGCAACAAAATGAAAAATAAAAAGACAATTTATGGTAGATGCATGAAAATGTTTTCTGGACATCCAACAACAACAACAACATACCCAATGTAATCCCAAAAATTGGGTCTGGGGAGGGTAGGATGTCTGCAAGCCTTACCCCTACCTTCATGAGGGTAGGGAGGTGTTGTTTCCCATAGACCCCCGGCTCAAAAGAGAAAATACTGAAGTACGGATGCAAGGAAATAATTTTCTAGACATACATGAAGATTTATTGACATTAGCTATTCCAGCTGTACTTGAAAGGCTAATCATAAGGCTATCACCTTAAGATGGTACTCTGGATTAACATACACCTAATAATAAACTTACTGAACAATAACATATCAACTAAATAGCCTTTAGCTACCTTTCTCAAGAAACCATATCAACTAAATTGTCATACGTTGTAAGAAATCAAGAAGTGATTACCCATTTTTGCAACATAAAACATACTATAGAGGCTCTACAACACACACAAAAGACACAAAAACAAAAGACGAAGGATCTCCTTGACATATTTTATTCATGAACTTCACTTGAGTATTTCAAAATTAATTATTCAAGCTTATGCTAGTTACATACAGGCAATTACACGCAACTTCTTAAAATCAGTTATGTTCTTGCTTAAAGGGCGGTTGATGGCTTAAGAAATCCTCAGGATATTGGTTACCTAGAGCTAGGAAATGTCTTCCGTATGAGAAGGGGAAATCAACCATTTTCATAAAACACAAAGTAGCACTCTAAAAATGCTAAGTTGCATTTGGCAGGGTCCTAGAGAATTCACTGGACGTAGAACCGAAGCTTGCTAAATTATACCAAGTTCTTTCACCTTATGGTTACCATGCCAACAGAGAATCTAAGCTCATGGTTCAACGACATCTAATGTGGTCGCTCAAAATAAGTAGATGATAGAACACTTGTGAAGAAAACATTGCCAATTTATACTTTTCACCAATACATTTTGTCTGATAAGATGGGAAATTCCCCTAGACTTGGATTTATAAGGCGGCTGAATGTTGTGCAGAAGGTTGCCTTTGTTGATTTACCCCTCCCCTCCACTTCCCCCAATCGAAATTAAAAAGGATAAAGCCACCATAGACATCATCATTTAAACAGACTTCTGCTGTTATCAACCATGTAATACCATTTATGGTTATAGATATCTAACCTTTCCAGTCGAACGTCCATATCCAGAGTAATCATACCTAAAGAAGCACACATGAGCAAGTCAGTGAAGTATAAGAAACCAAGGAAAATAGAAATCCTACTGTCTATTTTGATAAATTTCTATACCAAAACTGAGAAGAAAGAAGAGAAGGATTTAGATATAAAATCATGTGAAAATAAATGATTTGCAAATTCATTAGACCTGCGGGACACTTCAATAAAAGTATGCTTTAGAAAAAATAATACAGCACAGTCTTAAGCTACGACAAAAGAAAAACATTATCTTTATTCGTGTTCTCCCTCTAGCAAACAAAAGAATTCTACTAAACCAATTTCTAAATAAACTCCACCAACAGTAGTGCTATGAACTTCATAATCCAGCTCCTTGTAATAAAATATTCTCAGTAATTAACCTAAGTCCTTGATGAGTTTTATATGATATCCTTCCTTACAGTATGACTTTTGAAGGAAGATCCAAATTCATAGACAAAAGGGAGAAAACTCGTATAGAAGAGCTTACAAAGGAAACATATATATGGAATTCCTTGCCAAGACACTTATCTTTTATAGATACAGGAGGATATTGTATGTGCATCAACTAAAGAAAAAAAATTTAGCACTATCAGTTGCTGCTCTATATATATTCTCCTTTGCGTTCTTTCAAAGACTCTTTGTGGCATTCCCTTCATGTAGTCGACGTAAGTGTTTGTGGAGTCCCACAGAACAAATCTTGAATGTGTTGCATGAAAAGGCAGAAACATAATTCAAGCATGTAAATGTTTTTCGATCATAAGAAGACTCTGAGGTGAACTCCTGCTGTTCCATTTTAAGTAAGGTTGCTCACTCACAAAAGTCAAACTAAAATCTTCCAAAACGGTGTGTGGTCATATCTTTGAAATCTAAAGTTAGGATAAGAGAAAATTACACTTCACTAATGTGCCTTGTTTATGCTCCATTTAGTATATAGGCTTAAACAGATAACTCTTCATTATATGAATTCTATGGAAAGATTTAGTTATTCTTTGCTATGTCTGCTTTGCTTTTGTATTATTTTGTAAATTGTTTTGTTATGAGTTATTTGAGCCGAGTATCTTTCGGAAAGAGTCTGTCTACCTCCTGAGGTAAGTGTAAGGTCCGTTTGTTATCAAAACAATATATTTTCCTCTAAATATAGCATAGCACACACTCAGTAGCAAGGGTTTAAATCAGATGACAAAAAGAGAAACAAAGATTCAGCAAAATTGGATAATTTTGTTATAAGCAATTCTAAAGAGTACAGAGTAATGAGAATTTTACCCCATGAGATTGACCCGAAGACGAAGGCTTAACTCCACAAATGATTCAAACATTTGCCCCAAATCAGCAGCATTTCCATGAGAGTAAAGCATAGAGGCGGATGCCTTTGGATGTTTCACGTATACGGCGACGATTTCGTTTCCCCGGTGAGTCCGCAGCTTCAAAACGTCGACGTTTTCCCTCCTGGGTATCTCCGGTATGCATAATTTACCGCCACATGACTTGTCGGAAACAACCGTGTACGACGGAGGATTCGGTGGGAAAAAAGCGAATTTAGCGGCGATGGATGACGTCACACCGCCCATATTAATAACATACGATTCATAAATGGGAGTGTCCTTTTTCCTTCTGATGACGGTAACTTTATGAGTGATGGTGGTGAGAGTTGCTGTGGTGGTGAACGGCGGCGCGTGAACGGGAAAGAGGAGCCGCGTTTAGAGAAATGAAATGTTGATCTTTCAAATTTCATATTTCTGTTATTACTCTCTCTGTGGATGGTTGTTACTCTCCTTCTAAAATACTGTATAACGTATTTTTTCGTTTTATAAATAAAAAAGATAATTTATTAATTCACTCCTTGAAATGAAAAAAAAGTTTCTTGATATTTTAAAAAATATGAAAACATTTTTAAAAACAATTATTGCAATGGGGATATAAAAAAATTATTAATACTTTCTTGATTTAGTAAGGTAATCAAATATGGGACACCTATTTTTATTAAGATGATCAACTAATATGAGACATAGGGAATAATTTATGATATTTTTATCGTATAATTTTGAAATATCTTAATTTTAATTTTATATTATTAAATTGTTCTAATCTAATTTAGTTTTGAGAATTGATCAAATTGACTCTCGAAAAATAAAAAGTTATTTCAAACAAAGAAAGTATTATATTATATTGTTTTGTATATCATATTATATTATTTTGATGAATATAACACTATACATATTGGGACTTGACTTTCGATCTTGACTTAGACACGACCTCGACCCAGATCGAGATCATGACTTAGTTCCCATGGATTTGGGATTTTGAGTTAGCTTTGGGTTTGGGCCTTTTGGGTCTTGGGGTAAGTGGGGGTGGAGTGTTCGGTGTCATAATATATTATTAACCAAATACAAAAAGTTAAGTAAGAAAATCACTTATTTTTGCTTGAAATGATTTTCTTGGAAAATAAGTGATTTTCTTACTTAGCTTTTTGGTTAGTAAGAATTGATTTTTTATTCCAAGAATATTTATGTATAATATGAACAAATACTATGATAGTGAATGTAGATTCCCACACTTTAACACAAACCTAGACCCTTGTCCCGACCAGGAACGTAACCCTATATAAACCTAACATTAACTCGAGACACAACTTTGACCCTTGCCTTGATTTGGGACTAGACCTCTAAACCTTACCCCACGTAAAACTTGATCCTCAAACTAACTCTAGCCTAACACTAAATTGGGACCCAACAACCAACCTAATCACAAGCCCCAATATGATATTGACTTGTGTGCTAACCCTGTTCTTGATCCCTAATGAAGATCGAAGATCTGGTATTATGTTACAACCTGACCTTAACCTCGAGTAGGTGTCAAAATAGGTCAATTTTAAAGTGGGGTTCGGGGTTGAGATTAGGATTCAGTGTTGGATCTCGAGCCGAGATTGTAAGCTTGTCTCAAATTAAGGTTGGGTCTTCTGGCTCTAGGTCTGGGTCAGGTCCCCAAGACAGGGTAATGGTCAAATCTTAGTTTAGAATTGGATTCGAGGCTGAGGTTGGATCCTAAATTAAGGTTTAGGTTGGAGTAAGGTCTAATTCGAGGTTACAACCAAGTTTGGGGTTAGGATCGAGTCTTGGGTCGGGGTTAAGAGTTGGGTCTTAGTTTGAAGCTAGATCTCAAGCCGGGTCGAGATTTAGTGTCAGGTATCCGATTGAGTTTCGGGAGTAGAGTTTAGGATTAAGGCCGAGAGTCTAGTCTTCATAAAGAGTTCAATCTTAGGTAGGGATTGCGGTCGAGGTTCTAATCTCTAGTAAGGGTTAGGCTTTAGGTCTAGGATTAGGAATCTACTCTCGGTTGGGATCAGAGTTGGAATACGGTTCTAGGTTGGGCTTGGGGTTGACTTACAAGTCCCGAGTTAGGGTTAGAAGTCTTGTTTCAAATCGTGGTTAAAATCAAGAGTTTGGTCCTAAGTTATTGTGGTAATTGAGATTAGGGTCGGGAGTTAGGCCTTGGGTCGCTTGGTGAGGTTGAAAAAGAGTTTAAATTTTTTTTCTTACTTTGATATAGTAATACTATTGTTAAATCATTCAACGTCATTCTTTTTCATAAACTACGACTCGTTGGTCACTTTCATCAGCAAAAATATTATAAATTACAATTGAAAATAAAATAATCAAATAAATAAATATTCAAGTTGATGTGCAAAGATTTCATTCTTTTTAGGAGATTCAAATTTATTGCAATAGGATTTACATCAATCCAGCCGTATAACTATTGACTTATCCTCTCTAGCATACAACAATCCAACAATGTCATAATACTCAAACAACTCCAAACTAATTTAAGAGTCCAAAACTCCACTTTGTGTTGAATATAAAATGGAAAAGGGGCATATTTACCCCTCTATGCTCAGAAAAAGATCATATTTACCTCTGTACTCTAAAAAAATGATCATATTTACCCTTCGTCATACTTTTTTGTATAGAAGTTTTGTGGTAGGTTTTCTGAATATAGTTTCATCTCCTCTTCAATTTTCCATTAATAGCCACTGAAAACCAACTTGAATCTCCGATCTCCATTGTTGAACCTCACTTCACCTTCACCATCATCTGAAATGATCGAGAAAACAGAGTTGTGTAGAATGTTGGAGAAATTCTACATATTTTTGAATAAATGCTAATTCAGCCATTTTGTGTTGTGATTAAAGATGAAAGTTAGCTCTAATTTACTTAACAAAAATATTGAATTGAATGTTAAAATTTATATTTAGTTCTAAAAAGGTGATTGTTGTTTGATATGAATGAGGAGATATATACTTTTTTACGTTTTGTTCGAAGAGAAAACCCTCTAGAGAAAATTTAAGAAGAATCAAATTAGGCTTATTTTGGTAAGTGAATTGGGTTTAATGTGTGCAGTAGGTTAATGTAACATCTCGCAACTAGAAACGACTAGAAAAGAGGTTAAAATTTGAAAATATTTATTTTTGGAAAGAAAAAGAAAAATCTGAAAAATTGTCCAAGTTAGGAAAGTGAGTTTTGGTCATTTTCAAACGACCATAGCTCCTAACTCAGGATGAGTTATGAGTAGTTCCAGATAGAGTTGTCAATATGGGCTAGTCCACCCCATCCGGGCTAACATATACAGGCTTTGACATTTTACAAGTCAGGTCGGGCTAGCCTCATTTTTGGTGTGTGCCAGAAAACGATTGGTCCAACCCACAAGTATGTGGGCTACAGGCTTGCCGGGCCAGTCCAGTTCTCTAAAAGTTATCTTTTTTTAGAACAACTTACAAAATTGACTATATTTATAAGGTTATTAAAGTTCAATAGCTATAAGTATGATATTTATAAAAAATGACTACAATTTAACTCTTTTTCTAGCTAAATTATTTTATATGTTTTTTATTTTTCTATTTATACATTGATACAGTTTTCATTACAATGAACTAAATAAGGAAACTGTATTAATTGTATGAATTCAAATTAGTATCTTTATTTATAAATTTAAAGTATTAATATATCAAGATTACAAGTATTCGTAAAAACTTATTTTATAAGTATATCAAACAAGATAAAGTATAACAATTTAGCATATGAACACGATAATTTAAAAAATGAATACATTATTGTTAAACAAAAAATGAATACTACTATAGTATACATATGAATATGTTGTTGTTAAACAAAAGATGAATATATTTGACAATATAGAAACAAAAAAATGAAAAATAATAGAATGTGTAGGTAACAAAAGTGTGCAAGTATTCGGTTGTATAAAAAAATAAAAAAAATCAGCAAACGTCAATTCCTTTTTGGTCAAGTTTTTGCTATAATACTTGAGGCTTGGTGTTGACTCATGTATTTGTTTATACAAAATAGTATTAATGTATCCAATTATACTTGTATTGCCAAATTAACCTTTCAAATTCGATAGATTACTTATGTATCCAAATATACTTGTATTCAGAAATCACCATTTCAACTTGTGTTATATTAGAATACAAGTATCTATGTATATAACTATTATACTATTTACAAATTTGACAATCACACAAACCACAATCTCTTTTTGTTCGTGTTCTTCTTATACTATTTTTTTTATAACTATAGTCATTGTAATGTAGAAACAAGTCAATCGAAAGCCTATAAAAATAGATGTAACATATATGTATACAAATATAATCTTCATAAAAATGAGGAGAAAATCAATTAAGTGATATCTGATGAATTCAAATTACAAAACTTGCTCCTAAAATCATCAAAAAGATCTTAAATTGAAAGAATTTGAGAGAAAAATACAGAAATTTTGTGATATAAGAAAATTGATGAAAGAGAAAGTATTAGTGAGGGTAAACATGGAGAGAAATCACATAAAACATGCCTAGACATAAGAAATTAGGTATGTAATAATAACTTTCTTATTTAATATATTAAGAACTTTTCTAATTATTTATATATATATATTTAACTTTGCTATTTATTGTGTAATTATATCCATATAACACAAAAAAATGAATTGTAGCTATTTAATTTAAATGTGTATAATGTTTGCTATATTTTGTAATTTTTTCTTTTTTTTATAATTATTAAATTAAATTATAATTTAAAAATATTATCATAAATATCAACAAAACAATATTATATAATGTTAATGTTACAACTTGTTAATCGAATCCATAAAATAAAATTATCTTTATAATATTTATTAAGTTTTTTTCAAGTAAAAGTAGAATTATCTATATAGAAATATTAACCTGATTATTTTGAGTTTGGACTCTTTTTAATTTTTAATTTTAATATTATATTATAATTTTAATTCATTTTTACTGGTCCACGGGATGGTCCACCGATATTTCTCAAGCCCCATTAATCAACATGCTTATTCAGGCCTGGCTAAAAAGCCCTTTTTTTTTATTAGGCTCCAAAAATCTTAGCCCAATCCTATTAAATCTCGGGTTAAGATAGGCCGGCCCAACAGGCCTAACTCATATTGTCGGCTCTAGTTTCAGATATAGTTGGAAAAATCTTAGAATAATCTTTCCAACGCCATCAAGTTTGCGCGATTTTGATATGGTATGAGTGAGATATGTCTTTAGGAAGTTGGGTTGTTTGAATAAGAAAAGTTCAATCCGAATTTGAAAAGAACAAAGTTGTCTTTTTCTTACCCAATTTAATTAATGCATTTTTAGGAATTAATTGGGATAAAATCAGACCTTTGTTCAGTTTTAGAAAAAGTAAAACTTACGCTAGGGCTCGACAAAGAGAGAAAGGAAGAGAAAAGAGGAGTGAAATCAAGAACACTTAAGCTTTGCGCGTGGTTCTTCCGGATTGATCTCTAAATAGGTATGTGAGATCTCATAGTGTTGGGTTAGTTCACCCAAACACCAATCTTATTTAAATTCAGCGAATCTAAGATATTTGAATGTTAAGAAAGTGAGCTTTAAAGAACATCGCAGAAAAATTCGTTGAATTCTTTATAGTTGTGATGTTGAAGTCTCTTGTTGATTTGATTCGTGTGTCAGACTGAATTTTTGAGTTAAATTTATTAGGTGAGGGCACTAATGATCCCAAGTGTTTGGGTAAAAAATAATGGAAGTTTTGAGGGTTTAGAGATGAAAAACAAAGGAGAAAACTTGGAGATTTTCTAGGCAAGGGTTGGGGCACCGCGCCTGCCAAACCGCCACAGAAAGTTCTTTGAACTTTTAGGGCTGGCGCCCCGCGCCTCTCAGAGCGTCAGGGACACCAGTTCTTTCCGTTCTTCCCCCACCTTTTCGTACTAGTTCCTAAGTGATGTACCTATGTTTCTTAGTTGATTCCAACACTCTAAGGTACATCTAAACATCATGAAATCATCCATAAACATGAGACAATGAACCTTGAATCCATAATCCAAGTCAAAGCAAAGTTCTTAAAGGTTTTCAAGCGTCTTTAGCGACGTTTTAACTTTGTTTTTAAGACTCAAGTTTCAAGTTAAGTAAAAAAAAGAGTTTATTTCTCAAAAGTTATAAGGGAACTAAGTACTCTCTAAGAGTATATAAATATTTTCACATTTAAGATCAGAGGAAACTAAGATTTTCCAAAAGAGTTTTGAGCAAGAAAAGGAAACATTGATTCCAAGAGAGTTTTCAAAGCTAAATGTTGAACAATTATCTCAACCCAGAGAAAGAAAATGTTTTAAACATATGAGCTAAGTATATTTTTGGGGGTTGTATTGAGTACCGATATGGGAACGCGAGTTCATAATAACTCAACTCTTCATAAACCATGTAACCATCATGGACATCAAAGGGTCATACTTTTAAGATGATTACTTAAGTTAAGTTAGTGGATCCACTAAGTTATGTAAGGTCCTATACCGATGACAAGGTATATGATGGTCCTCGGCAGCGTGAGGCAAAACGCTCTACCATCACTTAGGCTCATAGTGATGGTTGTCGATCAGAGAATCTCCCACAGAAGTTATATTACTTTAAATGAGTAAAATTAAGTTTGTTATTGCTTTATCTTTAATGAACTAAGATTGTTTTCAGTTGCATCAAAGTTATATATATATATATATATATATATATATATATATATATATATATATATATATATATATATATATATATATATATATATATATATATATATATTGCATGTGTTTTACCGCTTTATATTAAGTTGAGTATCCATGAGTTGAGTAAAGCCAAGGTAAGTGTTTCCTTCTTACTCCTTTTCAAACTTAAGTTCTTTTAACATTCCAACTCACATACTCGTACATTCAAGTATTGATGTCAGTTGGCCTGCATCGTCTTATGATGCAGAGGCAGGTAACTAGGATTAGCATCCGGCGTACCGTTGATCCAGTGAGCAGCTCAGAATCAGTTGGTGAGTCTCCCTTTATTCCAGAGGACATCTTCATCATTCAGTTACTGTTTTTAGTTTTCAGTTGTTAGGATGATTAGAGGTCATGTCCCAACACCCCTCTTTATTTTAGAGGCTTCATTCTTTAGTCTTTTCATTTCACTTGTAAAAGATTATGACTTGAGTTGTCATTTTGGCTAAGTATTACTTTTAAGTTATTTCTTGTGTTTAAGTCTTCTGCTGAGTAAGTAAGTCAGGCCAAGGGTCTGCTCGAGGCCAGTAATGGTCTTCTAGTGTCGGCCACGTCCAGATTGTAGGTTCGGAGCGTGACAGTTAAAATCATTTAAATAATATTTTTGATTTAATTAGGAGAAATAAAATCCAAGTACGCGCCTCATTGGTATTTTTATGTGGGAATATGGAGGTTTAAGCAAATAAAGGGTAAATGTGACCGTAAAATTGGATAATAAAGGCAAATATATCAGATAAATATATGAAGTCAAATATGATCCTATTCTAAGAATATAGGATTAAATATGATTCTTTTCCGGATATAAAATTACTCACTTTGCTATAGTAAATAAATTGAAGACGTAGAATATTTTTAGTTTGCTTCACTTTTTCATTCGCTGCACTAAAATAAACACAATGCAATGTGAATGTGACTCCATGAATTCACTTTATTTAGTTTATATGTTTTTAAGTTTTTTTTTTTTTGAGGACACATTTATATTACAAACTCCATGAATCTATTAATAAAATTGGAAAAATTACGCGGTTAAGCAAATTTATACTATTTAATTATTTATCATAGTTATAATTTGCTATGATTAGCACTCGCGGTTAACATTATACATTAATTACGTGGGCTGACTTTGAGTTTATATAATTATTCACATTTGTATATGTATAATTTGCTAGAATATAAAAATGTATATTATAATATACAATTATCTAACTGATATATATATACAATTTACTTCTCTCCCACTCTCTTCCCTCTCTCACTCGCCTTTCTCCTTTCTCTCCCAATATCGCTTGCCTCTCTCCTCCCTCTCCCAATCTCATTTGTCATATATACAAATGCATATGTATAATATACAATTATATGCATGTATAATTCACCTTTCTCCCACTCTCTGCCCTCTCTCGCTCGCCTCTCTCTTCCATCTTCTAATCTCTCCCACCTCTCTCCTCCCTCTCCCAGTCTCGCTCGCGCCTCTCCTCCCTCTCCTAATCTCGCTTGTCATATATACAAACACATATGTATAATATACAATTATCTAATCGATATACATATACAATTTACCTTTCTCCCACTCGTTTCCCTCTCTCTCGCCTCTCTCTTCTCTCTCCGAGTCTCGCTCGCCTCTCTCCTCCACATAACATGTAGCTATAAATTATAATTGTCAAACTATAGCTATGGAAAACAATTAGACTATTTTTAAGTGGCTATACGTGAAAGTTCTCTAAAATAATATTATTTGATGAAAACTCTTATTTATTCCTATAATAAATAAAAATGGTTTATTTTTTCTTGGAAAAAACACTTCACATTGAGAGACATTGACTAAAAAGTAAAATTACCGAGAGAAGTACAAAACAACAACGTTTTTACATGTTGCTTGTTGTTTGACTTATAGTTGAATCCCCCAAGGTAAAAATTATTATTGATATGCTCCAACTATTTCCTACGAAACATGTTGACCTACCTATAAGCAAAACAAATTTTACTTTGGATCACTAATTCATGATCATCAATATTCTAACAATTCGATGATATTTCAACTCGAAGAAGGATATTATTATTTTTATATCTAACAATCTCAACACTTACCATTTTAAACAAACTATTATAACTATTACGATATATTTCCGTCTCGATTATTTTCTTAACAAACATCCTAAAAATACAAGCTCATCATTATCATCATCAATACTAAATTAAATTCATATCGCAAAATGCAATACTAAAATTTTTCACCCATGTTTCATAAAAAAATGAATGACAAAGGCTATATTACAAACCAATATCATTAAAAAAAGAATTTCATTCAATCCAAGCTAATTTAAAAAAGCCTTAATGTCTACCCTTGTTAGCAACCTTTGCCTTATCACAAGGCAATCCTTCTTTATCTCCTTTGCAAATTTGTGCAAAAAGATTATTTGGATAACCTCCTTGCTTATTCAAGGCATAAAATAATCCAGTTGAACATCCATTTTCGACGTTGTTAATAAGTTCTGCGTACTTGCAAGCTATCTGCGCGAACGCGTTACAACACACAAGAGGGTTGTAGTAAGGTCCTTTGCATGTTCCTGTGATGGGTGTCAAGTCTTCCTTTTCGAAATCAACGGGGCAATCGTCCTTCACATACAACTTTTCAAGAAGGGCACGGCCTCCTAGCATGGGACCATTTAGGGCATCATCTGCATACCAACAACTCAAAAGAGGTTATATATATATAATAGAATTATGAAGGTTTAGATGAAATTTTATGGCTCGTGAACCTAACTATTGATCAAATCATGTATTTGTAATAAGTAACGTTTATAGATGATTAATTTGTGAATTTAGTTATCGTTTTTTGTTAATTTGAAACCATTATAAGAATGTATAAACTTTAAAATCTAAACGCGTTTATGATGGAGTCTAGTGGGAAATAAAAATAACACACAAATTTTTTTTTTATTGAAATGAAATAAAAATGGAGGACAATTATGATTGAGTAGTAAGTATCCTTTTCGTTGTTATCAAAGTCTGTGGAACTAGCTGGTACAACAGGAGGCTCGAGAGACCTCGAGCGTAATATACGCTACCCTCGGAGAGACTTTAGCCACATCTTAACCCAAATGAGGCGATCAAGAAAGTCGTGGGCCTCGTAGTACCCGCATAAGACAGCTCTGTGGAGCTGGAATCCGCTTCAAGGTAAGCCCCACTCCACTGAATTTGAGAACTCACGTATCAGAAAGTGCTCCAATGGCAGTGGGGTACAATTGGTTCATGGCCTATTAGAAGTAGAGGGCGCTCGTATTCTAATGATCCCGTCTTACCTGATGATTAGGATTTGCTTTCCCTATTAGAAAAAAGGCTTACTTGGTAAAGGACTCCTTTCTTTAGTTTAGTGGCCATGGATCTATTCTAGGTGGTTCACTTGTATACCCCTATCTCTCATTCTATATTTGTATATTCTATATTATATATATCTCTCATTCTATATTTATTTCAAATTCTAATTGTTTGATGGAATGGTTAGTTATAACTAATGAGACATTCCTCGGCTTTCAGGGGAAAGTGAAGATAAAAAACAAGACCGCTTCTCATCGTTAATCCGGGTTCACCTTGGCCCTCGCCCCAGAGTTCTTATGAAGACTCTGGTGGTGCATGTGTATGATAGGGCCCCCGGTTACATAGACATAACACACACACACCCAAAAATGGAAGATATAGATCAAGAATCTATTAACATATTTACGAATCCAATCTTGGAAATATAGCATCCCACTTTTCTTTACTACCCAGGACTTCGATACATTTAGAAATTAGGTAGAAAAAAAATTTAGCATTAGGATTTCACACTTGTACAGGTCCCTTTCAATACCACTCTGAATCTAAGAGATGGAGTCCCTGGGGCTGCTCAAGCATATTAATGATCTAAAGCAAAAATTAAACGGAGACTCAAACTTAAAATTGTTAATAACTTCATATGATTGATTTGTTCTTGAAAATTTTTCAACTGATAATATAACCAAATCTTATGTTAAATTATTTTTCATGAAATATAGTACTCTAAACATATCAAATTTCTTTTAATGATTTTTTCATTTCATATGAAAAGTTTAATTTTTCTACATATTGTATTCAATATTTGTTAAAAAAATATATATAACTTATAACCTATTATTATTAAAAAAAATTGTGACCCCTCAAAATTGAGACCTAAGACACCTGTCTTTTTTTAAAAAAATACTATTGAGCCAATGGGAACGTGTTACCTCAGAGTGAAATTTTTAAAAGGCTTAAATTTAAATTAATCAGACTCCGTCACATCGAGAACAAGAGCATTGAAAGAAATAAAATAAAATAAAATGAGAGGGATTAATTACATGAGACGTGGTTTGGGGAAGAGGAGGCCAAGCCAATTGCAAGGAAGAAGAAAAACAAGAAGAAGCATGATCTTTCAAATGCCATTGTTGCCTCTTCTTCTTCTTCTTATTTTCTTCTTCTTATTTTTTTTTCCTTTGAATATTTTCACAATTTTTCTTCTTTATTTATAATGTAGAGAAAGATAGAAAGACTTGGAGAAATAAAGGCTAAAAATGATTTAGTTTTTTCGTCCATTGTTTTGTTCCTTATTATAGGCCCTTAATTTCTCTTAGTTCCAAATAATCCAAACACTATTTTCCCAAACAAAATTATATAAATTTCTTAAAAGTTATTTTCTATAACCAAAATCAGACATAAAATCTATTATGGTAATTCATGCTCATCTTTTTTTACCAATATATCTTTCCAAACGACCCTTAATGCAATCTATGGATAAAAGGGCAACTTACATATTTGTAGTCATATTCACATATTAAATATAGATTAAAAAAAATCATTTTTACTGGTTCTTAATTTGATGGACAACTATTTATGTTGATTTCTCTTGTTAAAATCGGCTTGTTGGGTCTATCCGTGTCCCCCCACCCCACCCCACCCCCCCACCCCAACCCAAAAAAAAGCACACAAATCCCAAACTATTTAGAGCTTAATTATGTCTCTTCATTTCATTGTTCGAGATTGTCTTTTGTTCTATATTTATTAAAATATTAGTGGATTAAATTAGGTGTAATTTATGTGTATAAAAACGATTTATGTGTATACGGATACACTAGATACATGTAATATCTGATTTAAAAGTTGAAGGAGTGA
The DNA here is from genome assembly GCA_032847665.1 of Solanum chilense. Classification (NCBI taxonomy): domain Eukaryota; kingdom Viridiplantae; phylum Streptophyta; class Magnoliopsida; order Solanales; family Solanaceae; genus Solanum; species Solanum chilense. The sequence goes on from CM064965.1 coordinate 7,587,178, forward strand.
TTTATCTGACTTAAAATTTAGTGCGAAATTATTGAAAGAGAAGTATCGAAAACACCTCTAAACTTGACATCAATTATTAGTTTTAACTCCAAACTATTGACAGCATATTATTGAGATGATTAAAACTATTAAGTATGAGATGATGCACATTCAAAATTCTTGAAAAGAAATGTTAACAATTATTAAGAAATTATATTCACATCTAATAATACATTTAGATTAAATATATTATTTGTATTTAACATGCTTCAATTAATCTGAATATAATAATGTACTACTCTATATGAATGATACGTATTCTAATTTCTCTATCATATAATGTGTACGGTATGTATTTATGCATATTTACATTGTATATGTACATGTTGGGTTTGAATAATTATCAATATATACTTAATCTATTGCATGTTACTTAGATGATACTGGGTGTCAAAAATGAACCCAAATATAAGTAATTCATTTAATTCGCTCAAAATTTTATGGGTTGTACTCAAGATAATTTGAATTAGTTCAATCTCAACTCATTAAGTCTTAACCTATTTTAAAAGAATCTTCAAATGAACCCCAATATAATTTTCACTTTCAACATGTTTTAAGACTCTTTATTTGCATTTGTGTAATATATGTTTCCATATTGAAGGTATAGATTACAATCTATTAAATGTCTTTTAGAATTTATCAATCTATTTATAACTTATCTTGTTTATTTTCTAGATTTGAAATTCAAATTGTGGTAATAAAAGATAAATAACGATATGTTAAAATTATGAGCAACTTTCACATATAGCAAATATAAAATTTATATTTATATGTTATAGCGAAATTTGCATAATTGCGCTTCATAGCAGACATAAATATGTATAATTCGCTATACATATACAAAGAAACCAATTGTATAATTCGCTATACATATACAAAAGAAAGTAGTTGTATACAAATTAATTGTATAATTTGTGTATGTATAAAACGAGAAAGAGAGAAAGACAAAGAAAATTGGGTAGGGTAATATTTGTATTGTATAATTATAAGTGTATAGGACGAAGATATGTGTATTTACAAGTGTATATACAATTTTCTCTCGCTTTATACAAATAGAAACGTAATTTATACATTTTGTTTCTGTATGTATAAGCGATAGAGGCGAGGGTAGCGAGCGAGATCTAGGAGAGTGGCGAACCAGAGCTGGGAGAGGGGAGAGAGGGGAACAAAAATATATGTATATATACAATTTTTTTCTTGCTTTATACAAACAGAAACACATTTTATACACTTGTGTTTGCATTAAAGTGAGAGGGAGCGAACGAGAGATGGAGCGAAGAGGGAGAGTGGAGAGCGAGAGTTTGAGGGAGAGAGGTGACTAGCAAACAGTTTGCTACGGGGCACAATTAAATCAAAGTGTGGTTATAGCGTTTAATTTGATTTATTTGTTTGTCATTATATACAATTTTTCCTAAAATTAATTATATTAAGCGGATCAAACTGGTCGTGTAATGACCCAATCCAACTTTTAGACCATTTGAGCCTAGTCCATTTGAACCAAAGTAAATTTGGACGGGTCATGAACCCATCCAATTTCTATTTCGGATAAATTTTCGGAACACATAGTTTTAATATGAAATTACAATCTATCATTCTTTACTTTGTAATTACGTCAATCCCTTAAAAGGTAACAAAAATCAGATGTAACTAGATAAATTAAAGAGTATCTTGGATACATTATAGTAAAATTAACATCCCACACACATTTAAGATGATAAATACCAAGTTATAATCATGCTCTTTAAAAATAAACTACTTATAACATATTATTATCAAGTTGTAGCATATCAATTAATTATATATTAATTTTAAAAAATTAATTCATACTCTTTAAAAATAAACTACTTATAGCATATCAATTAATAATATATTAATTTTAAAAAAATTAATTTATTATTTAAATAATAATTAATATGTTTAAATAATTACTTTTATTTTTTCACTTACCTTTTATAAACCGAACTCTTTAAATTTTTACTGATTAATCAATTACCTTTTAAAGTTTTTAAAATAAATAATAAATTATTATTAATTAAATATTAATTAAACTTCACATTATATAGTTATCAAAACAATATCTAAATAATAGGGATTTGATTTTAATTAATTCCCTATTATACAGTTACCCAATAAATATCCACCCCCATCTCAACCAATACACAATCATCTTCCCCCAATACACTCCATCTCTCCCCATCACGCGTGATCAGTTCCCAATACACAATCATTTTTTGATCTTACCCAAATCCGGCCTCAATCATCTACCCCATTGTCCCTCTCTCTCAGATCAGTTCATCCCAAAACACAAACATCCATCTCAGATCAGTTCCCCATTAAGTTCATATACAATGTTTAAGAAAGGTATATATAATGTTATATACATAATTCATCGTTGTGTATGTAGGGACATCCTTGATCGATTTTTACTCGAAGGGTGGAGATGTAGGGTCAGTGAAACGAGTTTTTGATGATTTGTTGGTGAAGAGTACAGCTACCTGGACTGCGATTATTGCAGCGTGTGTTAATGTGGGGAAGTTTGAAATTTCATTGCAGCTATTATGGAATATGTTAGAGACTGATGTTGTACCTGATAATTATGTGGTTTCGAGTATCTTGGGTGCTTGTTCGTTGCTTGAGTAAATTAAAGGAGGAAAGGAAATTCATTACTATGTGCTTAGACGGGGAGCGGAGATGGATGTTACGGTGTGTAATGTTCTTATTGATTTCTATATGAAGTGTGGTAAGGTTAAGACTGCAAGGTCAATTTTTAATCGAATGAAAGTTAAAGACGCTATTTCTTGGACAACGATGATTTTTGGATACATGCAAAATTCTTCTAACTGGGAGCCATAAGCATGTTTAGAGACTTGAACGGTTTGGGTTGGTGAAGCTGCAAAGTAAAGGTTCTTTTTTCTTTAGGATTAGTCAATCATTTCTGGTGAAGCTGCAGATTTCTCCTCAACTCCTACAAATTCATCGTCACTATTGTACACAAACTTGGTGCGTTTGCCAGAAAATTTTTGTCCTACATTAACACTCATACAGCTTATTGCTTCACATAGTTCATCAATTCCTTCTTCTTCTTCGTCTTCTTGGTGTGTGAAATCAACAGATGATTCTGACTTGTCACAAAAATCCAGCAGTAGAGATCTTGTAACACTCATTTCTGCATGTTGTATAAAATATATTTAACTATATTTGTCATAATATATTAATTGTTATATTTAATGGTAGTATGCTTAAATGAATATTTGCACTTATTAATGTGTATGATTTTTGTATAAATTTCGATTGCAATATGCAAAAATATATGAACATTGTATTACAAATGTATAAATATTGTATAAATTATGAATGATATTGAACTTTGATATATGTAATATAAACAAATGGTATATATATGAAAATCGTATGAATACTATACAAACATTTTATGAATGACAATAAAGTTCAATGTATATATATAATGTATAAACATTGTATGAATTATGAATTCCATATTGAACTTGGATATATGTAACAGAAACAAATGGTACATATATGAATATTGTATGTGTCACGACCCAAAAATGGACGTGATGACACTTGTCTTATCCCATCAAGACAAGTCAGCCTAAAACTCAACCATTACAATAAAAATGCGGAAAATCTACTATCAACTTACATTATACCCCCAAAACCTGGTAGTCACGTGTACAAGCCTCTAAAGTATTACAATTGATTCAACAGAAAAACCCAAGTCTCAAATGAACTTGTTTCTAGAATAGAACAAGATCATAATTATGGAGAAGAAAGTCTGCTGTGACGGAAACAGCTACCTCACAAATCTCCAAGAAGCCTCGAAAAAGAAGAGAATGACAAGTACAACAAAAATCCAGGCTCATAACCTACAAAAATTTGTAGAAGCAAGGGGTGAGTACCAAACCACACGGTACTCAGCAAATAAACCTCTAAACACAAGCTAAGGGGATGAAATACGGGTACTCCTACCACCCCCAACCAAACCTCCACAATTACAACCTGCATTAAAATCAACCCAACCTAACAACTCACATTTTACATAGCACGTAGCTCAACAACAACACTTAGACAAATTATATATCCTCAACAACAACACTTTAACAAATTACATATCCTCAACAACAATACTTCAACAAGTTACATATCCGCAATAACAACTTCAATATTGATCAATCACAAGTTTCACAGAAAGGAAATCAGAAGATCAACAGAACACGATATCAAGTTCACTAATGATAAGTATGTGCAATGCAATGGAATGCAATGTCAAGTATAATGATGCATGTCTGACCTAGTGATACACACCCGCTGTCTCTCAGTCCGGGACCCATGTGGGACATATCTGTCCATGCATCTGTCGCGGCGCACGACACGACCCTCGATAATAGTAACCATCGCGGCGCGCGATACGTCCCTCGAAATATAGTATCCATCGCGGCGCGCGATACGTCCCTCGAAATGGTACATCCTCTTAAGTACCCATTCTTTCTCAATGCACATAACACTTGTCACAACCAATGCCTCAGAATAATGCAGATGACAAGTTCACACAAATAATGAGGAGATGACCATTTTCATAACATCGCACAATTCACAACCATACAAACATGAAGTTACATCAACAATGATTCAACAAGCCTTCAATCCTTTCTCAACACAACACACATAAACAATTAATCACATTGCCTTTTATTATCCCCATTTTTTTCCATCAATAGAATTAATCAATGTGGACAGGTCAACTCATCACCAATTCCGTTACTCCCAAACATATACCACAAGGAAATACACACATTTCATACACTTAACCAAAGTTTAGAAATCCACTTGCCTCAAACAGTCGAACAATCACTCTGAGACTTGAGCCTACCCCTTTACTTGGACTTCCAAATAATTACAATCTATTCAAACAAATAATCACAATAAGATTTCAATTTCTCCAATATCATAAATCTAATAATATTCACATAATGTAATACACCTAATATTTAATTATCTATTTTAATATAACAAAACTTGATCCAGTGATAGCATACAATAAACTTTCAATCACGTAAGGATAAACAAACTCAAAACTTATATATCAAGAACCGTAACCATAATACTTATGTGCTGATACCTTTTGAAATAGTGCACTTACACCCACATACCACAATTACTCCAATAATTAATCCTCCATTAGCACCTTATTTTTTTTTCCCCACCAAAACATCAATCTGTAACACAATTTGGTTTTTCCAAAAACCAATATGATAATGGAATTTATTGGTGTTAGTTTCCTCATAAATCCAACCAATATTTAATCTTATAATATTTGGAAGTGATGATTACAATGTTTTAAAATAAAGGAAAATTCCAAATCTTTATTTTTCTCGAACAAAATTGTTACCTGAAGCAAATTTGGGTCTTCGCATCATGGCATCGACCGTGCCCTCCGCCTCTATCGTCCGACATCACCCGGGTAATTTTCTCCTCTTCTTCTTCTTCTTCTTATTATTTTTTTTTTATATAAAAGTGATAACCCTACTAGTTATTTTAATACACAAGGGTCAAATAGTATGGTTCCAAATAAATTATCACTTTAACCCATTAACTATCAATTAAGTCAATTATCTATAATTACCCATCAATTAATTAAATATAGTTAAATAAATATTTAAAATTTTCACAAATGACCTTGAAAGTCATTACAGTATGAATGCTGTATGAACATTTTATAAATACTATATGAACATCTTATGAATGACAGTATAGTTCAATGTATATTTATTATGTATAAACATTGTATGAATTATGAATGTCATATTGAACTTTGACATATGTAACAGAAACAAATGATATATATATATATATATATATATATATATATATATATATATGACAATTTTTTATGAAATCAAACTTTATAAATGTCAATAATAACAACTACACTCAATAAAACAAAACGTGTTTTTATCATTCAAAACAACACAATAACAAATGTAACATTACGAAATTATTGTTTTTGCACAGAATAATTTGAACATGTATTTCTATTGTGTCCAACTTGACGGCATCTACTGCAAGTCATTTTTGTCCTTTTGAATTTCACGTCAGCAAACCCCTTCTATCTTTCAATTTTGGTCTATCCGCTGTACAAAATCAATACAAAACATATATTCTAATTTCATTAGAAACATATAATGTAATTTTGAAAAAAATAAATGGACTTTCATACACAAATGATACACGTTTCGTATAATCTTCATACACTATTGAAAATTTTTTCAAACTTCAACGTTACACAGATTTATAATCCATTCATATAATTCATACACACATCATACACAGTTAATATATCATTCACTGTCCTATACAATACTATTATTAAACAAACACAATACATTTTCAATACAAAATTAATATAAAAACATATATTATAATTTAAATAAAAACATAAATTGTACGCCAAAATTTATCAGGTTACAAAAAAAAAAAGAAGTTAAATATGCAGCTATGAAAATATTCTTGAATTTTTAGAAAAAAATGACTTATACGTTGAAAGCAATATGAAAATAATAGTGAAATTTTGGAATGAATAATAATTGTAACGTTGATCCAAATTCGATTGAAAATGCAAATCTGAAAATATTATGTGTTATTATCTGGTTGACAATATTTTTTAAGGAATTAATTCAAAAAAATATATTAATTTAACTAACTAGAGATATTTAAGGCAATGATGATAATTTAAAAACGTGCTAATCATATATTTAACTTTAATTAAACTCTTAAAAAAGTGTAACTATTCGTATTCACAAAAGTGTCTACATGCATTAAATGTAGCAATTAATAAAGAAACAAAAGTTTCATGACTTGTGTTGTCAGTGAGTTAATTATTAACATTAATTATCCATTATTACTTTATCCCCTTAATTTTTAATTAATTGTTTTTTAAATTAACAATATAATTATTAATAAAATGTTATAGCATGAGATATTAAATGCTACACAATGAAATTGAAAATCTAATGTCATAACTTAATAATATTACTGTATAAAATGTTATATGCAAAATTTACACAAAAATTATCTAGCTTATTGCGAGTCAGCCACTTATTATTATTTATTGTTTATAGCGGAACCTTTACAAAATTACAAAAAAAAATGTACTTTCTTTATTTTATATTAAAATTTAATATATTAAAATGAGTTGAAATATAACTGAAAAATTACTGAAATACACGTCTTATGTTTTCTTATTTTCAATATTCCCTTCTATTTCTAAAAACCTCTAAAATGTTTTAATTTCATTAATTATTGGAGCTACATATTAATGTATCCGAGCTACATATTATGTATCACTTTTATTTTATAATGTATTCGTGCTACATATTATGTATCTGATTTATGTTATAATATAGTTTTCATTTTTGAATCCTTTCATCACTAAGAAGGGCCAAAATTGTTGAACTGTGAAGTTCTGAATTCTGATGAAGAATCTGTTTAGCTAACTAAGACATATATTTAATCATGATTAAGTGGAATCGCTGATTTGAAAGTTTAACTTTGGAATCGCTGATTTGAAAGTTTAACTTTTATATAATAATAATAAAAGAAATTATTACATTATTAGGTCATTAAAACTTAATAATATGAAATTTGTTCATATAAAAAACACAAGAATAATCTTGACTAGAAAGTCGATCAAAATTTGATTTTAAAAAAATGGAATTAGTATCTAAAGAAATATTGCATAGTAAATTGCTATAATGTGATTTTTGTATTCAATGTATTATATAAATGTTTATTTCATACTCAAGTGACTAAACTATACTACATGAGAAAAAAATTTAACATGGTAAAAGAGAAGCCCAAGGTAAGGACATGTTAAAGTAATAGATTTTCATTTAAACTATATCAGCATTTTCGTTCATCACCAATGAGACTTCTTTATAATCTTTCTTACGCTTGGGGCTAAAATTTTAAGGGTGGATAAATTAATATGGAGGTCCGACTAACATCAAAAAATTAGAGTTGAGACTAAATTATCACAAGGAGAAGAGTTATTCACCTAACTCGGATTATATTAAATTAGGTATAGAACCTAAATTATACACTTAGAAGCTAATTCAACAAAAATAAATTGTTCAAGTCTTATAAAAAATAATTTGCATTGATACGAGACTCGTTCATTTTTCAAGATACTCATTCATTTGCTTGGTCAAAAAAGGGCAAAACTAGATAAGACATAACTTTAGACTATACAATTATTTATCAACTTTTCATCTCTTTCCAGCTGGTTTTTAGCCATCATGTTCTTTCATCTATGCCACTTTTATTTTTCAATGTCCCCATGATCACCACTTTCCTTAGGTTTTAATTTTAAGAATTACCAACTCATACATACTAATTGCCACTACATAGTTTACTATAGTAGAATATTACACTAATTTAAAAGAGCTTTTAATAAAAATTTAAATCACGCATTATAAAAGCAATTATTATAATAAATAGTCCAATATACAAAACATATATACAAATGATATGCAAAAACAAAAATATTTATCGTTTTAATAAAGCTATACAACGTGAAAATCTCAATCCCTTTATGTAAGACATTAAACAAGTAATATTTGAATTTTTTAAAATTACATATTCTCAAGTATGAAATTATAATACAAATTTAACAAAGTAATATTGATAAAATTAGAGTTATGTTATAAGTTACACATTCACGTGAAGATAACAACTTTTACTTAAATATTATATAACTAAAATAACAAAAAAGAAAAAAAATAACAACAAAAAATAATAGGATATTTATATTTTCTACCCGCTGAAAAAGACTACATAACAATATAATGTAGTCACTATATTCTAGTGGATGAAAACGACTACATAACAATCTAGTCACACTATTATCCAATAGTAGCAACAACCACAAGAATAAAATATTTGTCATTCTCACTTTTATTATATATATATATATATATATATATATATATATATATATATATATATATAATAGTCGTATTTAGATTCAATAAAATCTGAATTTATATTTGATAATTTTATATTAAGAGATCAAATGCTTTTTATTAAAAATGATGTTATACTCGAAATTTGTATCGAAGACTTCTGATAAAAAATGAAAGATGAAAAACAATTTCGAAATTCTAGAACGTAATTTGTTTTCAGACATTTTCTTTTATTTACTACTTAGGAGTATTTGACAAGGTAAAGCAAATGCTATTCCTTTCTCTTTGAAGAAGGGATACCTTTTTCTTTCAATTAAAATAGCAAAAATTAATAAATTAACTTACCATTACTAAAAGTAAATAAAAAAATTGAAGAAAGTATAAAATGAAAAGTATATTCGTCTAATTCACAAATGTGATTTGAGAAAAATGATGTATATACAAATCTTATTCTTATCATATACATATAAAGAAATTGTTTTGAATAGATATTGACACAAATATATGTCTTTTGTCTATTTTTATCTGTTTAATATTTATTCTGACACACTCAAGCATACAAACTTTGTCATTTTAACATATTAAGAATTTTTTTTTTAATTTTATCCGATTACTTATTTATTAAATTATATTTTTAAAATAAAATATTATATATCAATTAATTTATTATGAATATTATAATATTCATTTAATTAATATTTTTTATTTAAAATATGACAAATCCAAAATGAATCTAGTAAAAATCAAAGAAAGGAAGTGCTTGTCGTTATTTCTCCATTTTATTTATATTTATGACAATCAAGTTGGATCTTAAACGCACTTTCATTCAATAATTGTTTCTCCAAACCATACAAATACCAATTAGTATGTCTACCAAAATTGGAACATAAGAAAAATAGATTGGAACATAACAAAAAGGTGTACCTTCTTCGTTTAATATTACTATCTTCGTCCATTTTTAATTATTTCAAAAAAAAATTTAGAGTCATACAATAATAATTTTGATTAATATTTTATTATGTATTTTTTTTATCATATTGATATGTAAAAAATAGAAATTTATAGTATTTTCCTAATAATATTTGAAAATCTAAATTATTTATCTAAAATATTAAACTAATGTAATCTAATTTAACTTTAAACATTAGTTAAATTGACTTTCGAAAAACGTAACATGACAAATAAAATGAACGGTAGAAGTTCATGTTACTCCCACTAATTTATATTAAGTAAATTAAGGTTGGATATTATTCAATTCATCATTTTTTCAGTATATTGATTTGAATGATTGATTATCTGTTATTAATCATTATCTGTTTGGTTATTGATTTAACTATTAAGATTTGAAAAAAAAATTAATTGAAGATCGTTTTAGAAATATGGTGTCAAATCAATAAATTATATACATGAATTGATGGATTGTATCAAAAGCAACAATGATACGTTGTGGTCAAAAGTTTGATAGTGCCAGAAATAAAAATATAGAACTACATCTTACGCCAAAAACCTGATATAAATATAATTTATCAATTAGCCTATTACGAAAAAAGTTTAATCTTTAAGAACTGATAATCTAATAGTTCAAAAAAAATCAAAATATGGCTAGACTAATTACCAATTATCCATGAACCAATGATTTCTTTCATTATATTTTGATTTAGTTTTGAGAAACTTGAAGTAAAATATTTTTAAAAATCTGCATAATTATTACATATAAAAATATAAAACTACATCTTACGTCAAAAATCTTATATATCGAATGATATAAATATAATTTACTAATCAAGTTATCAATTAGCCTATTGCAAAAAAAAATTCAATCTTTAAGAACTGATAATCTAATAATTTGTAAAAAATCAAAATATGGCTAGACTAATTACCAATTATCCATAAACCGATGATTTCTTTCATTATATTTCGATTTAGTTTTGAGCAACTTAAAGTAAAATATTTCTAAAAATCTGCATAATTATTACATATAAAAATTATAATAAAATTTATGGAGAACAAGATGAAATAACTGATATTCTAATCAACTCAAAATACTCCCTTTACTTAATATGTACTAGAGATAGTACTATCTACTCTGTTTGTTCTATAATATTTGATCATTATTAATTTTGAACATTTCTTAATTAAAATATAAATAGAGATATAATTTTATTATTTCTTAAATAAAATATAATGTCTAATTAATTATAATAATAAATTAGAAATTAAATATAAAATTTATTCATTAATTTTATAAAATAAATAAATATTATTATATATTTTAAAATAATATAATGAACAATTATTACTAAATGAAAAGAGTAATTCTTTTATAATTCAATATAAACGAAGTATAGACATCCTAATTATGAATGTGTCATAATATATGGAGTTATAAAACTTTTAAAATTATGATCATATTTTTATTACATCGATATGATAATATATATTTTTAGTTTGAAAAGATATACTGCAAATTAAATGAAGAATACAAATAAAATATGATTCGAAAACTTTTATTTATTCTCTAAATCACGTCATTTAGCACTAATACAATATTCCCAATTTTTAATTATTCCGGTATACTCACAAGCATTGGTCGCCAAACCCTTTTAAGCAATCGTTGCCGGAATGTCGCCGACAACGGCCGCATCGACCGGACTCCGATTCCTCTTACCGCCGATCCAATACCACCGCCGCCGACATAATCGATTTCCGGCCAAATTTCCCCTCTCTTTTCCGGCGATGGAGGAGACGAAACGAACAAATCCTTAAGCTTATGGCTTCCTACCAGTTTCTTTACTCGATCCGGCGAATCTCCATCGCCGGGAATCCGATCCGGTGAAGCATCGTCTCCGGACGACACCGAATTCCCACTTCCGCCTCCTCCTCCGCCGCTGAGGAGCATACGGAGAGTTTTCCGGCGACGGAGGTGAATAACTGGGCTAGTTGTTGGGCTTCGAGTCGGACTCCCCGCTACCACACATTGTGTTGCTAATAATTTGAATTTCTGCAGAGTCGCCATTGAAATTGAACGGAAGTAAAAACTATGGATATAAATTTAAGTATATAAGACTATTCAATGGAATATTTTATTTTTAAATCTCTCGATACTCAAAAAATTTCATATATATATTGAGTTTTTTGTAAAATAATTTGAGTTTTAATAAAAATGACTTAGAAAAATCGAATCGATTGATTGAAGGAGCGAAAATAGAAAGAATGTAGGTTAAGAAAAGTAGAAAATATGGAGATGGAAAGTGAGATGTAAACTTTATTGGGTAGGGGGCGGCCATGGATTCTTTGTGTTTCGTCTAAATATGATGTAGTAGTACGTAGCTAAAAACAGTGTTATAAATGAGTGACCATTAAGGTTGAATAGGCCATTCTTTAGACAATAGAGGGGCCGGAGTGGAATTAAATTTATTTTTTGACAACATGTATAATAATAGGGAATTTTGATTACGAGTCATATATGCATATTACAAAGATAAGCAAGGCGAATGAGATTGGAAGAGAATGAGAGAGACAAATTATATATATATATATATATGTATGTATATAAATGTATGTATGTATTGTATAGCGAGCGAGATTGAGATAGAAATAGAGAAAAAGAGATTAATTGTATTTGTATATCTGCCATATAATTGTAAATGTATATTAGAACTGTCAATATAGAGTAGGCATTTTGGGCTGGCCTAGCCCAACCAGGAATTTAATAGGGTTGAGCTAAGATTTTTTATCTCATTTAAGAAAAAGACTTTTTAGACCGGCTTGAATAAGCCTGCTGATTTGCGGGGCTTGAGAAATATCGGTAGGATCGACCCATGAACCAATAAAAATTAATTAAATATTATATTAAAATTAAAAATTAAAGATATTCCAAATTCAAAATAATTAGGCTAATATTTCTATTTCGATATTTCTAATTTTACCTTGAAAAAAAACTTCACAAACATTATAAAGATAATTTTATTTATGGATTTGATTAACCAGTAGTAACATTAACATCATGTAATATTATTCATAGCAACAGTTATAATCATATTTTAAATTATAATTTATAATTTAATTTAATAATTATAAAAAAATATAGTTTTTTTTAAAAAAAAAAGTGCGCTGCCCGGCAAATCTGTAACCCACGTACTTGTGAGTTGAACCGATCATTTTCTGGCCCACATAAAAAATGAGCTAGACCGACCTGACTAGTAAAATGTCAAAGCTGTATGAATTAGCGCGGATGGGGTGGACTAGCCATATTGACCGCTCTAATATATATGTACAATCTGTATTTATTTATATATAAAAGAGGATAAAGGTGAGAGAAAAGAAGAGAGGAGATAGATGACATAATTACAACTAAAAGTTTAAGCTGCGAGCAATATATATATATATATATATATATATTATAATTTCCCCTATAAATATTCATTTCTTATGGAAAAAAATCTATTTTAATGTATGTGACTTAGAGTACGATTCTCGATATTATGTCTTCAGGGCATTTTTTCAAAATACTAAAAGTTGAACAATGGGAATAAGATTAAGCTTCTAACGAAGTAATTCGAAGAGTGAGTTGTGTATAAGTTAGTACATAGTATAAAAGTCTACTTGGAGACATCTATTCGACAACATGACTGTATGATATTGGCTAACAAGTAAATTTCGTATAATACATGAAAAATATGCGTGTATGAAAATTGTATGCAATTGGTATTAAATATATATATTTCTCAATTCTCTCTATGTGAATGCCTTTTAGTTTAACATAGTTGATTGTTTTAAATGCCTAGAAATTATGTATATCTTTGTCTTAATGATTTTGATTAGTGATATGTGTATGAAATGTTTATGAAAATCGATGTGTATCATTTTGAGATATATGTGGTTAATGTGCTCGTATATTGTATATGTTACATATAAGAAGGGTATGGTGTATAGTTATTATGATTATGAAATGTGTATCGATTTCATATACCTTATTCTCGGTATATTTATTTTTGAAATTTTAAGGACATCTTATCGTGGAAGATAGGGTATAATGTTTGCATACGTGAAAAAAAAAAATTTAAAGAGATAATTAACCTTTTATTCCTTATTTTGATTTGAAAAAAATGTTCACATGTCTTCTTGGATTTACAATTGAATCTTTTGACAATATAGCATCACAATTATATTGAATCTTTTCAAATCCAAGTCTTTTAATTAACTCAATTTAATTTATCATCCATGGCTGAATTTGTAAGAGTGTTAATATTAATATGATATACACAAGATTCATACATAATTCAAAATTAATTACATAATTAGGACTGAAAATCAGTCAAAAACTAGCTCAAATTAATCAAAGAGCTTTTTAATTGGTTTTTGTTAAATTTGAATGATAAAATTTTGGATAAATTAAAGGGCAACTTTCACATATAGCAAACAAAAAAAATCATATTTGTATGTTATAGCAAAGTTTTGCATTGCGCTCCTTCGCAAACCTATAAATGTATAATTCGCTATACATATACAATTGTATAATTCTCTGACCTATTTCACTGCAATTGTATAATTCGCTGGCCTGTTGCGCTGCAATATCTATATAAAAATTTGCATTCAAAGTAAAATGCTTGTATATTGTATAATCATAAGTGTATAGGAAGAAGATATATGTTTTTGCATGTGTATATACAATTTTTCTCTTGCTTTATACAAAACAGAAACACAACTTATACACTTCTGTTGTATAAAGAGAGAGAAAGTTGTATTTCGCTGCAATTGTATAATTCACTGGCTATTTCGCTGCAATATCTGTATAAAATTTGCATTTGTATACATTTGAATCGAAGTAAAATGTTTGTATATTGTATAATTAGGTGTATAGCATGAAGATATATGTTTTTGCATGAGTATATACAATTTTCTCTCGCTTTATACAAATTATATGCTTAGACTGTATATATCTCTGCTTATGTCATTATCCTTTTAAGCCCGTGTTAGTAAATGTTAGATTTGGTGTATATTTGACATAGGTTAATGGAGATGACGAGTGGTCATTTGGATTCTATGAACAAGGTACTGGAGTTTTTAGCTGTCCTGCTGAGAAAAATCCAATGTATTCGTACCGTGAATGCATTGTACTTGGAAACACAAATCACTCTATTTTCAAAGTAAACTAGATATTGAGGAGCTTAGTAGAGAGTGGCCTGGACACTCATATGAAGCGAGAGAGACAAGCGACACTGACAAACAGTTTGCTAATGAACAAAAATAACTCAAACTGTTTGCTAAGGAACACAAATAAATCAAACGGTAGCTACTGTATTTATTTTACGTTATTAATTTGCTATTCTATATAATTATCCCTAAATTGAAAGTATTAAAAACACATTTAAATTATCTGTTTATTTTAGTTTCACACGTAATCTATTTGGAGTGTAACAAACACATTTGAACTGTTACATCTTAAGTAATATATGATGGTGTATGTAGTACGCTCTTTTTCATAAAAAAAAAAATGGTCAGATGAATTGTCACGTGAAAAAAAGTTCCGTTGTGGCAACACATAACTAAACACTTAACAATCTCAACTGAAAAGACAAATCGAAACACTTCACACATTAATCTAGTCGACATTGAAATGTGTTTTTCAAATCAATAATTGTTGCTTCAGACTTAACTCTTTTTTTTTTTTTGGATGAATAAGGAACATGGCTATCAGGCAAAGGCGGACCCACATGGTGTCTGATGGGTGCTCGAACACCCATTGACTTTGTTATAGAATATATATATCTATGTAGAAATTGATAGGTATTTGTATAAAATTGCATAGAGCACCCAAT
Organism: Solanum chilense; assembly: GCA_032847665.1. Classification (NCBI taxonomy): domain Eukaryota; kingdom Viridiplantae; phylum Streptophyta; class Magnoliopsida; order Solanales; family Solanaceae; genus Solanum; species Solanum chilense. The sequence continues at coordinate 7,603,019 of CM064965.1, forward strand.
GAATTAATGATTTAGTTGGCCTAATGGCTCATGGATGGGTACTTAAGATTTTTTTAGTGTTGTTGTTACCAAGGTTCGAATCTCACTGTTAACACATATTTTTTATATTTTCACTTTAGAGCACCCACAACCTTAAATTCCTAGATCCGCCACTAATATGAGGTTTTAAAAATCGAGGTTGAATATTTAATTAAGGAAAAATTATTTAACTACACATTATTTAGTATCATATTTTTTTATTTTTCCTACCATTTCAAAACATATTAAATATCTCTTCTTTTTCTTCCATCATCTCCTTTTCGAGGTACATTAATTTGAAATCTCATACCCATAATTTTCCTTCGTTTTATTTTCCCTACCATTTCAAAACATATTAAATACTTCAATTTTTGATTTTTTTTATTATTATTTTTAATTTTTTCATCTTAAAAAATAAAAATTAAATTACCTCCGCCCTTGGCTCAATTGAAATCTTATTAAACCTTTACAATTTTAGTTAATCATATTGTCCTTGAAAGTATTTTTTTTAGAAAAATATGTATTTTCTTTTTCTTGAAAATATTTATTCTCTTTCAATGTATCTACGATGAAAAAACGTCAAAAAAAAGAAAAAGAAAAAAAAGCTGGTTAGTGAAATTAACCATTACGATTAAATTTGGTTTTACAAATAAATTGAAAAGATATCTACTTTACTTACTGAAATTATTATATGTATATTTTTTTTATTTTTAAAAAAGAGCCTCAATTACAAGAATCTAATACTTGACTTTTTTGGTAGAGAAGTGAATTGCATTTTTAGGGACTTTTAGTTTAGGAATATTTATACCTATATATCTAAAATTGTAATATGATACACATTATAATATTAAAATTTAAAGGAAGATAAATTAGTCCTTAAATTCTTGGGATTTGTACGGCTTACCCTTTAAAATTGACAATAGATAATCAAATATTATTGCTAAGCAAAGCTAAAAATAGGAAAACACCTAATAACATGTTGAAAATGAATATTTAAATCATAATTTCCTGCTTGTTTCCTTCCAAAAATCTAGATTCTTCTTTAAATTTTTTTTTATTACCATTCAGCATGTATATATTTTCAATCTGGTAAATTGGTAATATGTATAATAGTGTATACCATGTATATCACCGTTAAACTTATATCAAACAATACTAATGATATGGTATAACATATATATCAGTAATATCATAATTCATATACATACAAGCTCACAATAAAAATATATTAGATTGGCCTAACCCATCGGTGGCCCCCTAAATTTGGAATCAATTTTCACTTAGATACTTTAACTAGGCTTTGTTTATTTTAGACACCTCATGTCAAGTTTCGTTGTGTCATTTTGACACTTTCATCTGACATGACAAAGTGAGTGTTATGCACTCGCTATTGACGCGTGAGGGACTTATTTAGTCTATTTAATTTTATTTTTTATCTTTTTCATTCTCATTTTATAGTCACTATCTCTTCCATTATTTCTCAAAGCTTAAAGTACTTCAATGGTGGTTAAATCTTAAATCTTTTTTTTTATAATAATTATTTTATCGAAAAAGTATATTTCGAAAAGAGTTCGTTTTATTTTAAGATATTTTCGACTTTTTGGAGTCGCCACTTAATTTTGAGAAAATTAAGAAAACTTATTTTCCAAACAACTTAAAACAGGAAACTTGTTTGAAAATCTTTAAAGGGTTCGGGATTCCTAATAGCGTCTTAGGAAGGTTTCGAAAAAGCACCTAAGACGCTCCGCTAACTTACGGTTTTCCGGCGATTAACTATTTGACTATTTTGTTTTAACTTTTTGCGAAACTTTGGTTATTTCGAACTCATCAGAATATTACCTTAGGCGAATTGTCAAGTTTTGGAACATTTATTGTTTATCTTGCAAATTTTCATTTAAGGTTAAAGCTTTTAAATTCAAACGAACTTGCAAAATATTATTGTTTTAAGACTTCGTTAAAGTTAAACTTTTTAAAGCCTTAACTCTAAGCCAACTTTCAAATTTAAACATCTATTGCTTTGAAGTTTCAATTCTTAGTTTTTAGGTTAGATAATATAAAGGCGTCGATGGGGGTTTGGAGTTTCCTAATCCTAAGCTAACGGCATTCAAAACAAAACAACATAAGCAAATAATAAAGAGAGAGAGAGAGAGAGCGATTCGGGTCCAAGTTTCGGATGCTGTTTGCCTTGGCCGAAACTCGGACCCACCTGCTTTTGGGTTTTTTAACCCATTTCCTGTCCTAGTCTAAACATACAAGATAAAATCATAGAAAAGTAAAAAAAAAACGACAAGAGGGCTTATGACCATTACAAGAATAATAAAAAAATATAGAAATAAAAATGAAAAAAACAAAAGGAAGTCTTCTAATTCATTTTGGATTTCTTCAATACTGTAAACTTCGGCATCTCTTCATCGGTTTCAAAGCTTGACTCGATGAAGGAAATTTCCAGTCTTTACGACTCTCTCGAATTGCAAAGAGTGAGAGTTCATAGAGAGCCCCCAAACGGATTTTCATGCCACAAGGTAAATGAAAGGAATTAATATACGATTCAACAGACACATGCACAGGAAAACAAACTAACTTAATAAATAAAAAAAGATACATATTTTATCCAAGAAAATGCAGAATAACAAGCAACACTATATGATCCCAAAATGAAAAATGCAAATTATACTTATGCAAAAGAGAAAAGCATAACGAATAGATAGCCACCCCCTTTGACTTAGTATAGGTAGAATGCCGTATCCCAACAAATTATGCCACTATTTCAATACATTAAAGGCCATTATGCAAGGTAAATCCAATACAAGGAAATAAACGAGAAGATTAACGATTTCTAAGGCCAGAAACAACTTCAAGATACGCATTCACCTGTACCTTCAAACCCCGACCATACTCCTGAATACACAACTTCTAAAAAAAAACTTGAAACCTTCATAAACAACACTAAACAGTAAAGGGACAGCATATAACCCTCCTTACAAAATCAACAAAACAAAACCCAAACAGACTTAGACAAAGTAAAAGAAGAACAAACTCAAATGAGCATCGTGTGAACGACCTCTAGATGAAAATTGTCGAACCCGATAGTTTAACACCACCTTTAAATCACCATACGAAACGACGACGAACGAAAGAAAAACTTAGGACAGAGCAAGATGTTAACAGAGAACTAACACGACAAAACAATCTTCATGTCAAACAACTTCACGACTATGCTTCATCTCACGAAAACGCTAACCAGTAAAAGAAGGACTGCCGGAAAGATGCCGAAAGAAACAGAACAGCGGGGCCATTATATTGGCTGCAAATCCCGTAAGTTTCGACTCGATAGTGCGACTACGTCGATGAAACCTCTAAAGACGTATATGTCATACCAAATGCTATCGAATAAGTAGCGAGTAACAACCGACTTAGCATATATATGAGAGGAGGAAAGCAAAGAATGAAGAAGCAAGCGAAAACATGGATACGTGCAAATCGATACGCGATAAAAACGACAGGCCATGTGCACTTAAAGTTCAACTATTTTGCCATGTTCAATCCAACACAACACGCACGACCAGCCGAGATATTAACAACCAACCCCAAACACTAAAGCAATGGAAATTTCATTTTTCGAAACAGAACAAACAAGACGAGGGAATAATATGGAACAGGGGGATTACCTCTTCGAAAGCAGCGAACGGGGGACGACGACGAGCTGGTGTGATCGACTCCACCACACGAACACGAACGGGGCTCGGTTTCAGGTAGAATATCTCTCCGAAACTGGGTTCTAGAGGCAACTCGACAGCAACCTTGACTTGAAGAGACGCTACGCAACTCCACAAAATTTCTTCGACAATTTTTTTCCCAACCCAACCGTCCTTCTACAAAAAAACAGAAAAGGAAACAGGATACTCTTCGAATTTTATCTCAAACCTTTGTGATGGAACTCAAAAAATCAATTCCCAGAGAAATCGTCCAACTAAAAATCTCTCGACCAAAAATTCCAACCTAAACTTTAGACACGAAGTTTCTAACTGTTCTTCTACACGAGCAGAAAACAAACAATAAAGTTTCTTCAAAGAACTTTTCACCGAGTATTTCCCACTATGAAAAATCTGACCCCGTTTTTGGAGAGGGGTGGGGGTTTATATAGAAGGGGAATTTAGGGTTTCGAAGAGAGAGGCGGGGTCTATGAATTTTGGCCCATTTCGGACTCGAATTTGAAATTCGAAATCCTTTCCCTTAAAGGAGAAACACCTTTTTCCTGCAAATTCGACTCCATTCCGAAAGAAGAAGGGGAGAATGGACGGTTGGGATCGATTGAGCGTCCTTGGTGAGCGAGGTGGCTTCATCTCAAGGTCACAAGGACGAAAGCCTGTCGCGTGCTCACTGCGAGGCTGTGTACGGAGGAGCAGAACGCAGGTTTCCATTGCCATGCTCGTCCACGCGCGATGGGGAGAGGAAAAGAGAGAGAGGAGGGAGTTTGGGGAGAGAGGAACGCGTGAAGGAGACGAGGGGGTCGGGGATTTCGCGTGGGGGAAGGGGTTTCCATTTATGGGAGCTTGCTTTTTCTGGGTTTTTTGGCGTTTATCCGAAAATGGCCTATGATTTTTCTTGAAATTTAGGGTCGTGTATGGGGTCGGAGGAGGAAGAAAGGGGAAAGGGATTCGGGTCGGGTCGGAGCGGGTTCTGGGTCGGGTTATAAGTTTAATGGGTTTTGTGTTTAAATGGTTTGGGCCGTTTGAGAAATTGGGTCGGATTTAAAGAAAATAAAAAGGGGCTGTTGGGCTGTCTGGGATTGGGCTATGGGTTTTTATTGGGTTGACTTGAAAAGAGTTGGAAAGAGATGGGGTGGGCTGTCTGGGAATTACTTTGGGTTATTTTAAATTGGGTCTTTAATCCTAAAATAAAAAGGAAAGGAAGAGAGTGGGCTTGGGACTGCTAAGGATTATTGGGCTGGGAGTAATATTTAAAAAGGGCCTGGGGAATTAGGGAGAATTTGTGTGAACGGCCCAAACTAAATCAAGTTAAGTTTAAGATGGTTTAATGAATATCCAAGTTTGGCCAAACCTAAAATAAAAATGAATTCGTATCAATTAATTAACGATCTTCTTTATTTAATAATTATAAAAATCGTAAAAAGGTGATTCAAAAGTATAATCGTAATTTAATTTAACTAGTTTGGTAAAACATTTAAATGCATATTTTGATGGTTTTTGGGATAAGCACAAGATATACTACTTATATACATAATTACGTAAAACACACATTATCGAAAGTTATGTTAAACGTATTCGAAGTAACATAAAATTCATGTATTATATTATTTAATTTTTGAAAAAATTTATAAAATTAATTAATTAAAAAAAATTGGAAAACTTACGAAGCTCGATAATTAATTTACGCCGACGTGGGTCAAAATTGGTGTCAACAACTGTCCCTCATTTTACTTGGGTTGATGCAAGCAACTCGAGGAAAATGAAATTGACCAAACCAATTTGACCAACCCTAAGGATTCAACAAAGGGTTTCGGAATTATGGCCGGAACCTTGGAACGGGTTTCCTACATATCTCAGGCTATATGAGAATTTAGGCCACTTGTAGTTCGATAAGCTTGATTTACCGCATGATTTTGAAAGAATCAAGAGCCACCTCGATACCGAATTATGAAGGTATCGAAATGCTCGAGAATAGAATTCGAGAGCGAATGTTGGAATACAATCGAGTTTTTGACATGGAATCCGCCTACATATCCTTAAGCTTTCGGAATCAGGCTGTGTGTAGTTCGACTCGATCGGTGGAAAAGGAAACCTATTATGCTAGATAACCTTCGGTTTTAGACAAGTGACAAATTAAACGAGTGTGAAAAGGAGGCTTGTAACCTCTTAGACATGAATGTGGCGCGCTTCACACCCATAATTAAGAACCTACACGGACATAACTTCCAAAGCTCTTGGCGCATTTTCACTCAGGTTGGAAACTTGGTTCCGGTAAGTCGAAACTTCCGGATGCGAGACTGAAACCGACAGAACTAAAGAAAGACCCGCATGCCTCGAGAGGGTGGTTCGATTGTGGTGGAAGTCGCTCCTCTGCTTGCGTCCTAAGAGTTTGACATTCCTCTTTGGACTGTGTCCCAGTTCGCTGCTAAGAAAAAGTTCCACGTTGTGCTGCATCCTTTTTGATGTCGTCCGCACCTGTGGTTTTGGAGAATTCATCCTTTTGGATGCTCTCGACAAAGACTGAGATAGAACTCGTCAGCTTAAAAATGCAATTAGGATGGGAGACAGTGTCTTTTTACCATGTCGACACTTCATTGTTCTCCTCAATATTTGACGTCGACTCGACCGGTATGACGTCCGGCAAATAAAGCTTATGCCTTGTGTTTTGCAATAAGAACTTCAATGTACTCTTCATTTGATGCTAAAATAAATAAATAAATGTTGATGCGATATTGATGTCTCTTTTGTCGTTATCTTCGATACTCTTCTTGATGTTTACTTTTATAAGAAATAACAGAATGCAATCGAGGCCAATGGATAAGTGTTGCTTCTTCTTTATCTGTGTATGTCCTCTTGCGGGGCATGAATATCTTCCCGCGATACGTAAATTCCCGCGAGGTATGAATCTTCTCGCGATGCATAACTTTCAGCGAGGCATTAAATCTTCTCGCGATGTGCAAAATTTCAACGAGGTATGAAAACTTCTCGCGATGTATAAATTTTGACGAGGCATGCAATCTTCTCGTCGTGCATAATTGTTAACTCGCAATGCATGATTTCCGCAATGCATGACTTTTCCGCGTTGCATGATTTTCAACGAGGCATGAATCCTTCTCGTGATGCACAAATTCCAGCGAGGTATAAATTCTTCTCGCGATGTCTAAATTTCAGCGAGGTATGAAATCTTCTCGCGATGTATAAATTTTGACGAGGCATGAAATCTTCTCGTCGTGCATAATTGTTGACTCGCAATGCATGATTTTCCGCAATGCATGATTTTTCCGCGATGCATGATTTTCGACGAGACATGGATTCTTCTCGTGATGCACAAATTCCAGCGAGGTATAAATTCTTCTCGCGATGTCTAAATTTCAGCGAGGTATGAAATCTTCTCGCGATGCATAAATTTTGACGAGGCATAAAATCTTCTCGTCGTACATAATTATTGACTCGCAATGCATGATTTTTCATAATGCATGACTTTTCCGCGTTGCATAATTTTCAACGAGGCATGGATCCTTCTCGTGATGCACAAATTCCAGCGAGGTATAAATTCTTCTCGCGATGTCTAAATTTCAGCGAGGTATGAAATCTTCTCGCGATGTATAAATTTTGACGAGGCATGAAATCTTCTCGTCGTGCATAATTGTTGACTCGCAATGCATGATTTTCCGCAATGCATGATTTTTCCGCGATGCATGATTTTCGACGAGACATGGATTCTTCTCGTGATGCACAAATTCCAGCGAAGTATAAATTCTTCTCGCGATGTCTAAATTTTAGCGAGGTATGAAATCTTCTCGCGATGCATAAATTTTGACGAGGCATAAAATCTTCTCGTCGTACATAATTATTGACTCGCAATGCATGATTTTCCGCAATGCATGACTTTTCCGCGATGCATGATTTCCGCAATGCATGGTTTCTGCAGTATAACTTCCGCGATGCATGATTTCCGCAATGCATGATTTTTCAGCAGTATATGATTTTCGCGATGCATGATCCTTCAGTGTATGAATTCCGCGATGCATGATCCTTCAGTGTATGAATTCGCGATGCATGATTCTTTCATGTATGAATTCCGCGATGCATGAATATTTATCGTCTGTGTTGATAATAACGGCAAAATGACCTCCAGATAATATACCGATTTGATCGATAATAACAAATAATAATAAAATAACTATCTCTTCTGGGGTGATGCATTGTCTTGATCGACAATAATTATCTTGTCTTGATAACGTAATGCAAATAGCGTCCTCTACAGAAATTGCAAAATCCTCGTTGAGATTCCTGTTTGATTCACCTTTGAATCTGGCCAGGCACTTTTGTAGATTTCATATTGTTGGGAATGTCTTGAAATAAACAAACACATTCCCAAGCATCCTGATACAAATGAGATGAACAGCCTCCCGCTATCAGTAAAATCACTGGTTTCGGACATGGTTCTCTCCTCTTTGGGAGCTCTCCGTATTCATCCGTCGGGAGAATTCGTCCGATTTCAAAGCAAAGCTATAAACCTGCATCCACAGAAAAATTGTCAGGTTTAAAACATACTGATCTGTGTCGATTCCTTCGGTTGTTTGCTCCTTGTCTTGATATCTCCGATTGATTTCCAGATTTCCCGACTCTTGATAGATAAGGAAAAATATCTTATGCCAAAACAAATGAAACATAAAAGGGAAATTTTAAGAGAAACAAGAAATTCTGAAGAAATAGTATCTTGAAAAAGTCACTGCCAAGTCATGTCATGTCAAGCTTAACGAGCTCCTTTGAATCTAACACTCGCTGATGAGTTTCAGAGGCGATCGGGGCTTGTAGGGAAGACCCATAACGGAATTTTGAGGCTATCCTCAAAATTTCTGTCCCAATTTACTGTCCTGCTTATCTTTCCATTGTAACTGAACAGATCGCAGAATTTTTGAGATCTTCTCAAAAATTCTGTCCTAGTCGCAAATCTTGAAATGTCTTTAGTTCGATCCGCTGAAGAGAAGGTTCCTTCTGGAGAATTTTCGAGTCCCTCTCAAAAATTCTGTCCCAGTTTCTACTGTAAAGGGGGATAGAAATCTTACGAGAGATATGACCAAGCCCTTGTGGCGCCTACGTATCCCGTTGAGGCAGGAATCAGGTCAAACGTAGTTCCCCTTTAAGGTTAACAAGAATAAAATTTACAAAGAAACCGACCGAGGCCGACAAAGGCCGCATACGTATCTCATTCCTGAGAATTCAGGTCGAACGTAGTTCAGATCAAAAGAAATAATTAAGGGGATAAATGGGGTGACCGAAGCCAACATAGGCCGCCTACGTATCTCGTTCTCGAGAATTCAGGTCAGACGTAGTTTGTTACAAGAGGGATAAGAATTCAAATTGAACAAATACAAGCAAACAGAACGATTACAAGTAAATGATAGAAAATACAAAACTAAACTTCACGCGTAGTATCTCTTGATAACATCTGAGTTGATAGGCTTGGGCCATACAGTGCCATCTATCTCGGACAGGACCAAAGCACCTCCAGATAGTACTTTACGAACCATGTAGGGACCTTGCCAGTTTGGTGCGAACTTTCCTTTTTGCTCATCTTGATGAGGAAAAATACGCTTAAGAACTAACTGACCAACTTCAAAATTTCTGGCTCTTACTCTTTTGTGAAAAGCGCGAGTCATTCTCTGTCTATACAACTGGCCATGGAAAACAACGACCATTCTCTTCTCATCAATCAAAGCTAGTTGATCAATCCGTTTGCTAACCCACTCAGCGTTGCTTAATTCAGCTTCTTGGATGATCCTCAATGACGGTATCTCGACTTCAACAGGCACGACTGCCTCTGTTCCATATACTAGCAAGTACGGGGTAGCCCCAGTCGATGTTCTGACCATTGTTTGATAACCCAGTAGATCATATGGCAACATTTCATGCCAACCTCGCTTTTTGTCAATCATTTTCCTCAAAATCTTTTTGATGTTCTTGTTGGCGGCCTCTACAGCTCCGTTCATTTGAGGGCGATAAGCAGTTGACCTTCGGTGAATAATCTTAAATTGTTCACATATCTCTTTCATCAGATGGCTGTTGAGATTTGCACCGTTATCAATAATGATAGATTCTGGAACTCCAAATCTACATATCAGATTGTTGCAAACAAATATCGGCCACCACTTTTTTGGTTACCGACTTGTAAGAGGCTGCTTCTACCCACTTGGTGAAATAATCAATGGCTACCAAAATAAATCAGTGCCCGTTAGAAGCGGCCGGCTCTATAGGACCGATGACATCCATTCCCCAAGCTACAAATGGCCAAGGTGAACTCATAGCATTAAGTTCGTGAGGTGGCACCCGTATCAGATCGCCGTGCACTTGACATTTGTGGCATATTTGCACGAACTTGCAACAGTCATTTTCGATGGTCATCTAGAAATAACTGGCTTGAAGAACCTTTCTCGCCAAAGTAAGCCCATTCATGTGTGTACCGCAAACTCCAGCATGTATCTGTTCGATAAGCCTCACAGGTTCAGCAGCATCAACACATCTTAAAAGACCTAAATTTGGAGTCCTCCTATACAGGATTTCTCCGTTCAGAAAGAAATTGAGAGCCATATGACGTATCGACTTTTTCTGATTAGATGTAGCGTCTTATGGATATGTCCCAGACTCCAAGTACCTCTTTATATCGAAATACCAAGGAAAACCGTCTGGTTCTGATTCAACGTGTGAACAATGGACCGGGTGTTCCTTCAACTCTATATCCAACGGGTCAATGTAATCAGTATCCAGGTGTTTGATCATTGAAGCGATGGTGGTAAGAGCATCAGCCAATTCATTTTGTATTCTGGGAGTATGTCTGAACTCGATCTTGCGAAACCTTTTGCACAGATTTTTTACACACTATACGTATGGTATAATTTTCGGGTTCTTCATAGCCCATTCTCCTTGAACCTGATGAATCAAAAGGTCTGAGTCTCCAATAACCAATAACTCGTAGACGTTCATGTCGATGGCCATTTTCAAACCAAGAACACAAGCTTCGTATTCAGCCATGTTGTTTGTGCAGTTGAATCGCAGTTTAGCTGCCATAGGATAGTGCTGGCCAGATTCTGATACTAAGACTGCTCCGACACCTTTACCTTGGTGATTCGCCGCTCCATCGAAGAATAATCTCCAACCTGGATACGCTTCAGAAATATCTTCGCCCACAAATGACACTTCTTCATCGTGAAAATATGTCTTGAGAGGTTCATATTCTTCGTCAACGGGATTTTTCGCAAGATGGTCAGCCAAAGCCTGTGCTTTTATTGCCTTCTGAGTCACATACACGATATCAAACTCACTCAACAACATTTGCCACTTAGCTAACTTTGCGGTCGGCATCGCTTTCTGGAAAATGTACTTCAACGGATCCATTCTGGAAATAAGATATGTGGTGTATGAAGACAAGTAGTGTCTCAGTTTCTGGGCAAGCCACGTCAGAGCACAACATGTTCTCTCCATTAAAGTGTACCGAGACTCGTACGGAGTAAATTTCTTGCTTATGTAGTAGATAGACTTTTCCTTCTTTCCTGTCTCGTCGTGTTGACCGAGTACACATCCAAAGGCACTATCCGAAACAGACAAATACAACAAAAAAGGACTCCCTTCTCGCGGAGGAACCAATACCAGTGGGTTAGACAAATAGCTCTTGATAGCATCGAAAGCAGTCTGACACTCCTCAGTCCACTTAGTCGGGGCATCTTTCTTCAGCAACTTAAAAATAGGCTCACACACCACTGTTGATTGCGCTATAAACCGGCTGATATAGTTTAACCTCCCCAAGAAACTCATCACCTCTTTTCTCGTCTTCGGCGGAGGTAACTCTTGAATCGCTTTGATCTTTGAGGGGTCAAGCTCAATGCATCTTCTGCTGACTATGAACCCCAACAACTTCCCAGCTGGGACCCCAAAAGCACATTTAGCGGGATTCAGCTTCAAGTTGTACCGACGCAAACGTTCAAAGAATTTTCTCAGGTGTGTCAAATGATCCGAAATCTCGCGGGATTTGATTAGGACGTCGTCCACGTACACTTCGATTTCTTTGTGAATCAGGTCATGGAAAATAGTCGTCATGGCTCTCATGTAAGTGGCACCGGCGTTCTTGAGGCCGAACGACATCACCCTATAGTGATATACCCCCCAAGGTGTGATGAATGCCGTTTTTTCCGCGTCTTCCTCATTCATTAAAATTTGATGATACCCTGCGTAACAATCCACAAATGACTGCATCTCATGTTTAGCGTAGTTGTCAATCAAAATATGGATATTCGACAACGGAAAATTATCCTTTGGACTAGCCTTGTTGAGATCTCTGTAATCAACGCAAATCCTGATTTTTCCATCTTTCTTGGTGACTGGAACGACATTTGCCAACCAGGTGGGATATTGTTTTACTTCCACTAATCGAGACTCTATCTGCTTGATGATTTCCTCCTTAATCTTCAAACTCAATTCAGGCTTGAATTTCCGAGTCTTTTGTTTCACCGGCTCGAACCCTGGGTTGATAGGTAGCTTATGAGATACGACATCGGTATCAAACCCTGCATATCACCGACTTCCCAAACAAACACGTCACTGTATTTGGCAAGCAAATGAACCATGCTCTCCTTCTGAGTTTCATTCAGGTGAGTGCTGATCTTAACCTCTTTGACACACTCCGAATCTCCCAAATTCACCGTTTCTGTCTCCTCCAGATTCGGTTTATGTTGATTCTCGAACTGTCTAAATTTTTCTGCAACATAGTCTGGTTCCCCACTTTCTTCGTCGTAGTCGTCAACCTTGTCGTCATTTGCCTCATTTTGCTCATTTATCTCATGACATGACATGATATTGGCAGGTTTGTAACTTACGTTACTGAAATCATAAACAGACAAAATTAGGAAAGTAAAACATAACAAGCAATTAAATAAACAAAGTCAAAATAAGGAGGCTTTCATTTAAATCAAACAAAATGCGAATTTGGGTCATGGCACAGGGCCATGTCGCTTTTTAAACATCACAACAAAATTCAAAATCAAGAACAATGCAAAAATGGTGGGTCTCGGGCCTCTTCCGGACGACCACCGATTTTAGTATGCACAAAATAACTCTTTTCTACCACAGAGTTCGGGACATTAGGATCGGCGTGGACGTCCAATTTTGTAGCATCTCCCCTGGTTCAGCATCACGAATGCCAGCTGGCTTGACCTCCTCCTCGATAACAGCGTTAATCTTCTTGAAAAGGTCACAGATTCCTTCCCCGTTGTCTTCAGGCTCGACATGCTCCCGAACTGGAAAGGATTGATAGAGATGTGGGATCGGCTTAGTCAACTCTTGATCCTTTTTTCTCTTCATCTTCACATCATCATCTGTGGGGATGTACCCCAAACCATACTTTGATCGTTGAGCAAGGACTGGAACTGGCTCGATGATCCCTTGGGCATTCCTTCCTAATCCGAAACCTGGTTCGAATCTGCTCTGCAGCATTACCGTGGCGATCATTTTGTACACGGATGGTATGGGGGTCTGTGGGGCTGAGCCCTCATCGGTGGCATTTACCAACTCCACCGTGTAGAAATCCGAACTTTGCGGCGTCTCATCCAAGACCGACACCTGCTTGCCTGAGTGGCTCCTTTCACCATGAATAACCAGCTCTTCATTTTTCCACACCAGTTTCATCATTTGGTGGAGAGTGGAGAGGACGGCTCCAGCCATGTTAATGAATGGCCTTCCCAAAAGGAGGTTATAGCTGGTGTCAATATCCAATACTTGGAACTTTGCCTCGAACTCCATGGGGGCCATTTGGATGGTCAAGTTCACCGCTTCTAAAGTGTCTCTCTGCACACCGTCGAATGCTCTCACATTGACCTGGTTTTGCTCCAACTTTCTGAGGTCAAACCTCAGCTAATTCAATGTGGACAAGGGGCATATGTTCAGGCCGGATCTGTCGTCTACCAAAACACGGTTGACGATCTTTCCGCGGCATATCACGGTGATGTGTAGAGCTTTGTTATGGGCCCTCCCTTCGGCTGGCAATTCATCATCGCAGAAATTGATGCGGTGTCCCTAAATGAATAGGTGAATCATAGCAGCTACATTGTCGCTGCTCGTACCTGAAGGCACATACGTGTCATCCATGGCTTTCATCAAAGCCTGTCTGTGGGACCAGGAGCTCATCAGCAGGGCCCACACAGAAATCTGGGCTGGAGTTTTTTCCAAGTGCTTGACGATGGAGTAATCTTTGGGCTGCATTCTCCTCCAAAACTCCTCGGCTTCTGCTTCACTTATGGGTCTCTTAGCATGATCTTTCTTTTGTCCTCCGAGAGCAAGCTCATCAGGAGTGTAACATCTGACAGATCTAGTCATGCCTTGAGCCACGGCCGTTTCTATGACAAACTTGGGTTTGGCGAGAGTCCTTGAGGGCACCAAGGCAACAGCCTTTGCAGGTGTCAGAATGACGAACTCTCCTTTTTCCCTGACGCTTAAAGAAGCGATAGCCTTTTCCAAGTCATCCCGCTCAACAGGATTAATTCTCTTGGTTTCACACTCGCCTTCGTCTATTTCTATCATGTTGATGTTCCCACCCCCATGATTCCCAATGGATTGGTATTGACGTTCGGCGCCGCAGGCTGAAGGGAGACCACTTCCTGGTCGATCAAATCCTGGATCTTGTGCTTGAGATTGATACAATCTTCTGTATCATGTCCAACACTGTTGGAATGATAAGCACATCTCTGCTCCGGTTTGTAGAATCTGGAGTTGACATCTACGAGCTTGGGCCCCACAGGGTGGATGTATCCGGCTGTGGATAATCTTTCGAACAATTTGGTTCTGCTTTCAGCCAACGCGGTGAATCTTCTGGAGGGCTTCTTCTCAAACCTGGGGCGAGAGGGATCATACCCGCTCTGCTGAGGGGGAGGGACTTGTTGATAACTGCGGGCATTTGGGCGTGGAGCTTGGGTTCTGGGATAAGGATTTGTTTGGTAGTTTGGCATTGGAGCTTGGTAATTTGGAAGAGGGCTTTGATATGCTGGAGTTTGTATTTGATATGCGGGGGAAGGTGCTCGATAGCTTGGTTGTACATTAGCGCAGCTGGGAGCGACATTCTGGTAAGGGGAGGAACTTGATAAGCTTGGGGGTAATTTGGATATACGGAGGGAAAATTTTGGGGAATTGGGGGTGGATTCTGATACGACAAAATATGGGCATCTGGATAAGTGGCGGCAGCATTGTAGTGTCCGGAATGATTTGATTATGGACGATAGGCTTGATGAGGTTTTGATGGAGGCTTGGAGCGATCTTGAGGACGTGGTAGGTTTTTGGGGACCTTTCTTCCCCCGTATGAGATAGCGGCAACCTCCTCTCTCTTCTTCCTCACCAGTCTGGAAGATCCAGGCGATGCAGACACTCGGGCTATCTTCCCCGACTTCAGGCCATCTTCGATAGTCTCACCTACTTTGACTATCTCGGAGAACTTGGCGCCGATTAACAAGATGATTCTGTCGTAATATTCGGGCTCCTGCACCAGTACGAACACCTCTACAATCTCCTTTTCTGTCATTGGAGGCCTCACCCTCGCTGCCTCCTTCCTTTATCTGTACGCAAATTCTCAATAGCTCTCTGTGGATTTCTGCTTCATCTTCTCCAAGGAGTACCGATCAGGGACTATCTCGACGTTGTATGCGAATCTGTCAATGAAATCTTTAGCCAGTGTGCTCCAACTGGGCCATTGTCGAGTCTCGTGTGACGTGAACTATTCCAGGGCCTCACCGCACAGGCTCCGGCTGAACAACCTCATCAGCAACGCTTCATCTTTGCCAACTCCTACGAGTTGGTCGCAGTACGCTCTTAGGTGTGCCATGGGGTTGCCCACCCCTCCGAAGGTATCAAACTTCGGGATTTTGAACCCTTCTGGCAGGTTCAAGTCTGGGTGGATGCATAGTTCTGCGTAGCTTAACCCGGCGACGTCTGGAGTTCATTGCAATTCTTTCATTGCCCTTTTGATCTCCTTCTTTATGTCTACCTTCGCTTCTTCCCTTGCCTTCCATTCTCTTTCTTGCTCCTCATAATGGTCCAACTTGGAGCCGTGCACCTTATGCTCGACCGGGACGGGGACTTGGAATGTGGTTTTTTTGGGGAGGGGTGGAGCTATGGAAGGGCTTGGGACGTTCTGTGCAGTTTGATAGTTTTGTGGATAATTTTGGGGATTGGTATTTTGGGTCAAGTGGGGATATGGTGTTTGGGAGTTGAAGGCGATGGGATTTTGGTTCTGGTTTTGGGGTGGTGGGGCTTTCTGAGTGTTTTGGGGGTGTGATGGCATTTGTGGGGGGTTGTTTGGGAGCGGTGGGGGAGTTTGATAGGACACTGAAGCGTACCGGGGGTTTTGGGTCGTCATATCTATCCCAGACGGGTTATGTACGGGCATAGTTGGGTGGTTCTGAGCTGGATCCGAGTTGGACAAGGGGAAATACGTAGGAGGTCTTGCTTCAATGAAATTAGGGCCGAATCCGGGTGGAGGCGTGTCATGCCTTCGCTGCATCTCGACCCTCATATCAGCTATTTGCTGCATCAGTTGCGCAATTAGCTCATTTTGATCTGCCGCGGTGGGCTGAGCCACCACAACATCTGTAAGGCTGACTTCCTCATTGTTGTCTCCCATGGTTGTATTTGCATTTGGTCCGGGGAAGGAATCTGCGGGACCTTTTGATCTGGTGAAGTAGGGGTGATCTGCCAGCTTTTATCGACACAGATCAGTTAAAGGTACCTGAGAGGTAAAACAACTCAAATGCAAATTTGTTAGTGCACATTTAGAGTACAAAATACATAATATCGCATAGAAGGCAGATAAACACACAAGTCGCTTTGTTTGAGGATATTTTAACCCACGAATGAGGAGGGAAATATATATTTGGACAAACAGGAATTTGTTTGTTTAACGCTATCTAGGGAGGGCCGAATCACGTTGAGCTATGGTCTTCTTGCACCTGCTTTTCGATGCCTGTTGACCTTATCTTCGTGTCTTCAGAACACGGAGGAGAATGAAAATTTTCAGCGATAGAGGCCGACCGGGAAAGGCTGCCTACGTATCTCATAAGGAGAATTCAGGCCCAATGTAGTTCAGTTTGGGATGAAATCTTTTCATTCATTCTTTTATTGCGATTACAAGGGAATTGAAAAACAACATTGAAACTCCTAGAAGATAACATTTTGGTGATTTCTCGTCTAGTGGCTGCGTCATTCCTTTTCTTTCAAACAGTCGAAAATGGAGGCTTATAGACGATTTCCTCTTCGTCGTCCTCCTTAATTACTTCATGGTCGAGGCCACTGTTATCTGCTCCCTGGTCACGGGCGAGGTATTTTCCGTCCTTTAGGTTGTTACAGGCCGTTAATTTCTCATCGAGTGACGCACTTCTGGCCAACAACACGACAGTCTCGATATCTATCTTCGCTTCTCTCGCCTTTCCTTCGTGCACCTCCAAACGAAGCATGTTCAACCTTTTTCTTAGGCTTTCAGTCTCCATCTCGACCTCTTTCTTTCTTTTTAACTGCGATGCCATATCTTCATCCAGTGTCACGGCTGCGGCTTTATAGATTGCCGTGGTCATGTCTACTTTGAGTCCCTCCTCCTTAACCTTCTGAATCTCTCGAGTGACTCGCTCGATCTTTCTTCGCAATCGTTCCTCAGTGGGCTCCGTCTGGACGTTTTTGCCTTTGTCCATAGCGGTGATTCACCTTTCCTGAGACGACAGAGAGGCATTTAGGATTTGTGAGATGGATTTTTGCGTGAGAAACTTAAGACTTGGGAATTTTGGTCGGACATTTGGGATAGTGGCTTCCGTATATTCATTGGAATTTTGGCTAGGAGTGGGTTTATGACATCCTCATTCAAAGCAACATAACACATAAACATTTAAACAAATATATCGTGTCCTAAACATGCATGTGACCCTTTTGTGCCAAGGGTAGGCCTAGCGATCTGAAGGATGTATTGCGCCAAGCAATTGTATCCCTGAAACAAGTTTCACTAGATATCATAGCGTTCATTACATAATAAAAATCAAACGGGATACATCTTAGGAAGGGGATGTAGTGCAAATACACATATAAAATCAATCCCACGCAGGGGAGTTAAAGGGTTGACGATCCAGCTCTTCTTCTGGCCTTCTCTACTTCTTCTCAGATAATGCACTTGCTGGTGAACACGTATGGTTCAGCGAACGCGGCTTTGGAAGATGTTGGTACGGCTCGTAAGGTTTTCATCTGCTCATCCAGAATGGTGTCCAAACGCATTAGACAAGTCCTTGTGTCAGCCTATTCTTGTGACGTCACAGCCAAAACTCTCTGATTTTCTAATTCCCGAAGTTGGTACGCTTGCTCCTTTTGTTGAAATTCCTGCTCTTTCTTATGAAATTCTTGCTCCCTTCGGTCAGACTCTTGCTGAAAATGGTACGCGTGAATCTGAAGCCTGGTCTCCACGTCTTCGATTTTCCGACCCGTGCGTGGTGTTGGATCCACTACACCATGCAAATCATTGTGCAACCATGTCTTGTATTCGTCGACATACCCAGCTCCATCCCTGTCTTCGGTGACCTCTCACTTCATGTTGACACGTATGGCCCATTCCTGGAGGATAATTTTAGCGAAAGGTATTTTGTCCTTCTCGTTGTAATTGACTATGAAAGAGCTGGCATCTCCTTGGACGGGTATGATTTTGACTTTCCCAAATTGCCGCATCACTTTCGTCGGGTTGTAAGGACGCATCCCTCTGATGCCGGAAAGGACTAAGAATGGGAGTTTGGCCCCTTGTGCTGCTATCATCTGGGACTTGAAGCTCGGTAACACCCACTGTATGTCTCCTTCTTTCAAATCATAAAACACCCTTGCCCACACATCCCTGGTGGTATGAATTGGAAATTTACGGATACTTAAGTAGAACTCGTAATTATCGAGAGGACTTGTTTGAATCGGTTCGGCCAACTCCTGTGGCTGGGGGTTGTCTCTTTTACATAAATGTTCCGTCAACCACCATTGGAGTAAGATGTTGCAACCTTGGAAAAACGGGAACCCGTTCTTGCAAAGACTCAAGGATCGGTAAATGTCAGACAAGATGACTGGGGCCAAGCAACAGTATTTCTTTTCTTCAGATTTTCTACCGACTCCTCTGAACATGGCATTCACTACCATCACTACCCGGGTGTCAATTTCTTTTCCTTCGTCTTTAGGGAACACCATAGTTCCCAAGAGGCATGCAGAGAAAGCGATAGCTTGAGTTTGTCTCCGGGTACTGTAGTCATGGAACTCTTTCAGGAATAGTCTAAAATAATTTTCGTGCCCCCATCTCTCAAAAAATCTAATTAGTGGAATGTCGCGGGTCTCTAACCAATCTGTATTCACTAGGAATAACATGTCTCTTAGTTCAGTCTTGGTTGGCCTATCTGGCAGGAGAATGTGATGATTGGGACGCTTTTCACTTTTCCCACACGTCCCAATCGAGTCAAGGCAGTCTTTGATTTCTTCTAGTGTGGGCGTTATTTCGACATCTCCAAATCGAAAGACCATCTTCTCATCGTCCCAAAATCGAGTAATGACCTCGATAAACGTGGGCCATACCTTGAAGTTCATTATCGAAGGTAGGTGACCCATGTTGACACCCAATTTCGACCGACTTTTGATCCTTTTTAGGAATACTATTAGATTAAATACGTATTTTAAATTTTAAAATTTTTAGTCGACTTCGCTTGAAAATTATATATTTTAGTATGTTCTACTTTATAAAATTATCGTAGATATTTTTAAAATATTTTAAAATTATTAATGAATTTAAAATGTTTAAAATTTAATTAATTTCTACACTTTCCTTAAAATTATTTAAATTCTAGCCTATTCTATTCCAATTTCTTTCAATTCTAGCCACTTCAATTAAAATTTTATTACAATCATAGCCACCTCTTCCTTTCAATTCTAGCCAATTTTAATTGCAATTTTAGCCATTCCGTATCTAACTCATCTAATTTCAAGAAATCATCTTTTGATCTCATCCGTCTATTTAATTAATAAATCCTAGATCGAATCCTAACCCTTCATCTCTATCTAAACCGACGGTTGTGATTAAATCTCCCATTCTCTTTCTTCAACACCAAAAGACCCTAAAACCTAAAAATTTATTTTCATTCTCTTCCTCCCCCCCTCTCCAAGCCGCCTCTCCTCTCTTCTCTCTTTCTCTGGCAGCGAGCAGCACTGCCGGCAGCCCACGCAGCAGCGCCTGGAGAGGCACACGACGAGCAGCGACCGGCAGGGACAGCAGCAGCACCCAACAGCCGCGGCTCTGGCCAGCGACAGCCACCAGACGAGCAGCGACCGGCAGGGACAGCAGCAGCCCCCAACGCCAACGTCTCTCCTCTCTCTTCTTCTCCGGCGAACAGCGAGAAACCACCAGCCCACCAGCCGCCTACCTCTCCCCTTCTCCCATCGCTTCTATTCTTCTTCTTCTCCCTTTCTCCGTCTCCTTTTGCAGCCAGCAACTAGCGAGACAGCAGCTCGCTCTTCCTCTCTATTTTCCAGCGAAGGCAGCCGCTCAGACGTACCAGCAGCAGATCAAAACCAGCAGCTCCAATCAGCCCCAACAATGACAGGTTTGGCCATATATTCCGGCAAGAACGACATCGAAATCCGGTGAAACTCAAAGACGGATCTTAACAGATCCGTCCAGGTTCGATTTCTCTATTTAGTTTATTATTCAATCTCCTAATGTTATTATCGTGTCAATATATAAAATTTTCAGCATGTTTAATTTGAAAAAATAAGTGGCTTCAACTTGAGTATTTTCGTTTAGCTTCTTTACTTGTCATTTAATCTTAGAGTACGTTCATTGTGATTATGTCATTTGGTCTACCCAAATAATTATCGTTGGAATGAGTTGCCCATATGATTTGATTATCATATATTACCTCTGTAATAAAAAAAATTGGTGATTCATTTTACCTCTCTGTTTTCACTCCGTAATCGATCGTAAACCTTTTGAAAATTAGAATAAGTGGTTATCTAGCTTAATTACGGCATATAATGAAATGTTGTTATAATTGTTTCTTTGTAATTCAATTTTGTTAATACATTATCTGTGATTGACTTCATTCCATCTATCATAACCTATAGAGTTAGAGTGACTTTGTAATTTCGTATTTGAATCACTTGGTTGTCTTATCGGAAATAGTATAATAGTTTGAGTTATAACTTAATTTCAATCCAATTTAATTTATTTAGTTGAGCTCATTAAGCTTAGGATTTGCTTATAGTAAGTATATATTGATCCAATTGTGATTTGTTACGGTGTCTTTTAAATGGTATTTGTTGATTTCTTGTATCCCTTAAAATATTATATTCATCTTTAGTTGATTATTTATTACCTTGATTAACTTTAATATTCTTACATGTTGTATTTTTAGAAAGGTGATATTTAATTAAGTTAAGAGAATTGCATTGATTTCCTACTTGCTTATTTATGGTAAAATAATATTTTCTGATTTTGGCTTCTTTTTATTTAAGGAAAATATATATTACTTTTCTCATTTTTATTACTTGCTTATATTTGGTAAAATATTTAAATAATTTGGCTGATTTGATTTCCTTCAAAATAAGGAAATAGTATTATAATTGATTTCTTAATTTTATTTATTTCCCTTATTAAGTGCACCCCTCTTTGCTATATAAATAAGACCTCTTTTATTCATTAAAAGAAAAAGGGACTCATTTTTATTCACTCTCAATCACAAATTCTCTCATCACTCTCCCTTCTCATTGCTCTCTTGCTACTTTAACAATACTTTGAGAATCCGATAATTATTCAAGGGTTCTTCTTCGCTATTTTATTACTTTGTTCGAGTAAAGGTGAATCAATTTGTTTTGCTTAACGGTTATTTGATTACTCTGACAGGTTTCAAACTTGAAGTTCAAGTTGAAGATTAACTGAAGAAGGATTTATTTATTTGTTTGAATGTATATATATATCTATATATTTTTATATTTTTTTATTCGAATGTTGTAACAATTGTAACCCTAAAGATCATATAATTAATTTATTTGGGGGTCGTCTAAGGGAGGGGGATTTATATGCTTATTTGTTCGTTATAATTTTTTTTTAGAAATCATGCCTATAGGTTTGTCTTTAACCACCTAGATTTAATGTTTATAGGTGTTATAATCTAATCAATTTTCAATTTGCTTGACGCTTTTGTTAATAAGTCTTAAAAAAATATATAACTAGATTCCATTAATTTCTTAATGTTAAAATCAAATCTTAATAATCTAGTAGGTTGTTAGATGTTAAAAATATGTTATAAATTTTCATTTGTCTTATCACGTAGAAACTATGCCTAAGTATTAAGTTGTTCATATCATTTACAAAATCATGAATATATATGTTACTCTGTTTTTTTAAAAACACCTAGAAATCATGTCTATAGAATTGTAAATAAACTCTTAGCATATCCATAAAAATAAAATTTGTTTGTGCATATTTGTGTCCTTCCCCCAAAATTGATTAATATTAATCTTATTTGTCTTCCTCATTCATGATGCAATATGTTTTTATATATATATATATATATAATACTAAATTAGAATCATTTCATGCATATAGCAAATTACTTGGCTTTAAAAAATATTTCATATCAAAACCTTGCAACATAATTTTCTTAAAAAAGTCATTATTCAATCTTTCTTTAAACTTTGGATTGATTATGACATTGTTTATTTTGAAAATAAATTATAAGCACTATCTCCTAACCTATCGTTAGTGGGAAAGTCAAAGGAACTACGAGGTCTAGTTCCAATTTTTTTACCCGACGCGTCCCCGGAAGTATCACCTACCCATGGATTTCAAAAGAAATTATGTGCATTTATATGTAAATGTTTATGTGCCTATGTGTGAACTAAATCTTTTAAATCATTTTTCAAAACATAACTTTTTTTTAGACCGACCTCAAATCAAAATTGTTTCTATGGTGGAGGAGCACGATCAACAATATCGTGGCATCATCCCTATAAAGAAACAAACATTTTTTTAAAATAAAAATTCATATTCAAACTTGTTCAATTTTCAAACCTTTACTTTCTCACATATCAACTGTTACAAATTTTATTGATAGCATAGTCTTACATGCTTAAATGTAAATAAAACTTGATTGTTTATTTATTGCTATCACCTAGCCTTGCATGTTTAAATTAATAAAATAGCCTTAATTGTTTTATACTTGTTATCACTTAGCAAGCATATTAATGAATAATAATGAAGTGACCTTGATTGCTACTTGTAACCCCCATATAGATTGCATGAGATACGGCCGGGACCCATACTTGTGGACCTCGAGGGATGCCTAACACCTTCCCCTCGAGGTAATTTGAACCCTTACCCTAATCTCTGGCTCGTTGACCTTAGTTAGACTTAATTAGGTTAGATAGGTGCCCTAACGCGCCTTAATTCGTTAGGTGGCGACTCCAAAAACTCAAAATCCCAAAAGAGTTGTTAGGTCGTGCACAAAACCCGTTTTCTGCGAAAATGGGGCGCGACAGAATGGCGACTCCGCTGGGGATATTAGGTTCTTACCATTACGTGTTTCATGTTTATTTATGTGGGGTTTACTTTATATTATTTATTTTGTTATTTGCTAGGTGTTCATCATATTTAGTTATCATTTTGTTGTCTTGTTTACTATGTTTTTTTTCATGTTCCAACCCTTTTCCCCATTCTTATTTGTTTATTACCATGTTTCACATTCCCCCGTTTCCCTTATTTGTTTACTACATTTAATCCCCTATCCTCTTTCCTTATTTGTGTGATTTTTATTTTTACACCTTTATATGTTTAAATTCTTTTTATTTATTTATGCTTATTTATTTATTGTTTTATAAAATGCTTCTATGTTATCACTTTTCAATTTAAATGCTAAGTGTTTATTGCTTTGATAACTGACGTTCCGCTCATATTTCCCCCAATTGGGACTCTCTCCTTTTTTATTTTTCGTGATGTTGTGCCTTTGCACCTCTCACAACTACTCCAATTCTATTCAAATACCATTATAGAGAGTCGGCATATGCGTGGACGTAGTGGATAGTTTTACTACCGCGAAACCACGAGCCTCTCGCATAGAATCCGTCTCAAGTCCGTGTCAAGACAACTCTTAGAAGTCCTTGTTAGGTCATACATGCTGCATAAACCCTAGGTGGTTTGACCCTTGGCGTCAATCCATATAATTAGTAGCCACCCTATTGTCTAAAGGGCCCCAACACCCTTCAGACAAATTGCATATTTATGTGTCAATTTGATCATCATATTTTAAATCAAGTCATTATGTCAAAATGGAGTTAAAAGCTTTCTTCGACTCTAAACTTCAAACTGGCAATGTATAACTTGAATCAATTATGTGTCTTATTCTATTAACTGTTATAATTGTCTCACTTTGAAGGTATTGTGTCATTCATTTGAAATTATAATTTTGGCTCACTGTATAATAACTGGCTTTTATGTTTGATTTGCTTCTTTGACTAAAGGTTGTCTAGTATTTGGATTTTGGCTCGACTAAGAACCCGCAACATGACAAATATGTTCAACCTTCGAAAAAATCACCCATCTTCTCGTCCAACACAAAGTACCTTTTGGACCATCTCTCCTCATCCTATTCCTACTCACACCCTCTCTCAACAAAGGTCTCCAACACGCCTCAACTTTGATTCTTCACAATATGAGGGAATAGGTGACGAAATAGAGAAGTCTAAGCTAGATGCACTGCAGCGAAAAATGCATGACTTGGAGAAAAAGGTGAATGGAGGATTAAACTCAATACCTACTCATGACTTAAGGTATAAAAATTTATGTCTACACTCAGGAGTTGAATTGCCGTCGGGATTTAAAATTCCAAAATTCAACATGTTCGACGGACGTGGGGATCCAATGGCACATCTCAAAGATTTTTGCAGCAGGCTAGTTGGCTTAGAAAACAATGAACCTCTCCTAATGAGGTTATTTATTCAAAGCTTATCAGGAATAGCCTTCACTTGGTACGTCAAACAAGACTTTGACAAATGGCTCGCATGTGAAGACATGGGTCGAGACTTTGTGGAACAATATAGGTTTAATAAAAAGGTTGACCCTACAATGTTAAATTTGATCAAGTTGAAGAAATTAAGTCATGAATCTTTTGAGGAATATGTCATACGATGGAGAATGGAAGCCTCCAAGATACGTCACTTACCGCATGAAGAGGAGTTGGTCCAAACTCTCATCAGATCACTTGAGGGTATATACTACAAAACCCTATTCTTTGCTGGTATTCAAAGTTTCGATAGTCTAATTTGAATTGGAAAAGAGTTAGAATATGGCATTCAGTCTGGAAGAACTGGTGATACACAAAAATCTTTTCAAGTCTTGAAAGACTCATAAGATGAAAGGAACGAAGATGCATCCACCTATATACCTCCGAAACAAAGAAATCAGAATATTGAGCAAATTCATGCTATTCTTGAGCCTTCCAACCCTCAGGTATCTCAACATAAGGTGAGGAAACCTCGTGTCTTCACTCCTTTAAGGAAACTTTGACTGACATTTTTCAGAGATTATGGGCTAAAGGACTTCTAAGACCAATAAATGGATGGATTCCCAAGCACTCTACTTCAAACTTTGATCTATCCAAAAATTGTGCCTATCATTCAAACATTCAAGGTCATGACACCGAAGAATGTGCAGCATTGAGAAATAAGATTCAGAATATGATTGAAAAAGGAAAAATTATAGTGCAACAAGGACCACAAAACAACAATTGCAATACTTCTATGGCGAATACATTCATCGTTCAAGGAGATCCTACGAAGATGTACATTAGGCACTTGAAAAGGAAGCGTAAATCACATCAGAGAAAGTGATAAAAAAAACAAGACTCTTATGAATAAAGTTGGCTTTATTGTTCTCAGACCTTATGCCCAAAGCCTTCCCCATTCCTTTCATTTTTCTTGTAATTCTGAACTACGTTTGACCTGATTTCCTTTTGGATACGTAGGCAACCCTTGATGGGTCCGGTCTCTATCAAATAAATTTTCTTTCTTTCCCATGGTCATTCAAAACACTTCTTTACAAATTCAAATCTAGGCTAATTGACAATTCATGAACATATTTGGCACTTGAATTCGAAGTTGAGCCTTAATGTCCAAATACAAGACAATCACTTTCTTTGGAACTTACAATTTTTCTTTGAGTGAAGCAGGATCAAAAATTCCCCCACTAATAAACTGGGGCAGAATTTTTGAGGAAACCTCAAAAATTTTCACAGAGATATTTAACAAAGTGAGTATATATCTTATACTCTAAACTGGGGCAGAAATTTTTGAGAAATCCTCAAAAATTTCATCACAAGGGAATGCAACTCTAAAGGCAAGCACAGGTATGACCATCTCTCGCCTTTTGAATTTACGATTTTTCTCTGGATGCAGGAATAAATTATATATGAGCGTACTGTCATATTTAGGAACTACTATGTAAGTCATACTATCCTCGGATTATTTTTTGAAGAGGCTATTATCAACTTTTTTCTACGACTGACTGAATATATATTTAAGCTCTCCCGCCTTATTATAATATGATATTTAGGCTTTTCCGCCTTACAATAGGATGTTTAGGCTCTTCCGCCTTACAATAGGATTTTAGGCTCTTCCGCCTTACAATAGGATGTTTAAGCTCTCCCGCCTTATTGCAATATGACATTTAGGCTCGTCTGCCTTACAATACGACATTTAGGCTCGTCTGCCTTACAATACGACATTTAGGCTCTTCCGCCTTACAATAGGATATTTAGGCTCTTCCGCCTTACAATAGGATGTTTAGGCTCTTCTGCCTCACAATAGGATGTTTATGCTCTTCCGCCTTACAATAGGATATTTAGGCTCGTCTGCCTTACAATACGACATTTAGGCTCGTCTGCCTTACAATACGACATTTAGGCTCTTCCCCCTTACAATAAGATGTTTAGGCTCTTCCGCCTTACAATAGGATGTTTAGGCTCTTCCGCCTTACAATAGGATGTTTAGGCTCGTCTGCCTTACAATACAACATTTAGGCCCTTCCGCCTTACAATAGGATGTTTAGGCTCTTCCGCCTTACAAATAGGATGTTTAGGCTCGTCTGCCTTACAATACGACATTTACTCTCGTCTCTCCTTACAACAATACATTTTGCTTATATTATTATATGTTTATACTATCAAATATTTTGGAGTTTGACGTTATTCTTCAGAGATGGGTTTCAATCCTTCAAGAAGTTAAAGACTATCAAGGCTTGCACTACGCCTCAAACAGATACGCTTTTTACCACCTCTTGCCTATTTAGAACTCATATTTTATTATTATTGGTCATACTTTATCTATTTATAAGCTAACATTTTATCAAGAATTTGCAGATATGTTCGATCGCCCTTGATTACAATTATCATGCTATCATCTATCACAACGAGGACCCTATCAATTCTCCGTTCTTCAAACCCCGAGCTTCGCTCAAAGGCTGATAGCCTTACTCTATCATGCTCTTCCTGCTTATCTGTCACGCTCTTCTAGCCTCTCAATCTCTCTTTTCTCGCTACTCTATTCTTATCCATTCAAGCCGATATCGTGCCTTTCAAATACCTTAGCGCTCTTTCAATTTTTAAGAGTTTCATTTGCTCTTGAATCTAGAACTACACACGACCTGATTCTCGTATAACCAGAGATATGTAGGCGACTTAAAACCAAAGTCTCGGTCGTACCCTTTTTCAACTCTATATCGTTTCAATTGATCCGCTGACATCTGTCGTCGGTCGGACAAAATCGGCTACTAAGTCAACGTTGGTTGCCTGACAATTCATTCTTCATTCTCAATCAACCAAGGGGCAGCTGTTGACACCCAATTTTGATCGACTTTTGATCCTTTTTAGGAATACTATTAGATTAAATACGTATTTTAAATTTTAAATTTTTAGTCGACTTTGCTTGAAAATTATATATTTTAGTATGTTCTACTTTATAAAATTATCGTAGATATTTTTAAAATATTTTAAAATTATTAATGAATTTCAAATGTTTAAAATTTAATTAATTTCTACACTTTCCTTAAAATTATTTAAATTCTAGCCTATTCTATTCCAATTTCTTTCAATTCTAGCCACTTCAATTAAAATTTTATTACAATCATAGCCACCTCTTCCTTTCAATTCTAGCCAATTTTAATTGCAATTTTAGCCATTCCGTATCTAACTCATCTAATTTCAAGAAATCATCTTTTGATCTCATCCGTCTATTTAATTAATAAATCCTAGATCGAATCCTAACCCTTCATCTCTATCTAAACCGACGGTTGTGATTAAATCTCCCATTCTCTTTCTTCAACACCAAAAGACCCTAAAACCTAAAAATTTATTTTCATTCTCTTCCTCCCCCCTCTCCAAGCCGCCTCTCCTCTCTTCTCTCTTTCTCTGGCAGTGAGCAGCACTGCCGGCAGCCCACGCAGCAGCGCCTGGAGAGGCACACGACGAGCAGCGACCGGCAGGGACAGCAGCAGCACCCAACAGCCGCGGCTCTGGCCAGCGACAGCCACCAGACGAGCAGCGACCGGCAGGGACAGCAGCAGCCCCCAACGCCAACGTCTCTCCTCTCTCTTCTTCTCCGGCGAACAGCGAGAAACCACCAGCCCACCAGCCGCCTACCTCTCCCCTTCTCCCATCGCTTCTATTCTTCTTCTTCTCCCTTTCTCCGTCTCCTTTTGCAGCCAGCAACTAGCGAGACAGCAGCTCGCTCTTCCTCTCTATTTTCCAGCGAAGGCAGCCGCTCAGACGTACCAGCAGCAGATCAAAACCAGCAGCTCCAATCAGCCCCAACAATGACAGGTTTGGCCATATATTCCGGCAAGAACGACATCGAAATCCGGTGAAACTCAAAGACGGATCTTAACAGATCCGTCCAGGTTCGATTTCTCTATTTAGTTTATTATTCAATCTCCTAATGTTATTATTGTGTCAATATATAAAATTTTCAGCATGTTTAATTTGAAAAAATAAGTGGCTTCAACTTGAGTATTTTCGTTTAGCTTCTTTACTTGTCATTTAATCTTAGAGTACGTTCATTGTGATTATGTCATTTGGTCTACCCAAATAATTATCGTTGGAATGAGCTGCCCATATGATTTGATTATCATATATTCCCTCTTAATGTAATAAAAAAAATTGGTGATTCATTTTACCTCTCTGTTTTCACTCCGTAATCGATCGTAAACCTTTTGAAAATTAGAATAAGTGGTTATCTAGCTTAATTACGGCATATAATGAAATGTTGTTATAATTGTTTCTTTGTAATTCAATTTTGTTAATACATTATCTGTGATTGACTTCATTCCATCTATCATAACCTATAGAGTTAGAGTAACTTTGTAATTTCGTATTTGAATCACTTGGTTGTCTTATCGGAAATAGTATAATAGTTTGAGTTATAACTTAATTTCAATCCAATTTAATTTATTTAGTTGAGCTCATTAAGCTTAGGATTTGCTTATAGTAAGTATATATTGATCCAATTGTGATTTGTTACGGTGTCTTTTAAATGGTATTTGTTGATTTCTTGTATCCCTTAAAATATTATATTCATCTTTAGTTGATTATTTATTACCTTGATTAACTTTAATATTCTTACATGTTGTATTTTTAGAAAGGTGATATTTAATTAAGTTAAGAGAATTGCATTGATTTCCTACTTGCTTATTTATGGTAAAATAATATTTTCTAATTTTGGCTTCTTTTTATTTAAGGAAAATATATATTACTTTTCTCATTTTTATTACTTGCTTATATTTGGTAAAATATTTAAATAATTTGGCTGATTTGATTTCCTTCAAAATAAGGAAATAGTATTATAATTGATTTCTTAATTTTATTTATTTCCCTTATTAAGTGCACCCCTCTTTGCTATATAAATAAGACCTCTTTTATTCATTAAAAGAAAAAGGGACTCATTTTTATTCACTCTCAATCACAAATTCTCTCATCACTCTCCCTTCTCATTGCTCTCTTGCTACTTTAACAATACTTTGAGAATCCGATAATTATTCAAGGGTTCTTCTTCGCTATTTTATTACTTTGTTCGAGTAAAGGTGAATCAATTTGTTTTGCTTAACGGTTATTTGATTACTCTGACAGGTTTCAAACTTGAAGTTCAAGTTGAAGATTAACTGAAGAAGGATTTATTTATTTGTTTGAATGTATATATATATCTATATATTTTTATATTTTTTTATTCGAATGTTGTAACAATTGTAACCCTAAAGATCATATAATTAATTTATTTGGGGGTCGTCTAAGGGAGGGGGATTTATATGCTTATTTGTTCGTTATAATTTTTTTTTAGAAATCATGCCTATAGGTTTGTCTTTAACCACCTAGATTTAATGTTTATAGGTGTTATAATCTAATCAATTTTCAATTTGCTTGACGCTTTTGTTAATAAGTCTTAAAAAAAAAATATAACTAGATTCCATTAATTTCTTAATGTTAAAATCAAATCTTAATAATCTAGTAGGTTGTTAGATGTTAAAAATATGTTATAAATTTTCATTTGTCTTATCACGTAGAAACTATGCCTAAGTATTAAGTTGTTCATATCATTTACAAAATCATGAATATATATGTTACTCTGTTTTTTTAAAAACACCTAGAAATCATGTCTATAGAATTGTAAATAAACTCTTAGCATATCCATAAAAATAAAATTTGTTTGTGCATATTTGTGTCCTTCCCCCAAAATTGATTAATATTAATCTTATTTGTCTTCCTCATTCATGATGCAATATGTTTTTTTTATATATGTATATAATACTAAATTAGAATCATTTCATGCATATAGCAAATTACTTGGCTTTAAAAAATATTTCATATCAAAACCTTGCAACATAATTTTCTTAAAAAAGTCATTATTCAATCTTTCTTTAAACTTTGGATTGATTATGACATTTTTTATTTTGAAAATAAATTATAAGCACTATCTCCTAACCTATCGTTAGTGGAAAAGTCAAAGGAACTACGAGGTCTAGTTCCAATTTTTAAACCTGACGCGTCCCCGGAAGTATCACCTACCCATGAATTTCAAAAGAAATTATGTGCATTTATATGTAAATGTTTATGTGCCTATGTGTGAACTAAATCTTTTAAATCATTTTTCAAAACATAACTTTTTTTTAGACCGACCTCAAATCAAAATTGTTTCTATGGTGGAGGAGCACGATCAACAATATCGTGGCATCATCCCTATAAAGAAACAAACATTTTTTTAAAATAAAAATTCATATTCAAACTTGTTCAATTTTCAAACCTTTACTTTCTCACATATCAACTGTTACAAATTTTATTTATAGCATAGTCTTACATGCTTAAATGTAAATAAAACTTGATTGTTTATTTATTGCTATCACCTAGCCTTGCATGTTTAAATTAATAAAATAGCCTTAATTGTTTTATACTTGTTATCACTTAGCAAGCATATTAATGAATAATAATGAAGTGACCTTGATTGCTACTTGTAACCCCCATATAGATTGCATGAGATACGGCCGGGACCCACACTTGTGGACCTCGAGGGATGCCTAACACCTTCCCCTCGAGGTAATTTGAACCCTTACCCTAATCTCTGGCTCGTTGACCTTAGTTAGACTTAATTAGGTTAGATAGGTGCCCTAACACGCCTTAATTCGTTAGGTGGCGACTCCAAAAACTCAAAATCCCAAAAGAGTTGTTAGGTCGTGCACAAAACCCGTTTTCTGCGAAAATGGGGCGCGACAACCCAAGTAAAGCGAGATTTCCCTCTTCTGACACTCCTTAAGATTGCCCCAACATACTCGAAGAATATCGGGCGCCTGGGTGACCATCTTGAAGAGTAGGAACTGACACGACATCTACAAAAACATACAACTAGTTATTTTTCAATCCTCCCGATACAACACTCAGTTAAACACGCAATACATCCTTCAAATTCAAACACATAAGCATGAACGTCCTATCGAGCCGTAGGCTCTTTGGACTCAAGGTGGTCTTTCCTAATGGGCCCAACACTCCTTGGGTATTGGGTCGTCTTAGGCTAATGCGCTATTTTTTCGGTAAATAAAAAAAGATACATATTTTATCCAAGTAAATGCAGAATAACAAGCAACCCTATATGATCCCAAAATGAAAAATGCAAATTATACTTATGCATAAGAGAAAAGCATAACGAATAGATAGCCACCCCCCTTTGACTTAGTATAGGTAGAATGTCGTATCCCAACAAATTATGCCACTATTTTCAATACATTAAAGGCCATTATGCAAGGTAAATCCAATACAAGGAAATAAACGAGAAGATTAACGATTTCTAAGGCCAGAAACAACTTCAAGATAAGCATTCACCTGTACCTTCAAAACCCGACAATACTCCTGAATACACAACTTCTAAAAAAAAACTTGAAACCTTCATAAACAACACTAAACAGTAAAGGGACAACATATAACCCTCCTTACAAAATCAACAAAACAAAACTCAAACAGACTTAGACAAAGTAAAAGGAGAACAAACTCAAATGAGCATCGTGTGAACGACCTCTTGATGAAAATTGTCGAACCCGATAGTTTAACACCACCTTTAAATAACCATACGAAACGATGACAAACGAAAGAAAAACTTAGGACAGAGCAAGATGTTAACAGAGAACTAACACGACAAAACAATCTTCATGTCAAACAACTTCACGACTATGCTTCATCTCACGAAAAAGCTAACCAGTAAAAGAAGGACTGCCGAAAAGATGCCGAAAGAAACAGAACAGCGGGGCCATCATATTGGCTGCGAATCCCGTAAGTTTTGACTCGATAGTGCGACTACGTCGATGAAACCTCTAAAGACGTATATGTCATACCAAATGCTATCGAATAAGTGGCGAGTAACAGCCGACTTAGCATAGATATGAGAGGAGGAAAGCAAAGCATGAAGAAGTAAGCGAAAACATGGATACATGCAAATCGATACGCGATAAAAACGACAGGCCATGTGCACTTAAAGTTTAACTATTTTGCCATGTTCAATCCAACACAACACGCACGACCAGCCGAGATATTAACAGCCAACCCCAAACACTAAAGCAATGGAAATTTCATTTTTCGAAACAGAACAAACAGGACGAGGGAATAATATGGAACAGGGGGATTACCTATTCGAAAACAGCGAACCGGGGACGACGACGAGCTGGTGTGATCGACTCCACCACACAAACACGAATGGAGCTCTGTTTCAGGTAGAATATCTCTCCGAAACTGGGTTCCAGAGGCAACTCGACAGCAACCTCGACTTAAAGAGACGCTGCGCAACTCCACAAAATTTCTTCGACAATTTTTTTTTCCAACCCAACCGTCCTTCTACAACAAAACAGAAAAGGAAATAGGATACTCTCTCGAATTTTATCTCAAACCTTTGTGATGGAACTCAAAAAATCAATTCCCAGAGAAATCGTCCAACTAAAAATCTCTCGACCAAAAATTCCAACCTAAACTTTAGACACGAAGTTTCTAACTGTTCTTCTACACGAGCAGAAAACAAACAATAAAGTTTCTTTAAAGAACTTTTCACCGAGGATTTCCCACTTTGAAAAATCTGACCCCGTTTTTGGAGATGGGTGGGGGTTTATTTAGAAGGGGAATTTAGGTTTTCGAAGAGAGAGGCGAGATCCACGAATTTTGGCCCATTTCAGACTCGAATTTGAAATTCGAAATCCTTTCCCTTAAAGGAGTAACACCCTTTTCCTGCAAATTCGACTCCATTACGAAAGAAGAAGGGGAGAATGGACGGTTGGGATCGATTGAGCATCCTTGGTGAGCGAGGTGGCTTCATCTCAAGGTCACAAGGACGAAAGCCTGTCGCGTGCTCACTGCGAGTCTGTGTAAGGAGGAGCAGAGCGCAGGTTTCCGTTGCCATGCTCGTCCAAGTGCGATGGGGAGAGGAGAAGAGAGATGGGAGGGAGTTTGGGGAGAGAGGAACCCGTGAAGGAGACGAGGGGGTCGGGGATTTCGCGTGGGGGAAGGGGTTTCCGTTTATGGGAGCTTGCTTTTTCTGGGTTTTTTGGCGTTTATCCGGAAATGGCCTCTGTTTTTTCTTGAAATTTGGGGTCGTGTATGGGGTCTGAGGGAGGAAGAAAGGGGAAAGGGATTCGGGTCGGGTCGGAGCGGGTTCCGGGTCGGGTTATAAGTTTAATGGGTTTGGGGTTTAAATGGTTAGGGCCGTTTGAGAAATTGTGTCGGATTTAAAGAAAATAAAAAGGGGCTATTGGGCTGTCCGGGATTGGGCTATGGGTTTTTATTGGGTTGGGTTGAAAAGAGTTGGAAAGAGATGGGGTGGGCTGTCTCGGAATTACTTTGGGTTATTTTAAAGGAAAAATTACTAAAATACACTACTTTAATTTATTTAATTTCATTAATTCCCTACTGATGTATTAAAATACAAAAATCCCTTTTTTTTTATCCCAAATGATACTAATTAAATTTTATACATTAAAATATTAAAAAGGCAATATTTACCTTACCAAGGTAAATCAGAATTTACCTTCATATTTACCTTTCCCCCAATTAAACACCTTCCCAAATTACCTACTCCCAAGATTTCCACCCCCTCCCTCCCCCAAAAATCTTCTCCTAATTTTCTTCCACTGATTTCAATTAAAATTTGTGAATCAAATTTGAAATTCGAATAATTGTAAGGATTATTATCAATACTCTTCTGAATTTGAGTCCTAAATCAAGTATATCATCATCCTTATTACGTTTTTCAATTTTTTCTCATTTTCTTTTTGTATTTTTAGTGATGGTATATCATCATCCACATTGTTATTTTTCAATTTTTTTCCGTTTTTTTATATTTTCTGTGATTATTGTTCAAAATTTTTTATTGATTTCATAATCAAATTCCTGTTGTTGCATCGAAATTTATTATCTCTTCAACACCTTTATCTGAAGTATCAATGCATAAAGGATAAGTTCCGAACCCAGTCTCATGTTTCTTAATTTCTACATACAATAATACACCCATATCATTTCGAATACACAATGGAGACGAATTTCCTTCAACAACATACCTAATATCTATATTTTTTTTTGAATCGTCAATACCCAACTCAGCCGCAATTGTTGAAATAAGATTCATGAACGAAATATTTTCACCAACCA
The DNA here is from genome assembly GCA_032847665.1 of Solanum chilense. Classification (NCBI taxonomy): domain Eukaryota; kingdom Viridiplantae; phylum Streptophyta; class Magnoliopsida; order Solanales; family Solanaceae; genus Solanum; species Solanum chilense. The sequence continues at coordinate 7,637,988 of CM064965.1, forward strand.
CTATTCCATCACTTTTGTATCGCTCGTACATAACATTACTTTCCCATATTCCAGAATGTCGCAACAAGATCGAAATATTCATATTTGAAAAATCAGAATTGGCCTTTCAGAGTTTTTTAAAGCAGAATAGTGTTATTTTTTTTCCTGATTTTGAATGACTATTTTAAAAATTTTAAATTGAATAAAATTGAGTGTAGTAATTTGGAAGCAATTTTCACGGTGATTTGGTTTCAAAATTAACATAAATAAAGGGGAGGAAAATATAAAAATTAAATGATTATTTAATGTAGTAATTTCTGAAGCAATTAACACGGTCAATTAGTTACAAAAGGGAAATCAATTACCCTTGATTTTAGCTAAAACAGTTACATAAAAAATAAATTCAGTCATTTATATTCATTTATATTTAAGTATCATTTCTGTTTTATAAAGTATCCAAAATTCTTAAAATAAGGGATTTCTGGTAAATATTGATATTATAGGGATAGAACGTAATTTATCATTTATAGTATGTCATTTGCCTAATTTATACTATTTTAAATTGGGTCTTTAATCCTAAAATAAAAAGGAATGGAAGAGAGTGGGCTTGGGACTGCTGAGGATTATTGGGCTGGGAGTAATATTTAAAAAGGGCCTGGGGAATTAGGGAGAATTTGTTTGAACGGCCCAAACTAAATCAAGTTAAGTTTAAGATGGTTTAATGAATATCCAAGTTTGGTCAAACCTAAAATAAAAATGAATCCGTATCAATTAATTAACGAGCTTCTTTATTTAATAATTATAAAAATCGTAAAAAGGTGATTCAAAAGTATAATCGTAATTTAATTTAACTAGTTTGATAAAACATTTAAATGCATATTTTGATTGTTTTTGGGATAAGCACAAGATATACTACTTATATACATAATTACGTAAAACACACATTATCGAAAGTTATGTTAAACGTATTCGAAGTAACATAAAATTCATGTATTATATTATTTAATTTTTGCAAAAATTTATAAAATTAATTAATTAAAAAAAATTGAAAAACTTACGAAGCTCGATAATTAATTTACGCCGACGTGAGTCAAAATTGGGTGTCAACAATAATTTCAATTTCAATTTTAATTTCACACTACAATCACAAATGGACCAAAAAAGAAATAATAAATCGAACCCATATCAACAACACCCCAAATCATGTAAAGCTCACTCACAATAATCCTAAAATAGGAGCAAAAAAAAAAAACTTTACTATGTAAATGTTAATCTCACTAATCTTGAGCCCTAATTATATAACAAATATCACAAAATCAAAGAAAGAAGACTGCAATCTCAAAAACATGAACCATTATTGTTATAGATTTGCACCTCTTAGCCCTAAATCAAATGAAGAAATATGCAAAAAAAAGACGAATAAATTGGTAAAGATGGTTATGAGGTTGTGAGTGTGATAGAAAAGATAATGAAAATGAAGAAATATGATAAAGTAGATTGTGTGGGTGTAGATTTATGACAAAAAAATAAAGCTAAAAAATAATAAAAATGGAGCAATACAATGAGAAGTGAATGGGGAAGATGACAGGAAAGTTGTGGAGGTTTGCATTTTTCTTTAGATTTGGCAAGTATTTTATTTAATTTTTTGGGGTAAAAAGATCACATGTTATTTATTCATTGGTTACTTTGTCATGTATTTTAATTCTTATTTTTTCTCTTTAATATAGTAGACTTTTAATGAGTTGGCATGATATAATTGGACATTCAATTCACGTGTACGCGCTTGGTTAATACGCACTTGAAGTCAACATGTGCTATTGAAAAAAAATGTCAAAATGACACAATGTAATATGACAATGAGGTGTCTAAAATGAACAAAGTCTAGTTAAAGTGTCTAAGTGAAAATTGCTGCCAAGTTTAGGGGCCACCGACGAGTTATACCTATTAGATTTAGCATGGGTGTGGCGGGACTCATAAGGACCATGCAAATTTGACATCATCCTCACCTTGCTCCAGTACTAATAGTCCTTTGTGAGTGCAACACACATGTACCTTTTTGTTTGTTTTGGATCGTTTTATTTGGGTGGTGCCCATTGAATTCACTAAGTACCATACCATCGGTTGGCTCACCTGGATGTCAAGTCTTTCCCTGCCATCAACTCAACATTATCATCACCTGCCAGATAAGGTAAAAAACTCGACCTTACTAAACAACCGAGAAAGTCCATTTCTATCTTATTAGATACATGGACATACAAGAGAATATATAAGGGAGCTTTCAAACTTTTCTTACAAGTGAATTCGCAAATACATAATAAATCTCGTTTGCCTTCCTTGTCTCTCTCCAATCTCGCTTATCACTCTCCTACATATCTGATACTTCAGAGTCGTGTGAAACACATCAGTTGCATATAGATACACATGAGTATTATCTCCTACTATACATGTATGTGTATAAATCTAATGTGATTCATATGTATCTGATATATTTTTTGCTCGTCTTCCTTACCATATCGCTCGCCTCTTTTCCTATTTTTATGTATCATATTGTAAAATTACGTATATTTTTCTAAATATATAATAATAAACTCTTTATTAGTGATAAGATATGTACTATTTTAAAGATAATAATAATAATAATAATATAAAATAGTAAAGTATGTTTAATTATATAGTTTTGCGTAAATACCTATTTTCAACCTCTATACAATCAAATATAAATGACTATTTTTGTCATTTTCTCTTTAGATAAAGACACATTTTGGCTTGTTTCACTATCATGTGATTTGAATAAATAAAAAAAGAAAAAAACAAGTGCTATTCATGTGATGTCACAAGAAAGAGAAGTAGGAGTAGTACATGAAAACTTGACAAGGCAACATATATAGCTAATTGATCCACAACCATCTCACACAATATAATTGGTTTAATTAGCATTTTATAAAATTTATTATTTCATAAGACTCTAAAGTGACGTCCTTTTAATCTTCCCACATTTTTAGATAAAATAAACACAAAATACTTTCACTTTCATATCTAGTATAAAAAACTATTATATGTATTTTTGTCATTTTCTCTTACATAGACTTTGACTACTTTTTCCATACATGTGATGCTCTTAAAAGAGAGAGAGAGAAAGAAACTAACTTCCATTCATGAAATGTCACAAACAATAAAAAAGAGTACATAAAAACTTGACAACAAAGCAATAAAAAACAAAATCTCATGCATAAAGATCCAAGAGAAGTTGTGATTAAGAGGCAACTTCATTAACAATATCTTGTAGTTTTCTTTCTAATACTTCACAACATATTAGTCCCATCATGTTGTAAAAAGACTTGAGATCAGATAATTGTTCCACAGACATTTTCCCCATTATCTTTCTAGCTAACCCTTCTCTCTCCTCATTCATCTTTAATTTCTCTAAGTAAGAACATCCATTTCTTATTGTGGCTCCCATCTCAATTAACCTTGTCTCTTGTTGGATACTCAATGCTGTGTTTGACTACAATATTACATAATCAACCACAATCAAAGATTAGTATGTAAGTTATATAAATGGCGAGCGTAAGTTTAATCACGTATAAATAATATAATTTTTTGTTAAAAGAGATTGAAATGAATTTGAACATATCTGACCTACCTAACTAGCGTAAATTAAATCATGTATAAACAATAAAAAAAATTCTAATGAATTTGAATATGTTGATCCTACCAGACTCCGCCTAGCTACTATTAGATTACTTAAAGGATATCTATAAATAGATCTTTTTGAAATATATTAAATTCACATATATTTTTTAACTGTGAACATGTCATCTGTTATAACAAGTATATATAATTAAATTACATTAGCAAAGATATTCGTGACAAGATGGAGTAACCTTTATGGCAGATAAAATGAAGTGAGGGGTAAGGCTAACAAAAATGAGTTTGATACGGAGAGGTGATTAGAAATAATACATGATATAACTTTAACTTATCGAGGACTTAATTTTAAATAGGAAAGAATGAAGGTCACAAATTAAAATAGAAAGATATTAAAAATGTATGTATATATGTAAAATTTAAACTCATTTAGGATTTTTGATCACAATCTTGATACAAATTGAAGTAGTGATGGACTTATATCAATTATTATAATCACTGAATTTTATAAAATAATTTTTTTATATATACCTCTAGGAACTCTGCCCCAGCATCCAAGTCAGGTTCTTTTGATGGATGCATCTGGCTGCTTCCTTCATATATATTCCTAGCAAGAGAAAAACTTCTAACTATAATTTTCCTCTTTTTTTCCATTTCTTGATTAAGCTTTATGGGTTTTTGGACACTTGTTGATAACTTCTTGTTGTAAGCAACTACAGCTTTCACAAACTCCTGCAAATTAAATAACTTTCAACTAACTCATAAGATATAAGTCAAAAAAGAGTAAAAAAATCCTACCCAAAACATCAATCATTTATTTAGTAGCCGGTCAGAATTATAAAAGTATTAATATGACAGATATTAGTTATGCAGGTATTAATTATCTTATCACTTATTCTTCATAATATAATACACATAATTTATACATGTATTAGCTATACGAAATCATATACTATATTAATTTTATTCATCAATAGCTTGTTTCTTACCTAGCAACGTAACATTTTATAACTTATATAGAAATTAATACATGAATAAGTTGCTTCTTTACTAGCTATCATTCGAAATAATATTAATATGTCACAACAAGTAACCTGCTATATTTTTTTATAGTTATTAATCACATTTATCCATAGTCATCTTTTATGTGATCTGATTATGTAAAAATTCAATCAAACACTATCGTTGTATTAAAGAATTGTCACAGAACATACGGTACAATAAAAGAGACATTTAGTGGCTATAAAAGATTAAGCTATACTTGAGTTAATATCATTGTATCAAAAGTCACAGAGTTTTTTAAGTAAAAATTATATAAAGTGTTAGTTAGTTATAAATACTCATATTATATTACTATCGCTTAATGTAATATAGCGATAATTATATTATTACCATTAGGTAATTATCACTAAATTCTTTATTTGTTATAGTAAGGGAAGAGTTGAGAAGTGTATAGAAAAACCTGATAAGCAAAAGTGCATCCAGGATAATCAAACTCATCAGTATCTTGTTGTCTCATTCTCTCTGGATGAAATTGAAGTCCCATAATAAATTTACCTTCCTCAGGATTATAAGCATCAGGATCATAGAACCCTTCAATTAAACCATCATGTGAAAATGCCATAGGAACAAATCTTTGAGCTAATTTCTTGACTCCTTGATGGTGATAACTATTTACACAAATTTCCATTTTATCATCTTCTAATGAATCTTTGAACCAATAGTGTAATGGGGTATCTTCAATAATCTTGACAATATGTCTATGATTGTCATAGTTATCATAATCAATGTGAACTACCCTTTTGTCTTGAGGGAGGTTTCTTGAGAGATCTTTCTCAATGTCTCTATAAAGAGTTCCTCCACATGCTACATTAAGTACCTACAAATTAAACACGTATAGATAGAGATGAATTCAGATTTAATCGTAAAAATATTTTAATTTTTTATATTATATTTGTTTTTTTTTATAAATTAAATCAAAGAGTTACTGTTGTCTGCTAGTGGGATTCGAACGCACGAAATTTCGTATTTTGATTTACAACACCTTATTATTTTGATTTTAAATTTGTCACATTCGAAATAAATATGAGTAAACTGTCAAAAACACACTTAATTATTTTAGTGGAAAATAAGTAATTTTTCTATTTTGTGTTTAGTATGTAAACTAAAAATACTACCTAAAGTTATATGTATACAATCTATACAAAAAAAAATAAATCTATACAAACAATATAATAAGAGGGTATAAGGGTAGAGAAGAGACAATAAATATTTAATGAGAGTATTTATTTTTCTTATTTTTACTATAAAAGTTATTTTTTTTTAATTGTAACGTTATTATAGAGAAATTTGACTGTACCTGTGACCCTCGACATATTCCCAAGTAAGGTATGTTCCTTTCAAGACAGAGCTTTGCCAATCTCAGCTCAATTGTGTCTTTTTCTTTGTCAATGGCTGTATCACTCACATGTTTTCTTCGAATTTCTTCGATTTCTTCAGGAGACAGATGATTGGATTCGTCGTCATATAGAGAAGGATCTATATCTTCTCCTTCACATAGAAGAACTCCATGAATTGGTTCAAAGCTTTCCAATAACATATGGACCCCTGAAACTCTTGGTACAATTACTGGGACAGCTCCATAGCTTACTATAAGATCAAGATGATATTCTCCTGTGAAAGTAACGGAATCAGAAATTCTAATAAAACCATCCAACAAAATATTTTTTTAAAAATATGATAAAATGAAAATGCAATATTTAAGGGATTCAGAGTATGAAGGTCAAAATAGTAATTTTAACTCTGAATTTGAGTATATTTACATATTAGAAAATTATACTAAAAAGTATTATAAGTGTACTATTTGACAAATATTTACAAAAATTATAATAGAAATATAATTATTTAACTTATCAAAAAGTAACACCTTCACACGAAATGAAAAAGAAACAAAGATAATGACGTACCAACAAAATCAACAAACTTGTTCTTGCGAACGGCTCGTCTAGAGACGATGAGGACACGAGGTAAGACTACAGAGAGCTCGGAGGCGGCCATGGCAAGACGACTTGTTAACTAAAAAATCTTCAGTTGGTTGAAATGAATTTCTAGATTCACAAATCAATATGGTTATAATTGTTATAAGTGAGTTGTCAACTACTAGTCAATTGTACATACAAAGATACTAAAAAAAATAATATATTTCTAATTAAAGAGAAAGAAAAAAAAAAGATGAAGATGAAATTTTAGTCATACGAATATTGCTATTTATATAGATAGCTTAATTGAGGTGGTTGAGTAGAAAATAGAGGAAAATTGAGGGCTTTTAAGAACGATCCGCCGCGTAAGAGCAAACGTAGGCATGTATATAATTCATAAGTAGGGGTAGGAGTGGATTCAGTGTATAACGTATGAGTTTATAGAATTCAGTAACTTTTTTTTTATTTTTTATATCGAGATAAATATTAAAAATATTTATATCTGAATTCAGTTGTTATCATACTTTTTTTTATCAATTTTTTATATGAAAAAAGTGATCTTTAACTGTAATAATTCAGTTGGCTCTAAATATGTATTTTAGTCACAATTAACGTTTTTAGTATATGTCTCTAAAGACTTTAGCAACATTAAATCTAATGACACTTAGTTAATATCGGTAAAGACTTAACACTCTTTATTATATTTATTGCTGCTAACTTTTTTTAATTGTAATCATGGCATGAAATTTAAGGAAAAATAAATATTTTTTGAAATTTGTGATTTAAAATGATTAATAAATGTTTATTCTTTACATATGGTTTCAATAATTTTTATGTATAAATAGTGGATGTCAAACCTCTTTCAATTACTTTATTTATGTACTCCTTCAGATATTAAATCTTTTTAATAAAATTCCTAACTTTTTACTGACTTAAATTTTAAATTTTAAATTCATTTTGAATCCGGATAAGGGGGAGAATATTTTGAGAACATTAGGAACCAGGGGAGGGTTTATTGGGTTAATATAGCTGTGTTTGTGTTTCCAAAGTATTGCATAAAATGTTGACAAATGTAATATCTGATGGAGGTTCTTTCTGAAACGGTTCAAAAGCTGATGGGATGCTGATCTTGCACTTTTGGATTCTTTTATATTTTGGATTTTTTCATCTTGCTTTAGAGTTTGATAAATTTGGGTTTATAGAAAAAAAATATTTATCTTTCTATCGCAGTGTTTCGGTATTGTATTAACGAATGTATACTAAAAATGTTCAAACTTCTCTAGAATGAGAATTGTTAAATAAATCATTTAGGATAACTTCATTGCAAGTTTTGATAATTATGTAACTTATGTTTCACCTAAGCGTGTATTCGATATGACGGAAAATATTTTAATTTTTTTTATTGTCAATATCGGTACATTTTTTAGAAAATATATAAATAAAAATAACGAATTCCTCAACAATAATAAGAACAATGACTTTGCTAGTGAAAATGGTAAAAACTAAGTTTCATAGAGACATTTCATATTATTATCGCTTCCTCCCAGATGCAAATCGGTCCCTCAGAGTAGGGTGTACGTGTATTCGTTAACTTCGGAAAAAGTCATATATATATATATATATATATATATATATATATATATATATATATATATATATATATATCTTGAGAAACTAACAAAAATTAGAATATAATTAACAATGCACTCATAAAAAACATAGAAGTGTCATTGTGTTCAGGGGCGGACCCACACTAAATGGAGGGGATGCTCGTACACCCGCTAACTTCAAAAAGAATCATATGTATATGTATATCTATTGAAAAACTGATAGAAATTAAGATATATTTAACAGCGCATCCATAAAAAACTTAGAAGTGTCGTTGTGCAATTGGTTGAAGTTAGAGATACCACCCTCTAGATGAGGGTCTGAACCCTACTCAAGCCTGTTTTTATTGTTTTTGTTTTTAGTTTAGCTTAGACCTCATATTTAAGCTATGTTTATATTAATGCACTCAAAAATATCAAATCCTCGATTCGCCTCTGAATTTGTGTTGTTGGTACAAGCTAGAACATCCACCCAGAAGAGTTGGGTTTGAAGTCCAGCTAGAGAGAGTGTTTAATTATTTAATTATTTTTAGTTGAAGTTTATCTTAGAGCTTATATATGAGCTAAGGTAATATTGATGCATCTAAAATCTTCAAATTATGAGTGCGCCTCAGCTTCCTCTCCACCAACCTCAATACATCCCATCCCGCTCCACTCCTCATTTTCATATTATTTGTCTAGAATATATATATATGGATCATATTCTAGTTTTACTTAACACAAAAAGTTATTAGTTTTTTTTTAAAAAAAATATTATATTTCATTTATGTCAAGTACACCAAATATAGTCATTTCATCTGTTTCAATTTATATAACATATTTACCTTTTGTCTATTCCGAAAGAAATGTTGCAAGTATATAATTAAAAATAATTTAATATTGAATTTTTTGTTTCATCCATAACGGAATAAATAAGGTGGTAGGTATGGATTCATATGAATTTGCTCCCATGAGGTTTGGAGAGCCAGAAAGGGTGCAATTTTGCCATCCAATACAATAGTAAGTTGTCTCTTCCATCACCTTGGAGTCACATTGAGTCCTTGACAGATACTGGCTGGATCTCTCTAATAGTGTTGTTTGTTTGCCATTAGTCCATTGACCACAAAGTTCTATGTTTTATATGTTCACTCAAATAATAGTTATATTATTTTTTTTAGAGTTTACATCGATTGTGGGATAGAGTTCTAAGTCTTGTTACATAATTTGTGACTACTTCTATTCATAAGCTAGTTTTTAAGGTTAAATTAGATTTAAGATTGTTTTTTTTGGTACAGAGTCAGACTATCATGATTCATTATTTCTGATGTTAAATCTTTGAATATATTATCCACGCTTTAGATATTCAATTTTAAGCATGTATGATCGTTAGAATCCCACAAGTGAGATGGAGTTCTTTGTAATATTTAAAAATCCACTCCTTATGAGCTAACCATTAGATTGAGTCAGATTCATGATCCATTTTTTTTTCAAATCAATCTTAGGAAGTCAGAGCCCACATGAATAAATGGAGGGACATAGGAGTATATTGATGACCATTAGAAAAAAGAAATGGAAATATTTCTCTGATCTACAAGGCATTCTTTCCATAAACTTAGTGCATCACAATATAATATCATAATTGTGATATAATATGCTTGAATAATTGTAGAGGAAATTTTGATTAACATCATAATTATGTGCTCTAGTACTTCTATCCCACTTATAAAACAAAAAAACAAAGAGGCCTTAATTGTGAATTATTATTAAAGCATTGAAAGACCTATAACCCACAAGATCCTTTGTAGGGGTCCAATATCTAAACAATCCTTGATTATCAAACACTTGGCTCATAAACACTATACCCCTATGACATAAATTCTCTCAGCAGGTGGGGTTACATAGTTCCGTTGACTAAATATTACAAGAAATAAAACTTTTTTTACCATAAATTTTAGAGAAAAAATTATGTTGCAAAGTTCGGAGAAAAATTTATAATGGAAAACAAATTCTCACTAAAATAATGAAAAACTTTCTTAATTTTCCCTATTAAAACAATATTTCTTTTTCATTTCTGACGAATTCAATCAAAATATTTGAGGAAAATATTCATTGAACATTTTCCAATGAAAATTGAGCAAAAAATAGTAACTTTTTAGTAGTGGAAATGTGGAGTATTATAATGAATAGTTGAATACCATTCAAACTCAGAATATGATTTGGATCAAATTTCACAATTTAAAATCACGTTCAGGGTTTTGAGAGGAGTTCAAGAGGAGAGGTTCAATGCGTTCGTCAATATTCTTGAGATTTTATCGAGAAATTTCGCCAAGAATTTGATGTATGTAGACTCTCATAGTGTTGGGTTCGTTCATCCACACGTCAATCATGTGATTTTGATCCGAAATTTCGTTCTTGAAGTTTCATTTCATAAATCTATAATAGTGAGGTTTGATGGATTCTTGAGATTAGTAGTTTAAGGGCTGTATATGAGTGAATTTTTGTTTACTAAGGTTGGTTATTTGAATCTAGGAGAGTTTGAAAGAAACCATTCGATTCTAGGTGAATTAGGGCAAAAAATTGAGGAAGATAATTCGTCGAATTTTGTGGGCAGGGGGATGGCGCGCCGAAAGGAGGTTCTGAAGTTTAGGGGCTGGCAATCCACACAACTCAGTGCGCCAGGGTCGCCTGCCCTATTTTTTTTCATCGTTTGTACTGCCTTAGTTCTTTTAAAGTGTATCTTCACTCCTTTCTGGTTCTAACTACTCTAAACTACATCTAAACATTGAAAGATATTTCATGACATGAATAATAACCATTGAATTGATAATTCAAATTCAAGGTAGGAGTTAAGATTAAAGTCTTGAGAGTTCTTTCGAGTCATTTTAAGAAGTCTTTTACAATCTCTTAAAACTCGTTTTAAAGACTTGAGTATGAGGATGAGGAGAGTTGAGTTTCATTTTTTCAAAATGAATTGTTTTACATTTAAAATGAGAAGAAACATTGATTTCCAAAGGAGCTCATGAGGAGTTTTGAACACTATCTATTTTAAGAGAAACCTTTTGAGTAATAATCTCAATATTTGAGGATAAGAAAATGTTTTTAAACATATGAGTTGAGTTATATTATTAGAGTAGTATTGAGCACCTGTATGAAGACGAGTGGAACAAACTCAAAGTCTTCATAAATCATGTAGCGAACATATAGAAAGAGTCATACTTATTAGATAATTCCTTATTGCTTTTTAAACATAGTTTAATTGGATCCACTTAGTTGAAGACACCTATACCCGACAAGGTATAAGATAATTCTGACAGCGAGGGTGAGACGTTGTATCATCACATAACTCATAGTGATGGTTATCAGTTAGAGAATCTCACAAATTGAGTTATTTTTTTAATCTTTATATACAAACTGAGTTATTGTAGTTTTAAATACACTGAGTTGTTATCAACTGTTTTAAAAGCTTTCTTCATAATGCATCTCTATTATTGCTTTTATATTGAGTACCTTTGAGTATTCTTAATTATCCTTGAGCTATGGCGAGGTGAGTATGTTTCTTCAGCTTAAGTTCAAACTTGTGTCATGTTTTAGATCTCTCTTTTAATGCTCGTGCATTCAATGTACTGACGTCATTCAGCTTGCATCTTTCATGATGCAAATACAAGAGATCAGGGTCATCAACATGCGCCCCGTTGATACCACTAGCAGTCCCAGAGTTGTATGTGAGTGTCCTTGCTTTCGGAGTGTCATGACCCGATTTCTCGAGTCATGATGGCACTTACTATACCCCACTAGTAGGTAAGTCAACCCGTAATCCAAAACATTGAGTAATTAATGAAAGGGCAGAAACTAACGAAAATAATAATCTAAACAAGGAAAACAAGACGAAACCAAACCAAAATAAATATATACCAAAATCCCTCCCAAAACCTGAAAGTCACTAGTATAGAGCTGTCTAATAAAGAGTACAAGTCCCAAAAAGTGGACCACAAAAAGTGTGTCTCAAAAGCAACAAGACTAGCTAAAACAAAAGAAGGAGAAAAAACAAAACCAAAAATTCAAGTACTCACCCTCATCTCCGAGTCACAACTGCAACAAAAGGCTGAAACTAATCAGCACTGGTAACTGTTATTGGGACCTACATCACGATAAAGATGCAGAATGTAGCATGAGTACCAAAACAATAGGTAATCAGTAGGCATCAAAGACATACTGATCAAAAAGGGTAAAAACAATAAGAAAGGATAGAATCTAGACACAAAGAGGTCAAAACGGATATGGAAAGAAAGCACACGAGCATACAAAAAATAAACGAAGTACAACTAAACTAAATCTAACCGGACCCCCACAATTCCATCAGGTACACTCGTGCGTAAGTTTAAATAAAACTTGAACAAACACCCCCCCTATAAGCTTGACAGGTACACAAAATAGGTAAGGCTATTGAGAAACAAAAAAACAAAATCCTAGCCTAAAGCAACCAAGATAATCTATCAGACTCCATCTGTCCAGCAGTGCACTCCCAGCCCATCTAGAAAGAGTGACCCAGTGGGGCATCCAACCAAACAGTCCACTCTCAGCCATGTTAGCAAGAAGAACTTGTGGGTGAGGTAGACATCGTAAGTTGTCCTACCATGCAGTCATCTCCCACCCCAACTATAAAAAGTGACCCGGAGACACTTAACCAACAACACACTCCTAGCCCAGCTAGAAAGTAAAACCCAGGTGAGATCACCGAAATCATCGAGTCTACCCAACTAATGACACACTCCCACCCCAGCTAGAAAGAAAGACCCCAGGGGTGATGTTATCTCCAATTGGATGCAATCCAACAATAGACAACGTGGAACGTCGTCCACTCTAAAAAATCACAAAAGAGGCTCCAAGACTATACTATCTCAATTCTATACATTTAGTGATACATTGAACCTTCGAGAATGTGCTGGAACCACAAAACTAGAGAGAGAAGATACCGAAGTGCAACAAGCAACGATAGCGCCTAATATGCGGCTTAAACTGTCGGACTCAAGTGTGCTACTCCAGTCTACAAGGAGTTATGTGATCTGAACGACGTATGTAGAAAATCAAGGTTGTCCAGCCCATATGGCTCATAAGTCTAAGGCAATGCTAGCATAACCTAGAATAAGACATCAAGCCTACAATTTAGCATGAATAAAACATATAAGACATAACATACAAGCATACAATAGCATTTAGCACATAAGCATACAACTCTATTAAACCGGTGTACATGATACTACACCCGAAATATGACCAATCCTAACATAAGGTATCTAATCAAAGTAAAGTAGGAAATTGGTACCTAATCCCAATACACTCCAATCAACATGCTTTGACATAATTAAGCTCAATCTAATAGAAAGAAAGTCGTAGCCTAACTTAAGGCCAATCACGCACACTCTAAATTACTTTGCAAGAGCTTTTCGTTCCCGAATGACCCTTGAATGCTGTCACTCTATCAAATATACGATCACAAGGTTAGTACAATTGTTTAGACACCAAAATCACAACAAATTGATACGGGTTGATTTTTGGAGTCAAAATGGGAATTGTGGGACCAACACCAAACTGCTCGAATTTGACTCCGCCAAGAGACCCAAAACATTACCCCGAACTTATATTCCAAAATGAACACATTCAGGGCTCAAAATGCAAGAAATCCACACTTTAATCAGTTTAAAAGAGAACATGCACTAGGTTGACTAGAAAATTACAAATATTTAAAGGTGACCAACACTCCTTGAACACTATACGACGTAGCTGTTATGCCGTAATTTTACTAATTTAGAAAAATCACCTTTTGAAATGTTTCTAAGCATAAAACAATTTGAGAAAAATACTTAGAAAAGACAATTTTTTAAAGAAATTAAGAAAACTTAATTTAAAAAGATTTTAACAGATTAAATCTTAATAAATTTAGAAAAAATGTAAGAGGTTCTTATTTACACTTCAAGAATGTTTTTAAGGCATTTGAAGTGTTTAATCCAAGTAGCCAATCGAAGAGTGATTGTCCTTAATTACAGATATTGACAAATGCATATTAAAAGAAATTTAACACCATATGAATGAATTAATAGAACTTGACATGGAGAGACATTTCTTATAATCAAAAGGCTAAGCTAAAATACGTAAATTAAAAGCAACTAAATCATTTCATACACTATCCAAAGTAAAAAAATAAAGAGGCCATATTTTAGACAAATTGGTGCGATAACCACATTGAGAGAACATTAAGTCCAACAAGCACATGTATCAATGACAGACTTAACATAAAATTTAATTAAAAAATCTACAACCTAATAATCTAAATAACAAAATGCTGGACGTCTAATTCAAAATCTCGTCATTGACCTTAAGCCCACTACTAGTAGCAAATATTTTTGACGAGAAAATAAGATAAAGACTTCGGTAGAAAGTCTAAACAATCATAGAAAAGGCTCCAAGCCTATACTATCTCAATTCCACACCTTTAGTGATGCATTGATCCTTCGAAAATGCGTCGGAATCGCAGAACTAGAGGGAGAAGATATCGAAGTGCAACAAGCAACGATAGCGCCTAATCTAAAACTATATGACTCAAGTCTACTACTCTAGTCTACAAGGAGCTATGCCATCTAAAAGACTTCGGTAGAAAGTCAAGGTTGTCCAGCCCATACGGGTCATAAGTCTAAGGCAATGCTAACCTAAACTAGACTAAGGACATCAAGCTTAGAGTTAAGGATGAATAAAACATACAATACATAACATACAAGCATACAATAGCATTTAGCACATAAGCATCCAACTCTAATAAACCGGTTAACATGATACTACACGCGAAATATGGTCAATCGATCCTAACATAAGGTACCTAATCAAAGTAAAGTAGGAAATTGGTACCTAATCTCAATCCACTCCAATCGACATGCTTTTACACAATTAAGCTCAATCTAATAGAAAAGAAGTCATAGCCTACCTTAAGGAGCGCTCCAAATCATTTTGCCGGAGCTTTTCCTTTTTGAGTGACCCTTGAATGTTGCCACTCTATCAAATATAGGATCACAATGTTAGTACGATCGTTTATACACCAAAATCACAATACATGGAGACGGGTCAATTTTTTGAGTCAAAACGAAATTGTGGGACCAACACCGAACTGCTCGGGTTTGAGTGTCAGTCGCGTCTAAGATACAGACTCGAGACATGATTCTGACTTACATCATATTTTATTATTCTCACTGATTTGTCTCATAATCTCCGGAGTTCTTTGCAAAATCATTAAAAAAATTCTTTTTTAATTATTTACCAAGATAAAATAAAAAAAATTGTTAGTAGATTATTACATTTGTGAAGATTTGTAAATATAATAATAATATAATTAAATTATTTTTCTGTCAATAAATAATTGATTTATTTGGACTTCCTTTCTTAATGAGCGTACTAGAAAAACAAAGACTGAAACAAACTTCTCATCGACTTACAAACGAAATTTTTTTACCCGAAACAAAAAGAGAGAAAGAAACAACAAATGACTTGTATAAAAAATTGTTTTTCTCTTTAATTGAATTTATATTAAATAATATATCAATGGTTAGATTTATCTTTAATCACTTTTTGTTTTTCTAATTTATATGTAATTCCCTATTTATTTATCCTTGTAATAATCAAAAAAGGAAAATCTTTTACGAATTTATAAAGAGTTAAGGAAATTAGGATGAAAATCATTAAAATATATATATAGAATAAAGGGTAAGCCACAAAATTATGTATATTTAGGGATGCAAATCACAAATTACTCAAAAGAAAAAAAAAAGAAACTATTTTATGTCAAACCTTTAGTGATGATTTTCTGGGCTTTTGTGGCTACTATTTTCGCCATTAAAGGTCTAGTTCTTTTAGGCTTGACAACACTTAGGTGGAAGAATTAGCTTTACGTGGATTGTCATGTCACTAAATATTTGGGGTGTTAATTCTTGAGGATATTTGTGGTCTCTTATGTAAGGTAGAGATATTTTTTTTAATCCTAAATCTAAATGATAACGAAGGGTATAAATGATTTATTTCACATAATTAGGGGCAATTTTGATACTTTTTCAAATAAATTATGATAAGTTTGGCCTATTTAATGCAAAAATATAAAAAGATGATTATTTTCCACCAATAATTCCACAAGTCAATACATTATACCATTTTTAAAATTTAATGCATAAAATATTTTTTGGGCATCAAGTCAAAGCTGAGATAATTTCCTTTTAACAAACTAATAATTCTAAAACTGAATTTCTAATCGTCAAGAAGTTCTGGAATTCATTCTTTGAAAATTTGAGTTTAGAACTCTATTTGTTTATCCTTGAATTGCTCAAAACCCTTTTGGATTTTTGATTAATATGTTAGAGTGTTATCACCCAACAAATTTATCGCGAGGAGAGTGTGACAGACGTTATAAAACCTAAAGATTTGTTAAAAATAATTTTTTATCTGCCATATTAGATGTTAGAAGCATAGAATGTGGTATTAATCCAACTTCAAATTGATGTAGAAGGGATCATAAAACCTCTCCAAAGATTATATATGTAATATTCCAAAATGATAATTTGTGCCTAAACATAAAGTTTCATGTCTACTAACTAGTCCACTCATTTTTGTCCACATTGTTGTTTTTCTGTTTCTTTAATATTATTTTTGTTGAAAAAATGTCCCTCATTTGCTTAATTTTAGAAATAGCTTATCATTCTCTTAAAAAACATTGCCTTTATTTCAAAAAAAGGAAAAAAGTACTCAAAAAGCAAACATCATAGGTAAAAATGTAGATAATTATTTAGAATCAAATCAAAGTACATATTGATTAAAATATCAGCATTAACTAGACCCATATATTAGGTATAATAAAGTAGTAATAAACATTTAAATGATAACATTTTCATCATTATTTAATTTTCACCCTTTTTTGTTGAAAACATTTGAACAATTGGGAAGTGGTACTCCACATTTTTTAAAAACTTTTTTTGCTTGAGGAGTGAACTTAATATATGGCTTCAACTTAGGATCTTCGATGAATCCACAAATACAAGGTTGTTGTTCTTTCAATTTAGTGCAACATATCGGAGAGGGTGGTTGTGATTTAATAATCGCCTCCGTACATGGACGTAGCTCTTGGATATCACATATCATTGCTTTTGCAACAAATAATTCACCAAGTAAAATAACAAATATCGCGATCAAAAGTATCGCGAAAATAGAACTGCCCTTCTTCATATTAGAAAATTTTAAAAAGAAACAAGTTTTGAGAAAAGTGAAGATGAAATACTAGTGAATTGGTGTCTCAATTTATAGGGAAACTAAGGGAGGATATGATTGACTAATTTTTAAAATTTAATTAAATTATGTTAATCTAATATTTTAAATAAATAATTTAAATATTTAAAAATTATATAAAAAATATTATAAATTGTAATTTATTTTATATATTAATATTATAATAAAAAATATATTAGTCAAAGTTTTATAGACTTTTCATTAAATGCACTTTTCCTTGGAAAAATACAATTATACTTTTCATTGAATGCACTTTTCTTTTTTTCTTTTCCATAAAGTATAATTAAATACAATTTTATCTTTTTATCTATATTTTTATAAAATTTTAAATAAAGTTGAAATTTATGTCCAGATATGTATTTTTTTTTTAGTTTAAGTTTTATGTATCGGTAATATGAAAAACATATTTATGCTAAGAAATTACATAAAGCTAAATGCAACTAATTAATCATGATGATAAAATTATTAAAGTTTTTTAAAATTTATTTTCATAGTTAAAGGATCAGGCTGTTGGCCCATTTTATTATGAGAAAATTTCACAAATAGTCATTAAAATAAATTTAATTAATCTTTATAACTATACTTTGTTAATTACAATTCGTAATTGCATGTTAGAAGGAGGATAACTGTACTTTGTTTTCGTAGCTACATGTTAGAGGGATGAGGTGAGCGAGTGGGGAAAGCGAATTGTGTATATGTAAATCTGTTGTGTATATACATTGTTTATTTCGCTATGTATGTACATCATAGCTATGTACGAAATCTTATGTCTTAAAAATTATTTTGCGAACAAAAATAAAAAACCTTCTCTGCATCATGTGCATGCTCTCCAGTTTGGATGTTCTCTCTTTTTTTATTGTCAACTGTCTAAACCTCATTTAATCATTTACTTCTTATGTATATTCAAATCATAAATTCTTGAATTCACTTAACAAATTCAAGATAGAGTTGAGATTAAAGTTCGAGGGAGTTCTTTTGAGTCATTTTGAGATGTCTTTTACAAACTTTTAAAATTGTTTTAAGACTTGAGAACTTGAGTATGAGGATGAGGAGAGTTAAGTTTCATTTTTATTCAAAAAGAATTTATGAGGACTAAGTATCCCAAGAGTCAATGTTTTATATTTACTCAATGTTGTATTTGACAATAAGATTACATAATCAACAATAATCAAGAATTAGTATATATCCAAGTTATATAAATAGTCAGCGTAAGCTTAATCATGTATAAACAATGTAATTTTTTCGTGAGCAAAAATAAAAATCATTCTCCGCATCATGACCATGATGTACAGTTTTGGTGTTCGCTCTTTTCTTATTGTCAACCGTCTAAACTCCATTTAATCATTGACAACTTCTATAATTCCAAATCATAGTTCTTGAATTCACTTAATAAATTCAAGTTAAGGTTAAGAGTAAAGTTCAAGGGAGTTCTTTTGAGTCATTTTGAGAAGTCTTTTGCAAACTTTTAAAATTGTTTTAAGGCTTGAGAACTTGAGTATGAGGATGAGGAGAGTTGTGTTTCGTTTTTATTCAAAATGAATATAAGGGAACTAAGCATTCCAAGAGTAAATGTTTTACATGTAAAATGTGGAGGAAACCTTGATTTCCAAATGAGTTAATGAGGAGTTTTGAGTACAATCTCTTTTAAGAAAACCTTTTGAGTAATAATCTAAAAGTTTGAGGATGAGAAAATATCTTAAATCATATGAGCACGAGTTATATTATTGGGAGTAGTATTGAGCACCGATATGGAGACGAATTCAGACAACTCAAAGTCCTCATAAACCATATATGCCAACGTGCTTTTAAAGCATAGCTTAGTGGATCTACTTAGTTGAGGATGTCTTATACTCTGACAAGGCATATGACAGTTCTGCAGCGTAGGTGATACATTATATCATCATATAGCTTATAATGATGGTTGCCGGTTTGAATCTCCAAATAAGAGTAAAATAGTATTATTATATTTTTAAATACATTGAGTTATCATCTACTGTTTTAAAAGCTTTCTGTATAGTGCATCTTTATTGTTGCTTTTATACTAAACAAAGTTGAGCATTTCAGAGTTGAGTATCTTTAGTATCCTTGAGTTGAGTTGAGGTGAGTATGTTCTTTGTTTTATGAGTTCAAGCTTATGTATGTGCTTTAGAGTTCTCCTAGCATGCTCGTACATTTCATGTACTAAGGTCATTTTCCCTGTATCTTCATGATGCAGATTCAAGTAAACATGGTCATCAATAGGCGTTCTATTGATCCAATTGAGTTTGGTTGGTGAGTCTCTTTGTTTTCAAAACATTCCCATTTACTTTTAAGTTTGGTTTGTTAAGATGTCGTGGTTTTTGTCCCGACGCCCATCAAAGTTATAATAGGATATGTAGATAATAGAGTTTTGATAAGTCTGTTTCATTTTCAGTTTTTAATATTCTATATTTGAGTTGCCTCTGTTTGCAAGTTGAATATTTTCTTAAAAATATTCTGAGTTATATATTTGAGACATTTGAGTTATTACACCTTCAAAACGAGCTAGGTTGAATTAGAGTCTAATATATTGGTTATGAGTTTATTAAGTCCTTAAATGACTAATAATAGTGTTAAAAGGTAGTGTGTTAAGTTCGGAGGAGTTAGGAGGTTAAACGTCCAAGACGTTCGAAAGTTTTGCCTTGAAACGTGCTTGTGTGTCTTAGTGTGTATTCGTCAAGTTTATGTGTTGTTTTGAGTTCAAATTGATGTGAGAGGTTCCTAATATGTATATGAGAGTAAATAAAGTTGAAACGTCTGGGCCAAACTCCCCGAGGACCGACGAAAGGAACCTAGAGGAGGACACAAGCCTTGGACTAGCAAGCTGCCCAAGGCAGCAACATTTGGTCATTAGGGGAACCAGTTCGCGTCGCGGACTTGGTACACCAAGAGACAAAATGTTTCTCCGGGTCGCGAACACATGACGGACTCCACTGGTTCAAGAATTAATTCCAAAAATGACGTGAGAACAGCTGTGCATTGCGGACTTGCTCCCCGATGAAGATTTCAAAAACAAAAGTTAAGATTGACATGTCTAAAAGTCCTAATAAGTGTGGGGGTGTTTTGGTAATATTGGGAGATAGTTATAAGCAAGTTTTAAGACTAACCCCTTTTGTAAGTCAAAATCCAACACCCAATAAAAAAAATAAAAAATCCCCAAAGCTCTCTTCTCCTCCAAATTTTCTCAAACCTCCATTGGAGGGAAAACTCAAGATCAAGATAGGGGTTGGATTTTCATGGTTTCTTCTCAGACTTCTCATGGGTCTTTAACTTATAAGGTATGGTGATCCTTCATACTTAGTTATCCATTCATCTAAGGAGTTAAATCAATGATTTCAAAAGTGATTCAAAGACCAAAATTCCCAATTTCAATCTAGTCATGGGTTCATTGTCAAATTGATTTCAAATTCATTCTAATGATGGATTTATGTTTAATTACTATTTTAATTATGGATTTCAATCTTAATTTCATGAAGAACCCATGATCCTCCAAATTTTTCAAATTGGCCTATAATGTGGGTTTTGTGATCTTGATGATATAATTATTAAATTATGTTTAGATTGTAATGAATTGCTTAGTTCTATATTCCTTTATGTAAATTGGTTATGAATTGTTGGGAATTGATAAAGATGATCATTATCTTAGAGATTTTGGTAAGTTGACCTATTTTCTAATTAGCTTAGAATGTACATTGAATTGTGATGATTGGTATGGTCCACTTATGGTGGCGGTGTTTACATTCTTGTACATGTTTATGTGTGATGATCATGGACTTGAAGGCATTAGATGCAAGATGAATTGATATGATGATTTCCATGTTTAGGAAATTGAAGGATTTAACTTTGATTCTAATATCATGTTCTAAATGAATTGATGCTATGTGAATTTTTATGAGTAGTCTTCCACACTAGTTGCATGATTTAGGTGTGTGGATGATGTTGTGTATATGTGATGACCATGTTAGGGTTAGGAGTGGTCTATATTACTAATGATGATGAGTACTCTTGTAGCATGACCCCTACCTATATGAACCCTATATGAATGTGTAATCAAAGTATGCTAACAGTCTTCTATTTTAATGTTGAATATGTCCTTTTCTCCTATAATATAATGTGAGTGCGTAGTATATAGTCCTTAATACTCTATATGTGTGTATGACATGAGACTTGAGGAATGTTGTACATGCGTTATGATCTTTAGAGGGTGGCTTCCTCAATGCTATGTGATAGCCATTATATGATCATATTGACTAATGTACACACACACTTCAAGAATATCTATGATTAGGGTAGATTCATGATGATTAAGGAAATGATAATTCTCCTATGCATCATTACCTATTTCTATGCATGTAAAGTATATGATTAATGAATTTATGAACATGTGTTCCTAAAAGTGTTTATGTGAAGGTAGATCTCACATATATGTACAAACACATGCATGTATGAATGAAGTATGTAACGGTAGTCTAATTAATAAGTGAGTCTATTAAAAAATATTACTCAATTGTACTCTAAACTAGACTATAATATGAATATGATATGATTATGTGAAAGGACATTCTCACATGATGTAGGTTTTATGATGAAATGACATTCTCATCTTAGATACCTTTGAGCTATATGATATATGAGGGAGCAAGTCCCTAAGGCCTAATCTTTATGAAAAAAAAAATGTTATCTATAGGCTTAATGATGTTTAAAAGGGTAGTTTATTGCTTAGTACCGAAAGCACATGCAAATGAGATGGAGGTCTCACGTTAGTAAGTCCTGCCTCCCACATGGGTTTCTTCATGTTTGTAAGTCAAAATTCCCAAGATATATGTTGTCTCATGAGATGGAAACCTCAAGTTCAGTAAGTCAAGGTTTCTAGTAACAATCTCCTTGACCCTCAAATATGTGCCCACATAGGACTCTAGCTTAGTGGATCCACCTAGATAGCTATGTACGAATGGTTTCACCTTATGCAAGTGTTAACCCTATCTTTTAGGTGTGAGAGTAGAACACCGGATTCCATGTAGCTTACATGGTCTATGTCGTTTATGGCTATGTCTCCCGAAGGTTAATAAATTAACTAAAATAAGAATATGAATTCTAATCTAAATTCCTTGAAAAGTTTACTTAGTATAGGTAGATTTATGGACCCTATATATGCATTGCACTAGATGACTTTAAAAAAGGATAGGATTGGAGCCTCTTATGAAGTAAAGACTTATGTTATGTATTAATTGTACGAATGCATGTTAAGTGACTTTGCTATGACAAGATATGAATTATGAGTATGCATGTAAATTGCACTTATGGCTTCTAAGAGAGTTCACTTAGTACATGTGGAGTTATAGGGTACATTGCACAAGTAAGCTTGTGAAGGGGTTATGAAGGTGGTTTACCTATGATATGAACTAAATGAGTTATGACTAAGGTTGTAGTAAAGAAAAGAGTCATTATATGATGCTATGAAGTATGTGTCCATTTGTTTAATTATAAATGAAAGTGTTATGACTTGTTAAGTAAGTTATGCCTAGTCTAGGGTGACTTCATGGGATGCTACCTACATATTGCACTAGTTTGACTTAGGAGTTGTCTTAGATGATGGTCTTTATATGAAGTGGATGTCTATGATGTTCTTATTACTTGTGAATATATGTGGTTGTGTTTATGAAGCATATCTATGAAAGGTTATTGTAAGGTGACCTCAAGGTGATACATTGTACTAAGTACACTTGAGGGTTACTTAAGGAAAGAAGTAAGATAAAAAGAGAAGTAATGTATTGTATGTATTGAATATGACTCAAAGTATGATAAATGACTTTATGCTACTATGAGTAGTATCCATGTCTATATGACGTATGTGAACTATATTGAGCTTATATGTGTCTATGTTCATGAAGTTTAAGAAGATATGTTACATGATTTCAAATGAAATGTCCTCTTTGAATGCATATTTTGTCATGGTTACAATACTTAGTGAATTCTTGTACTAATACCATTCTTCTTCATCTTTTTACACAAAGTGTAGGTAGATATGGCTATAGGATGTCTCCTAGGTGAAGATCTTGGATAGATCTCCCAAGTTCAAGTAAAGGGACCCTTATGATTCAAGGGTTGCCTATGTCAAGATTTTCTTTAAGTTGATGTAATAGATTATACTTATATGTTATGTTGTTAAGGGTCGTGTTCTTATTCTACTCTATTGGTGTTGAGTCAAAGATGGCAAAGAGACTTATGGTCTAACTATGTACTTATGATTTTTTTTATATATATATGAAGTAATGTTCTAGCATATGATGTGCCATGAAAACTTTTAAATTTTCCGCTATTTTTACGATTATGCAATGAAAGATGTCTAAGGGATTGTCTTAGACCTCCGAGAGGTCAATGACGCCGTGTGGAATTCTAGGAGTACTCTAACTTTTAGGGGGTACTTTAGGTCGTAACATGAGTATAATCTTTGCTTTTGAGTCATCTTATGTTGAGTAAGTTTTATGTTGAGAGTTTAGCCAGGCCAAGGTTCGCTTGGGGCCAATAATGGCTCTCATGTGCTAGTTACGTCTAGGGTGTAGTCTCGGGGCGTGATATGGAGGTCATATTATTGTATATATGTAACTGATATGCATATATATTTATAAATCTAGCGAGCAAGATTGAGGAGGAGAGAAGTGAGAGAGATTAGGAGAGGGAGATGAGAGACGAGCGAGATAAGGTAAAGAGTGAAGAGAGACAAATTATATTGGTATATCATTCATATAATTGTATATGTATATGTATAATATGTATTTGTATAATTTATATTTGTACATGTATAAGAGAGGAGAGAGACCCACATAATTATAGACAAAATACAGTTGTATGTTGTAATTTATGAAAACTATAGTAATATTAGTCAATTAACTAGCATATGTTTGCTTATCCACATAATTTTTTCTTGTATTAAATTCAAATTTTTTACACAGATAATGTCTATCTCAAGGGTGTAATGACATGTTCTTGTCATTATAGAAACGCCAATGGGAAATTTTTTTTTGTCGAAAAACTTTTTAGTAGTAACTTGAAAATTTCACTCTAGTCTAGATTTGGATGAATAATAGTTAGGTGAGGTCTAGAGAAATCTGGTAACAAATAGGACATCTAATTGTGATTTTAATCATATGAGTAGATACCTAAGACGTTAAGAAACTCGTACAACATTACAAAATCAAATTTGGCTGAGTAAAAATCTCGTAACTGACCATAGAGTAAACAGGTTTTTTGTGAGAGTGATAAGTGGAAGGTGTATTGTGAAATGAGGGTTTGAAACTCTATGTCTAACGCTCAGTCTTCGCGCAAGATGCCAGAGTGGGATTAGTGCCGCCAAGGCGCCCTGTGGCGGGATGGGATCCGTCATAGTGGGCTAGTCGCAACTTAAGTTAGAAATAAACCCCAAAATTGTTATTATTCTACAAGTTTTGTTCTTGAGAGCTAAAGGACGAACTAGAGAAAATTCTTGACAGATTCCACCTCTTCTGACACTAAAGGTAAGAACTTTACTTCCCTAGTCAATTTTTCGACCCGTAAAACTTAGTTTCTTGGATAATTACTGTTGGTGAAAGGTTTTGATATGGGAATGATGGTGTGAAAGCCCTAATTTGGATATTGAGATCATGAGATAAGTCTTGAGTTGTTGGGTTTGGGTGTTTTGTTTTGTATAACTTACATAAATCACATAGTGTAAGACCATAAATTACATTATATCCCTACTCATTTCTATTTTTCAAAAATCTCTTAAAATATTAGTCATCCGGATACATTAATTATAATACATTATAAAACTTCTTTGTTGCACTTAATAAGGAATATTAACATAAAATTGATTTTATTTTTCATAAATCACGCATAACTGATTTTCTTTCTCACAAATTACGCAATCTGATTGATATCAATCCATTTCAATTTGTAATAGCTTCACAAAATTTGAAAATTAAATTTTCATCTTCTCTATCCATTACTTATGTATCAAGTATGTTTGTACTGAACATGAAACTCAATGCTCAAAGTATCAACAACATTAAATATAATAATTATAAATCTGATACATTTCATAAATCTCACTAGTTGAAGTATCTACAACATTAGGTTATATAAACATGATATATTGCATAAAACATAGTCATTATATCGGAAAACTAAATTACAAAATAAAATAGACGAGATACATTAAAAATTTGTGCCTTTGATAGAGACGAACATGATAAGACAGGTCCGACTTTTTCCTTTTTCTTTTGAGTGTTGTTTCATAATAAATTTAGAAGTCAAAATTCTTCTTCATGAATAAGACTTAACAAACATTAAAGAATGTTGATTTTTGTACTGTTTATATATCCTTTTAAATTTAAATATGATTGAAGATACATTATGGAACTTGATACATTCAAGAGCGTTTATGTATCAAGTACATTTACATTGAACATGATAAACGAAATCAAATATTCAACAATATTAGGATTCTGTATCAATATCGTTAATATGAACATGATACATTTCATAACAATGAAACTTATTGTAGCAGTGATGTATCAGATCAGTGATAACACTATAAAAGACTAATTTAATGTATCAGAAAGTTAAAACAAATGCATTATACATAAATTTATGAATCAAAACCAACTAGATATATAAAAAAAATTGAATCTTAGATAGAGAAGGGTGTTGAAACGAAGGCATTGTAGATTAAATTATAAATCAACATCGATTAGATACATTGAAAATATGAAGCTCAAGTAGCGAAGAGTGTTTAGTAACATATTCTACTTCCCCCTTTTTTTCTGAATATTTCTCAATGAGTAATTTAGAGTTTGGAACACATATTTCATTGATTTCGAATCACAAAAACGAGGGATGAGAAACGATGGATCAGAATCCATATATAAGTTTCCATCGTCTGTGACAAATAATTGATTCTTCTCTTCTCTTCCGTTCGTTTTGCTTTGTGTTGTTCGATAATTCTTTCTAAAGATCGCTCGTACATATATCATCCATATATATAAGAAATTTATAGATGAAAAAGCTAAAAAGAATTTAAAAAACTGATAATTGATGAATTAGAAAGAAAAAAGTGGACGAAGATAAAAATTAGATAAATGAAAAAGAAAAAAGAAAACATTTGAAATATGAAAAAGAAGATCGGTGAGCTGGAAAAAAGAAAAGAAAAGATTTGAAATTAAAAATGGAGTGATTGAGATAATTAGTGATACGATGGAGTGCTTTTAGGTGTGAAAAAAGAAAAAAATCGTGAGGGCCATTGTTTAGAGTGATATTTCTAAAAAAAAAATGAAAGTTATTGAAGAAAAGAGGGATTTTTGTAATTCTTTATGGTAGGGAGTAATAGAATATAAGGTTAAAAAAATTGTGTGGTTAGATAATTTATCCTTTTTTGTACTGAATGATGAATTTCTAATAAAGTGCTTTTTTTTTTTAAAGAAATACAAATAAATTATTTTGATGACAAAATTTCATTAAACATGTTACTTTAGGTGTTGATTACTCACTCAACAAAGCGACATTATTGAAAATTGCAACATCTAGCCATCTAATTACTCTCTCACTTTCCTCTTTTGAGATTAAATATATTTGATATTGAATATACATAAATGCATTCATGTCTAGTATCAAATATGCACTAATTTATTCAATAATGTATCTGATTACTGATTAGGGATCCATACTTAGAAGGACGAGAAGATATCTCTTATATCATAACAAACAAATTCAATGATTTCTGTGTTCTATTTATTTTTTTGATATCAACTAAGTACTAGTACATACATCAAACTAAGGGTGATACAATCTAAATACATATATTCAATATCAACTATGCACTAATACAATCACCACCTTCCAAATTAACACCCTTTAAAGTAGAAAATTAGTTATCCTTCAAATTGGGTGCCCCAAAATTATAAGTTCTTGATATAACATTGGTAATGTAGCTATAATCAGCCGATTTTGAAACGAACAGAATTGAGATAAATTGATTTCCTTAAAATGTTGGCATCCATTAAGAAGATTGGCTAGAGGTTTGAGGGCTTCTAGGCAGATTCCTAATCAAAATTTTATTAGTTATGATATTTCAAGTGATATTTTTTAATCTTTAATTAAAAGGAAATGAGTTTTTTATTAGTTTGTGAAAACAAAAGATTGGGTAAAATTTTTTGTTAACCGAGAATAAGGTATAAGACAATCTTGAATCTCATGATTCTAGCATAATTGTTTTTATCACCTGACTTTGACTTAAAAATCAATCTTGGATAAATCCTTTGTCTATGATTCGCTTATACTGTTGAATTTTATTATTAATCTTCACTAAGACTCAAAATTGTGACCTTAGCTGCGACATACACATATCAAGACGTGTAAATGTGACCCCTCCTTATATCTCACACCTAAAGATTGAATCTACTTATTTGTTGAATTAATGATTTCTAGCTCTCAAGATGATTTGGGCCGAGAGGCATAAGCGTGACCTTACCACTTTATTAATTGTCTTTAGACACTAAAATAATGTGAAAATTTTGAAAGAGGGTTAAAAATTACATATCTACACTGACGTCATATATAAATGTAGATACTTATTTGGAACAAGTACATATGCAAAAAGAAATATTGATCACTATGTCAAAAGCATCAATTAGAACTATTTATTTAGATATAAATAAAGTACCAATAATGTAATGTACTAGGGGTTACTTGATGTAATACATAAAGACAATTAAGGTTAGTTAAGGGATTAGCCAAGTTTCTAATGAAAGTTGTTACTTCTTTTAGTTAGTAAGTTGGGAATCGTGTGTATATAAATTTGTTTCATTGTAAAGGTATAGTTGATTTTTCATTCTACTAAAATAATATTCTTCTTCTTCTTCTTCGATGTATCTCTGATTAGATCATCTATGTCATGCTAGGATTATGTAGTTGTTCATAATTCAACATGCTATTAGAGCCACACACCCACGATTGTATGGTTTATTGACGATTATTTTGAAGTTTTGAGCTTAGCTAATCTTCATCAATCGCGGCACCCAAGTTTGATCACAATCATGCTTTATTTTTGCATCCATCCGACACCACTAGTGTTTCTATCATTTCGATGCAGCTAACTGGATCTGATAATTACTCTATTTGGAGCAGGGCTATGCGCATTCAATTGCTTGGAAAGAACAAGCTTGGAAATGTTGATGGCAGCCTGACTAAGGAGGATTTCGGAACAGAGTTAGGGCATCAATAGGATCGATGCAACGCTATTGTGTAGGGTTGGATCATGAGTTTAATTACTTCGGAATTGCACATTGGAAAGGTCTATGCAGCAAGTGCAAGAGCAGTTTGGGAAGATCTCAGAGAGCATCTTGATAAAGTAAATGCTTCAAGGATCTACCAGCAACATAAAGGTATAGCCACAACTGTACAAGGTACTGATAGCATTCCTACTTATTTCTCCAAGTTACGAAATTTGTGGGATGAGTTTGCAAGTATTGTACCACATTCCTGTAATTGCCATACTTCTAAGGAGTTTACTGCACATCTAGAGAGACAAAAATTGATGCAATTTCTAATGGGACTGAATGAAAATTATGATCAATCACGTAGCCAAATTCTCATGGTAGAGCCTACTCCTATTATCAATAAGGCATATGCTATGCTTGTTAAAAGAGAGTCAGAGATCTCTAACATCCACTATGGGTAGTGAAGGTGCAGATCTGACTGCTCTCATGGCTGGGAAAGCAATGAATAGTCATTATAACAAAGGTACATCGACTCACAGGGACAGTCATCTACACAACACTATCACAAAGGCAAGAAAAATTGGGACAAAATATGTGACTTTTGCAAGCTCCAAGGTCATGTGGAGAGTAACTGTTTTAAACTTCATGGATATCTACCTGATTGGAAGTTTAAGAAGAAGGGAACAGGGAACATTGCTTACCTGGTTCAAGCTGATAATAATTCACAGTATGTACGGTTGGATCCTTCAATCCCTAAGGATCTGCCAAGAGCTCTCCAATTAACTAGTGATCAACATGGTAATATTTTACAGATGTTTGATGGGAATTATGCTACTGCAAATGTGATGGCTAATATGGCAGGTATGGTTCATACTCCTATCTCCAAAATTGCCAAACTGGAATAAATAATTGACAGTGGTGCAACTAATCACATGGTTTCTAGTTTAGAAGTTTTGCATGATGTGAGAGTTGTTAAAACAGAACAGAACATGAGATTTTATTTAGCAAATGGTGGTGTAATATTGGTAACCCATACAGGTAGTTACATGTTGGCAGATATAGGAGTATTACATGATGTGTTATTTGTGCCAGACTTTCACTACAATCTTGTCTATTTCAAAATTTACCAAAGAACTCAATTGTTTTGTATCATTTTATCCTGGATTTTGTTTATTCCAGGACCTTTTCAATGGGAAGTTTAAGGGGATTGGTAGAGAAGATAATGGTCTCTATTTTTTCACTCAATCCAGCTCCCATAACACCAAAGTTCATGCAAATGGTACTACTAAAACTTTTGCTGCACAAATTGACAAGAAGAACATTATGTTGTGGAACAGAAGACTAGCACATGCTTCAGTAGGGTCTATTAAAGACATGTTAGGTTATACTCTTGATGATTGTAAAGCAACTTTACATAATTGTGAGATCTGTCCTTTAGTTATACATACTAGATTTCCTTTTCCTAGAAGTACTACTAGATCCAATGCATTGTTTACTTTACTACATTTGGATGTTTAAGGTCCATATAATACCTCTACTTTTGATGGAAACAAGTTCTTTCTCACCATTGTTAACGATTTCTCAAGAACTGTATGGGTTTTCCTGTTGAAACACAAAAGTGATGTGTTGTTGATTCTTAAACAATTTTTCAGATTGGTTGCTACACAGTTTAATGCTACAGAACAGATAATGGGGGTGAATTCATTAGTAATTCAATGCAGGAATTGTTGACAGAATATGGTATTATACACTATAAGACATGTGCTCATACCCCTCAGCAAAATGGAGTGGCTGAGAGGAAGCACATGCATCTTCTTGAGGTTGCCAGAGCTTTGAGGTTTCAGGGACATATTGCACTTCAGTTTTGGGGACATTGTATTCTTACTGCAGCCTATATAATAAACATATTACCTTCCATATTTTAGAAGGCAAGTCACCTTATGAAGTTTGTTTTGGACAAAAACCAAATCTTACACACTTGAGAACACTTGGTTGTGTATGTTTTGCAAGCAATATGCCTAGAAATGATAAGTTTGCACCAAGATCAATAAAGTCAGTGTTTATGGGGTATTCAAGTGTTACAAAAGGTTACATATGTTATGATCTTCAACACCAAAAATTCTTTGGTAATAGAGATGTAATATTTCATGAAGATCAATATCCTTTTCAACACTTATCTAAGTCAGTTCAACCTACCTTCTATGAGCTTTCGCATTTTCCTGATTTGTATATCCATGATGATTTACCAGATATAACTACACCTCCAAGTGATCTGCCCTCTTCACCTCTTTCTTTAGTTCCTGTTCCTATTGTTTTACCACATGTATCATCTTCTCCAATCCATCCTGCATCTCCACCTCTTTGGATATATACCAGACCATCTAAGCAGCCTTTATGGCTTTTAGACTATATTTTTAAACCCTCAGCTAACACTGTCATGTATCCACTAGAGAATTTTGTTTATTATGATCACTTGTCATTATCTTATCAAAAATATTTGAAAGTTTTTTCTGCTATATGTGAACCTACATCTTACAAAGAGGCAGTTTCAGATGAAAGATGGATGGAGGCTATGCAATCTGAATTGCAAGCCCTCCAAGACAATGATACGTGGGATTCGGTACCACTTCCTCCGGGCAAGGTTCCTATTAGTTGTAAGTGGGTTTACAAAGTGAAACTGAAAGATTATGGGAATGCTGAAAGATTTAAAGCTTGACTAGTGGCAAAGGGTTATACTCAAAGGGCTGGTTTTGTCTTTCATGAAACCTTTTCTCCAGTTGTTAAGATTGCTACTGTCAGGACTGTTCTTTCTTTAGCTGCTCAACATGGGTGTCCTGTTCATCAGTTATATGTCTATAATGCTTTTTTGCAAGTCAGGGGAAGTCTAGATTTGTATGCAGACTTGTCAAATCCCTCTATGGGCTTAAGCAGGCTAGTAGGCAATGGAATTTGAAGTTGACTGAAGCATTATTAGAATCTGATTTTGTCCAAAGCAGTTTAGATCATTCATTGTTCATCAAAAGAAAAGGATTAGACATGGTGGTGATTTTTGTTTATGTAGATGATATGCTGGTAACAGGAAGCAATTTCACTCTTGTTGAACACACAAATGATGTTTTGCACAAAGCTTTCAAGATCAAGGATCTTGGTGAATTGAAAATCTTTCTTGGTATGGAGTTTAGCAGATCTACCAAAGGTATTTTAATGAATCAAATGAAGTATGCCTTGGAAATCATGTCTAATTTGGGATTAGGAAGTGTCAAACCTGCTTGGACTCCACTTGAAGACAATATGAAGTTAACACTTCCAGAACTAGGCTGTATTACAAGAGATCTAGATGATGAGTTTTTTGAGGACAAGGAACAATATCAAAGGTTAGTAGGCGAGATGTTATATCTGACTTTGACAAGACCAGATATTGCATATTCAGTTCAAACACTTCGTCAATTTTTACAGCAGCCTAATAGAACACACTGGGAGTCTGGGAGGCAGCAATAAGGGTGATGAAGTATGTAAAGAGGGAATCAGGGCTTGGAATACTGTTAAGTAGCAAACAGTCAAACAATCTGAGTGTTTATTGTGATGCAGATTTGGCAGCATGCCCCAATACAAGAAGATCAGTGTCAGGTTTTCTAGTTAAACATGTCATGGGAATCAAAAAAAGCAGAGTGTAGTATCTAGAAGCTCAGCTGAAGCTGAGTATAGAAGCATGGTTAATGCAGTTTCAAAGTTAGTATGGATTATTGCTTTATTGAAAGAACTGGGGAATGAAGTTAAACAACCAGCAATGGTATACAGTGATAACAGGGCAGCTTTACAAATAGCAGATAATTTGGTGTTTCATGAAAGAAAAAAATATATAGAAATTGATTGTAATTTTATCCGACAAAAGATACAGGCAGGGATTATGAAGGCAGAATATGTAAGTTTTAAGGAGCAACTTGCAGACATCTTAACCAAAGGACTACCCAGATTGTAACATGAGTTTTTATTAGGCAAGCTTGGTGTGTTGAATGCTTTTGCACCCATCAGCTTGAGGGGAAGTAATGTGATAGGGGTTACTTGATGTAATACATAAAGACAATTAAGGGTAGTTAAGGGATTGCCAAGTTTGTTATGAAAGTTGTTACTTCTTTTAGTTAGTCTGTTAGGAATCAGTGTGTATATATATAAACACTGTTTCATTGTAAATGTACAGTTGATTTTTCATTCTACTGAAATAATATTCTTCTTCTTCGATGTATCTCTGATTAGATCATCTATGGCATGCTAGGATTGTGTAGTTGTTCATAATTCAACATAATGACTTTTAAATTGACAACATTTCATTATTCTAGGATACAGTACCACAAATGTAAAACTTTTGAGGCATTTTGAGATTTCAGTAATGGACCAAAATCAGGACTACCGATGAATTCATAAAGACAAGGTATTTGTTCATTCAATTTAGCGCAACATGTCGAAGAGGGTGGCTTTGATTTCTTAATTGTATCGACACATGGATCCAGATCTCTCAAATTGCAAATTGCATCTACCACTAATAATTCGCCAAGTAAAATGACAAGTTTCATTCTCAAAAATATCTCAATAATTGAACTACCCTTCTTCATATTAGAAATTTTGAGTTTAAATGAAAAGCATAATGAATCTCAATTTATAGGGAATTTAAGGGCTTATGGTATTAATTTCTTTTTTCTTTTGGCCACAAATATTCAAATCAACTGTTTATTTTTATCTAAATAAATTTTCATTGAATTCACTTTTGAATTTGGTAAATTTCATTGAATTCTCTTTTGAATTTGGTAAATTTCATTGAATGCTCTTTTGAATTTGGTGAATTTCAATCAATGCTATTTTGAATTTATTGAAATTTATCTAGTACTCTTTTTTTAAAAAAAAAAAAAAATACGTGTTCACGGTTCGAGTTGATTTTAATTAAAAATTATATTAATTTAATTTTAAATTAATTAAAGTAATTCAAATAAACTATGATGTATATTTATCATTTCGAAAGTTATTTAATTATTTTGATTTGATTTGACTATTTGATTTTTAACCATACAAGTATATACTATTTCCTAATTATTTTTTTTTCACTAAACAAACAAACAGTGTGAGAAAAACTTCATTGGATAAATATAATATTAAAAAAAAAGGTAAATGTAATATCATTTCATTAACATGACATTCCTGTGTATTATTCATTTATCTAGTCACATAGGCTCATATACATAGTGATTATGTATGGGCACTTATATAACTTATTTGAATGTACCGATTAAATACACTTGGTCGTCTAGATCGTAAGGTTATTAAAGCAATTGTTTGCGGTCTCAATTTTTTGGGGGTTTTCACTTTTTTCGAAAATAAAATAAAATATATATATAATACTGAATCAGATAAGACTTAAAATTTAGATGGTTATATTAATTTCTTCGTGAGGTTCAACCCATCAAATTTTAAACTAGAGAAAGGAAAAAACTAATTCGAACTCCTATCAAATATACCAGGAGACTTGGGGATAAACAAGAAGTTTATGTTAATTCTTGGTAAACTATTGGGTATGTTTTTTTTATGTCCTAGCTTCTTTTAGAAAATGAGCTATAAGGGCTCTTTTTAATATTTGTGCATAGTTTTTCCTCCGTTTCATAAAGATTGATCTGGTTTGATTTGATACGGAATTTTAGAAAATAAAGAAGACTTTTGATTATGTGATTCTAAATTAAAGTTATGTCAAATTTATTAAATTGTCCTTTAAGCTTGTGATCTTAAACATGTCACGTGAAAAATTGTTATCAATAAAAGAAAGAGTTCATTCTTTTTGAAACAGACTAAAAAGAAAAAGAGATCATTCTTTTTAAATAGAAAGAGTATTTTTTTTTTAATAAATGGGCTCCAAGCCCGCTTTTAATTAAAAATTAATAATATATTTTTAAAATATCTCATCTATTGATATTTTTTTAATAGAAAATATAATTTCTTACCTCATTTAATATAGAGATCCTTGTAATAATTCGAGAAATTGAAAAATGTTTAGTTAATTATATTGTAACATCCTTTCTTATTTTGACTATATATTTTGTTGCATCATTTATGTTTTGAAGATTATCATGGACCAACATTATTATTTTTTTAATTAATTTTTTAATCCCTTTTTCATTATTTTTAATATTATCTCATTATTGAATTGTCTAAAGTTTCTTAATTGGCCAAACCTTACATTATGCAAAATCTATTGTCGTGTGTTTATAAAAGATGAAATTTATTTTTTGCCATCTCGTTCGAATTTCGGCAAGTGTTTGTAGACTAGGCGAGAGGATGACAAAGGTAGAGCAGGAGGGAGGGGGGGGGGGGGGGAGAAGGGATGAGCGAAGCAATCGAGTGATAGAATCGTCATTTTGAAATTAAGTTATATATGATATTTCAAACAACTTTTTTAAATCTTTAATCAAATGGAAATGAATCCTTTTATTGATCTGCAAAAACAAGAGATCGGGTATAAAATTTTGTTGACCCATCCTTGTGTATCACAGCTAAAGATTGAATTTGTTTATTTGTTGAATCAAAGATTATCTCTAAAGAGGGTTTCAATCGAGATGCGTAAGCTGACCTTATCATTTTATTAGCCGTCTTTAGATACTAAAATAATGTGAAATTTGCAATGAGGATTAAAAATTACGTATCTGCAGTAACATCATATATAAATTTAGATACCTATTTGGAACAGGTACATATGCAAAAGAAATATTGATTACTATATCAAAAGCATCAATTAGAACTATTTATTTAGAACTATTTATTTAGATATAAAGTATCAATAGTGGCTTACAAAATGACAACATTTTATTAATTTGGGATACATATGGGATAGATTAGCACATGCTTCAAAAACTTTTGTGGCATTAGAAGATTTAAGTAATGGGCCAAACTTGAAATCCTTGAAGTGTTCACAAATACAAGGTTATAGAGGCAATAGCGGAGCTAGAATTTTTAATAAAGGGTTCGAAATTTCAGAAGTAGATATACGAAATAGTCGAAAAATGTTCGACATCTATTATATATTCATAAAATATTATTTTAATCATATATAAATGATATAATTTTTCATCAAAAGGATTCAGATGAATCACATCACAATGTACCAAGGTGGTTCCGTCCCCGAGGGTAGCTTTAATTTCTTAATTGAATCGACACACGAATTCAAACTCTCGTACATTGCACTTTATGCCTCTGCCACTAATAATTTGTCAAGTAAAATAACAAGTGTCGTGATAAAAAATATTGCAACAATGGAACTACCCTTCTTCATATTAGAAATTTTGAGAAGAAAGAAAAGTGAGTTGTGTTAGGATCGAATTCACACACACTTGAAGTTTCAAGAAGAAGGAGATGAGAGATCTAGAGAGAGAGAGAGAGAGAGAGATTTGTGGTAACACCCCGTGAGTGAACTTCCACGGCGGTGGGTATATTTATATTAATAAATCAGAGTATTTTTAGTTACAGAGAATAAATGGAGAATAAATAGTAAAACCTAAAATTTGGAACGGGCGCTGCCCCGAACCCTGCCTTCGGATGGGGGGCTCCCGCCCCACATAACCCCCCGGCAACCTCACCGCGGAGGTTAAACCGCGTAAACAGCTACATATATATTAATCAGGCTCCACAACCTAACAAGTTGAATGAAGTTTAAATGAAAATCATAATGAATCACAATTTATAGGTAACTAAGGGAAGATGATATTAATTTCTTTTCAATTTTGGCCACAAGTATTCAACTCAATTGATTATTTTTATCTAAACTTATAAATTTTCATACTTTTAAATTTGGTAAATTTCAATGAATGCTCTTTTATTTTATTTTTTTATATAAATTCATCCAGTACTTTTTCTTTTTCCTTTAAAAAAATTGGTGATTTTAGTTAAAACTTATATTAATTTAATCAAATTTTAAATTATTAAAATTAACTCAAATAAACTATGATATATATTTGTCATTTTGAAAGTTATGGCTAATTTTGATTTGATTTGACT
The DNA here is from genome assembly GCA_032847665.1 of Solanum chilense. Taxonomy (NCBI): domain Eukaryota; kingdom Viridiplantae; phylum Streptophyta; class Magnoliopsida; order Solanales; family Solanaceae; genus Solanum; species Solanum chilense. The sequence goes on from CM064965.1 coordinate 7,674,795, forward strand.
ATTTGATTTTTAACCATACAAGTATATACGTACTCGACTCACAGATTAGATACTCAACTTCAAAGATATGATACTTGACTTGAAATACTCAATTATAGATATTCAACTCATGAATACTTAAGTGTAATATAAAGAAAAAAGAAAACTGTTTAAAACATGTTGTTAACTCATAATCATAATATCATTAAAAAAACATACAATGCTCCCTCTCAAAGTCTACCCGTTCAATACATGATTGAATTTTCATACCCTCACTCATACTAAGCAGAACCCCTTGAGGAACCATGCAATTACTGTTGTGGTAGTTTCTCTAGACAACCATTACTTAATCAGTTAATAGCTATAGTGTTGTTACAACGTTATTATACTGATGCTTCCCGGTCATCCTGCGTCTTGTCGCAGTGTAGGACCTAAACTACTAAGTGCATCCACTAGTCTATTGTGAAAAAAGTTAATCTAAAAAGTATAAACTTTTTCTATCCATGATGGCTACATGGTTTATGGAGACTTGAGTTAATATGAACTTGCATCCCCATATCGGTGCTCAATAATGCTCCAAAAAATATACTTAGCTCATATGATTTACAAACAACTTCTTCTATGATTTGAGATTAGTGCTCAAAACGTTTTGATCTTTTGCTCTTTTCTCTTCTTGAACTCTCAACTAAAACCCTAGGCGTATATTAGGATTATACAATTGAACCTAATAGGATTATACCCTTAAAAAATTACTAAAAACGAATAAAATCTGATTGGGTAAGGAAAAGACCAAAATATCTCTTTCTTTAACTGGGAAACCTAGCTTCAAAAGGTCATATCTCACACATCCGAACTCGAAACTTAGCAAACTAGGTGGTGTTGAAAAGATACTTCAAAGATCTTTCCTAACGTATCTTTTAGAACACTTTAATTGTTTCGTTCTGAGAGTTATAATCATTATAAGTTGACACAAAATTTAAAGAAACCTTAGGAATGACTTGAATGTTTTTCTCTTTGGTTTTTTTTGGAACTTCAGGTGCTACATATAGTGACCTTAACACTCAAGAAATTTTAATTTCCTTGCAAGAATCTCACTCACTACGAAGAACGATGCGAGTCTTAATTTTTAAAAAAAAATCTTGAGTGATACAGTGTATTTTCATTTATCTAGTCCCATAGGCTCATATGCATAGTGACTGATGAAAAAAATAATCGTGTATATCAGTGAAAGAAAGCAACAAAGGGAACTGAAATTTTCTCACTGTTTATTGATCAACATAAAGGCTCTCTTATAGAGCTGTACACAAACTGAAATAGCTAAAAAAATAGGCTAACAAATATCATGTTAACAGACCACTAAAAGTTGTAACTTCTAGCTAAAGATCAGGATACATATTGACTCCATTTAAACTACTTTTATTTGACTAAGTCAAACATCTACTGTAAAACAAATTTCTAACAATCACTCCCTTAAACTGAATGCTTTCAGTTTAATTGAAATAGTTACAAACACCAAGCAACTTCGTGAGTTTCTGGAATGTGCATAATTTCAAAGGCTTTGTCATTATATCAGCAATTTGATTCTCACTCTTACAGTAGAGAACTTCAATGACTTCATCTTTTGTGAGATCCCTTAAGAAATGAAACCTAACATCTATGTGTTTGCTCCTGCCATGAAACACGGGATTTTTGGAGAGTTTGATCGTTGATGTGTTGTCACAATAAATTGCAGTTGGTCCTCTTTGCTTGAACTGCAACTCCTCAAGTATCCTTCTGAACCATATAGCTTGACAGGCACAAGCTGTAGCAGCTACAAATTCTGCCTCAGTGGTTGATAAAGTGACAATAGATTGCTTTTTAGACGACCAAGCAACAGCTCCAGAACCCAACATGAACACATATCCCGAAGTACTTTTTCTGTCATCTTTGTCTCGGGCATTATCACTATCAGTAAAACCCAAAAAATTTGATTTGTTTCCTCTCTTGTAAAACACTCCGCAATCAATTATTCCCTGCACGTAACGGAGAATTCGTTTGGCAGCTGCAAGATGAATCTCTTGAGGGCATTCCATATACCTACTAACAAGGCTGACAGAATACATTATGTCAGGTCTAGTAGTAGTCAAATACATCAGACTTCCCACGATTTGTTTGAACACTCTGCTGTCCACTTTCCTCCCTTCTTCTGAATATTTCACAAGTTGAAGACCAGCTTCAGTTGGAGTTTCGGCAAGATTACAGTTCTTCATTCCAAACCTGTCAAGGATTTCTCGAGCATACCTTCTTTGAGTAATAAAAATACCAGCAGCAGATTGCACCATTTCAATACCAAGAAAATAGTGCATCATTCCAAGATCAGACATATCAAATTCAAGCATCAAAGATTGCTTAATTTTTCAAACATAGCAGCATCATTTCAAGTATATATCAAGTCGTCTACATATAAGGACACAACAAGCATCTTTCCTCCTTCAACTTTAACAAACAGAGTATGCTCATATGGCATTTAGAAAAACCTTCCTTCAAAAAATAGGCTTCAATGCTACTATACCAAGCTCGTGGGGCTTGTTTAAGTCCGTATAAAGCCTTTTTTAACTGATACACTTTGAATTCATCTCCAACTTTAACATAACCAGGAGGTTGTTTGACAAATACCTGTTCTTTCAAGTCTCCGTGCAAGAAAGCCGACTTGACATCCAACTGGAAAATGGGCCACGAATTTTGTGCTGCCAATGCAATCAATAATCTGATTGTATCATGTCTTGCTACTGGAGCGAACACTTCTTCATAATCTACACCAAATTCTTGCTCGTAGCCTTTTGCCACCAAGCGAGCTTTATACTTGTCCACCTCACCATTTTCTTTCAACTTGGTCTTAAAAATCCACTTCACATCGATTGTTTTCTGACCTTTCAGAAGCTCAGTCAGCTTCCATGTGTTATTTCTTTCAATAGCTGCAAGCTCTTCATCCATAGCTTTTCTCCATTTTGATTGCTTTACTGCTTCTTCCAAGGTTACAGGATCACAATCTGCAAAAAGAGCAAAATGAACAGCTGGGTCCTCAGATTGACCAATTCCCGTTACTTCATAGTCATCCATCCATATTGGTCTTTTTCTGCTTCTTGGTTCTCTTGCAACTGCCGCTGAGACTTGAGTCACTACTTGTTCATCTTGAGTAGTGATTGGTTGTTGCACTACCACAGTATTATGTTGATTTTCAGCTTCATCTTGCCCATCAAAGTCTGCTGGAATTTGTCGTTGAGAACCAGATTCACTCCATGTCCAGAAATTTTCTTCGTCGAATATTACGCCTCGATTAATGACAATTTTCTTGGTGATAGGATTATATAGTTTGTAAGCTTTAGAACAATCACTAACACCAAGGAAAATGCATTTCTCACCTTTGTCATCAAGCTTCGTTCTTGTTTGATTTGGAATACGGGCATAACAAATGCACCCGAAAATTCTGAAATGATCAACATTAGGCTTTCGACCGTTCCAAGCTTCCTCCGGTGTCATATTTTAAACAGATAATGTAGGACTTCTATTCAAAATATGAATGCTCCAGTTTACAGCTTCAGGCCAGAAAGCTTTTGGAACACTGCTTCTTGTCAAGAGACTGCGCACCATATTCATTATAGTACGATTTTTGCGCTCACAGAAACCGTTTTGTTGGGGCGTATAGGCTGCTGTTAGTTGCCTTTTAATGCCATTGCTTTCACAAAAATTTGCAAATTCTTGTGAATTGTATTCCCCGTCTCGATCTGAGCGAAGTACTTTGATTTGGCTTCCTGCTTCTTTCTCCACCATAATTTTAAAGCTTTAGAAAGCTTCAAAAGCATCAGATTTGGCCTGCAAAAAATAGACCCATGTCTTCCGACTAAAATCATCAATAAAAGTAATTATGTATCTTTTACCTCCATTTGAAGATGGATTAATTGGGCCGCAAAGATCAGAATGCACCAGCTCCAACACATTTTTGGCTCTCCATGATTTTCCCTTAGGAAATTGATTACGTTGCTGCTTGCCAACTGCACATTCCTCACATACTTGAGAAGGAGCTGCAATTTGAGGGAGGCCACTGACCATATTCTTTTGTTGCAAAGTGCTTAAGCCACCAAAGCTCAAGTGGCCATAACGAAAATGCCATAACCACGATGTATCTGTTACGTTGGCCGAGAAGCAGGAAGATCTCGAACTCTGCAATTGAAGTGGAAACATACAATTTGTTGTCATGCTAACTTGAGCAATCAAACCCAGCCTTGAATCTTCAATTCGACATAATCCATTTTTAATGGATATCTCATAACCCTTTTCTTGTAGTTGACCAATACTAAGTAAATTGGTCTTTAAATCTGGAACATAAAACACATTAGAAATTGTGTGAAAAGAGTTATCTTTGTCATGTAAAGTGACATTTCCTTTTCCCATGACAGATACAACAGAGTTATCACCGAACTTGACGGTATTGCGGAAGCTTTCATCCAATTCAGAAAATGCCTTCTTGTCTCCGCACATGTGGTTGCTAAATCCGGTGTCCAAATACCACATATTTTGTCTAGTTTCTTCACTTGCATAACACACCATCAAGTGAGAAACTTCTTCTTCCTTCTCTGCAAAGTTAGATACTTCTGCACTCTGTCTATTTAAATTTGTTCGACATTTTAATTGGTAATGACCATACCTATGGCAGCGATAGCACTCAATATTTGTTTTGTCTACTTGACTTTGGTTTCTGAGTTGTTGAGTCATGTCCTCCACGTCTCCTTCCTCTGTGTTGAAACTGGTCATCATTCTACTGATGGTACTGTTGATTACCTCGACTGTAGCTTCCTCTCCCCCTACTCCGACCTCGGCCTCTGCCTCGACATCCACTTGTTTTAGAAGGATTATCTGTGGTTGCTTTCAGCGCGTGCTCTTCTTTGTCCTGCTGGATGATTTTCTGCTCATGAACTAACAAAGAACTTTGCAATTCATCAATGGAGAGTTCATCAATATCCTTCGATTCTTCGATAGAGCAGACAACATAATTAAATTTCGGTGTCATTGATCGAAGGATTTTCTCAACAATGGTGACATCCTGCATTTGCTCTCCATGGATTCTCATCTTGCTTGCAATTGCCATAGTTCTTGAAAAGAAATCTGCAACTGCCTCTCCTGACTTCATACGCAAGGCTCAAATTCAGTTCGGAGTCCTTGGAGTTGTACCCTTTTTGCCTTCACATTGCCTTGATACTTCTTCTTCATGGAGTCCTAAATTTTCTTGGAGGTTTCTTTGCAAAGAATAGTCTCCAAAATGGAACGATCGATAGCTTGAAACAGATAATTTTTAGCCTTAAGATCTTTCAATTTTAAGACTTCAAATTCTGTTTTCTGAGCTTCCGTAGCTCCTGTTGCTGGTTCTGCTACTCCAGATTCAACAACATTCCAATACTCCTTGGACCTCAAGAAGTTTTCCATGAGCATGCTCCAATGATCATAGTGACCATCGAAGCGCGGAATAGCTGGTTGTACGAAGTTGTCTGAGGAAGTCATTGAATGCTAGCTGCTGCTATTTATGTAATTCTAGCTCTGATACCACTGATGAAAAAAATAATCGTGTATATCAGTGAAAGAAAGCAACAAAGGGAACTGAAATTTTCTCACTGTTTATTGATCAACATAAAGGCTCTCTTATAGAGCTGTACACAAACTGAAATAGCTAAAAAATAGGCTAACAAATATCATGTTAACAGACCACTAAAAGCTGTAACTTCTAGCTAAAGATCAGGATACATATTGACTCCATTTAAACTACTTTTATTTGACTAAATCAAACAACTACTGTAAAACAAATTTCTAACAATTATGTATGGGCACCTATATAACTTATTGAATGTACTGACAAAATATATCTGGTTCTTTTGATTATAAGGTCATTGAAGCAATTTCTTGCGACATCAATTGTTTTGGGGGTTTTCACTTTCTTCGAAAAATGTATATATATGAATATATATTTTAAAATATCTCATGTATTGATAAATTTAAAAATATTTTTTTGATATAAAATATAATTTTCTAACCTCATTTAATATAAAGATCTTTGTAATAATCGGAGAAATTGAAAGACATTTAGAGTGTGTTTGGTATGAAGGAAAACATTTTCTGGAAAATGTTTTTTCCATTTTTCTCATGTCTGGTTGGGACAAAAGTTTTGGAAAATGTTTTCCAAATCAACTCATTTTCCTCAAAATTAAGGAAAATGACTTCCCTTCAAAAATTAAGGAAAACATTTTACAAAACTCTCCTTCAATTTCAAATTACATTTTTTGGGGGAAAAAAATAAATTTTAAAAAAATATTTTCAATTTAAAAATTTTATTTATTCACCCTATCCCTGACCCACCCACCCACCCACCACCGGCCAGCCCCCGCTCCCCTCCCCAAAAAATTAATTTTGCTTTTTAAAAATATTTTAAACTTCAAATTTTTATTTTTAAACTCCTTACCCCCCTCCGGTCATTCCCCCCTCCCCCCCCCCCAAACCCAACCCCCCAAAAAATTAATTTTGTTATTTAAAAATACTATTGTTATTTAAAATAAGTTCAAAATTTACTTGTTTTCCAGGAAAACATTTTCTAGAAAAACATTTTCCATGGAAAACATTTTCCTTCATACCAAACACACCCTTAGTTAATTGTATTGTAGTATCCTTTCTTATTTGGAATATGGGTCTGAAAAGTATCTTAACTTTGGTGGAATTTATTGTTATGATACTAAACTTTCATGAATACATATTACTTTTCTAGACTATTTAATACCGTATTCTAAACATATATATTTGCCTTCCTGGACAAAAAAAAATTTGTAAAATTATAAATAGTAACGTGTCCACGTGGGCACATATATACCTTTAAAATACACTATTAAACAGTTCAGAGAGTAAAAGAAATACACTATTAAATAGTTCAGGGAGGTAATAGGTCATCATGAAAATTTAGTATCGCAACAATTAATTCGACCAAAAATGGGATTTTCAGACCCTTATCCCTTTTTATTTTTACTATTATTTTGTTGCCTCATTTGTGTTCTAAAGATTATCATGACCAATATTATTATTTTCATTTAATTCTTTTAATAGTTTTTTCACTATTTTTTATTTTCTTATTATTGAATAATCTAAAGTCTCTCAATTGGTCAAACCTTACATTATGCAAAATCTATTGTTGTGTGTTTATAAAAGATCAAATCTATTTTTTGTCGTCTTCTTCAAATTTTTATCACTGTACTATATATCATTATTTCAACTTGTCAAATTTAATATAATACTATTTCGATATATATATATCACTACAACTAAAAAGCTTATTATGAGGAATGGTCCAATTATAAGTCATGAGCAACAGGTTGCACTATGTGCAGAAGTGACTCATCTGGAAATATTTGAGGGATTAAAATCAGTAGGTTCTCCTGAACTAAGGTTGATATTAAAAAAAAACTTATCATTGGAAATACCTTGAACACGAATTCATATTGTTTGACTCTAAAAAAGAAAATATCAAATTCATCGATGATCCTTTAAAGTTAATATCAAATTTCACATAGACATCTTAACTGTGCGATATCCATTTTAGACACCTCATATAGGAATTCATTATATTCTTTTGACACTTTTTACAACAAGAAAAAAGTTGAAGTAGAGTACAATACACTCGTTGATGACGTAGCAAACGACGAACTGAATGATTATATGTGTTATTTTAAGTTAAAAATTATTTTAAAATCTATTTAGTAAATAAAATAAAAATATTATTCTAAAAAATCAATTTAACCCCTCCCCTCTCCTCCCCTCCCAAGCCCACCCCCACCCCAGGGTAGATGTTGTTTCTTCTATATCCAACAATTTTTTAATATGCTCTTTAAAATTGTTTTAGATTCTTTTTTTATTATTATTTCTATCTTAGTGTTATTTTGAGAGAAAAGAGAGGAGGAGGAGGGAGACAAGGAGAGGAAGAAAGAAAAATTGTAAAATATACGTGTTCATTTTTTTGGCAAAAAAGGTGGAATCGAAAATATTTTTTTTTATACGCTCTACATCTCTTTAGTGCTTTTTTCTTTTCGTTTACTATTTTTCTTTCTTTATAGTGTTATTTTGTGGGAAGATAAGAAGGAGAGATCAAATATGAAATATGGATGTTGATATCCATTGATCCGACAAAAAAGGTAGAAAGAGGTGATGGTAAATTTAGAAAAGTAATACAATGAATTAAGAAAAAAAAATGACTTAAAATGGATTTAAATAAAAAAAAATTGACCTCTATTGAAGGAGTTTAAGCATAAGATATGGTGGGGAGGTGGTGACTTGAAAATTGGAGAAGAAGAAGAGAAAATAAAATAAAAAATTAGCTAAATAAAGTCTTTCACGCGCTATTATTGAGTGTGTCACACTCACTTTAACATGTCAGTAAAAAGTGTCTAAATAACACGATAAAATCCTATATGAAATATTCTAATACAAACATTGCTCAGTTAAAATGTGTAAGTAAAATTTGATGAAAGTTTTAAGAAATCATCAATGGATTTGGCCATAAAAAAGATTATGACAATTTAAAAGAAACCAAAGGAATAGTCACTTGCCAACTCATTTGCGTTCACATTGTAGAGAGATCAATTGTAATAATTATCGTAATCAAATCATCATACAAAGATATTTTTAGCTATAAATTTATGAGATTATATTATATATCATCTTTTCATTCTATTATATAAAGGTTAATTTTTACATATAGCAAATAAAAATTCATATTTGTATGCTATAGTAAGGTTTGCATAATTACGTTTCATAGCGAATATAAAAATTGTATAATTCGCTATACATATACAGTTGAAGCAAATTTTATAAAACGAATTGTCTAAAACAAGAAAGAGAAAGACAATTGTATTATTATAAGTGTATAGAACGATTATATACAATTTGAATTTGTATAAAATGAGAAAGACAAAAGAGACTAGACAAGGAATATACAATTGAATCGAATTGTATAAAAACGAGAAAGAGAGAAATTAGATACAATTTGAAAATTGTATAAAACGAGAAAGAGAAAAACGCAAAAGAAACTGGGCAGGGGAGTATTTTTATTATATAATTATAAGTGTATAAGACGAAAATATATGTACTTACATGTGTATAAACAATTTTCTCATGCTTTACACAAACAGAATCGCAATTTATACATTTCGCTTCTGTTTGTATAAGTGAGAAAGGCGAATGTGGCGAGCGAGATTTGGGAGAGTAGCGAGCGAGATCTGGAAGAGGGAAGAGAGGGGAACAAAAATATATAAAATAATTTTTATACACTTGTATTTGTATAAAAAATGAGGAAGCGAGTGAGAGATTGGAGGAGAGTGGCGAGCGAGATATTTGGGAGAGAGGCGCCTGACAATTTTTTGCAAACGTTTGCTATGGAGCACAATTAAATCAAACTCTAGCTACTTCATTTATTTTCGATTATTAGTTTGTTATTATATATAATTTTCCCTTAAATAAATAACATTGTCATTTAATTCTCGCACAAAAAAACCTCTAGACATTTATTAATCCCTTGTACTCCCATTAAAAAAACAAAAATTGAAACGCCAACATTATATATAAATCTTGATAAATATTTGGAACCAAGTAATTAAAGATTAATTAATATATGAGAGCTTTAATTAATAACTAATTTTTGTTACAGTTTTAACATTTTGGAATGGTTACTCCACATGCTTGAAAAACTTTTTTTGCATTAGGAGAGTCAATATATGGCTGCAACCCTTCTTCATACTAGAAAAATTTTAGAAAGAAATTTTAGAGAAAAGAAATGTTTGAGGATGAAAAACGTGTGAATTGGTGTATCAATTTATAGGAAAATAAGGGCGGATGAACCAATAATGTGAAAATAAATTAAGGGGCCAACATTTTGTTTTATTTTTGCTCAAATTGTTTCTCAACTCTATCTTAGTAAAATAAATTTCATTGAATGCTCTTTTCCTCTTCGTTTATTAGTTAAAGTATAATTAAGTGTAATTTTATTTTGGGGAAAAGGATAAATATATCTCTAATTATTATAAATGATATGTAAATACTCTCTATTATATTTTTTTCAGACATTGGTATCTCCGCTGTCGAAAAACTAGAGCACATATGCTCTTTACTCTAACGGATTTTTATCTTTAATTTACAAATTTCAAATAAAGGATATATATGCTATAGTTTTTAGACAGTAAATGCATTAATATCTCAAAAGTATGACAAAGAGCATCTGCATACCACCTTTGATAGCTCGGGAGTTTATTTTCCTTTTTCCCTTTATTTCTAACTTTAATTCATCAATTTCAAATAAAATTAAAATTTATGATAAAAATATGAAAGAATGTATCTGCATAAAAATATTTATACTAAAAAATTACATAAAAATAAATGCAAGTAATTATTTATGATAAATAAAATAATTAAAGTTAGACAACAACATTCTTATTTTAAGCAAAATGACTATATCATTTATTTATATAGTTTCTGTCATAAAATTTGTTGGTGGAAAAACTTGGCAAAGTTAGAAAGTTTTTGTTTATGGAAATTTTAGAGAGGAAATTTCAAAAATAGCTAAAATTAGAGATGTAATTGGACTCATTAGTAATGTATTTTTCTTTAAAAAAATTAGATTTATAACTCTATGTTAGAAGTAGGAGAGTGACAAGCAAGAATAGGAGAGGGGAGAGTGAGGCGAGTGAGATCCAAAAGAGCAGAGAGGAGAGATTGATATAATTGATATATAATACCATTAATTTGTATAAAGAAAACTAGCGACTAGATAGAGGAAGAGAGGAGCAATATTGGGAGAAAGAGGAGAAAAGTGAGCAAAATTAAGGAAGGAAGAGATGAGAGTGATATAATTGATTTGTATATCTAATTGATAGTTGTGTATATATACAACTAATAATTATATACATCACCAATAAGAATGATACAATCAATGAATATAATTGTACCAAAGGCTATTGTATCAATGAATACCATATCAAATAATTTATGTAATTATTTGAAAGTATAATTAAATAGAATTAGTACATATGATATGGAAGTATGCCGAATAAGGTGGGTTTTCCTTTAAAGAAATAAGTTGACTTTTAGATGTATATTTTGATAAGATAATTTCATAAAACACACTAATTTGGATATTAATTACTCAACGAAATAATAGTTTAGAAAATTGTAAAAACCTGTCTCTCACTTGCTTTTGTAACACCTTGTAATTCTATACTCTAAGGATTCAAATCATTTGTCGTTAAAAGTGTATCAACTTGTCAAGTGATAAACTATTTGTTCATTTTTCTCAAGGTCAATTTCAAAGTATGAGAAGTGTATCGTATGTGGTTTAGGATTATAATAAACCTCAAAACATTTTTATTAGCTAAGTTTTCACTAAAGTTTATATAAGGTTCAACTTCAAAAGATCATGTCTTTCAAAAGATAAAGAGTTAGATGATCATGAGCAATCAAATCAAAGGTTTACAAGTTTTTCTGTTTATTCTAGTATAGATCAATTATAATAATATCGTATTAAATCATTTGTATAAAGAAATTTCTATTTATAATTTATGAGATTATATTATATATCATCTATTTCTTCATTTTAACAAACATGTCATTTAATTCACACACAAAAAGCCTCTAGTCATTTATTAATCCCTTGTTAAAATCTACTATTATGAGGGGAAAAAAATTGAAATGCAAACGTTATATATAAATCTAGACAATTATTTAGAACCAAGTAATTAAATACGCAAAAAAGATTAATTTAATATATCAGAGAGCTTTAATTAATAACTAATTTTTGTTACAATTTTAACATTTGGGAATGGTTACTCCACATGCTTGAAAAACTTTTTTGGCATTAGGAGAGTCAACATATGGCTTCATCATAGGATCTTTGAAGTATATACAAAGACAAGGCACTTGCTCTTTTAATTTTGCGCAACATGCATCTAACGGTGGTAATTGGCCCCAAATAATGGCCGGGGCACACGGAACCAACTCCATGGCATTGCAATTTATCGATTCTACCACTAATAATTCGCCAAGTAAAACGACAAGCATCGCGATAAAAAATATCGCGAAAATGGAACTACCCTTCTTCATAGTAGAAAATTTTTTGAAAGAAATTTTGAGAGAAAAGAATTGTTGAGGATGAAAAAACTAGTGAATTGGTGTATCAATTTATAGGAAGCTAAGGGCGATGAACCAATAATGTGAAAATAAATTAAGGGGCCCACATTTTGTTTTTTTTGCAATAATTGTTTTTCAACAAAAAATAAATTTCATTGAATGCTCTTCTCCTCTTTGTTTATTAGGAAAAGTATAATCAATTGTAATTTTATTTTGGAGAAAAGGATAAATACATTTTGAATTATTATAAATGATATGTAAATATTTTTTATTATATTTTTTTAGATATTAATGTCCTTGTCATTCAAAAAGTAGAGCATATATGCTTTTCACTCTAACGGATTTTTGTTTTTAATTCATAAATTTCAAATAAAGGGTATATATGCTCTAGTTTTTGGATGACAGGGCATCAATATCCCAAAAGCATGATGAAAAGCATCTGCATATTGATAGATCGGAAGTGCATTTATCCTTTTTTCCTTTTATTTCTATCTTTAATTCCTAAATTTCAAATAAAATTAAAATTTATGGTCAAAAATATGAAGGAATCTATCTGCATAAAAGCATTTATACTAAGAAATTACATAAAGGTAAATGCAATTTATTATTTATGATAAATAAAATAATTAAAGTTAGACGACAACATTTTTATTTTATGCAAAATCACTATATTATTTATTTATATAGTTTCTGTCATAAAATTTGTTGGTGGAAAACTTGGCAAAGTTAGAAAGTTTTTGTTTGTGGAAATTTTAGGGAGAAAATTTCAAAAAATAGCTAAAATTAGAGATGTAATCGGACTCTTTAACTAATGTTTTTTTTATAAAAAAATTACGATTTATAACTCTATGTTAGAAGTAGGAGAGTGACAAGCAAGAATAGGAGAGGGGAGAGTGAGGCGAGTGAGATCCAAAAGAGCAGAGAGGAGAGACTGATATAATTGATATATAATACCATTAATTTGTATAAAGAAAACTAGCTACTAGATAAAGGAAGAGAGACGAGCAATATTGCGAGAAAGAGGAGAGAAGTGAGCGAAATTAAGGAAGGAAGGAAAAAGACGAGAGTGATACAATTGATTTGTATATCTAATTGATAGTTGTATATACAACTGATAATTATATATATCACGAATACGAATGATACAATTGATTGTATCAATGAATATAATTGTATCAAAGGCTATTGTATCGATGAATACCATATCAAATAATTTATGTAATTATTTGAAAGTATAAATATAATTAGTGTATATGATATGGATGTATGCCGAATAAGGTGGTTTTTCCTTTAAAGAAATAAGTTGACTTTCACATGTATATTTTGATGAGAAAATTTCACAAAACACACTAATTTAGGTATTAATTACTCAACGAAACAATAGTTAAAAATTTGTAAAAACCTAGCCACCTTAATACTCTCTCGCTTGCCTCTGTAACACCTCGTAATTCTATACTCTAAGGATTCAAATCATTTATCGTAATAAGTGTATCAACTTGGATCAAGTGATAAACTATTTATTCATATATGTCAAGGTCTATTTCAAAGTGTGAGAAGTATGTCGTATGTGGTTTAGGATTATAATGAACCTCAAAATATTTTTATTAGCTAAGTTTTCACTAAAGTTTATATAAGGTTCAACTTCAAAATGATCATGTCTATCAAAAGATAAAGAGTTAGGTGATCATGAGCAATCAAATCAATGGTCTAAGAGTTTTTCTGTTTATTCTAGTATAGATTAATTATAATAATATCGTATTAAATCACTTGTACAAAGAAATTTCTATCTATAACTTTTATGAGATTATATTATATATCATCTATTCATTCTATTAAATAAACATGTCATTACAAAAAAGCCTCTGGACATTTATTAATCCCTTGTTAAAATCTTTTTTACTAGTATTAATTACTCCTATGAAGAAAATAAAAAATTGAAACACAAACGTTATATATAAATCTAGACAATTATTTGGAACCATGTAATTAAATAGGCAAAAAAAGATATGATTAATATATCATAGAGCTTTACTTAATAACTAATTTTTGTTACAATTTTAACATTTTGAAATGGTTACTCCACATGCTTGATAAACTTTTTTTGCTTTAGGAGTGTCAAAATATGGCTTCAACGTAGGATCGTTGTAATATCTACAAAGACAATAATCCATTTCCTCTTTCAATTTAGCGCAACATGCATCTAACGGTGGTAATTTTCCTAAAATAAGTGCCGAGGCACACGGAGCCAACTCCATGACTTCACACACTACTGATTCTACCACTAATAATTCGCCAAGTAAAATGACAAGCATAGCGATAAAAAATATCGCGAAAATAGAACTACCCTTCTTCATAGTAAGAAAATTTTTAGAGAAAAGAAATGTTTGAGGATGAAAAACATGTGAATTGGTGTATCAATTTATAGGAAACTAAGGGCGGATGAACCAATAATGTGGAAATAAATGAAAGGGCCCACATTTTGTTTTTTTTTACTACAACTGTTTTTTAACTCTATCTTAGTAAAATAAATTTCATTGAATGCTCTTTTCCTCTTTATTTTTTAATTTACTATTTGTAACTCTATGTTAAAAGTGGGAGAGAAACAAAGAAGAATGGGAGAAAGAGGGGAGAGGGAGAGTGATACAATTAATTTATATTTTTGATTGATAATTATTGTATCCCAATTAATACAATTAGGAGTGAGATGAGCGATATTGGGAGAAATGGGAGAGACGTGAGCAACATTAGGAAAGAAAGATAGAGGCGAGAGAGATATAATTGATTTGTTTATTTGATCGATTGTTGTATGTATAACTAATAATTATATCACAAATACGATTGATACAATTGTTCTGTATCAATGAATACTATTAAATAATTTATGTAATTATTTAAAGTATATGTAAAATATATGATAGGGAAGTATATCAAATAAGATTGTTTTTTCCTTAAAAGAAATATAATGACTTCCACGTGTATATTTTGATGAATAAATTTCAGAAAGCACAATAATTTAAGTGTTTATTTGTTGTGAACGGGCCAAGACCAATATGGGCAAAACAACGCAACACTGGATTAAGAGACTATGTTTGAGATCCGGATTGATAAATACGATTTGGGAGAGTAAATTGGACTAATGAAAATTATTGAGAAAAATGTCTAGTTCTCTCATCCCTTTCTTATAGTTGTACTTCTCATCCCTTTCTTCTTGAGTTAATATGTTAAAAGGTCACTCAACTTTAAGAATTTATCTAGCAAAGTCATTAAACTTTATTTTATATCAATAAAATCACTCAACTTATGCATTTTTATCAATAAAATCACTCAAATTATGCATTTATATCAAAAAAATCAATCAACTAAGTTTGATAAGATTATAAATTATTTTTTTATACCATGAAACATAAATCTCATAAGTAAATAAAATAAAAGAATACTCATCAAGAAATTTTAATTAGTGAAATAGTTTCTAGGGGAAAAAGTTAAGCACGTATAATTTTTTAGGGGTGTACAAAACCAAAACGAAAATTGAACCAAATCGCAAACCGAATTAAATCGAAAAAAACTCGACTAGCGGTTTGGTTTGACTTTATTTGATGTTGGAAAAAAATCCCGACTATATTTGGGTTGGTTTGGTTTCAACTAAAAAAAGTCAACCCAGGACCAAGCCAACTCGACATTATATATATAATTTTAAAATTTTATTTTATACGTAAAAATACTTATTTTGATATAATTTTTAAATATCTCTTATACTTTTTCGTAATTTTTATCTTTTAATATATTTATTTCATGTTTGGAAGTTAGAATTCCTAATCATCTAATAAAGATTATAGTCCCTACATGTTGGTAATTATAATAAAGTTTAAATAAAACTCAAATCAACACTAAGAATAACAATAATATTGAATATTTGTTTTTTAGTTTTATATAAATTTAGACAATTAAAATAGATGATCTAACTTTACTTTTTAGAAATATTTAGTCATGTAACTAATACTTATTAAACTTATTTTAACATGATTTAGTACTTTAAATTATGATCAATTTCAATATGACTTATTAATTTGCAATATTTTTTCTATGCGATTTTATTATTTTTTTGTTGGATATTTTAGTGTCATTAATCATATCTTATTTTTTGTTATTTTCTTAAGAAATAACTTAGATAGTATATTTTGGTAGGACTAAAGAAATATTTGAAGTACAAGTAAATTATATGTTTGTATGAAAACTTTGTCGAAAAAATCCAAAAATCTGAAAAAACCCGAATTTTAAAAAATAGAGTTTTATTGATTTGATTATATTTATAAATTTAAAAATCCAGCACAAATAGTTTCGTTTGATATTTAAAAAACCCGAATCAATCCAGTCATGTACACCCCTATAATTTTCCACGAAATTAAAGGGTTACACAAATATTTTCATAGAAAAAACATTAAAAACGAAACAAAATGAAAGTCCAATACTCAATTTTTTTTGGGATATACTCACCAATACAACTGCAATATTCAGAGCAGGATTTTTTTTTTTTACAAATCCTCACAATTTTCTGAAACCAGAAAAAGAAAAACTCGTAGACAGAATTGGAAAATAAAGTTGAATTTTGTGTGCTTCGAGTTTCATCATGAATTTGCCTAAGTATTAGTTTATATTTGTTTATTGTATTATTATAAGAGTATCTGATTAACTAATTAAGTTTGTTCATAATTTTTTTAACAAGTTTTAAAATTTTGTTTATTTATGGGGTTTATGTTTACATGTTATAAAAAATAATTAATGATAAATTCAGTTGAGTGATTTTATTGATATGCATGCATAAATTGAGTAATCTATTGATACAAAACAAAGTTTAATGATTTTACTAGATAAATGTTAGGTTGTGGAGCCTGATTAATATATATATAGCTGTTAGGCTCTACTATTTATTCTCCAATTATTCTCTGTAACTAAAAATACTCTGATATACTAATATAAATATACCCACCGCCGTGGAAGTTCACTCACGGGGTGTTACCACGAATTTGTTTTCTCTCTCTAGATTTCTCTCTCTCTCTCTCTCTCTCTCCAGATCTCTCATCTCTTTCTTCTTGAAATTCTTGTGTTCTTGAAACTTCAAGTGTGTGTGAATTCGATCCTAACAACTAGTATCAGAGCTAAGGAGATTCAACACGATCACTGAAGATGGATGGTTCAAAGCTTGGAATCGAGAAGTTTGATGGATCCGATTTCAGTTTCTGGAAGATGCAGATCGAAGATTATCTGTACCAGAAAGATCTTCACGAACCGTTGACCGGGGTGAAGCCGGAATCCATGATGGAGGAGAAGTGGAAACTCAAGGATCGCCAGGCTCTAGGATTGATCCGGTTGACTTTGTCAAGAAACGTGGCGTTCAACATCGTGAAGGAGAAGACTACGTCAGATCTGTTGAAGGCACTATCAAACATGTATGAAAAACCATCGGCTATGACAAGGTATATTTGATGCGTAGATTTTTCAATTTACAGATGTCTGAGAATGGATCCGTTTCTGAGCATATAAACGAGTTCAATATGATTGTGAGTCAACTCAATTCTGTGGATATTAATTTCGAAGATGAAATTAAGGCGTTGATTATGATGTCATCTCTGCCCGATTCTTGGGATACTGTTGTTGCTGCGATTAGCAATTCCCGTGGATCTGAGAAACTGAAGTTTGATGAAATCCGTGATGTTGTTCTTAGCGAAAGTATTCGCAAACGAGAAGTGGGAGATTCATCGGGCAGTGCTATCAGCGTTGACCGAAGGGGGAGAAGTAAGACGAAAGGCCAAAATCAACATGGTCGATCGAAATCAAAGAATCGAGGAAAATCCCTAAACAGATCTAACGTGACTTGTTGGAACTGTGGAGAAAAAGGGCACTTTCGGATGAACTGTACAAAGCCAAAGAAAAACCAGAATCAGAAATTCAAAGATGACAATGATTCTGTAAATTCAGCAGAGGACATTGGGGATGCTCTAATCCTTAGTGTCAACAGCCCGGTTGAATCATGGATTCTGGATTCTGGTGCATCTTTCCATTCGTCTCCAAGCAAAGAGTTGTTCCAAAATTTTAAATCTGGAAGTTTTGGAAAGGTATATCTTGCTGACAATAAAGCCTTGGAGATTGAAGGAAAGGGGGATGTTTGCATAAAGACCACCTCGGGAAACCAGTGGACATTGGAGAATGTCAGATATATTCCTGGGCTCAAGAAAAATCTGATCTCTGTTGGTCAGTTGGATAGCACGGGATATGCAGCAGAGCATTGGGAAGCTGTGAAGTGGCTTCTGAGATATCTGAGAGGTACATCCAGTACTTCACTTTGTTTTGGCAAAGGCGCGGTGACTCTACAAGGTTTTGTGGATGCTGATCTTGGTGGGGATGTTGACTCGAGCAAGAGTACATCCGGTTACATTTACACGATAGGTGGAACAGCAGTGAGTTGGATGTCCAGGCTTCAGAAGTGTGTTTCTCTTTCATCTACTGAAGCTGAGTATGTGGCAATAGCTGAAGCTGGGAAAGAGATGATATGGCTGGCAGATTATCTTGAGGAATTGGGCAAGAAGCAGAGCGAGAAGATTCTTTACTCAGATAGCCAGAGTGCCATACAGTTGGTGAAAAATCTAGTCTATCATTCGAAGACAAAGCACATCAGAAGGCGATACCATTTCACTCGCAGGGCAGTGGAGGATGGTGATATGTGCTTGGAGAAGATAGAGGGTGCAAAGAACCCGGCAGACATGTTGACGAAATGTGTTGATGTTGGGAAACTGGGGTTATGCAAAACCTCGGTTGGTCTTTTGTAGTTGTTGCTACAGATGTTGCGGTGCGGTAAAGATGTTAATGATGAAGAGATATTTTTTTTTTGAGAATGTATTTTTTTGGATGATTGAATCAGTCTCCAAGTGGGAGAATTGTTAGGTTGTGGAGCCTGATTAATATATATATAGCTGTTAGGCTCTACTATTTATTCTCCAATTATTCTCTATAACTAAAAATACTCTGATATACTAATATAAATATACCCACCGCCGTGGAAGTTCACTCACGGGGTGTTACCACGAATTCGTTTTCTCTCTCTAGATTTCTCTCTCTCTCTCTCTCCAGATCTCTCATCTCTTTCTTCTTGAAATTCTTGTGTTCTTGAAACTTCAAGTGTGTGTGAATTCGATCCTAACAATAAATTCTCAAAATTGAGTGACGTTTTAAGACATTAACTCCTTTCTTTTTAGTGTGTTCTTCAATTCCCTTTTAGTTCATAAATTTCTTTGTAATTTCAATTATGAGTTCATAAATATATTTATCGATTGTTTGAATTTGAATTGTGTTAATTTTTCTATTGAATTCGTTACATAATTACTCAACGAGACAATAGTTTAGAAAATTGCAAAACATAGCCAACTAAGTACTCACTCACTTGCCTCTATAACACCTCCCAATTTTACTCTAAGGAGTCGAAGCGTTTGTTGTAAGTGTATCAATTTGGATCAAGTGATGATAAACTATTTCTTCATACATGTGAAGGTCAATTATTAAATGTGAGAAGTGTATAATATATGGTTTAGGGTCATAAGGAACCTCAATTACCAAACGAAGTGTAAAACATTTCTATTGGCTAAGTTTTCAGAGTCCGGAGCCTAAAGGGTATAAAGTGTTAATAAAAATTCCAAAATGGTATATAAATATTTATTTTAACCAAAAGGGCAAAATCGCTGGAAGGGCAGCGACTTTGCTTGCCGGAAAAAGTAAAATCGCTGCCTTGACAGCGATTTCTAAAATATTTTTTTTAAAATAATTTTTTAATAAATCGCTCCCTAAGGAGCGATTTTCTTAATTTTTTCTTTGAAATTAAAAAAAAAAAATAGTAGCAAATCGCTGCACTTGAAGCGATTTGTCTCCAATTTTCATTTATATTTTTTAAAATCAATTTTTTAGAAAAATTTTAATTGCTACTTATTTTAAAAAATTATTAAAAAAAGAAAATTATTTTGGAATAAGTAGTAGAAAAATTTAAATTTAAAATTTAATTTTAAAAATTGTAAAAAAAAAAATTAAAAAAATTGATTGGATAAAATAAAATAAAAAATTGGAGACAAATCGCTGCCCTTGCAGCGATTTGCTCTTAGTTTGTCTCCAATTTTTTTTCTATTTTTTCCAATCAATTTTTTTAATTTTTTTTTTTTACAATTTTTAAAATTAAAATTTAAATTTTTTAAAGAAATTTTAATTTTAATTTTTTCTACTACTTATTCCAAAATAATTTTTTTAATAATTATTTAAAATAAGTAGCAATCAAAATTTTTCTAAAAAATTAATTTAAAAAAATATAAAGGAAAATTGGAGACAAATCGCTGCACTTGCAGCGATTTGCTCCTATTTTTTTATTTCTTTTTAAATTTCAAATAAAAATTAAGAAAATCGCTCCTTTGGGAGCGATTTATTTAAAAATTATTTTAAAAAAATATATTTTAGAAATCGCTGCCAAAGCAGCGATTTTACTTTTTCCGGCAAACAAAGTCGCTACCCTTCCAGCGATTTTGCCCTTTTGGTTAAAATAAATATTCATATACAATTTTGGAATTTTTATTAACATTTTATACCCTTTAAGTTTCAGACTCTAAGTTTTCACATGAGTTCATACAAGGATGAACTTTAAATGATTACATCTCTCAGAATATAAAGAGTTTGGTAACCCATGAACTATAAAATCAAACGTTTATCCGTCTTCTTTCGAACACCGTTGAACATATTTCAACTTTAAATTGATTACCAGAGATGTTCTAAAACCTTTGGGGAGTTGTCTAAATAGCCATAAATGTGTAGGAAATAAAATTTTCATTATTAAATCCTTTCATTCTCAAAAAATTTCTACGCTCAAGAACTTCAAGAAATACCAAGAGGGTCATTTCTTCATATTAAGGTGTGTAAGACATTCATAGCGAGGAATTAAGTTCTTCCTCACGTCCTATATTTATAATTTCAATTAGTAATATCAAAAATAGGGCTTTTACCCTAAAATTCAATATGTTTAAAATTCTCTCCATATCCCTATTATCGATTTTTGATTTCATTATAGATATTTACCAGTTTGATCGTTATTGACTAATTTTGGTCTGGTTTGATATGGATATTTGATTTCTAAATTCTAACCATACAAATATATACTATTTCCTTTTTTTTTTTTACAAATTACTTTTTGACATTAAACAAACAAATAAAGTAACAAAAACTTTATTAGGTAAACATAATTATATATAAAAAAATAAAATGTAATATTATCTCATTAACATCATATTCTCACATATTATTAATTTATCTAGTCACATAATAAGCTCGTGCTTATAGAGGGTAACTTTGTATATTTTGTATGTGCACTAATATGACTTATTGAATGAATGTAGTGAACAAATTTATACATAGACTTCAGAAAACTCCAAATGATAAGCATGTGCTCAAACACACAAGTTTCATGTATACTAGTACAGGATAAGGCATAGATTTCCACCTATATTTGTCTGAAATGTCATTAACGCCTTAACTATCATGATGATTTATTCTACACTTTTACTATTGAAAAGTGAATTTAATACCACCCTGCTATTTGCATCAGCACTCTCATACTATGTGGTGTGTTAAATTCGTTGCCGTATCAACGCTACATCAGCGCCATGTCAGAAATTGTATTTTTTATATTTTCTTTTAACTTTCTTTTCTTTGTTACTTTACTTTTATTTTTTAATTATATTTTACACTAATTAATTTCTAATCAATTATTAAAATTTTCTAATAATTCTATCTTCTTCATTGCAAAATGGGAAAGAAGAACTTTTAGCAATGACCACCAAGGAAATTGCCCGCTATCTGGAGTTGATTCTGGAGTGAAATAATTTTTTCATTCCAAAATGTACCACAAGAAGCTTGCTTCAGTTTCTTCCATTGACGCTGGAAACTAACATTTCATTGTTATTTGTTGCGGTTTTTAGTTGTAAATATTTTTCAACTTGTTTTTTCCATGTTCTTTTTGGAAATTTCTTAAAAAATAGAAATAAAGAAAAATAATTTTCTTCCATTCATAATCAATCACTCAATAATAAAAAATTTCGGCCAAAGCCCAATCGATTGAAACCTCCCAAAATTTAACTCCTTTTTGAAGTAATTTATTTCTAGGTTGTTTCATATTATTGGTTTATTTTAAGTTTAATGGAGTGTAAGAAGATGAGAGGGTTGGGTGTGATGAAGAAGAGATGAAGGGGTGGGGTTTAAGAAATATTTTTGATTTTTAATTATTATTTTTATTTCAATATTTATCTGACATGCTGATTTTTTAAAAATTATTATTAATTTGCCATGTCAGCTTTAGGAGTAAATAAATTCACTTTTAAATAACAGAGGTGTGTAATAGACCGTCATGATAGTTTAAACATGTAACTGACTTTTCGATAAAGTTTAAAGAAAAATCTATGACTTTTCCCATACTTTACACTATTTTAGTCCATATGGTAGTTTTCTATTTCCTTTATTACTATATTATAGTTTTTTGGTTGGAAAATTTTATATTCCAAAAAAAAGGTTTCAAATATTTTTTGTTGCATAAATTAAAGGATAAATGACAAAAATTCTCCTTTAAGTTCTCTTATTATTATTATTGTCTATTATTTTTATAAATTTTCAAAATTCCTTATTTTCACGCATCAGATTAATTTATCAATGCATCAAATTAATGTATCTCACGCATCAAATTAATATATCATGTATAAAATATACATCAGATTAGTGTATCATGTATAAAATGTAATGTATGTTACTTAACTATTAATGTATCTCGCGCATTAGATTAATGTATCAACGCTTATATTATTATATCAATTGAGAAACTTTTATAATTATAAATTAATAAGGGACAAATGTTAATGCCTTAAAAGTATGTGATTTTTGTGCTTTACCCTAAATTAAAAGGAACAATGTATTATCATCTAAGCCCATAAACAGTTCTAGTCATGTCCCCAATTCATGTATTAATTAATCATCATAGTCAAATTCACTCTATACACTGGTGGAACAAAGATTTTTGCCAAGTGTTTAAATATAAAAAGTAAATACACAAAGGCAAAAGAGAGTTTTATATATATACACACAAAAATTTCCATCTATAATTTATGATATTATAATGTAAACCTTCCCTTTTGTTTTTTTTCACGCACAAAAAAAAATAAAAACTTGTAGAGATTTTCGTCTATTAGCCTTTTATTATTTTAAAAAAATCTACTACGTACACTAGCTAAACCTTCTATGAAAAAAAAAGTTTTTGAAAAAGCTAAGATCATATATAAATCTAGACAATTATTTTGGAACAAAGCATGAATTATAATCATTTATTTCGGTATAAAGTACCAATTATGGCTTATAAAATGACGACATTTTGATCATTCTAACATATATATATTTAATTTTCACCCTTTTCAATTACCATTTTTATTACTATTTTAACATTTGGGAATGATAACTCCACATGTTTTAGCAACTTTTTTGGCATTAGGTGAGTTAACATATGGCTTCAACTTAGGATCTTTGATGTACCCACAAAGACAAGGCTTCTGCTCTTTTAATTTAGCGCAACATGCCGTAGAGGCTGGTGTTCCCTTAATAATTGCATCGGCGCATGGACTTAACTCTGATACATTGCAAGTTACTGACTCTGCCACGAATAACTCGCCAAGTAAAATAATAAGTA
This sequence comes from Solanum chilense, assembly GCA_032847665.1. Classification (NCBI taxonomy): domain Eukaryota; kingdom Viridiplantae; phylum Streptophyta; class Magnoliopsida; order Solanales; family Solanaceae; genus Solanum; species Solanum chilense. Next base: position 7,698,706 of record CM064965.1, read on the forward strand.
TCGCGATAAAAAATATCTCGAAAATGGAAAAACCCTTCTTCATATTAGAAAATTTTAAAAAGAACTTTTTGAGGAAAAAGAAAAGCTAAAGTGATGGGAAGATGAAAAGCTAGTGAATAGGTGTCTCAATTTATAGGGAATTAAGGGGGATGATCCAATAATTTGGAATGAAATTGAAGGGGTTAATTATTATTTTATTTTTTTGCCACAACTATTCAAATCAAGGGGTTTGCTAGTTGCTACAACTGTTTTTTAACTCCATCTTTAGTAAATTTTATTGAATCCAAGATTATTATTCTTTTATCTTTAGTATAATTAAATATAATTTTATTTTTCTCGTTAGTTTCATAAGTTTCAAATAAATTTGATACGGCCAAATACAGTTTGTGACTATCTCATCTAAAAGCTTAAACTGTTAGCGAAAACACTTATATTATTGAATTATATTCTCAACACGTCCGCTCATGTAATGGCCTGATTTTTTTTATGGGTCAAGCACGTGAAAATTCTTTTTAATTTTTGGATGATAATCTCAGGACCTTTGTCTGCTATGATACTATGTTAAATTGCTAAAGTAAAGTATCGATCTTATTCATATTGAAAGAGTAAGATACTCTTTTATATAGATACAAAGTACAAGAAAAAACGATGTGATTAACTCCTACAAGGATACAAATTCTATATCTAGAAGAGTCCTATACGAGACAAACTGTATACCAGATCTTTTCAATTCAAAATTCAAACTGATGAATATATAAAACTAACTACCAAACGTTATTAACATGATTGTTTTTTTGAGTTTAAGTTTATACACCGACGGTATCAATATATTATACTAAGAAATTATATAAAGATAAATGCAAATAATTAATCATGAAAAATAAAATTATTAAAGTTAGATATATGACAACATTATTTTTACTTTTTTTAGCAAAATTACTTTATCATTTATTTATATACTTTCTGGCATAACTCTAAAGTGAAAATTCCTATTCGTGTTAGAAAGTTGTCAGTTACCAATTACATCAATTTGTTGGTGGAAAAACTTAGCGAAGTTAAGCACGTTTTTGTTTGTGGAAAGAAGAAGTGCAAAAATTTCTTGACTTTTTTAAGGAGGAAACTTCATTAAATAGCTAACACTAGCAAGTGACATAATTATGCTTCTTTCTTAATGTTTCTTTAATTACAATTCATGTTAGAAAGATGAAAGAGGCGAACGAGATCGGGAGAAGGAAAGGGAGAGAGAGGCGAGTAAGATTTGTGAGAGAGATATAGCGAGACACAACTAATTTGTATATAAGGTAAACAATTGTATCATGAATACAATTGATTTATATAAGAAAACTAACTCATAAAAGGAAAAGAGATGCGAGCATGATTAAGAGATGGAGGAGAAAGGCGAGTAAGACATGATAGAGATGAGAGATATACAATTGATTTGTATATCTAATCGATAATTGTATATTTGTATATTTGACAGATACTTGTATCACAAATACAAAAATTGATTTGTATCAAATAATATATGTTATTATTTGAAACTGTAGGTAGGATAAATATATATGATAGAGATGTATGTGTAATAAGATAATTTTTTCTTTAAAGAAGTAGAATGACTTTCACATGTATATTTTGATGAGAAAACTTCACAAGTCATACTACTTTACGTGTTATATATATATGTATACACACTAATATTTATTAAGTAAGACAATATCAACTATGAACTGAGTTATCCAACAATATTTAATTGATTATGGATTCATGCTTAGTTAGAAAAAGGAGGAGGAGGAGAAGATGAGATATCTCTTATATTGGAATTTGGAACAAACAAATTCTATAATTTTTTATATTCTATTTATTTCTTAATATCAAATGTTCATCGATATATTCACCATATAAAGAAATTATGATCCACAGTATTCAATATCAATTTTATACTAATATATTTGTCGTCTCTCGAATTAAGGAGCACCAACTAAAGTAGCAGATTGGTTGTCCTCGGAATCGGTGCCCAAAACTATAAATTCTTGATACATATGTCGACTAGGAGAGATTATGAGAAAGAGAGAACGAGAGAGGAGGAGAAAGATGAGCGAGAGTTTGGAAATAGAGGCAAGCTAAGAGATTTGCTAAAAATGATAGGTTCAAGTTTCATGTCTACTAGTCCACTCATTTTTGTACAAATTCTACTTTTCTGTTTTTTAATTATACATTTGGTCGCAAAAAATGTCTTTCATTTATTTAATTTTATTAAGAAAATAGTATATTTTGATTTTTTTTCATAATAGCAACAATTGTATTAATCATCATAATAAAGTGTACTTGCATAAAGAAATTTCTCTCAATATTATATCATTTACCTTTCTTTTATTTTCTTAAATAACATTGCGTTTATTTCACACCCACAAAAAAAAAACTCTAGAAATTCTCGTTTTCTAGCCCCTTTTTAAATCTACTGCGCTAGTACTTAGTTCTTCGATGAATTTTTTTTTTTGTTGAAAAAAGCCAACAATATATAAATCAAGATAATTATTTGAAATAAATACGTACGCAAAAGAAAGATTTATGAATATATCAAAATTATTAATTTATAGCCATTTATTTAGAATAAAGTACCAATAAAAGCTTATAAAATGACTACATTTTGATCATTCTTGGATACATATGGGAAAGGGTACTCCACATGCTTTAGAAAATTTTTTGGGCATTAGGAGATCTAACATATAGACTGAAGCTAGGATCCTGGATGTATTTACAAAGACAAGGTTTTTGTTCTTTTAATTTAGCACAACATTTCGAAGAGGGTGGCCTTGGTGAAATAATCGCATCACTACACGGTTTTAGCTCCTTAACATTGCATGTCATTGCATCTGTCACTAATAACTCGCCTAGTAAAATGACAAATATCGCGGTTAAATATATCGCGAATATGAAATTACCCTTCTTCATATTAAAAATTTTTAAAAGGAAACTTTGAGAAGAGAGAAATGTAAAGTGAACTTTAGATGAAAATTATAGTAAAACTCAATTTATAAAAAACTAAGGGCCCATGATGTTAATTATTTTTTCCTTTTGGACACAAGTATTCAAATCAGTGGGGTTTGCTAGAACTTGTTTTTAACTTCATCTTAGTAAATTTCTTTGAATTCTCTTTTCCTTCTTATTTTTTAAAGGAAAAAGTTTCGAAAACGTAAATGACTACTAGTTTATTTGGCAAAAGTAGGCAGTAAACGATTCAGAATTGGTTATTGGTTAAAATTAAATTAATTTAATCAAATTTTATGCCATTTAAATTAACTCAAATCAAATATATTTTAGATATTTACTAGTTGATTGCTATTAGCTAGCTTTGATTTGATTTGATTGTTTGATTTTTTAGCCATACAAATACACACAACTTCCTTTTATTCTACTATTACTTTTTGACATTAAACAAATAAATGAATTGACAAAACATTATTAGGTAAATATAATATGAAAAAAATGCAATGTAATATATTCCAACGTATGAATCATTTATCTAGTCACATAGGCTTATAATACATATTACATAGTATGTAACTTTTTTTTAAAAATTTTGCATAGACACTTATATGACTTAATTGAATGAATTTATGCATGATTGTTGGAGGGGTCTTTGACACTTTGTACCAACTATTGGATAAACCACTATTTTAGAATGGCCAACATCATATATAAAAATCTAGACAATTATTTGGAACCAAGTACATACACACACAAAAAAAAGATTGATTAATATATGAGAAACATTAATTAGAACCATTTATTTAGGCATAAAGTACCAATAAAGGCTTATAAAATGATGACATGTCGATCATTTTATGATATATTTAATTTTCACCTTTTTTTGTTACGATCTTAACATTTGGGATAGGGTATTCCACATGTTTTATACACATTTTTGGCATTAGGAGAGTTAATATAAGGTTTCAAATTAGGATCTTTGAGGTATCCACAAAGACAAGGCTTGTGTTTGTTTAACTTAGCACAACATGACGAAGAGGGTGGCTGTGATGAAATAATCGCTGGGGCACACGGACTCAATTCCATGACGTTGCACGTCACCGCTTCTATCGACAAGAATTCGCCTAGTAAAATGACAAGTATCGCGATAAAAAGTATCGCAAAAATGGAGCTACTACCCTTCTTCATATTAGAAATTTTTAAGAAAGAAATTTTGAGAAGAAAGAAAAGTAAGTGAAGTTAAGTTTACATGAAAAACATATTGAATTGGTGTATTAATTTATAGGGAACAAAGGGCCCACGGTGTACTTTTTTTTTTGGTCGACAAATTTTTTAAATTTAACGGGTTTGATTATATTTGAATTCATGTTGCGTAAGGTTTCAATTAAGAAAGTGTCACCTATAAAAAAAAATTTATATTCAAAATTTAAAAATTGAAATCTTGATTAAGGAAGGATTAAATAGATTCACTGCATCATCGTATCATATTGATAGTGATTGTTTGATTTTTAAACATACAAATGTATAATATTTCCTTTTTTTTCTACTATTACTTTCCGACACTAAACAAACAAATAAAGTGATACACATTTTGTTAGATAAATGTAATATTGTTTCATCAAACTTTATTCGAATTTTGCAAGCTGCACATGGACTGAAGAAGATATCTAACAACCATCCAAAAAAGTGAAAAAATGATAATAACAAATGTTACCTTACTCTAAATACAATCTCCTCTCTTAATTTAACGATAGAGTTAGATTTGAAATAAAATTTAAGAAAGGAAAAAAAATATTTAAAGTTTATGAACTAAAATATTTATTGACTATTTGTATAACTATAAATTATTTTATTAAGATTTAAAAAAATTAAATTAAAGTATTTCCCAATGTAAAAAAGATAATCTTTTTTGAGACGAACTTAAAAAATGTAAAAAAGATAATCTTTTTTGAGACGAACTTAAAAAATGTCACAAGAAATTTATAACAAAAAATCTTTGAGGAAAGTCTCAAAATAATTCCTCATCTTTTGTTTAAGGCTCAAAGTCATCCTAGAGTTTTCACATAGGGCATTAATAGTTCTTCATGTTTGTAATATATTGGTGCATTTCTTATCCTCCTCTAAAATTTTGTCTATTTTTTAGCATTAATTTTGTCCAGAATTTTATTTAAGGAATGTCCACTAGTTTTTTTTATTATTATTATTTTTTTTTTATTTTTTTTTATATTTAGTAAAAATATTAACTATATGTGAAAGAAGTGATACAAGAACACTTTGTTTTGTTCGGTAGAAATCGTATTGAATGTGAAAACCCCAAGACCCACATTGGAATTATGATTTATAGATGTTTTCAAAAGATGAAAGTTCATGGAATTAAAAAATTGGTAGGGAAAGCTTACCCACATGAGTTTTCACAAAAATGCTCTCAAGTAACGGTAAGTGTGTAAGTCATTTTTGTAACGAGATTTATATTAACTCTAAATTACAAAATTAATAGGTTTATCTAACCATTTTTTCTAAAAAAAAAAAAGGTATTGAAAAATCTAATACTATATATAAATCTAGACAATTATTTGGAATCAGGTTTAATAGTTCTTCATGTTTAGAAAAATTAATAATATGTACCTCAGGATCATTATTTAGAACCATTTATTCTGATACTAGTAAGTAGTATACACGTGATTATCAATTTCAAAAAATATATGTTATTAGTAAATAATATTGCTTATCTAAGTGGAGATTTGAATAATAAACTTAGCAAAAAATAATGCTGTAGATTCTTTTGTGAATGTTCAATACAGATCGTCATATATATATATATATATATATATATATATATATATATATATATATATATATATATATATATATATATATATATATATATATATATATATATATATATATATATATAAACCTATGAAGATAATCAATGAAAAATTTTATTAGTTAAATGTAATAATGTATATATTTATTTCAATTTGATGATGTTCAATCATGTAATTAGTCTTATCTCACTAATATTACCTTATATACCTTATTTGTTTTGTATTTTTCTTTTCATTTAACTAGATGTGTTTTGCATGTGTATTCCACGTTAAACTGTTTAGATGTTATATGAACACATGAAGAGAACTACAACATTTTATATATTCACATATTTTCACATTTGTTATGAGATTTTTTTTTTAAAAAAAAGAACTCAATGACCTTTTAAAATAATATATCTTGAAGTTAGAAAATCTTGTTAACTTGATAAAACATTTGTGACATATATGATACTTTAATTTAAATACAAATACCTACCCAAATATAAATATATATTTGCATTTATAAAAATATTTATCTCAAAAAATTCTCTATTAAATAAATAATAGAAATTAAGCTAATACAAACTTCAATTGACGATATTACAAATCATATGAACTTTTGTTCGTCCAAAATACTGAAATATCAAACAAAATATATAGTAAATAAGTTAATAAAAGTGCAGTGTTTATATTGTCAATTGTAATGACTATTCCGAAGCAAACGTTCTAAGAGTCTAAATCACATAAGTAACATTGATAAATAAAGTCATTCTTTTGTCTTGAGCATTAAAAATAAATCGTGAAAATTCTCTAAATTTTTAAAAGATATTCAGAAGCATATATATATGTACATCACTAGAGAAATTGTTAAAATAATAAGAAACAAATGAAGACTTTGAATTGTTTATCAAATTGTCCTTCAAAAGTAGACTCATTTTTCTCTCTCCTCATAAATGTATTAGAGTATTATTTAAAATTAAGTGGAACCAACAAGGATAAAAGAGGAATTGTATCTTTAAATACTTACCATATAAGGAAATGTGACATTCTTTTTGGGACGTACCAAAAAGGAAATGATGCCACATAAAATAGGACGGAGGGAGTAATAATTTAGACTACATCATGTTAACTTCGTATTTGGAACATTACATACTAATGTATATATTAAGAGAACAATAATTTTTATATCATCAAAATTATTTTCCTTAAGTACTCAAGGTTATGAAATATACCCTCTTATGATAGAATGACTTACTTTATCAGAATAGTGGTACCTCATATTCCTCAAAACTTCGAACTTACTCAACGATAACAAATCACATAAAACGGAAGAAGAAGAAGGGGAAAAGAATAAATTTTTCGCTAAACTTGTACCCAAAAGTCATTTATACGCTTTAACTAATGGGCGACCTATTGCACACCTTAAGTAGATAAATGTATACTTAATTCCCCCTTCCGTCACCCAACCCAGGACATTATGCGTCGAGTCAAAGCCACTCATCTCCTAGTGAAGTCACGTAGTAAAAGACCCCAACCACATTCACTTGACCCAAACCCGTTTCTCTTGACCCAAACCCTTTTATTTCACCCAAATGTATATCACATTACCCTAGGGTTCATTTGTTTACCCACCCGTTTCCTTTCTCTAAGAACACCAAAACCTAATCGTAAATTTCGTCCGTAAATCCTAATTTTAGCTAAAGATTTCTTAGAATATATAGTATTTTTGAAGCATTCTTGTAGTTTTTACCATCGAATCAAGTCTTCACTATCTTATTTGAATAACATTGGTGTGTTGTCGATCGAGGCGTTCATCGTTTGATGGAAGTAAATCGGTGGTTACTAGGAATTGGTGGGTACAATCGAGGTGTTCATTGTTCATACATTGTTGTCATCTCCATCTTTGAGAGGTTAGTCAAATATCTCTAGGGTTACTTCATAGATCATACTTTTTAGCTTAGGGTTTGCTCGTCTTTAATTTTTTTTTCAAGTTTACTATATGTCGTCTTTCATTCACATGATTTTCCGTTATTGTTGTATGAAGTTATGTGTTTTGGTGTTGTTGTTGAGGGTCAACTGTTAAAATGTCTTTATGAATTTTGTCTTTAACATTATTTTCAGGTTAAAATGTCTTTTGAATTGAATACTTTGAGATTTTACCACGATGGTGTTATGAATATTGGAAAAAAAGGGAAACAAGGGGAAACCATATCATGGTGGAGGAAGTTTTTAAATGTTGATGTAGATAGGTTATCTTATTTTGAATTGAAGATTGTTTGAAAGAGTTGGGGCATGACGCTGAACAATATGTGTTGTAAGTAAAACTTTCTAGAAGTACTGCTATGTTGGAAATAAAATCTGACTATGTACTACTTTATTTGTTGAGTGTTCAAGTCATAGGGATATTTTGGAGTATTTTGTATGTCACTTTGTTGTTTATCAAATTTTGGTCCCACTTTTATTGGAATTTGGGGAAAGTGGAGTAGGTGATGGAGCATCACAAAACACTGGGCCTAATGCATCTTTTGATGCTGAATTAGAACCAACACATCAGGCCCAAGAAAATGTCTCAAACCTTGCCATTTCCCTTACCCCTGCCCCTGCTCTTGTCCCTGCACATGCCAATTTAGATACATCTTCTCCTGTACACTCTTTCACTGCTCCAAATATTCCTCCTTCTGCTCATCAAACTCCAACCCCTTTCCATCCTTCTACTGATCAAACTTTTAACCATGTTCATTCTTTCTCTGATCCAATTCTTGACCCTATCCATCCTTCTAACGATCAAGATTCAGTTAGAGAATCATTAAATGAGATGAATTTAATGAAAGTGATACAGATGATGAGCTAAGCAGTTTTAGGGAGGAAGGAGTAACAAAAGGAGAAAGAGCTCCATTGCCTCTTTATCATGTCAAATTAGGAACGGGAAAGAAAAGGCTGGATGCTGGGTATGATGAATCTATAAGTGGTAGTAGAAATAACTTAGAAGGAAAGTTAGCTAGTCATGAGCTTTATTATCCCTAAGATGAAGCTACTAATTTTTGAAATAGATCTAGATGCTTTTAGTGATGATGTGGGAGATGAGGTTCAACAAAGAGAGAGAATTAAGACAAGAAGGAGAAAGAAGGTGAATAGAGTTATATTTGATGCATTTTCACAAAAAATAGTGTGGAAATTGGGTCTTGTTTTTAAAAATGTTAATGAGTTTAGATCTGTTATTACCAAGTATGTTGTGCTGAACTTGTTGCAATTGAAATGCATATTAATCAATCAACAGGGTAAGGGTTAGGTATACAATTAGTTGTCCTTGGGTTTTATTTGCTAGCTTTGATTCCAGTACAAACAATTTTGTTGTAAAGACATCAATCGAGTTCACAAATGAGATCCTACTAATAATAACAAGCTTTGTAATAGGAAGTTCTTATTTAGTCACACGGTGAAATGATAAAGGAACAACCTGACATTAGAATCTTTGAGTTTCAAGGGCTTATTAAAAAGAATTAGATTTACATGTCGGAAAAATAGTGTTTAGGAGAGCAAAAAATAAAGTATTACAAGAGCTAATGGGTGACTATGTTCTTTAGTTTGGAAGAATTTTGGACTACGAAGATTAATTGCTAAGAACTAATCCAGGTAGTACATGTGTAATCAAGCTTCCTGAGGAATCATTTGAAAATAATAGAAAAATGTTTCAAGGATTCTACATATGTTTTGACGCAATGAAGAAATCTTTCTTAGCTGGTTGTAGGAAATGCATTGGTTTGGATGGTTGGTTTCTAAAGGGAGTATCTAAGTCAATTATTTGTTACTGTTTTTAAGTATGAGAACAATCAAATGTTGTCACTGGCTTGGGCAGTAGTTGAAGTTGAAAATAAATTTATTTGGTCTTGGTTTGTCAAACTTATAAAAGAAGATCTTCAGTTGGGAGATAGTACAAACATCAACAGTAATATCATATATGCAAAAGGTTAGAATATTTATTGAATTTTTGATTTATTACATGTCTTAAATTTATTTATGAATGTCTTAGTTTCTTAGTTTCATGTCTTGAATTTTCTTATAGGTTCTTATAATTGTCATACTTCATCATTTGCCAAATGTTGAACATAGAATATGTGCTACACATATTCTTTCTAACTGGTCACAAAGATAGAGAGGTATTGAGAAAAGAAATATTTCTGGAGGTGTTCAACGTCTATTTTTGAGGATGAGTTGAAGGATAACAATATTTATATGAAAAAGTTGGGAGACAACATAGTTGATCACTTGTTGTATTATAATCCTGAAAGATGGAGCAAGCTTTATTTTAGTTTTACCTCAAAATGTTATGTTGTAGACAATAACATGATTGAATGTTTCAATTCATGGACATTAGCAGCAAGGCATAAGACTATAATTACAATGATTGAAGAAATTAGGGTGAAAATGATGAAAAGAATAGGGCAGATGATAGAGTTTTGCAATACTTGGATCTGTGGCATTTCTCCAATGGCAATGAGGGTTCAACAAGAAAACACAGATAAGTGTATAAATACAGCATTGAATGGAATTCAGATGCAGGGTATGAAGTACTTCATGGACCATACAAACTTCTTGTAAATATTCAAAGGCAAACATATAGTTGTAGAGCATGGATGTTGAAAGGCACACCATGTCCTCATGCAATAAACGCTCTTCACCATAGAAAATTGGGCCCAATAAATTACATTTCTCATTGGTATAACAAAGAGACATACATGAAGACATATAACTACTTCATTCAGCCAGTTATGCATCTGAAAATGTGATCAGAATCACAAAACATCTCTGTGTTACCACCTTATGTTAAGAAGATACCAAGAAGGCTTGACAAAAAAAGGAAGAAAGAGTAAGGTGAAACTAGTAAAACCAGAAAATTATCCATAAAAGGGATTAAAATGTCATGCATCACTTGTCATAACAAGGTTCACAATAAAAAAAGTGTCCTTTTAGTGCACCTGCTTCTGGCAAAAGCTTTCTTGTTGGACCAAGTTCAAGACTTGCTGTTGGACCAAGTTCAAGACTTCCTTTTGGACCTGCTGCTGCACTAACATCAACACATATTACTGTCCCAAGAGCAACACTTGATGTTACACCAACATAAGCACAAACGGATGTCCCAAGAGCAACACCTAATGCTCCAACCGTAAGAGGAAAAGGGTAGACCAAAAGGGTTAAACAAAGAACGGTGATACAATTTCCTTTATTTATTTCATTTATACGTTTTAAATAAGTTGCTTTACTGAATACTTAATTGTATTTTTGGGGTTGTTTTGCGAGCAGAACAAGTATGATTGGAATGGTTATACTGCACACACAAAGTGGTGCTACTATAAATAATGTAATTTTCCTATTTATATACTTAAATTTCATTTTTTATTTTTTTAATCACATATTAAGATTATTTATATTCATTTGAACGGCCTGGAATGCCTAATGAAAAATTTAGAAATGTGTATTCTTCAGCAGTTGTCACTGGAGATCTTTGGCATAAACCAACATATGGTGTGAAATGAAAGGGTAAACAAGCTATGGCCTCAAAATAACTTGAATAGTGAGGGGAAGAAAACAAATGGAGACTAGGTCTAAGGCTGCACATTTGACCCAAGAGAGCTCTAATGCAATCTAACTTGTTTTGGTAGATTTTGTTGGTAATACAATGTAGACATTATGTTTTGTTGGTTGATAGACAATCCAATGCCCTTTAGGGATCCCATACATTTTATTCCTATTTAGTTCCCTGATATAATTAATACAATGAATTGGCAGCTATGACTGCATTTTATTTTGTGGTGTTTGATTATATAACTGCTTTGACAACTATTAACTTCCATTTTGATTAATGATTATGCAGTTATGGATGTTGTTTATGCAGCAATATTGTTTCTCTTTTAATTGATGATTTCTGTGTATATGTAGACATTAAATGTATGGAAGATAGGGGATCCCAAGATACAAAATCAAATACTTGCCAACAAATATGAGACAAACTAAGATAAGGGAAGCCTTGCAAATTCTTCATTACACAAATGAAATAAAATGCAACTTCATTAAACAAACAAATTCAACTAACATCTTTTCATTACACAAAAGCCTAACAAGTTCAACACAATATTGCAATTTTTTGGTACAAAAAGAGATTATGACAATCTCTTTGAATCTCCTTCTCCTTTCAGAAACAATATTCATTCAAATGTAAACTTAAACCTAACATACAAACACAAAACAGATCAATTCAAAGTTGTTTCTCCCCTTTCTTGGACTTGCTCAATTTGTTTTTTTCATTTCTTTTCAACTGCTTTCATCTTTTTCAAATTATCATCGAAATTGTCCATTTTTGACTCTATCTTGTTCATATCTATTTTCTTTCCATAGATTTGGTCGACTTAGTCGGCTTGTTGACTTTCTTATACGAAGTTTCAACTTTTTGAGAAGATTCAACACTATGTTAATGCTCAGCAATTCTTCCCAACAACTTGGGAATCACAAATTTGAATCGTGGAATATAATCATCCTTTTAAAGCTAAAAATTGCATGATCTAGCTTTCTTAAAAAATAAAAGAATTAGTCTATGGCTCTTGAAACAGAAAAACGAATCATTCAACTCTTAAAAAAGATTAACTTACATCATAGTAAAGACAACCCCAATATCTTCTACCAAAATTTTTTGGGGTCCAATAGGTCAGCAAAAGGCAAAATAAATCCATGTTTGCATCACACCTCTTCCAATTCATGATCTTCCTCTTGCAAACAAAGCCTAGTCAAGATGTTTTTAGCCATTATGGCACATTTATAATAATTACAGCGAATCAAACAACTAAAAAATTAAAAAATTACAATACAGATAGAGACAACGGAAAAGGGCCTAAAATATCCTCAAAGTATTGAATATGGTTTAAAACTATCCCCCATCCACCTATTGGCTCCAAAATACCCTTCTCAACCATCTATTGGCTCCAAAATACCCTTATCATCTACCTTTGAGTTTAAGATTGACCACTTATTTGACGGTTTTAAATTTAAACTATTTAAATATTTTTAAAAATGTGTGGCGCTCAATTATTTGTTATAATTTAACTTATTTATATTATTTATAAACAAATTCACTACCCACCCTTTACTAATTGAACCCCACCAATTAATCAACGCGCCTTAGTACTAATACAACAACAAGAAAACTATTGTTAATGAGTTTTTCTAAAAATTTGAGGTGAAAATATCTTTAGAAGTACATTATCATATATACATTCGAGTCCTCATTCAAAATATATCATAATTGAAGTGTCTAAATAAAAATTACTGATAAACTTAAAAGTCTGACTATGTTTATCTTAATTATTCCTTCGTCTTAATTATATGATGTTACTTAATAGATAACATTTTTTACAAAATAATATATTAAAGTTTTAATATTTAAACAAATCATAAATATTTATTAATTATATTTAGAAAAGTGCATGAATTATTCGGGATGTATTTCTTCTTTATGCTTAATCATAAATTCGAATTCAAGCTTGAAAGAGATTCATTTTTAAAGTGACCTCTTAAATAAGCGGCTCAACCTAAATTTAATTGGGCCTTCAATTCGGACTCCAATAATTTTGGATGTCATTTTCAGTAATCTGTAATTTCGTCGTGTTTTAGTAGTGTTTAGAGCGATTTTTATATTGGAATTGGTTTATTAATTGGGTGGGTAGTATTTTTTAAAAAAATGATATTAATAAATTAAATTATAACAAATAGTTTAGCACCAAGTATTTTAAAAAATATTTAAATAGTTTAAATTTAAAATTGTTAAATAAGTGGCCAGTTTTGAACCCAAAGATGGATGACAAGGGTATTTTGGAGTCAATAGATGGATATGAAGCATATTTTGGAGCCAATAGGTGGATGGGGGATATTTTTGTACCATTTCCAATACTTCGAGGGCATTTTAGGCCCTTTTCCGTAGAAACAAATCAAAATGAAAAAGAGAGGAATGAATCAAAATGGAAAAGAGATGAATGAATAATAGTGAAAAAGAGTTACCTTTGATTCAAAAGGAGGAATTTTGAGCTTTGTTTGGATTCAATTCGGGCTTCAGATTTTGGGTGAAAAATTAAGGTTCTTCTTTGTTAGGGTCGGGTGGATGGGTTATAAGAAGGGAATGGGAATTTAACCATTGGGTTGGGTTCTTGTAATTAAAAATAAATAAATAAATTGACTTTATTAGTGTGTTGACGTGATCAACTATGTGGAGCAAAACGCGCCCTGAATTGGGTGACGAAAGGGGGATTAAATATACATTTATGTACTTAAGGTGTGTAATAGGTCGCCCCATTAATTAAAGCGTGTATATGACTTTTGTGTACAAGTTTAGGGGGCAATTTATGCCTTCTCCCTAAGAAGAAGAGTAGAAGATTAAAAAATTGTGGTGGAAAATTGAGTGGAAGCCCCTCTATTTATAGTCAACAAAGAATAGTATGAACAAATGTTTTTTGTGTCTTATTTGAAAAGTCATGACTTTTTCGAGAAGTAATAACACTTTGGAAAAAATCACAACTTATTAAAAAAGTCATAACTCTATGGAAAAGTCACAACTCATAGAAAAATCACAACCCTTTGAAAAGATTACAATTCATCCAAAAATGACAATCCTTCGAAAAAGTCACAACTCATCAAAAAAGTGTTAAGAATATTATAGTAATTTAACATTCAAGTTAGGATTTCATGCTTATAAAAGGTAATACAGATAGATAAGATATATATAAGGTACCAATAGAGACTTATATATTCAATTTTCATTTTATTGAGTGATCATTTTTTGTTAGGATCTTAACATTGGGGAAAGGGTACTCTACAAAATATATAAATTTTCTGTGTATTAGGATATTCCATATATGGCTTCAACTTAGGATCCTTGATGTACCCACAAAGACAAGGCTTCTGCTCTATCAACACAAGGCAACATGTAGGAGTGGGTGGTATTCCAGTAAGAATTGATTCGGCGCATGGACTTAATTCTGAGACACTACATGTTATTGCCGTAGCCCCCAATAATTCTCCAAGTAATATGACCAATGTTGCGATAAAAAATATCGCGAAAATAGAACTACCCTTCTTCATTAAAAAATTTTATAAAAGAAAGAAAGTGAAGTTTAGACAAAATGAATAGTGAATTACCGTTTCAATTTATAATGAACCAAGGGCCTAAGGTGTTAATTTTTCATTATCTACAATTGGTTGTTGACAAAATTTTGTAAATTCATTCTATGCTCTTTTGATTTTCATTGAATGCTCTTTTCATTAATTTTGTTTAGTTTAATTTGATTAAGTCAACGCTAAATCAATAGCAACTCAAATTAACCAAAAAATGAATGTTAATTTGAGTATAGCATTAAATCATTAAATTAAAAAGCAACATGAATTACTACTAAAATTAAAACTAGCCAAAAAGGATCGGAACATTAATTTGATTAGCCGCAACTTTTCTTATACCACAATAATTAATGACTAAAAATTAGTACTAATTAAGAGATTTAATTTTTTATTAATTGTGAAACTAATGATTAGCCGTAAGTTTTCTTCCTTTCTGTTTTTTTCATCAACAATTTGTTTATTTTTGTTGAATGCCTTGAATAGGACCCGTTACAACAGAAAGGACGGGGGTCCCGACGGTATACAATGTTGTTGTATTGGGCCCTTAATTATCTGTCAATTCTGTATGTTGGGCCCAAGCCTGTTAGGGCGTAGCTTAGCACTATATATAGACGCTAGGGCAAACCCTATTCTGTAATTTCTGTTCTTGCCTCTCCATAATAAAACTGCTCCCCCTCTTCCCGTGGACGTAGCCAATTTATTGGTGAACCACGTAAATCTGTTGTCTTGTTTTTCGCGTTTATATTTTCTCGTATTATATCGAATTCCGTATAACAAATTGGTATCAGAGCCTCTCGGTTAATCGGTGTTCTTGGAGAATTCGAGATGTCTGCTTTGAACGTGAAAATCGACAAATTCACAGGGAGGAACAGTTTCAGTTTATGGCAGATCAAGATGCGGGCTTTGTTGAAACAACAAGGTTTCTGGGCGCCGTTGTCGAAAGACAAGAACGCCGTCGTTACTCCTGAGATGGCGATTCTGGAGGAAAAAGCGCACTCGACGATCATGTTGTGTCTCGCGGATGACGTCATCACGGAGGTCTCGGATGAAGAGACTGCTGCTGGTCTGTGGTTGAAGCTGGAGAGTTTGTACATGACAAAATCTTTAACAAACAAGCTGCTTCTGAAACAACGTCTATTCGGTTTACGAATGGCTGAAGGTACACAACTCAGGGAACATTTAGAGCAATTGAATACTTTGTTATTAGAATTGCGTAATATCGATGTGAAGATCGAGGATGAAGATGCTGCCCTGATTCTGTTAGTATCTCTCCCAATGTCGTTTGAGAATTTTGTTCAATCGTTCATTGTTGGGAAAGATACTGTGTTGCTGGAAGAAGTCAGATCGGCCCTTCATAGCAGGGAATTACGGCATAAGGCTTATGGCACAAGTACGGACATACAACCTTCCGGTCTGTTCACCAGTAGCGGAAAGGGAAGGAAAAACAGCGGAAAGAAAAATAAGCCGATGTCGAAGGGTGCAAAACCGGATGATGTCTGCAATTACTGCAAGGAGAAGGGACATTGGAAATTTGATTGTCCGAAGAAGAAGAAGCAATCGGAAAAACAATCAGTTTCTGCTGCTGTTGCTGAAGGAGACACCAATTCTGAAGAAGACATTGCCCTAGTTGCGGATGAGCACACTCATCATTCAGATGTGTGGGTTCTCGATTCTGGGGCATCCTATCACATATGTCCTAGGAGAGAGTGGTTCACGACTTATGAGCAGGTAGACGGAGGCAGCATCTCGATGGCCAACAGTTCTGTCTACAAGGTGGTTGGGACAGGCTCGATCAAGATAAGGACACATGACGGTAGCTTCTGTATATTGAACGAGGTCAGGCACGTTCAATTGATGACGAAAAATCTGATATCTCTCAGTCTTTTGGACAGCAAGGGATTCAGCTGGTCGGGAAAAGATGGAGTCTTGCGGGTATGGAAGGGTTCAAATCTGATTCTGAAAGGTGTCATGCATGGTACTTTGTATTTTCTACAAGGTTCCACTGTTACAGGTTCAGCCCATGTTGCATCGTCAGAAGTTCACAATGAGGATATGACTAAGTTATGGCACATGAGACTTGGTCATATGGGTGAAAGAGGGATGCAAATTCTGTCAAAGGAGGATTTTCTTGCTGGTCATAAGGTTAAGAGCGTAGAGTTTTGTGAACATTGTGTATTTGGAAAACTACATCGCAACAAGTTTCCAAAGGCCATTCACAGAACAAAAGACACACTTGATTATATCCATTCTGATTGTTGGGGTCCATGCCGTGTTGAGTCTTTGGGAGGCTGCAGATTTTTTGTGTCCATTATTGATGACTACTCAAGGATGACTTGGGTGTACATGATGAAGCATAAAAGTGAAGCTTTCCAGAAGTTCAAGGAGTGGAAAATTTTGATGGAAAATCAAACAGGGAAGAAGATCAAGAGGTTGCGAACTGATAATGGGCTGGAATTCTGCTGGTCTGAATTTGATCAATTCTGTAAGGATGAAGGGATTGCTCGACATCGTACAGTCAGAAATACACCACAGCAGAACGGTGTAGCTGAGCGGATGAATCAAACACTTCTGGAGAGAGCAAGGTGCATGCTCTCTAATGCTGGGCTAGATAGAAGATTCTGGGCAGAAGCGGTTAGTACAGCTTGCTTCTTGATTAACCGCGGACCACATACATGCATACAGTGCAAGACACCTATGGAGATGTGGTCAGGAAAAGCTGCTGATTATTCAAATCTGAAAGCTTTTGGTTGTACGGCTTACTATCACGTCAGTGAAGGTAAGTTAGAACCAAAAGCTAAAAAGGGAATATTTGTGGGCTACGGAGATGGAGTGAAAGGTTTCAGAATCTGGTCTCCAGCAGAAAAGAGGGTTATTATGAGCAGGAACGTTGTCTTTGATGAAAGTTCTCTGCTTAGAACCATTGTGAAGCCTACAACTACGTCAGAAACTGGGAGTCTTGATAAACAGGTGGAGCTTCAAGTCATTCAGAATGAGAGCGATTTGAAAGAACCTGAAGAGGAGGATCAAGAGCCACAGACAGAAACTGATATTCCAGAATCTATGCCATCAGATATCCATCGGAGTATAGCTCAAGATCGGCCAAGGAGGGTTGGAGTTCGGCCACCTACGAGGTATGGTTTTGAGGACATGGTGGGTTATGGACTGCAGGTTGCTGAAGAGGTAGATACATCTGAGCCGTGTACTTACAAAGAAGCCATTTTAAGTCCTGATTCTGAAAAATGGTTTGCTGCTATGGGAGACGAGATGGAGTCCCTACACAAGAATCAGACATGGGATCTGGTCATACAGCCTTTGGGGAGAAAGATTATTACTTGCAAATGGGTTTTCAAGAAGAAAGAAGGGATATCACCAGCAGAAGGAGTCAAGTATAAAGCCAGGGTTGTTGCCAGAGGTTTCAACCAAAGAGAGGGAGTGGACTACAATGAGATCTTCTCACCAGTGGTCAGACATACTTCCATCCGAGTGTTACTAGCGATAGTTACACATCAGAATCTGGAGCTTGAACAACTTGATGTGAAGACAGCGTTTTTACATGGAGAGTTGGAGGAAGAGATATACATGACTCAGCCGGATGGTTTCCAAGTTCGAGGGAAGGAAAATCACGTCTGCAAGTTGAAGAAGTCCTTATATGGACTTAAGCAGTCTCCAAGGCAGTGGTACAAAAGGTTTGACAGCTATATGGTGAAGTTGGGTTATACTCGGAGCTCATATGATTGTTGTGTCTACTACAATAGGCTCAAAGATGATTCATTCATCTATCTGGTGCTTTATGTAGATGATATGCTGATAGCTGCAAAGAAGAAGTATGACATTCAGAAGCTGAAGGGTTTACTTAGTGCTGAGTTTGAGATGAAGGATCTAGGAGCCGCTTGGAAAATTCTAGGGATGGAGATCATTAGAGACAGAGAGAGAAGGAAACTTTTCTTGTCACAGAGAAGCTACATTCAGAAGGTCTTGGCGAGGTTTGGCATGTCTTCATCTAAGTCTATTGATACCCCCAGTGCTTCCAATATCCATCTCACTGCCATGTTCGTTCCACAGTCAGAAGAAGAGAAAGAGTATATGTCACGAGTCCCTTATGCCAGTGCTGTAGGAAGTTTGATGTATGCTATGGTCTGTACAAGGCCAGATTTAGCACATGCAGTTAGTGTAGTGAGCAGATTCATGGGACAACCAGGAAGAGAACATTGGCAGGCTGTGAAGAGAATTTTCCGGTACCTTAAAGGTACATCTGACGTTGGTCTCATTTATGGAGGTGATACTCAGTGCTTGGTTACTGGCTATTCTGATTCTGACTATGCTGGAGATGTTGACACAAGAAGATCGATGACTGGCTATGTGTTTACCCTTGGAGGATCTGTCGTCAGTTGGAAGGCAACTTTGCAACCTACAGTGACTTTGTCTACTACGGAAGCGGAGTACAGGCCTTGACAGAGGCTGCAAAAGAAGGGATTTGGCTGAAAGGGCTGCTTAGTGATCTTGGTCTGCATCATGATCAGGCTACGGTGTATTGTGACAGTTTGAGCGCAATTTGTCTAGCCAAGGATCAAG
This sequence comes from Solanum chilense, assembly GCA_032847665.1. Classification (NCBI taxonomy): domain Eukaryota; kingdom Viridiplantae; phylum Streptophyta; class Magnoliopsida; order Solanales; family Solanaceae; genus Solanum; species Solanum chilense. The sequence continues at coordinate 7,718,232 of CM064965.1, forward strand.
TCCATCATGAGAGAACCAAACATATTGACGTGAGGTATCATTTTCTGAGAAGTGAGAAGAGAATCAAGGTGAAGAAAGTAGGAACTGCTGATAATCCTGCTGATATGTTCACAAAGCCGGTTCCACAGAGCAAGTTTCAACACTGTTTGGACTTGCTCAACATCAGAAGCTGTTAATTGCCCTGCGAGGCAATTCTGAGGAAGAGGGGGAGGCTTGGCACTGTCATAGTGCATCTGAAGAATCTGTTTGGAGAATTTAAGTCAAGGTGGAGATTTGTTGAATGCCTTGAATAGGACCCGTTACAACAGAAAGGACGGGGGTCCCGACGGTATACAATGTTGTTGTATTGGGCCCTTAATTATCTGTCAATTCTGTATGTTGGGCCCAAGCCTGTTAGGGCGTAGCTTAGCACTATATATAGACGCTAGGGCAAACCCTATTCTGTAATTTTCAGTTCTTGCCTCTCCATAATAAAACTGCTCCCCCTCTTCCCGTGGACGTAGCCAATCTATTGGTGAACCACGTAAATCTGTTGTCTTGTTTTTCGCGTTTATATTTTCTCGTATTATATCGAATTCCGCATAACAATTTTCAATTATATTAATTAGTATGTATTAATATTTGAGTATTATATTTTAATTAATTTTGTGTCTTTTTATATTCTATACTTTTATACTATATATAGATTGAAGTGTATTTTTTTTCTTCATGTAGTAGCTTGCTTACTATATGAATTGTTTTTAACTAGATTGTTAGGCTAACATATTTTTCTTCTTCTTTTTCCTTCAGAAGAATTGGTCATTATAATAGTGATGATAAGGAATAAGATTTGGAGAATGTGAAATGTTATTTATCTCAAGAAAAAAGGTGAATTGATTTATAATTTTTCACTCTTCACGTATGAGACTAAGATGACACTAATTAAATTTTCTATTGTATGTTCAATCTTTTATTTGACGTCTTGATCACCTTAATTTTCATAATCTATTGTGAAATTATGGTTATTGAATTTTTTTTTTTTTTTTGACAGAATATGTTTGACAAGTTGACTAACTCATGTGGAATACAAAGTCATCCATGAGAAATTAAAGAACAAATTGAGATAATCGATGAGAAATTTATGGGAGAAAACTAAGAATACATATATACAAGTAGGAGTTGAAAATTTATCTCGATAGTAATCATAAATTTTCACAATATTTTGTAACATTAGAGTTTGTACGATAATTGTAGGACTCCTCTTATTACTTGGTGAAGTTATTCCTAAATTAGATGAGCAATCATTCTCTTTATTGTCATCATAAGTGTTCTAAATGAATTTAAAAAGTACAATTAAGCAAGTTTTCCGTAGAGTACTTATGAGTAAGTATAATTGTCTAGACAGCTACATTATTGTATATTCATCAATTGTTTGAAGAAAAAAATTTGTGCTCTTTGAATATATCGTCTCAAAGCCTTTATCAAATATGCACTTCACTTTGTTAAAAAATAAATTTTGTGTTTGTGTTTTTATGATTTAAGTTTTATTTCATTTTTCTTTTATTTGAAATGCAAAATTACTTATTTTTAAATGCAGTTCATCTAACACCAATAAAAATATTATTTTTGATATAACACAACAAAAATTTGTTTCCGCTGCACGAAGTTATAAAATATTATTTTAATTTATTAATTTTTTTATAAACCGCGTGAAATGCAGTCAAATTCACTGGTTGATTAATATACGAGAAACATTAATAAGAACCATTTATTCAAATATAAAGTACCAATAAAGGCTTATAACATGACAATATTCTATAGTATATTTAATTTTCACTCTATTGAGTGAATTTTTTTTTTACAATTTTAACATTTTGGAATGGGTACTCCACATGTTTTAGAAACTTTTTTGGCATTAGGAGAGTCAGCATATTGCCTTAACTTAGGATCTTTCATGTACCCACAAAGACAAGGGATTTGCTCTTTCAACTTAGCACAACATGCCGGAGAGGCTGGTATTCCCTTAATAATTGCAGCGGCGCATGGACTTAGCTCTGATACATTGCAAGTTACTGACTCTGCCACGAACAACTTGCCAAGTAAAATGACAAGTATCGTGATAAAAAATATGGCGAAATTGGAACTTCCCTTCTTCATAATAGAAATTTTTAAAATGATTTTTTTTAAAGAAAAAATGAGAAGTTTAGATGAAAAACATAGTGAAGTTTCAATTTATAGGGACTGGTTTTAAACTAAATTTGGTAAATTTCATTGAATGTTCTTATGACTTTTGACTCCATCTTGGCAAATTTCATTAAATGTTTTTTTCCCCTTCTTTGTTTCACATTTACTTTTCACACTTTGACAATGAAAATAATTATTGATACAAAGTATTTTACTAAACTATTCCCTATTGATTGATGTTTTAAAAAATAAGTATTTAATGTTGAGGATAAAAAATGAATAAATTATTGTTTTTTTTTTATACGTCAAAAATGACAAGAATGAAATTTATATTAAAAAGAAGTGACTAAAAAGAAGTGACAAGTAAAAATAAACGAAGAGAGTATATATAAAATTTATTTAGTGGTCTCTTTTTTTTTTCCTATTAAAAAGTAGGCGTTCATAGTGCAGTATGAATTGGTTGGTAGTTAAAGTTAAATTAATTTAGTCAAATTTTAAATAATGAAAATTAAATTAAATCAATAATCATAAATATTTTTCAGTTTGATTATTTTTTATATTGATTTGATTGTTCGATTTTTAATGTTACTTACAAATTAATACTATCTACTTTTTTTCTACTATTGCCTCTTGACAATAAATAAACAAATAAAGTGATAAAAAGAAGTTATTAGGAAAATGTAATATAAGCAAAGGTAAATGCAATATCATTTCATCAAATAAAACGTACTCATAAGAAGGCAAATTTATTTAGCAATGCAATGTTTTGATTAGAATTGGAGACTTCTAATGTGATAAATTTGTGTTAGCTAGGATAATACAAAAATAAATATTTTTGAAACTACATCTTCCTGGCATAAGAAAGATTGATCAATCCTTATAGAGGAAAAAATGTTAAGCCTCGTAAACTACATCCCTTTTTTATTTCTATAAACTCTAATTTAAAGAGTTAGAGATAAGTTTGTAGACAATAAAATTTGTGTTGAGAAAACAATAATCAAGAACTAAAAGGTAGCAATAATTGTATATATTGATTTTAAAGTGTGAGTGTTACCGTCTCTATGATTTTTCTGAATTTGTATTTTCACATAAAGATTCAAGGGCTCTTGAACTTGATCTTGGATTCAAGGGCTTTGGAACCTATTATTGAATTTTCGATGAACTTGAACTTGAATCTTGTCTTGATCTTGACTTTTACTTGAATTCAAATGCTTCAAACATGTTTTTGAATTCGGTGGTCTTAATCTTGATCATTCTTGAACTTGAATTCTTGAATTCTTAAACTTTTAGCTTATAGAGAAATCAATGGCGTTTGATCCATGAGCTTTCTCTAACTTCTAATTTAGAATTTTGGTCCCCTTTCTGAATTATGAGGACCCTTATTTATAGTTTTAGAATAGAAGAATTGTGATTGGAACAAGAATTAATTCGACCATGATTTAAGTGACATGACATATGAGCTTTATGGAGAGGGCTTGTCATTTTGACACATAACATGTGCCAATTGACTTCTTTGTTTGACTTGACATGCCACATCATTTATCACGTGGCGCCAAACAAGGCCTCTAGGATGAGATGAAGTTGGACTTAGCAAATTGGGTTCATCTATTGTAGCTCAAATTACTTAATTTGGACTTTAATTATATCAATTTTTATTGGAGTTTAAAAAGTATAATTTACCTAAATTTCATTATGTTAAGACTTAATTACATTATTTCCCTATTTTTTTTTCAAATCACAAAAATCCCTTAAAATTTATGATTTTCGAATACATTATTGGACTTCCGGATACATCACTTGACTTTCGAATACATTAGTAGACATCTGGATACATAGGTGATGAATGTTCCAAGAGGGGAGAGATGTATTAGAGAGGAAATAAGATATCCGGTTAAAACGTCGGACGTCTGGATACATCAGCAGACATCTAGATACACAGATGAGTGATGTGAATCCATAATACATATTTTTAATCACTATTTGCCTCACATTTATTATTTATATATGTCCTTTTTTAGCATGAATTTTATGAATTGTGCTTAATCCTATATATTGTTTGTATTAAATTAATGGAAAAATAAAAAAGTTTGGAGCTAAAAAGAATTAACGATGAAAAATTGAAGAAGAAAATCAAGCCGACAACTTAATGAATGAAATCAAATAAATTAATATATAATATATTAGAAGTGCACTTGAAGTACTTTGAATCGAAGTTTAGGTCATCTCTATAATATCTCGCAAATTGAAATAAATAGGAAGATGTTAAGAATTGAAAATAGTTATTTTTGAAAAGAATGAAAATCTGGAATTTTTGTCAAGTTAGGAAAAAGTTGAGTTTTTGGTCAACTTCAAAAGGTCATAACTCCTAGTTCAGGATGAGTTAGGCCATAAAGTTGAGTTCAGAAAATCTCTTGGAATGATCTTTCAACGTTGCCGAATTTGCGTGATTTCAAGTTTTTATGAGTGAGTTATGCTCTTTGAAAATTAAATTGTTCAGATAAGGAAATGTCCAATCCGAATTTTTGAAGGGCATTATAGTCTTTTCCTCACAACTATTTTATTTCATTTTTGGGTAATTAATTGGAGTCTAAATTGATCTTAGTTAGTATACACTTTTGAAAAAAGAGTTAAGGTTTTGAGAAAGGAGGAAAGTAAGAAAGAATGTCAACAACACCGAGTTTAGCTTGTGGATTTCGTCAAGGGGTGATCCCTACGAGTTATGTGAGTTCACATAGATTTTGTTTCATTAACCCACGCTCCAAACATGTTTAATTCAATGATTTTCGTCACAAAAGAGCTAGAAAATTAATGTTCTTGAGTTGTATTCTTGAATTGATTTCATTTTTGAACTTACACGTGATTGATGGTTTTCTCGAGACGTTTTAGTGATATTAAAAGTTTTTTCGAGTTATATTCTAGTGTAAATGTGTTGAGTATCTGAATCTAAGAAAATATTTTGAAAAAGAATCGATCTAAAACGATTTAGGATCGGAAAACGAGTTGAAAAACTCGTTAGACGCACCTGAGGAACATATCGCGCGACCCACCCCAAAAGCACCAGATTGGCTAGGGCGTCGCACCGTTGAATTGAACCTCAGTCAAGCGCAGATGCCTCCTAATCGGTATTTTTTACCCAGTTTTCATTATTCAGTCTGTTTAAGCCTTTCTGAAGTGTATTAACACGTCCTATTGATTCTAACTACTTTAAATGACCTCTAAACATATAGAGATCATCCAAAAAAATTAATTACAACCTTAATATCCATAAATCCAAATTTAGAAAAGTTAAAAGCCAAGTCAAATGCTTCTAACTTTGTTTTAAGACTTAAAGATCAAGTTAAGTAAAAAGTAAAGATAAAGATTGAAGTTTATTTCTTCAAAGAAGAATATGTGGACTAAGTATTCTCAAAGAGTTTAAAAAAATTTCACATTTAAATACGAATGGAAACTGAAATTTCCAAAAAGCCTTTGTGCTAGTTTTCATAAAAGAGTAATCGCTTTATAAATAAAACAAGAGATGAAACTTTATTTTCCAAGATAGCATTTGAGCTAAGTTTTTGAGCAATTATTTCAAACCACAGAAGAAGTATGCTTTTAAACATAAGAGCTAGTATCATATTTTGAGAGCAATATTGAGTACAAATATGGAGGGATAGTTCAGACAACTCACAACCCCATAAACCCTGTAGTCATCATGGATAGAAAAAGATCATACTTTTTAGATGAATTCCTTTAGTGATTTTTACCATAGACTAGTAGATCAACTTAATTGTTCAGGATCTATATCATGGCAAGGGATATGACGGTCCTGGAAGCATGAGGCAAAATGTTGTATCATCACAATAACTTTTACGTGATAGTTCTCGATTAGAGAAACTCCTACAGAAGTAATAGTATTTCTATATACACAATTTATTATATTTTGGGAGTAATATTGAGTACCGATATGAAAATGCGAGTTCATATTAACTTAAATCTCCATAAATCATGGAGCCATAGTGGGTAGTAAATGATCATACTTTTTAGATGACTCTTAAGTCGTTTTTAGCATAGACTAGTGAATCTACTTAGTTAAGGTGTTCTATATGACAACAAAATATAGGACATTTCTAGCAACGTGGACAAAATATTATATCATCACTTAGGCTCATACTAGTGATTGTCGGTTAGATAAACTCCCACAAAAATTATATTACTGTTTTAAAAGTTTTCTATATATTGCATGTGTCTTATTGCTTGATATTGAGTTAAGTTATTGGAGAGTTGAGAAAAGTCAAGGTAAATGTTCATTTCAGACTCTTTTCAAGGCTATGTATGTTAAGCATTTCAACTCGCATACCCGTACATACAATGTATTGATGTTAGTTGACCTGCACCGTTTTATGATGTAGACATAACTAACCAGGATCACCATCTCGCGTGTTGTTGATCAGGTCGAGCACTAAGAGTCAATTGGTGCCTCATTGCTTTTCGGAGCACTCTTTCTTACCATGCTTTCTAGTTTAAGTTGTTAGGATGATCGGGGGTCCTGTCCCGACACCCGTCTTTGGTTTAAAGGTTTTATAGACAGTTAGTAGTTCAATTGTTTTTACATGATTATTTCTTATGTTAAGACTTGAGTTGTCATTTTGGCCAAGTTGAATGTTTGACTTTTAAGCGTTCTAAGTTATTTTACTAAACAAGTTGAGTAGAAGTGCATTTGATCATTGTAATAATGCTTAGAGTCTTCCACTGAGTAAATAAGGCAGACCAAAGGTTCGCTTGGGGCCAACAATGGTGCTCGAGTGCCGGCCACACCCAAGGTGTGTACTCGGGGCGTGACATAATGTATCTGAGAGGGGAATGATGTATCATAGAGGGAAGAAATCTATCTGAGAGGGGGATGGAGATGTATCACTGCTACAAAAATAAACTTTAGTGGCAATTATTTTGTGTCAATAAGAGAATGACCGCTAATGTATTCATGAGAGGCTATATATTAGCGGCTAATGTATAATGGCCGGGAAAAAGTACACTTTTAGTAGCAATTCCAAATTATTAATATGACATTTTACTCACTTTACTGAACTCTCTCGAGCATGACAAAAATTGATAAATAAATATGTCAGTTTATCTCTCATTGAAAATATTGTTTTATCTTTTGACTAAAGAAATTCAATTGTTATCATGTTCTCCATTACTCCTCTAGTCAATTTCTCTTCAATAAACAGTAGGACAATAATTATTCAATTGGTTTGTTATCTTGCCATTGATGTGAAATCCTCTATGTCCAACTTTTTTTTCTTTTCTTCATGGAAAAATCTGATCCTAACTTCAATCTTGGAACCATCATGTGATTTTGTAATCCCTTTGATTTGATGACACGAAATTAAAATGGATGCTTCTTACTTGTCAGTCACATTACTTGCACTATTTTTATACTTTGGATTTCATCTATCGACACATTTCATTTTTATTCCAGGTTATACAATTTAAAGTCGCAAATTTCATATGTGGTGATTTCAAATACATTATTCGAAAAAAAGTAACAAAATTTATTTGAAGAAATTATTCAATAGTTGTAAAGCTTATGGATTCTAGCAAGAATCCATAGCCAAAGCTTAGCTGAAGCTCAAGAACACGTAGGAGGAATGTAGTTTTAGTTAAGAGAGAAAGAACTTCTTCATTAAGCCACAATGTCACACAATACATGAGTTATATACAATCTACTTACTTACAAACTTGTAACTAACTTCTAACAAACTTGTAACTAACTCTTCCTAACTATAATCTAGTGTGTAATCTTCACCATAATCTACTATATACTTCAATACATGTTCAATGTACATCAATGCAATTACTTAACTCTTTTACACCCTCCCTCAAGCTAGGAGCTATGAAGATGTTCTTCATTCCTAGCTTGGATACAAGATGTATATGAGAATCTCGTCCAAGGGCCTTAGTGAATATGTCTGCAGGCTGTTCAGATGACTTCAAATATGTTGTGACAACCAATCCTTCTTGTATCTTTTCTCTCACGAAATGGCAGTCTATATATATGTGTTTTGTTCTCTCATGGAACACTGGATTAGCTGCTATTTGTATTGCAGAAGTGCTGTCTGAATGTAATGGCACAGGAAGGTTAATTTTGACTCCAAGTTCATCAAATAAACCAACAATCCAAACAACCTCAGAAACTGTAGATGCCATTGCTCTATATTCTGCCTCTGCTGAACTTCTAGACACTGTCACTTGTTTCTTAGATTTCCAGGATATAGGTGAACCTCCATACTGTACCAAGTATCCTGTAATTGATCTTCTACTATTAATGCATGCACCCCAATCAGCATCACAAAACACCTTTAACTCACTCCCCCCTGTTGATGCCATCAAAATACCAAGTCCTGGTTCTGATTTCACATATCTAACTAATCTCATTGCAGCCTCCATATGTGAAGTCTTTGGAGAGTGCATAAACTGACTCAAACATTGTACAGCAAATGATATATCAGGTCTAGTAGTTGTGAGATACAACAACCTCCCAATTAACCTTTGATAGCCTGTAGGATCTTTCAATGTTTCATCTGGACATGTAGATGGGATGTTAGTATCAAACTCAACTGTAGTAAGCTTTTGATTTAATTCCATTGGAGTTGAGACTGGTTTGGCACCTGCCAACCCCATGTCTGATATGAGTTCTAAAGCATACTTCCTCTGGTGTATCAGAATCCCAGCATCACTCCTAGCAAATTCCAGCCCAAGAAAGTATCTTAGCTCTCCCAAATCTTTGATCTTGAAAGCTTGTTGTAACATCTCCTTAGTTTGTTGAATCATCACTGAATCATTACCTGTCAATAACAGATCATCTACATATATAAGAACTATCATTATCTTGTCTTGTTTTCTCTTTGTGAATAAAGAATAATCTCGTGTGCTTTGATGAAATCCAGATTCAATTAAGGTGTGTGTAAGCTTGATGTTCCACTGCCTTGATGCTTGTTTCAGGCCATAGAGTGACTTTAGCAATCTACATACTTGATTGTTTCCAGTCCTGTTGTTGTCCCTTCTACTAAAGCCTTGAGGCAATGTCATATATACCTCTTCATACAGATCTCCTTGTAAAAAGGCATTGTACACATCCATTTGATGAATGTTCCAATGATTAGCAGCTGCAATTGAAATAACAGACCTTACAGTAGTCATTTTGACCACTGGTGAGAATGTCTCTTGGTAATCAAATCCTTCCTTTTGATTATAGCCTTTAGCCACCAATCTTGCCTTGAATCTTTCCACACCACCATCTGAATTATACTTCACCTTATACACCCATCTACAGCCAATGGCTTTCTTGTTCTTTGGCAAGTCTACTAGTTCCCAAGTCTGATTATCCTCTAGAGCTTTTATTTCATTCTGTATTGCATCCACCCATCTAGCATCTTGTATGGCCTCTGCATAGGTAGCTGGCTCATTTTCAACTGAGAATTTTGAAACAAAGCTTTGGTATTTGTTGGACAATCCAGAGTAATCTAGCACTGAAGCTATTGAATACAGACATTTGTTAGTCCCACTTGTAGTAATGTAATCCTTATGCCAAATTGGAGGTCTAATGCTTCTAGCAGATTTTCTTAGTGGAGGATCATCCTGATGAGATGGTATTTGTGGAGCAGCATTATCTGAACAAGAAGGAGATATAGTGGATTGTGGCACTATAGTGATCAATTCATCATAATTGAATAAGTCTGCATTGGAAATAGTATTAGATGAAGATGTAGTATTGTCTTTGAAAGGAAACACAGATTCAACAAAACTACATCTCTATTAACAAAGAATGTTTTGCTCTCCAAATTGTATAATTTGTATCCCTTTTGTGTAGTTTCATACCCCATCAGGACAGACTTTAGGGCCCTAGGACTAAACTTGTCTTGTTTAGTAAGATTAGTACCAAAACACAAGCATCCTATCACTCTTAAGTGATCAATTGAAGGAGGCTTATTGTATTGTTTCTCAAAAGATGACACACCATTCAAACCAGTAGAAGGTACTCTGTTGATCACATATACTGCAGCTTGAACACACAAACCCCAAAATCTATCTGGAAAACCAGCTTGAAACTTAATAGCTCTTGCTGTCTCTAGAATGTGTCTATGTTTTCTTTCCACTACACCATTCTGTTGAGGTGTATATGGACAAGAACTTTCATGGATAATACCATATAACTTGAAAAGTTCATTGCAATTGTAATTGAAAAATTCAGAACCATTATCTGTCCTTATCTTCTGAATCCTTTTGCCAAACTGAGTTTCAACTTCTGTAAAGAAATGTTTTAACAAACTAACAACATCTGATTTCAATCTCATTAGAAAAATCCATGTCCATCTTGAATAGTCATCAACAACAGTAAGAAAATACCTCATACCATCACAAGTTTCAACTCTATAAGGTCCCCAAACATCTAAGTGAACCAGCTGGAAAATACTTGTTGATCTACTAGTACTGTTAGGAAAAGGCAGTCTAGTTTGTCTAGCAAGTGGACAAATTTCACAATTATGTAATGCAAATTTACTACCAAACTTATTGAAAATGGGAATCTTCCTGATTACACTCATAGGCACATGACATAATCTTTGATGCCAAACAGTAGCACTATCTTCAGTATCTTGTATTGCTGTTAAACATCTCTGAGCCATATCTGCTACTTGTGTGTCTACCATGTATAATCCATCCTTTTCTTTACCAGTCACCCTCACCTTCCCAGATGAGAGATCCTGAAAAACATAGTAATGAGGAAAGAAGGTGACACAGCAATTCAAATCTTTAGTCACTTTTGAAACAGACATAAGATTGAATTTGAAGTCTGGATACATAACACTTGTCTAAGCATGTCACCTTTTCCTATAGGACAATTTCCAATATGAGAAACCTTTGCAGACTCTCCAGTAGGTAACTGAACACTACCTGCATTTTCTATCAGACTTTCACAATGTAAATGCTTAGCATCATTTATCATATGATGAGTAGCACCAGTATCAACTACTCACTGTATTGAAGCATCCTTAGATAAGTAAGAGTTACCTGCCATATTAGCTGCACAATGTGTATCACCAACTGTTGTTTGATTCAACATTTGAATAAGTTTCTGATGTTGTTGTGGTGTAAACATTGGCATTGGCATCATCTCAGATGCTGCAGCTGGATGAGACTCTTTTTGAGTAGGTTGTGGAGCATGATGATGGATTGATGATTCTTCATAGACTGAGTTCCCTGCAACAACTGAGTCTCTCTTTCCTTTGAACTCTGAAGGATATCCAATAAGCTTGAAACAATCAAGTTTTACATGGCCAGTTTTGTGACAATGATCACACTTCAATAATTTGTTACAATCACTTCTCATATGTCCCTTCATGTGACAATATTCACAGAAAACATTAGGATTGTATGGCTTCATATTCCTAGAATTAGATCTTGATGTATACATTGCAGCAGGATTTAAACTCTCTGG
>CM064965.1:7729972-8047708 GCA_032847665.1 Solanum chilense
TTATAGCAATTACTCACCAAAATTGTCGTTAAAACTGTTATCTTTTAGCAACTACTAATTTCAATTCATCGACTTAAACAATGGACGCTAAAAGACCACGAATAACCGATATTAATTACCTTTAGCAGCCAAGACAATTGTAGCAAACAATTGACATTAAAAGTACTACACTGTAGTGGCTATTTATTTAGATTTATCGACTAAATCAATGGGCTCTAAAAGACAATAATTAGGCAGTATGATTTTCCTTTAGCAACCAACATGATTGTCACAATCAATTGCCTTAAAAGCTAATGGTTTGTAGCGGCAATTCATGCTACCCTTTACCAGCATTTCCCATAATGGCCGCAAAAGTCTTTGCTGACCCCAACATTGCCAGCTAAAGTTCATTGGCCGGTATAGAGTATTGCGACGAATATTATTGCCGCTAAATGGCCTTTTTGTAGTAGTGTATCAACGAGAGGAGAGTGATGTATCAGAGAGAGAATTTTTTTTTTAAAATGGTATGGATTTTAGAAATTATGGTAAAATAAAGTATATATCTAAGTAATATTTCCTTTAAATAAGTAACACAACTATATTCATTCATGATATTTATATTGACTAATATATTAATTATTGAAAAAATTACACAGTTAAGCAAACTTTTACTATTTAGTTACTCAATTATAGCTACAGTTTGCTATAATTATCATTCGTGACTAACATTATACATTAATTATGTGCGCCAACTTCGAGTTCGTATAATTAATCACGTTTGTATATGTATAATTAGCTAGAATATACAAATACATATGTATAATATATAATTATCTACCGATATACATATAAAATTCACCTCTCTCCCACTTTTTGCCCTCTCTCGCTCGCCTCTCCTCCTCCCTCTTCCGATCTCGCTTGCCATATATATATATGTGCATATGTATAATACACAATTATCTAACCTATATACATATATAATTCACCTCTCTCCCACTCTCTGGCCTCTCTCTTTCGCCTCTCTCCTCCCTCTCCTAATCTCGCTCGCCTCTCTTCTTCTTATCTCAATCTCTCTTGTCATATATACAAATACATATGTATAATAGAAAATTATCTAACCAATATACATATACAATTCACCTCTCTCCCACTCTTTGCTCTATCTCGCTCGCATCTCTCCTCTCTCTCCTACTCTCGCTCGTCTCTCTCCTCTCTATAATGCGTTGCTACGAATTGCAATTAATAAACTATAGTAACTATGGGGAGTAATTAAGTTATTTTTGAGTAACTAATCGGCTATGAAAATTCCTCATTATTATTTATTTAATATAATCTGAATCATATAAATTTATATTTAATATTTCAAATGATTACAATTTACAAAGTTAAAGCCCAGAATAAACATATAAATGAAACTTGTACATGTTGGAGAAAATTATAATAATCTTGGGTATAAATAAATCAAATCTACTTTAACATACATGTTGAAGAAAATTATAATAATTTTGGATATAAATAAAAGAAGGATAAATCAAATATATCTGTTATATTATAAAAGTATTTATCATTTAAGTCAACATAATTTTTCTAATAAAATATAATTATTTTTTGGAATTAAGAAAATTGTACAGTTTCCTCGCCTCTTTCTCAACCCTTTTTCATCTTCTTCTTTTAATTATTCTGCTTCTTCGGCTCTTTCTTTTTTTCTTTTTACTTTTTTGCTTCTTCGTGTCTTTCTTCTTCTTCTTTTTTTACTCTTTTACTTTTTGTCTCTTTATCTGGTGTTATTTATCTTTCTCCTCTTTTTTTTTTTTTTTTTTAATTCTTGTTCTTTTCTTTAAACTTTTCATCTAAATAATTATCTTCCTCAAGTCAGTTTTTGTTCATGTCACTATTTTTATTCAAAAACAAAATGAAAGGAGGAACAAAAAGACCGCAAAATTGTATAAAAATAAGTTTTTAAGCAGAAATTTCAAATCTTTAAAATTACAGAAGTAAGAGTTCAATATTGATGGTCATTATAAAGCTTAAAACTTTGAATTCATTATTTGAATTTTACAAATTTGTGATAAGTTTGAATAGGTAGTTCCTAAAAGTAATTGAAAATGTTCTTTGGAGTTTATATTTCAATTTTAAGATGGTTTCGTTAAGTTTATAATTGATTTTAGGAGAAATATTAGATTGAAATGAATTAAATATAGCATTAAAATTGTCTTGCAATTGTATTAAAGTTGAATTAGATAATACAATTTTAATGCAAATTTAATTCATTTTGAAGTTTTATTTATTGATTTATTACTGTTGGATACTTGTTTAATACAGTATTGATATAACTTATCAGTTTATTGATCATTGTTATATCTTTGTTTGTTACGTTTTTCATTCATTCTTAATTCTCTTTTCTAATTCAACTTTAAATACCTTGTAAAATTTTAATGCAAATTTAATTCATTTTACGACCTTTTGTGTTTATTTGTTACTATTGAATACTTATTTAATTCATTATTGTACAAGATTAATTCATTCAACAGATCATTGTCTTGTCAATCATAGTTACGTTTTCATTTATTCTTAATTCTCTCTTTTTATTCAAATCTAATACTCTTTAATACAAATTTAATTCATTTTGCAGTTTTACATTCATTTATTTGTTCCTATTGGATACTTGTTTAATTAATTATTGATACAAGTTTATTCACTCTATAAATCACTGTCTAATATTTTATTTGCTATATTTTTTTATTTATACTTAATTTTCTCATCTATCTCAACTTTAATACTTGTGCAATACACTTTTGTATTTTTAATTTATTTTGCAATTAATCAATTGATTTGTTACGATTGGTTACTTGTTTAATTCATTATTGATACGATTTTTATTCAGTTTACATGCAGATCAAAGAATGCTCTTTTGTTTTCTACATTCTGCATTCATATTTAGTTATCTTCTAATAATTCAACTTTAATATGTTTGTAATACATTTTTATTCAAGTTTAATTCATTTTGCAGCTTCTTATGCCTCTTCATGTGTTACGATTATACTACATCTCTTCTAATAATTCAACTTTAATATGTTTGTAATACATTTAAATTAAAATTTAAATCATTTTGCAGTTTTTATGCCTCTTCATTTATTACGATTGTATTACTTGTCTAATTAACTATACAAGCTTATACAATTTAGAAACATTGATTATCCTACGAAAAGAAAGGAAAAAAAAAAAGCAATAGTAGAAAAGGGATAAAGAGCCAAAAAAAGAAAGAAAAGCAACAAAGAAAGGACAAAAGAAAGAAAAAAAAGAAAGAAAGAAAGATAGAAAGAAAGAAAAAAGAGAGAGTGATGCATAGAAAATGAGAGCAAAAGAAATAGCGAGACATAATGGAAAAAATTAAAGAAGTTGTTATGAATGATAATAATTAAAAAGATTATTTAAAATAAGTAATTAATTTTTAAAAATTATATGTAGAACTTTTGCTAGTCCAGTTTTTTTCTTCATTTTTAAAAATTAAATCAAAATCAAATCAAATATTTTCTGATTTGAAAAGTTCAAAATCAAACCGATAAAATTATTAATTTAGGGTTTGGATAGATTTTCAACTCCAATTTTATAAATTTTCAATAAATAATCTTCTCTAGAATATATGGCTAAACGCTTACATAATCTCTTTTCGTGTTTCAGTATTATGCACAAATAATATCAAAAATATTTTTACCAAGAAATTACTACAAAAATTAATATAAGTAATTTGTCAGGATAACTTGCATCATTTATTTTTTTAGCATTATTAGTATAACATTTAGTTATATACATTCTGGCATTATTCTCACGTAAAAATTCTGTTCTTCTTAGTTTCTGACTAAACTTAGGAAGTTTTTGTTTGTGGCGAAAAAGTGCAAATTCTTGTTGAATTTTTTTTTAATGGAAAAGTGTCTTTCAATTTCTCTTTCTCTTAAAACACTAATTATTAGTACATGGGCAAAAGAGCCCTTAACATTCTACTGATTCATTTACAACCTGCATGAATAAGAGAACTCAGGAATTGAAGATTTCGGGTGTATTAATATTATTTTAACTTAAATATTAGTTTTAAGCTTAAAATAAAAATAATTAAAAAGGGCTTAAGTTATATTCAAATCATCGATTCCTATGCATTTTATGGGTGCACTGTTAATTATATCCTATTTTCTATCGATCTTTCAAAGTAGATATACATGTATACATATGATTATTTTTTGAAAGATAGTGGATGCACGTGCACCACTTCTAAAGGTGTTGGCCCGCTTTTGTCTGCACGTTCAATTTTTATACGAGCAAAAAGAAACTCCCTATGTTCACTTTTATCAATTATTCATAAAAATAAATTTTCATTTTTATTTATTACTTTTCACATATGAAGAAAAAATAATTATTTTTTTCATGATTATCCTCAATATTAGATATTTATGCTCTAAATTATTTTTTAAGATCTAATATTAAACATCATTTAATAGAGATATTTTGATAAAATAAATATATTAATAATTAGTTTTCAATGAATGTGCCGAGTCAAATAGTGATTAGTAAAATGAACTGATGGAGTATAACAAAGTTACACCTAATTCTATTAATTAACGTGATACTATTGTACTTGATACAATTTTAAAAAGATAAGACATTTAATATTTGTGGCCAAAAGTATTCATTGACTATTTGTGTGATTATTATTCATTCCAAGGTAAGGAGAAACTTAAAAATTAAATTATTTTCAATTATAAAAAGGCCTGTCACAATTTTTTTTACACGAACTAAAGGACATGTCACAACTCACAAGAAGTTGGTTATTGATAGCGGGTTAACAAATTTTTAATGATTTTTATACAAAAATTTATTGTGTTATCGACTTTTAGTATTGGGGTTATTGCTAATCGTCTTGCTGTTTTATTGTCTTTTTATGTTTGATTTTAGTTTTGCATTTTAATTATTATTTATCTGTTATGTTGCTTCTTTAGGGACTAGAAATTGTTGTTCAAGAAATAATGACATTGGTTGTACACAAAAAATGTGCAAGACATATTCTTGCAAATTGGTATAGAAGTTGGAAAGGAATTAAAAGAAAGAAAAATAGTTTGGAGGATCGCTAAATCCACATTTGAAGCTGAGTTGAAGGTCAATATACATGAAATGAAGAAACTAAGAAAAACATGGTTGGATGATCTTGTTGGGTTTTATTTGCCCTGATTTCTTACCATAAAAAGGTTTTCCTTTTAGGAAAAGGTTTTGAATTGACTAATCCTTTTTTTGGTAGGAAAAGGTTTAGGACTCTATAAATAGAGGCATGTTCCTTCAAACTTAATCAGCATTCACAATGTAGTCTTAAGGGCTTTGAGAGTTTTGGTTTGAGAGAGAATTTATAGGTCACAAGCTTGATACGTTATCACTTGTGTGAACCTCCCATGTATTCCGAGTGAATTTGGTTGATGTTGTTTCCCTCTGTATTCTGTACTCTCATATTTATAGTGGATTGCTCATCTCCTTTGTGGACATAGGTCGATTGACCGAACCACGTTAAATCTTTTTGTCTTTTGGTATATTTCTCGTTGTCTTCTTACTCATGGTCTTTTGAGGTTTGCTTTGCTAGCTTCCGGGTTTACATCTACTTATTTTCGGTCCTAACAGATCTTTTACGGTACAACTTGGATACATGGTGCAAGAAATATTTTCAAGACTATAGCATACGTGATTCGTGGACAACAATATGACATGGAATTTTAATGCTTGAATACTTTCTACAGGTATAAACAATCATCACAATGCTTGAAGAGATAAGGGTGAAGATGATGAAAATAATTGACGATTTGAGACAGTTCTCAAACACTTAGATCGTTGATATACATCTTATATCTTTGAAGATTTTGCAAGAAAATATTGACAAGTCTATGCATTGCAACTTGTCTTGGGATGGAGAAAGAGGTTTTGAGATTAAGCACTACGGTTTTACACATACTTTTGACAAATAAATAAACATATAAAAGAGGTAAAAGAAAATCACGTCTCGTCCCACCAAACACTGTCCCATCTCGTATATATTGTGGGACGAAATGAGACGTATTTTGTCCTGTCATTTCCTGTCCTGCTTGGCCTGATCCCGATCAAATCCCGACCAAGGACTTCCCTCTTTGTCCCGTACCACTATCCCCGTCTCCATCCCCTTGCCAGCCCTACTTGGAGTTGCAGTTGTAGATATTGGAAGGTTAGGGACAATCCTTGTGCTTATGGTATTGTTATCATTCATTACAAGGAGATGGAACCAAATCAATTATATGGCTAGTTGTTATAGCAGGGAGGCCTATCTCAACACATATGTCAATCTTATTCCACCAATGAATAACATGAAAATGTGATCAACATCAAACAATACAATTGTAAAGCCACCAAAGATCAAGATGATTCTTGGAAGACCAAGTAAGGCTAGAAGAAAGGAAGCAAATGAAAGTAACAAATTGGAAAGCTTAACAAAAGTGGTATTGTTGTGACTTGTAGAAATTTTTTTACATAAGGATACAATAAAAGAGGATGTCCTACAAGATCCTAAGCTGATCCAAGTCAATCGGTTCAGACACCTTCTTCGGCAGAGGTATATTTTAAATTTATACTTACTACTGTTATATGTATTTGTACTGAAATATCAATATACATGCTACTGATAGAGCAAGAAGCATAGCAAGAGGTATTGGTCCAAGTCAGTCAGAAACATTTTTATTTGTAACTTTTAAATGTAAGTTATAATTACATGCATTGATATATCAATATGCACGCTACTGAAAGAAAAATAAGAGGCAGAGCAAGGGATAGTAGTTCAATCACCTGAAGCTTCTTCACATGTATATGTATTCATTTGTGAAAAGATTTAATTTTAATTTCATGCACCAATATGTGATAAATTAGGCCACCACAAACAATGAAAGTGGTAGAAGAAGAAGCACATGAAGAGGCAGATTTTCAAGTTCTTTAGGTGTTCCTACTCAATCACATGAAACTGCTATGAAAACAGAGGTAATATATCTAATTATTCTATCATTTATAAACAATATATGTACTCTAATATTTGAAATTCAAGTACAAGCTGTAAATGGTAGAGGTAGAGGAAGAGAATTAGGTAAAGGAAGAAAAATGCCCCAAGAAATAAATGTGAATGAACTAAGTAGAGGAAGATGAATACATCAAATTAAGTAGTTGAACATATTTTTAAAGTTTCTATAGACACAACCAAATACATTAACAATTTGTTGAAATCATAATTATTTCGACAATAAAAAATAACGAAAATTTGAGCATTCGACAACAAAAAAAAACATCAAAACTTGAAAGTAACTAAAGATTTTGAAGGAATATTGATTGTATTGAAGTGTTAACCTAATAAGGGAATACATGGGAGATATATATATAGGAGATATAGGAAGGAGTACTAATCCTAATAGGACTAGGATTAAGGAGTACTAATCCTAATAGGACTAGGATTAGTACACAGTAAATACTAATATTATTTAATACTATTATTTAATACTATCTGTTATTATCTCCCCTCAAGCTGAGTTGAGCGGAAGAGAACGGAAGCTTGGAACTGATGTAATCGTGCTGTCGGCTCGGGAGAGGATTGGTGAGAATATCAACTGGTTGTTCTTCAGTGGGTACATACTGCACAGTCATGGTGCCGGCCTGAACTTCATCGCGAACAAAGAGACAATCGGTATCAACATGCTTCATTCTGGTGTGTAGGACGGAATTATTGGCCATACAGATGGTTGATTTGTTGTCACAATAGAGAGCAGGAACAGTGTGAGTGGCGCGGAGTTCGCGAAGAATATATGTGACCCAAATGGTCTAAGCAGCAAGAAGAGCAAGGGCGCGGTATTCAGCTTCAGTCGAGGACCGAGAGACCTTGGGTTGTTTTTTTGTACACCAGGAGATCAGGTTCGGCCCCAAAAAAACGAGAAACCCCGATGTAGATTTTCTGTCATTTTTATCATTCGCCCAATCTGAATTTGAGAAACCCCGAAGCTCCAAGTCCCCGGGTCGAATGAGTAAACCACGACCAAGAGTGCCAAAAATGTACCTGAGAATGCATTTTAGACAATGGTAATCATGTTCACTTGGTTGATGCATGCACTGAGAAACTTGGTTGACAGCAAACTGGATGTCAGGATGGGTAATGGCCAGATACTGTAGAGCCCCAATGAGGCTGCGGAAGTGGGTGATATCGGCAAAGGGGGTGTCGGCTCTATTCGTAGACGAAGAGACTGCCATCGGTGTTGGTTGACTGGTGCATTTTTCCAGTCCAGCTTTCTGCAACAGATCTCGAGCATATTTTGACTGATGAAGAAACAAGCCGCTGCCTGTCCGAGAAACCTCCATTCCCAGAAAATAATGTAACGGGCCAAGGTCCTTCATTTTGAAGGTAGTATGCATAGCTCGAGTGACATCCTGAATGAGAGATGCAGTAGAGCCTGTAATAATGATATCATCTACATACACAAGAAGAATGACTGTACCGTGTGCTGAATGTCGAGTAAATAGACTCGTGTCGTGTACGCAACACGTGAAGCCGAGTTCCTGGAGGAACGTTTTCAGACGTGTGTACCAAGCACGGGGGGCTTGCTTGAGCCCATACAGAGACTTCTGGAGTTTGTAAACATGTTGAGGGAAGCGGGGATCAACATAGCCCGGTGGTTGCATCATGTAGATAGTTTCATCAAGCATGCCATGAAGAAAAGCATTGGAAACATCCAACTTATTGATGAGCCAATTATTGCGCATGACGAGTGACAGTACCAGGCGAATGGCTTCCTGCCGAATAACAGGACTGAATGTCTCGGAGTAATCAAGCCCATACTCCTGATTGTAGCCTTTAGCAACCAAACGAGCCTTGTACCTGGAAATACTGCCATCCGCATTGTGTTTAATTTTGTACACCCATTTACAGCCCACTGGGTGCCGCCCATGGGGCTTAGGTACAAGAACCCAAGTTTTCTGATCAGTCAAAGCCTTAAACTCGTCATCCATAGCATGACGCCAATAAGCATTTTTTGAGGCAACAGAGTAGGTTGTTGGTTAACTATCGGGAAGGGGTGTACTTGGTAGTATGGTAGCCTGAAAGGTTTTGGGTTTAAAGATACCGGCTTTGCCAAGGGTTAACATGGGATGAGTATTGGGGGGTGGCACGGGCGGTGGTGATTCGGAGGTGGCCGGGAAGGACCCAAAACAGATCGGGCTGGAGATGTTGTGGGTATGGGTTGGTTCGGGTTGGTTGTGGGTGTGGGTGGTGGTTATTGGTGTATTGTGGGTGACGGTCGAAGAGGTGATGAGGGGTGGTTGGGTAGTGGGTGGAGGTGTGGGGGAAGGTGGTGAGGGACCCTGTGAGTATCTTGGAAAAAGGGGAAGGACGCCAATGAATGATGTATTTGTGGAGGAAGAAATAGACTCGTAGGGAAACTCATTTTCGACAAATTTGACATGACGAGATATGTAGACTTTATGAGTTTGTGGGTCAAGACAGCGATAACCCTTGGAGGTAGGATGATAGCCCAAAAAAATACAAGGACGGGATCGGGGTTGTAATTTGTGAGTAATATGAGGGCGTAGCCAAGGGTAGGCAAGACACCCAAAGACGCGGAGGTTGGTATAATTGGGAAGTTCTTGGTAAAGGAGTTGATAGGGTGATTTGTTGGAGAGAGTGTGACTGGGTATTCTGTTAATGAGGTAGTTTGCGGTGGCTAGAGCTTCTACCCAAAAGGAGACAGGGAGATGAGATTGATGTATAAGAGTAACCACCATTTCAATGAGATGGCGATGTTTACGCTCAGCCACCCCATTCTGTTCGGGAGTGTATGGACAGGAGGTTTGATGTATAATTCCCAGGGATTGCAGAAACTGGCCAAAGATGTTATTGACATATTCCTTTCCATTGTCACTTCGAAAAAGTTTAACATGAGAATTGAATTGTGTTTTGACCATTTTTTCAAAAGTGACAAAGGTGGTGTATGCCTGTGATTTGTGTTTTAGTGGGTACAACCAAGTGTATTTTGTAAAATCATCCACAAAACAAATATAATAGCGAAAACCAGCAAATGAAGGAATAGCAGTAGGACCCCATAGGTCAGAATGAATAAGTTGAAAAGGTGCAGTTGTACGCTTCTCAGATAAAGTAAAAGGTAATTTATGAGATTTAGCAATTGAACAGGAGTCACAATTGTTTACATGAATGGAAGAAAAACCTAATTGAGACATTAAAGAATTTATTATTTGAGTAGACGGATGACCTAGGCGACTGTGCCACAACAGACTGTGGCCATCATCCGAAAGAGCCACCGGGCCACAGGAACGCTTTCTGAAACTGGATGGGCAGACAAACTTGTGCCAGGAAGAATGTACAGACCATGCTCACAGGGGCCCTGAAAAATCACCCTCTTGGTAGTATTGTCTAGGATCTGAATATCATTAAAGGTGAACAAGAGTGAGCAATTATTGTCTTTTGTGAATTGGTGAACTGAAAGGAGATTGGATTTAATAGAAGGGACGTGGGTAAGGTTACCTAGGTGAAAGATAGCGGTGGGGTTTTTAATGGTACCCGTGCCAGTGTGAGAAATATTAAGGGACTCACCGTTGCCAACAGTAATACCATTGGAGCCATGATATGGATTTGGAGCGTAAAGCTTGGATAGATCAGAAGTAACGTGCATGTTGGCCCCAGTATCCAACAGCCATTCAGAGGAAGGGTCGGCTTGAGATGCATAATTGCCACGGTTATCACTATTTCGGCTCTCCTTATACCGAAACCAGCAACGAGCAGCGGTGTGTCCTGTTTTCTGACAGATTTGACAAGTTGGACGATCCCGCTCGTAAGTGCCCTGCCCGCCACTGGAAGATGACTGCCCGCCGCTGCCGAAGGAGTGCAGGCTGTTGTTGTTGCCGTGCTGCTGACCGTCGTACGGCGGACGACTGCCCTGCCGACCGCCGCGCCCGCGACCTCCGATGTTTCTGCCGTAGCCGCCACGGCTCCCTTGCCGGCCGCCACCACGCCCCCCGCGATAGTTCTGGCTTGCGGTGAGGGCGGTGGCCGGCTCCATAACAGCGGCTTCTTGGAGAAGAAGTTTGCTCTCCAGATCCACGTTGATTTCTTCACTTTTTAGCCACGAGGAGAGAGTAGCCAGGTCAACGGGCATTGGACTGATGCGAACCGCCTGTTTAATGGAGGAGTAAGCTGATGGGAGCCCCTGAACGACGCACATAACGAGATCTTTTTCGGGAATGATTTCGTTCACGGTGTTGAGGGCTGTGATGATGGTGGAGACCTCGTCTAAATACTCCGCCATAGTTTTCGTGCGTTTGGTAATTGTCTGGAGACGATCACGCAATTGAAAAATATGAGAGTGAGAAATTGATGCATAGCGTGTTGCGAGGGCCGTCCACAGGGCTGAAGCAGTTGTGTAGGATCGGACGTGTTTCTGAACCGTGGGAGAGATGACTGCAATCAAACATGATCGGATCTTGCCATCCACGGCTTTCCAGGCGGCATGGGCCGGATTGGTTTTTTCTGATTTGTCCGTGGCGGTGATGACTGCCAGCGGCGGTTCTGTGCTTCCATCGACGTAATTTGAGAAGGTAATTGGCCTCAAGGGCTGTAAGAACGGTGATTTTCCATGTAGGGTAATTTATGTCTGATAATTTTTCGGGAATCAGGGCATGAAGATGCCTGAGAAGGAGTTTAACGCCAGAAGGAAGTGAATCGAGAGGATCCACCTCGGTTGTCATGGCTGCCGCCGCCCAAGAGAAGAGAGGGAACGATCGGTGCCCTAAAGAGAGAAAAAACCTAGCGAAAAAAAGATCTAGGTTTTCTGGCTCTTGATACCATGAAGGAATATTGATTGTATTGAAGTGTTAACCTAATAAGGGAATACATGGGAGATATATATATGAGATATAGGAAGGAGTACTAATCCTAATAGGACTAGGATTAAGGAGTATTAATCCTAATAGGACTAGGATTAGTACACAGTAAATACTAATATTATTTAATACTATTATTTAATACTATCTGTTATTAGATGTCTATGACAATTTTGGTTGCACACACCTATATGCTCCATCCTTCACATTCTTGTTAGACTTAAAAATTAGAAGAAAAAAAATACTACAATCAAGACAATTAGATTTAAGTTACAACATGAGCTCATCTTCTTCTCTTGCATCATCCATGTATTACTTTCAACACGACTTTCATAACATGCTAATGCTTCTTCCAACTCCTTAATTATGTTCGCCAATCTTGAAGAACGTATTTTAATCATATATCAACATCTTCACGATCCCTTCATCTAAAGAAGTTGCATGCATTCTCCTAAAATACGTCGTAAAAATATTAAAGAAAAACAAAAACATAGAAACATACATAAACAATCTCCTGAAATGATTTAGAGAGCATACATGATAACGTGGACAAGACCAAAATCATCGACCTGAATTGTGCTCCGACTATGAATTGAAAACCTTCAAATTAACCTTTTTCACTGGAAATTAAAAGAGAAATGAATTCCTACCTTATTCCGCTTGGGGAAGATGATGAATTCGTAAAGAAAGTACTACAGTTTATAATGAAATTGTCCATCAAGAGAGGCACCAACAACTCTTTTTATAACTTTGTTTTGGGGGAAGATGATGAAAAGGAAGAAAATAATTAATTGATAAGGGAAAAATAGTGTGACGTGCCACATCTAAATTGGTTATTCACTGTGAAAACACTGCTTCGCACTCCTCTTGTGCATGTTCACAACCCAGGTGAGGGAATCGGTCAAAACGGTCACCCTTTTATAAGGATATTAGAAAATTTTGTGGGGATAATATGGAAGTTGCAAAGTTAAAGATGGTGTTTTTTTGAAAATTCAGGACAACTTCAGTGATGACTTTATATATGTTTTTTCTCTATATAATATGTATTTTCTATGTATAATTATTTATATTTATTATATATATATATATGCTTTGTACATATTTTACAAATTAAATGATCAAACGAAACTTTCACATATAGCAGACATAAAAATAGTATTTGTATGTTATGACTATAGTTTGTATAATCGCACTTCATAACAAACATAAATATGTATATTTCAATAATATACAAAAGAAAGTAGTTGCATAACTATACATATACAAAAGAAAGAGTTGTATAATATATTTTGGTATACATATACAAAAGATCAATTGTATAATCTGTGTTTGTATAAATTGAGAGAGAGAGACAAAAGAAATATGGGCAGGGGAATATTTTATTTGTATAATCATAAGTGTACAAGACGAAAACATATGCATTTGTATTTGTCTATAGGAATTTCTCTCGTTTTATACAAACATAAACGCATTTTATACATTTGGGTGTTTTGTAGAGATGAGAGTGAGCGATCCAGATCTGGAGAGTGGTGCGCAAATTCTAGGGGAGGGGAACGAAAATATGTGTATGTATACAATTTTCTCTAGCTTTATACAAACATAAACACATTTTATACATTTGTGTTTGTATAAAAGCGAGAGAGGCAGGAGAGAAAACGAGAGTGACAAGCGAAATTCAACAAAAGAGAGGCAAAATAACAACAATTTGTATAGAATACAATTAAATCAAACTATATTTATAGTATTTAATTTAATTAATAATTTGCTATTATTTATAATTTCCTGCTCTAATTATTTATTTCCCAAAGGTTAGTTCCAAGCTCCAAATTTCTAACCGACAGAAATCCATTCACACACCATACATCATTTATTTGTTGAAAAATCAACGAAGTTGAAAGGTTTTTGTTTGTGGAAAATATGGGGCACGTCATTCTTGAATATATTTTGTGAAGTTCTCAAGTCAATTAAATTATGACACTTTGTAATTATATCCCCCCCCCCCCAATTTTTCACCAACTGATCTCTTAAAAGTTTTTGTTTTCCGAAATTAAAAAAATTCTATTTCATTTCACTTATATGGATTAAATATGAATTCTCACGTTAATTCATTTTGTTCATATTTAATGAGCTTAAATAGGTTGAAGACTATATTAATCCATTTAAATAAAAGAAAAGAAATTATATGTGTGATTCATTTAATTTAATATGAGCAAACTAATTTTATTTCACTTATATGGCTGAAATTACTACCCCTGATAATATATAAATACTCTTAAAATAATATCTTCTATCTATTTAATAAATACTAGAGAATATAAGTAAGAAACTTACTTACTTTTTAAAAAAAATTCTAAGAAAATTATTTTTTAAAAAAATTTCTAAGAAAATTATTTTATGTGAAAAATATTTTCATTAGTACCAAACACCAAAAACTAAATAAAAAAAATATACCCCACCTCCCTCGAACCATTGTTGTTCTTCATTCCGATCTCCACCGACACTTATATCATGTACTCGTTTCTTTTTTATATTTTATCTGTTTTAATTTGTTTGTTTTATATTTTTTTAAGGGAAAATGCACAAGTACCCCCTCAATCTATGCCCAAAATCTCAGAGACACACTTATACTATACTAAGGTCCTATTACCCCCCTGAATTTATTTTATAAGTAATTTTCTACCTCTTTTTAGCTTACGTGGCACTAGTTTGAAAAAAAAAAGTCGTTGGGCCCACAAGATAGCGCCACGTAGGCTAAAAAAGGGTTAAAAAATTATTAATAAAATAAGTTCAGGGGGTAATAGGACCTTAGTATAGTATAAGTGTGTCTCTCAGATTTCGGGCATAGGTTGAGGGGGTACTTGGGCATTATCCCTTTTTTTAATCATAATTTTCACTTGTCTTTCTTAAGATTATAAAATGAAATAATATTTTAATACATTCTAACCTATTTTTAGTTTAATTTAAAAATCTCTACTTTTTAAAACTCCATTAAATTAAAGGAAAAATTACTTAGATAGGTGTGTTTCAATAAATAATTGCTGCTTTTAGCCATATTTTATTTATTTATTATCATTTATAGCAATACATAACAATAATATGTTAAATCTGAATTAAGTATGCAATATATATATATATTATAATTATTTTTAAAAATATATTAGGCTTGTTTGGTAAGAAGTTGACACATTTATTAATTATAAGTGTATTAAAATATGTGATAAATATATTGTCCATCAATAAAACTTGTATTATGTGTGAATAATAAATTTCCTTTTTTTTTATAATATCTATTAAAATTGTATTATAAATATATTAAAAATGATCAGTGAAAAAAAAATATTATTGCCATAAATAATAAATATTTTTCTTACTATAATATATTTATGTAAGTTTTTTCCCAATTATCAAATGTTATTGTTTTCCCAATGATCAAGGGCTACTAGTCTTTCCGAAAATTGTTGTTAAGATTCAAAATTACATGAATTTCTCTCTTTTAGCATGGGATATTAGTAATCATACATGACTTAATAATTGAGTAACCTATTTCACTAATGTCTTTTAAGAATCCTGATTATAAGCCCCTTAAGGGTACTAATATCAAACATCATATTGTAGGAAATACTAGAAATAATTACTCCTTTCAATTTAATTTATATGACATTTTTTGAAAATTTGATATTCAAATCTTTGACCGTAGGTTTTTATATGCCATTCAAATATTAGTAATTTTATATAGTTATTTAGATATATTAATTAGTTTATTTCTAAACATTAAAAGATTTCATATCCGAAGTATTCATCAAATTAAATAGGTCTTGACTCTTGAAACTCATGTCACATGAATTGAGATAGAGTGAATAATAAAAGAAGCATGATTCAATATATATTAATATATCAATTAATCACTTCTTATTCTCAAACTAGTTGGCATTAACACAAGATTCAACAAGTAGGGAAATAGACGATTATTACGGTTCGATAGAAGTACAACCATTTTATTTCAGTACAAAAGTTTCACTGAAAAGCTAACATGGCTTACGAATACATAAAATGAGTACAAGTTACAATATAATGCCATACATATATAGATGATAGTGTGGAAAACGAAAGGCGTTTTCTGGTCATCCATGAATGATCATCATTTGTGAATTTTTATTTGTTAGAATCCTAACAACTTGGAGTGGATACTCCACAAGTTTTAGCAACTTTTTTGGCATTAGGAGAGTTGACATATTGCTTAAGGCTTGGATTCTTAAGATATCCACAAAGACAAGGCTTTTGCTCTTTCAACTTATTGCAACATTCCTTAGAGGGTGGTTGTGATGACATGATCGCCGCAGCACATGGAACTAGCTCTGTAACACTGCATGTCACGGCCTCCGTGACAAACAATTCACTAAGAAAAAGGACTAACAATATTGCAATAAAACTACTTCCCTTCTTCATATTCAAAGATTTTGGAGAAATTTGAGTAATAGTAAAGGTGGAGAGCTTGTGAATGATAGGGTCTTAATTTATAGTGGAAAAATTGAAAAAAATGACACCAATTGGGCCACATTGTTGACTTATTTTTTTGTCATTGGCCTATAATAAAGTTTATCCTATTAGAGATGGTGCTTTGGGCAATAATTATTAGGTCAGTAGGGGCTCACTAAACGTACAATAATGTATCCACCGAAAGGAGATGTAATTTATTAGTGGGGTATCATCAAGTTTCATCCTACAATTTGAAAATATTGATTTTCAAAGAAAAAAATAAATATGAAAATTCAAAGTTATATTGTATTTGTTTATGAATACAATTGAAGTTAATTTTAACTTTTTGTTAATAGTTTGAAGTAAAAAATATGGCTAAACTTGATTTTCGGAGTTAAACTATTAAAAAATGAATTACGAGCTAGCTATTGATTAAACTATTAATTTTATGAATTAAACTATATATATATAATCTATAGATAATTATGTATATTTTAAATAAAATATACCTTATATATACGCTTTGTACATATTTTATAAATTAAATGATCTTATGATTCTAATTATTTTATTTCCTAAAGGTTACTTCCAAGCTGCAAATTTCTAACCGATTGAAACTCTTTCACACATCATACATCATTCATTTGTTGAAAAATCAACGGAGTTGAAAGGTCTTTGTTGGCACGTCTTTCGTGTGGAATATATCTTGGAAAAAGGCACTACTCCTATTAGTTCTTGGGCCTAAAAAGTCCTCAAGTCAATTAGATTTGGACACCTTGTAATTACATTAGGCATAATTTGTCACGATCTAAAAATTATGATGATGACACTCTAAAACTCAACAATACGAAAGTAATACGAAAAATAAACTAATAATAGCACAAGCGCAAAAACATAGTCATTCTCAAATATTTCAAAATGTGGTTGTTACGTATATTAGTCACTAATGTATAATAACAGAGTTTGAAAGACAAATATAAGTCTTAATGCCTTTGTCTCTCGAATAGAACAAAACATAATCAAGGACAAGAGGGTCCGTCGGGATGACAAGCAGCTACCTCTCAAGTGTCCACATGTTAGCCTCAGATATAGATAGAAGAAGTGCAATCACCCAGATTCAGGTTAAGAACCTACACAACTGTATAAATAATGAGTGAGTACCAAAAATACGATACTCAGCAAGCTCCCCACTAAAACAAGGTAAAACTAGCTAGAAAATGTGAACTCCTTTCATCCCAACTGAACCACCACAACTATAACTAGCATAGAAATTAACTCAACCTAATAGTTCACAATAACCTTTCACAAGGTTTATAGTCCACCAATTACATTTCATCAAATCACAAGTGCCAAAACCATCAAGTATCAAGACCATCAATCAAAAACATCAAAGTCAAGTCCATCAATCTTAAGTATTACATTATTCAATCTCAAGTATCAAGTCAAGTTCATCAATCTCAAGAATCATGTTATTCAATCACAAGTATCAAGTCATCAATTACAATAATTAAGTTCATCTATCACAAATATCAGTCAGGACTCATAAAGGAACACATATAGTCAATGTATCTACTGGCAATAACCTGGCATCAATAACACTTATCGACAATGGCATTGACATCAACAACACTCGCCAACAATGACCTTGAAATCAATAACACTTGTTGGTAATGGACTCAACATCAATAATACTCGTCAATAATAACCTCAACATCTAAAACACTCACCGGCAATACAATTGTTATTAATAACACTCGCCGGAAATGATGTTGGCATCAATTACACTCACTGGCAATTATGACCTTGATATCAATAACACTCATTGTCAATGTCCTCAGCCCTAATAGCTCTCACCGATAATGACCTTAACATCAACACTCACTGACAATGATCTCGACATCAATAACACTCACTACAATGACCTCTGTTAGATTTAGCAAGTGTGAATGCGAAAAGAAAAAGAAAGAATATGAAAAGAGAGAATATGAAAAGTGAGGCAACTATTTTGGAGGAAAAATGAAAAGTCATTTGCAAAGTGCAAATGAAAAGTCATTTCTCCCATATCGGCAAAAGAAAGGGAAATTATTATCCTTATATAAGGAAACACATCATTTACTTCTTAAAGATCTAAGAAGAAGGTATCCCCTCGCGCCGTCGTCGTCGCTCGGCTTTGGCTTCGGCTTCGAATTTGAATTTGGCAAATGATTTGATTGATAAATTTTTGGACAAAATTTATTTAATCAATTTCGTTAATCAAATAAATTCTGTTAATATTATCTCTTATAAATTAATTCAGCATGTTAGTTAATTAGTTAATTAACAGAATTAATTCCCGGGTAACGGTAACATTTCAAAAAGTTGTTACTCTTTCCGAAAAGTTGTTACATTCCGAAAAGCCGTTATTTTCCTAACAGAAAATTTTTTCTGAAAATTTGTTATTTTTTTCAAAAGACGCAACTTTCTGGATAAAACGGGACTGGACAGATTTTTCTGAACAGACACGTTTCTTGCTGAAAATGGCTTTAAAAGGAAGTCATTTTTTGTTTTTTCAAACACTGAAATTTTCCTTCTCTGCATATATTTTTCTCTCAAAAAAATCAAAGTGTCGATCGACTAAGTATGTGTGACTTGTTGTTGTTCTTAAGTTCGCTGAAGTTAAAGAAGTTTGAGGTACCTGTAACAACCCATTTAGTCGGTTTGAGCAGTAGAGTGATTTTAATAAATATTTACTGAGTCGACGGACCTAGCGACGGATCGTCGTGGTCACGACGGACCGTCGTGGACTCCGTCGTCCCATACTTGTGTAATTCTTCCTACTGCTCTCTTCACTACCCTCGACGGCAAGTATGACGAATCGTCATAGGCACAATGGTCCGTCGAGCTCCTTCGTTCTAAAACACTTAACTCTTGAAATCTGGGTGCGGGGATCAATTCTCTGAACTTAGTGACGGACCTGCAGGACGGACCGTCACAGATACGACGGACCGTCACAGGTTGCGTAACCGCACTACAGGAAATTAAGTCTCTGAACTTCGTGACGGACCTGCAGGACGGACTGTCACAGATACGACAGACCGTCACAGTCTGCGTAACCCCACCCAGGGTCGGATTTCCGCTAGATTTTAAAAGGGGTGTTTTTTGACTATTCCTGATTATAATTATAGAATTAGTGGGGTAAGTTTAATAATTTATTTACTTGGGGGTTAAAGAAGATAATATGGAAATAAATAGTGGGTTACTTTTATCATTATAGATTATATGATAATTAGGGTAAAGGAAAAAGAATTTGGAGAAGAGAAAAATAAAAAGGAACAGAAGGGAGGACCAGCGAGAGAGAGAACGAAGAGGATAGCAAAGGCATTGGGGAAGTAGCTTGCTTGATCACGATTCTTCGGTGGAGGTAGGTTATGGTTTATTTCTATGTGATAGATAAACTCTAAATAGCGATCGATATGTATTGGGTGGTATTGTAAAGTCTTCTATGTGCTTGATTGTGTGTTTATATGTGTTGATTGTGTAGTTGTGGTTGGTTAGAATGATGAGACTGTTGAATCTTCAATCTTAAATCCTTTCTATTAAAAAGAAGCCTTGAATAAAGAAGGTTGGATTAAATAAAGTAATGAGATAGAGGATCGGAGTGTCACGTTCCGACACGATATTAGGGGATCGGAGTGTCACGTTCCGACACGGTATTCTTGGATTGGAGTGTCACGTTCCGACACGATATTAGAGGATCGGAGTGTCACGTTCCGACACGGTATATGGGATCGGAGTGTCACGTTCCGACATGATAATAATAAAGAAAAGGAATCTTGAATTATATTAATATACTCAAATTCAAAGAACCTATTTCCTAAATGAGTATGGTGTGGAGGCATGAGTCCTCATAGGTGTGCTTGGTGTTGTTGCCAATGGTTCTTGTACTTGTTGCTTGCCACCTGTTAAGTATTGTGGTTGATTTTATATTATTATTCAGTAAATATTGCTTTCTATTTTGAGTTGGCCGATGATACCTACTCAGTACGTGTTCCTTGTACTGACCCTTATTTGTATTTTCTTCTTGTTTATTTGTGGAGTGCAGTAAGCGTGCCATCGACTTCAACTCGTCCTCAGCTCTAGCCAGTCTTCAGCACTTCAGAGTTCAGGGTGAGCTATTGTTCCTAGCTCGTGCTGGATTCTCTTCTTCACGTCTGGATGTCTTGAATTTCGGACATGGACTAGCTTGTTACTTACTTTGATTTTCTTAAATACTCTTAGAATTAGTAATTTGAGGATAGATGTTCTTGATGTGATGACTTCCAGATTTTGGGGATAATAAGTGTTAAGTTTTAGAAGTTCATCTACTTGATTATATTAATAAGTTTTGGATCTTCCGCATTATTTTGTTAATTATAGTCGAACTATTGGTAAATGTTGGGGATATAGATTGATTGGTTCGCTCGCCTAGTAGGTTAAAGGTGGGTGCCACTCACGACTCGTTTTGGGTCGTGACAAACTTTGTATCAGAGCATTAGGTTCGTGGGTCTCATTACACAAGAACAAGTCTTGTAGAGTCTTGAGGAACGGTAGGGGGACGCCTTTACTTTTCTTCGAGAGCCTATAGGACTTTAGGAAAACACCATTCTTTCTTTTTCTCGTGCTATTACTTGGATCCAATTGGTATCTAGGTGATGCAAATTGGTATCTGACATCCTCACTCTATTTCGCAGATGGTTAGAACAAGAGCAACAACTGTGCCAACACCAACACCGGCAAGACAGGGTGCGTCTGAGCCAACCAGTGGGGCTGCAACTCGAGGAAGAGCAGTGGCAAGAGGCCGTGGTAGGGGTCGAAGGAGGGCGCCCACTAGAGGTAGAGGACAAACACCTGGCCCAGCAAGGAATAGAGCAGTGACTACTCCACCGACTGATGAGGTAGTAAGAGAGGGTGAGGAAGGGGAAAATGAGCAGGTTCAAGATGAGGAATTACCACCCCAGCCTACCCCAGAGATGATTAATCAGGTTCTTGCTTATCTTAGCGGATTATCTGATCAGGGTCAGACACCTCCAGTGTTTTCTGCACCAGCACCTCAGGTTCCGGGAGTACAACATGCAGCTGCTCTGGCTCCCCGCATGGAGGCATCATTGGAAGTAGGCACATTTCCTCGATTGACTACAGGGTCTATAATGACAGGTGATCAACATGAACTTTTCGTTAAGTTCTTAAAGCTGAAACCTTCAGTCTTCAAGGGTGCTGAATCTGAAGATGCCTATGACTTTCTAGTTGATTGTCATGAGCTGCTACATAAGATGGATATAGTAGAACGATTCGGTGTCGAGTTTGTGACCTACCAGTTTCAGGGGGATGCCAAAATGTGGTGGCGGTCGTATGTTGAGTGTCAACCAGCACAGGCACCACCCATGACTTGGGCATCATTTTCTAGCTTATTTATGGAGAAGTATATACTCCGGACTTTGAGGGATAGGAGGAGAGATGAGTTCCTGAGCCCAGAGCAAGGAAAAATGTCTGTTGCTGCTTTTTAGGCTAAGTTTTGTGCACTATCTAGGTATGCCACTCAGCTTTGCTTCAGCCCACAAGAGCGGATTCGTCGCTTTGTGAAAGGATTGAGGTCAGATCTGCAGATTTCAGCCTTACAGGTAGCTGCTACAGCAAAATCCTTTCAGGAAGTGGTTGATTTTGTGATAGAGTTAGAGGGGGTGAAGCCAAACGACCTCACCCCAGCGTCGACATTTAAGAAGTTCCATAAGGGAGGTGAGTTTAGTGGTTCCTACTCCAGAGGGCAGAGTTCAGGAGGGTACCCAACCCGTCCGATTCAGTCTTCACTGCAGGCTGTAGCTGGGGGTCCATCGCAGATCGGTCAGCAATTTTCTGAGTTTGGAGGTTATCCCCAGACTTCGTCATTCTCACAGAGACCTATGCTTGACTCCAGGAATTGTTATGGTTGTGGGAAAACTGGACATATTAGGAGATATTGTCCAAAACAGAGTTACAGACCCCTGATAGCTAGAGGTAGAGGTGGTCATGGTAGAGGCCGCCATTCTGGAGGACGTGGTGGCCAAGGAAATGGTGGTCACCAAATCAGTCGGGGTGGCAGACAAGTTGGAACTACTGCAGCGCAACCTGGTAGGGACAATGGACAGACAGGTGACAGGGCCCATTGTTATGCTTTCCCCGGGAGGTCTGAAGCAGAGACATCTGATGCGATTATCACAGGTAATCTTTTGGTCTGTGATTGCATGGCTTCTGTATTATTTGATCCTAGATCCACCTTTTCATATGTATCTTCCTCATTTGCTACTGGTCTTGATTTACATTGTGATTTGCTTGACATGCCTATTCGTGTCTCTACTCCTATGGGTGAGTCTGTGATAGTTGAGAAAGTGTATAGGTCTTGCCTTGTGACTTTTGTGGGGAGCAATACTTATGTAGATTTGATTATTTTAGAAATGGTTGATTTTGATGTAATTCTGGGTATGACTTGACTTTCTCCAAATTTTGCAATCTTAGATTGTAATGCTAAAACTGTGACATTGGCCAATCCTGGGACAGATCCGTTAGTGTGGGAGGGTGACTACATTTCCACCCCAGTTCGTATTATCTCTTTTCTTCATGCTAAGAGGATGGTTAGTAAGGGTTGTTTAGCTTTCTTGGCCCATCTCAGGGATGATACTTCCAAAGTACCTTCGATTGAGTCTGTTTCGATAGTCCGTGAGTTTCTGTATGTGTTTCCTGCAAACCTTCCTGGTATGCCACCGGATAGGGATATTGACTTTTGTATTGATCTGGAGCCGGGTACTCGCCCCATTTATATTCCCCCTTATAGAATGGCTCCAGCTGAGTTAAGGGAGTTAAAGGCCCAACTTCAGGAGTTGTTAGGTAAAGGTTTTATTAGACCGAGTGCATCCCCTTGGGGTGCTCCTGTTTTATTTGTGAAAAAGAAAGATGGAAGTAGTCGAATGTGCATAGACTACAGGCAGCTGAATAAGGTAACTATCAAGAACAAGTATCCCATTCCTCGCATTGATGATTTGTTCGATCAGTTACAAGGTGCTTGTGTCTTCTCTAAAATTGATTTGAGATCCGGTTATCATCAATTGAAAATACGGGCAACAGATGTGCGAAAGACTGCTTTTCGAACCAGGTATGGGCATTATGAATTCGTAGTAATGTCTTTTGGTCTTACGAATGCCCCTGCTGCTTTCATGAGCCTGATGAATGAGATTTGTAAGCCATATCTGGATCTCTTTGTTATTGTATTTATTGATGATATACTGATATACTCAAAGAGCAGGAAAGAACATGAGGAGCATTTGAGAATTGTACTGGAGTTGTTGAGGAAGAAAAGGCTTTATGCCAAATTCTCCAAGTGTGAGTTTTGGCTAGATTCAGTGTCCTTCTTGGGGCACGTGGTTTCTAAGGATGGAGTGATGGTAAATCCTTCTAAGATTGAAACGATGAGGAATTGCGTAAGACCCACTAATGTTTCAGAGGTAAGGAGCTTTATTGGTTTAGCTAGCTACTACCGTCGATTTGTCTAGGGATTTTCTTCTATTGCTTCCCAGCTGACAAATTTGACTAAGCAGAACGTTCCATTTGTGTGGTCGGACGAATGTGAAGAAAGCTTTCAGAAACTCAAGACCTTGCTGACTACTGCACCAATTCTTACCTTGCCAGTGGAAGGTAAGAATTTCATTGTTTATTGTGATGCATCTTATTCTGGATTGGGTGCAGTGCTAATGCAGGAGAGGAATGTAATTGCTTATGCTTCGAGGCAACTAAAAGTGCATGAACGTAACTATCCGACCCATGATTTGGAGTTGGCTGCAGTTGTATTTGCATTAAAGCAATGGAGACATTATCTATATGGGGTCAAGTGTGAAGTTTACACAGATCATCGTAGTTTACAGTATGTCTTTACCCAGAAAGATTTGAATTTGAGGCAGAGGAGACGGATGGAACTATTGAAAGACTATGATATTACTATTTTGTATCACCCAGGAAAAGCTAATGTCGTGGCAGATTCTTTAAGTAGAAAAGCAGGGAGCATGGGTAGTTTAGCCCACTTACAGGTTTCTAGACGCCTATTGGCTAGAGAAGTTCAGACTTTGGCTAACGACTTTATGAGGCTGGAAGTACTAGAGAAAGGAGGATTTTTGGCCTGTGTGGAGGTAAGATCTTCTTTTCTTGACAAGATTAAGGGAAGGCAGTTTGATGATGAGAAGCTGAGCCGAATTCGAGATATGGTGTTGCGAGGAGAGGCTAAAAAGGCAATAATTGATGAGGAAGGCATTTTGAGAATTAATGGAAGGGTATGTGTGCCCCGTGTTGATGATTTGATCCACACTATTCTTACAGAGGCTCATAGTTCAGGATATTTTATACATCCTGGTGCAACCAAGATGTATCGTGACCTAAAGCAACATTTTTGGTGAAGTAGAATGAAGCGTGACATTGTTGATTTTGTTGTCCAATGTCCAAATTGTCAGCAGGTAAAGTATGAACACCAGAGGCCCGGAGGGACACTTCAGAGAATGCCCATTCCTGAATGGAAGTGGGAAAGAATTGCAATGGATTTCGTGGTTGGTCTTCCAAAGACATTGGGTAAGTTTGATTCTATTTGGGTGATTGTTGACAGGTTAACTAAGTCTGCTCACTTCATTCCGGTCAAGACGACTCACAATGCAGAGAATTTAGCCAAACTCTATATCTCAGAAATTATTCGATTGCATGGAATTCCACTTTCCATCATATCAGATAGAGGTACGCAATTTACTTCTAAGTTTTGGAGAACCTTACATGCTGAATTAGGTACTAGGTTGGATCTTAGTACTGCATTTCACCCTCAAACCGATGGTCAGTCTGAGTGAACGATTCAGGAGTTGGAGGATATGCTTCGTGCATGTGTGATAGAATTTGGTGGTCATTGGGGTAAATTCTTACCCTTAGCAGAGTTTTCATACAATAATAGTTATCACTCAAGTATTGATATGGCCCCATTTGAGACACTGTATGGGAGGAGATGTAGGTCTCCCATTGGTTGGTTTGATGCATTTGAGGTTAGACCTTGGGGTACTGATCTTTTGAGGGAATCATTAGAGAAAGTGAAATTTATTCAAGAAAAGCTTTTAGCAGCTCAGAGTAGGCAGAAGGAATATGCAGATCGAAAGGTTAGAGACTTGGATTTCATGGAGGGTGAACAAGTTTTGCTGAAGGTTTCACCCATGAAAGGTGTGATGCGATTTGGTAAGCGAGGTAAGCTTAGTCCGAGGTATGTTGGACCATTTGAAGTACTTAAGCGCCTGGGGGAGGTGGCCTATGAATTGGCACTGCCTCTAGGGTTGTCAGGAGT
The DNA here is from genome assembly GCA_032847665.1 of Solanum chilense. Lineage (NCBI taxonomy): Eukaryota > Viridiplantae > Streptophyta > Magnoliopsida > Solanales > Solanaceae > Solanum > Solanum chilense. The sequence continues at coordinate 7,755,702 of CM064965.1, forward strand.
GCACCCGGTATTTCATGTGTCTATGCTGAAAAAATACCATGGTGATGGAAACTACATTATTCGTTGGGATTCAGTTCTCTTTGATGAGAATCTGTCTTATGAGAAGGATCCTGTTTCTATTCTAGATAGGGAGGTTCGCAAGTTGAGATCAAAGGAGATTGCATCTATCAAGGTTCAGTGGAAGAATGAAGAGTCCACTTGGGAGAGTGAGGTGGATATGCTAGAAAAATATCCACATATTTTTACAGATTCAGGTACTCTTTCTCGCCCTCGCCTTTCTTTTTGATCGTTCGGGGACGAACGATGGGTAAATTGGTATTTAGTCAGTTTGAGCAGTAGAGTGATTTTAATAAATATTTACTGAGTCGACGGACCTAGCGACGGATCGTCGTGGTCACGACGGACCATCGTGGACTCCGTCGTCCCATACTTGTGTAATTATTCCTACTGATCTCTTCACTACCCTTGACGGCAAGTATGACGAATCGTCATAGGCACAATGGTCCGTCGAGCTCCTTCGTTCTAAAACACTTAAACTCTTGAAATCTGGGTGCGGGGATCAATTCTCTGAACTTCGTGACGGACCTGCAGGATGGACCGTCACAGATACGACGGACCGTCACAGGTTGCGTAACCGCACTACAGGAAATTAAGTCTCTGAACTTCGTGACGGACCTGCAGGACGGACCGTCACAGATACGACGGACCGTCACAGGCTGCGTAACCCCACCCTGGGTCGGATTTCCGCTAGATTTTAAAAGGGGTGTTTTGGACTATTCCTGATTATAATTATAGAATTAGTGGGGTAAGTTTAATAATTTATTTACTTGGGGGTTAAAGAAGATAATATGGAAATAAATAGTGGGTTACTTTTATCATTATAGATTATATGATAATTAGGGTAAAGGAAAAAGAATCTGGAGAAGAGAAAAATAAAGAGGAACAGAAGGGAGAACGAGCGAGAGAGAGAACGAAGAGGACAGCAAAGGCATTGGGGAAGTAGCTTGCTTGATCACGATTCTTCGGTGGAGGTAGGTTATGGTTTATTTCTATGTGATAGATAAACTCTAAATAGCGATCGATATGTATTGGGTGGTATTGTAAAGTCTTCTATGTGCTTGATTGTGTGTTTATATGTGTTGATTGTGTAGTTGTGGTTGGTTAGAATGATGAGACTGTTGAATCTTCAATCTTAAATCCTTTCTATTAAAAAGAAGCCTTGAATAAAGAAGGTTGGATTAAATAAAGTAATGAGATAGAGGATCGGAGTGTCACGTTCCGACACGATATTAGGGGATCGGAGTGTCACGTTCCGACACGGTATTCTTGGATCGGAGTGTCACGTTCAGACACGATATTAGAGGATCGGAGTGTCACATTCTGACACGGTATATGGGATCGGAGTGTCACGTTCTGACACGATAATAATAAAGAAAAGGAATCTTAAATTATATTAATATACTCAAATTCAAAGAACCTATTTCCTAAATGAGTATGGTGTGGAGGCATGAGTCCTCATAGGTGCGCTTGGTGTTGTTGCCAATGGTTCTTGTACTTGTTGCTTGCCACCTGTTAAGTATTGTGGTTGATTTTATATTATTATTCAGTATATATTGCTTTCTATTTTTGAGTTGGCCGATGATACCTACTCAGTACGTGTTCCTTGTACTGACCCCCACTTGTATTTTCTTCTTGTTTATTTGTGGAGTGCAGCAAGCGTGCCATCGACTTCGACTCGTCCTCAGCTCTAGCCAGTCTTCAGCACTTCAGAGTTCAGGGTGAGCTATTGTTCCTAGCTCGTGCCTGATTCTCTTCTTCACGTCTGGATGTCTTGAATTTTGGACATGGACTAGCTTGTTACTTACTTTGATTTTCTTAAATACTCTTAGAATTAGTAATTTGAGGAAAGATGTTCTTGATGTGATGACTTCCAGATTTTGGTATAATAAGTGTTAAGTTTTAGAAGTTCATCTACTTGATTATATTAATAAGTTTTGGATCTTCCGCATTATTTTGTTAATTATAGTCGAACTATTGGTAAATATTGGGGATATAGATTGGTTGGTTCGCTCGCCTAGTAGGTTAAAGGTGGGTGCCACTCACGACTCGTTTTGGGTCGTGACAGTACCGCTATTCCTTTAACAGGATTACTCCGTTTTATCTTGGGAGAAATTAATTCATAACCTCGGGTACAGTGAGGGAATTAAATCTCTTAAGGAGACACAATAATTTATGTGGATCGAATTATTTTGTATTTTTTCTGTTTCATCTTATTTCTGTTTCTATTTATTGGACAACTTTATGAATACAGGTTATGAACAACCTCCACATCAATAACAACACATCTTATCACAATGTTTGAGAACTGATGTAAACAGGCATGTTCACACAACAATGAAGAAATGACAAATTCAAGTAATTCACATTCACAATAATGTTATCAAAGTATTTCATCAACCACAAATTTAATATCAACACTCAAGGCAATTCACACAACTCAATACAACATTATCAGCAAGTTGTCAATTTGAGCATATTCTTTCACCTTATTTGAATTACTCCCCAACACATAAAGAAAGAGAGTTAAAGATTCTACAAATTTTGACAAAGTCTACAAGTTCACTTGCATTAATCAATCACAAATCAATCCTAAGAAATGAGCTTTTCCTTTCCGAACGATATCCAAATCAACACAATCTAGTTAAACAAGTATGCACGACGAGATTTTGAAACTAACAACACTCATATCAAGCCATTTAAATAAATAGGTCAATCAGCTCAAAAACTCGATATCAAAAGTAAGGTTTGAATCTAAAAATTGTCACTTAAATAAGTTATATTTAAGACTCATAGGTGAAAACCATTTTGAAAAATGAGTCATATTCAAATCAAAATCATGAATTAATCAAATTCCTTCAACCTTTTCAAAACCCTTTTCAACAGGGAGTAAAACTCCATTTAAATCATCAAAATCCTCTCAACAATGAGAAGTGAGTTACGGATGTAGAAATCGTTATCCAAAAGTTAGATCTTGAAATCGCCCAAAATCGAGCTCTCAATATTCAAAAATAATTAAATGGGGCTGAAACTTCGATTATGGTAAAACATTCTATTCGGGGGAAAATTGCTCATCGTGATTGTGACCAAATATCTCACGATCGTGATGAGTAAGCAAGTTAACTCAATAAAGTTGAGCTTCGCGAATCCGAGATCCAAAACTATGAAACTCACAAGAAGCAAATATAATGCTTCGAAACGACCAATCAAGCTTGGGACCTCTAAAAATTAAACCAAGACCTTTTCTACCTAAAATCATCCCCATAATCAAAATGAGCTGTCAAAAATTTAATCCAAATGTCTGAACACCAAATATTGACCAAACTTACCTTAAAGGCTAAAATCTCAATACTTTCCAACTTAGGTCCTCAAATTCACAAAAAGACTCCGAGTCTAAAATCGACAACCATACTAGATCAATTCTCATATTTTGGGACTAATGAAATTGATAAAGTTCAATTCTGAGACTCAAAACTCTGAAAGAGACTGAAGACCAGTTTTTAACAACTTTAGCATTTTAAAACATGTACTCATTTTGAGGAGCCCAAAACCATCAAGCTTGATGATGCTCACACTACTCAAGTGCTTGGAAAGGGAGATGTCGAATTGTGTTTTACTTCTGGAAGGGTATTAACTTTGAAAGATGTACTTTATACTCCTTCTATGAGAAAAAAATTGATGTCTAGTTTTTTTCTTAATAAAGCAGGCTTTTAAAACAAATTATTGAATCTTATTAATATGTAATAGTGAAGAAGGGTATTTTTGTTGGAAAGGGGTATGCACGTGATAGGATGTTTAAGTTGAATGTTGAAATGAATAAAACTTCTACTTCTGCTATATGCTTTCTTCTACTAATTTTTGGCATGCTCATTTGTGTCATATTAATGATCGTTATATTGGAATCATGAGTAGTTTAGGATTGATCCCAACAGTTAAAAAGAATTTTAAAAAGTGTGAGACTTGTAGTAAAGTCAAAATCACTAAAAGACCTCATTTTCAAGTAGAAAGAAAAAACTGATTTGTTAGAATTAGTACATACTGATATTTGTGAACTTGGTGGAATCCTAACTCGTGAAGGTAATAGATATTTTATCACTTTCGTTGATGAATTTTCTAAGTTTACGTATGTTTAATTGATGAAAAATAAAAGTGATGCTTTTGAAAATTTCAAAACTTATCTCAATGACGTTGAAAATCAGTTTGGAAGAAAAATAAAAAGAAATAGAAGTTATAGAGGCCGTGCATATGAATCAAATGAATTTAATTCTTTTGTTAGATTATTCGAAATAGTTCATGAAACTATTCCTTCTTACTCTCCTTCATCTAATGGAGTAGTAGAAAGGAAAAATATAACTTTGGTTTAATAGACTAATGCTTATTGAGTCACATGCACCTTTAAATTTTTGGGGTAAAGATATTTTAACTTCTTGCTATGAATTGAATCGTGTGCCTCATAAAAAGTCAAAACTGACATATTTTGAATTGTAAAAAGGTTACAAGTCAAGTTTGGGATATCTAAGAGTTTGGGGTTGTCTAGCCTTTGTGAGGCTATTGGATCCCAAGATTACAAAGTTGGGTAACAAAGTTACTATTTATGCTTTTCTTTGTTATGCTTCAAATAGTATAGTCTATAGATTTTTTAATCTTGAAGATAATATTGTAATAGAATCTGGTGATGCTATTTTTCATGAAAATAAATTTCAATTTGATTCTAAAAATAGTGGGGGTCAAAGGATTGAAGAAAATATATTGTCACTACCTAGTTCTTCTACTTCAACTTTGAAAAATAAAGAAGTTAATGATTTTGAGTTAAGAAGAAGTAAAAGAGCTAGAGTAGAAAAAGATTTTGGTCCTGATTTTTATGTGTTTAATGTTGAAGATGACCCTTTAACATTGGAAGAAGCATTATCTTTATATGATTCTATTTTTTGGAAAGAGATTGTAAATGATGAAATAGAATCACTAATTTGTAATAAAAATTGGAAACTAGTTGATTTACAACCGGGTTGTAAAACAATTGGTTGAAAATGGGACTTAAGGAAAAAGTTGAAACCGGATGGTTCTATTGATAAATACAAGGCTAGGCTAGTTGCAAAAGGTTTTAAACAACTAGAAGGCCTAGAATTTTTTTATACTTTTTCTCCGGTGACAAGAATTACATCCATAAGGCTTTTAATTGTTATAGCTGCAATTTTTTATTTGCAAATTCATCAAATGGATGTAAAAACTGCTTTTCTAAATGAAAACCTAAATGAAAAAATTTATATGGATCAACTCGAGTGTTTTGTTGAAGCAGGCCAAGAAAGCAAAGTGTATAAACTTACTAAATCCCTATATATCTTGAAACAGGCACCTAAGCATTGACATGAAAATTTTGTTTACTGCATGATTGAAATTGATTTTAAAACAAATTAGTGTGATAAGTGCATATATCATAAATTCACATGTGATTATTTGCCTATATGTTGATGATTTGTTAATCTTGGCTCTAACATGAATATTATTGATGAAGCTAAAAATGTTCTTAGAAGCCATTTTAATGTGAAAGATCTTGGTGAGGCAAATTTCATTATTGGGATAAAAATAACAAGAACATGTGAGGGAATTTTCCTCGACCAGTCACTTTATGTTAAGAAAATTTTGAAAAAATATAACTTTCATGATTGCAAGCATGTTGCTACTCCTTTTGATTCAAGTGTTCACTTTTTTCTGTTGAAAGTGAAAATGATGTAATAAATCAAAAGGAATATGCTAGCATAATCTAAAGTTTGAGATATGTGACAGATTGCACTAGACTTGGTATTGCATATGCAGTAGGAGTACTTGACAGGTTTACAAGCAAGTTAGGTAATGGACATTGGCATGCTGTAATAAGAGTTATGAGATATTTAATTGAAACGAAAAATTGTGGTTTGTTCTATAAAAAATATAATGTTGTATTTGAAGGCTTTTGTGATGCAGATTAGAACACTTTATAAGGTGATTTCTGTTTTACCACTGTTTATGTCTTACTCTAGGTGGTAGTTCTGTTTGTTGGAGATCAAAAAAGCAAACTATAATTGTTAACTCTACCATGGAGGCTGGCCTAATTGCTATTGCTTCAGCAAGTGAGGAAGTGAATTGGTTAAGAGATTTATTATTTCAAATACCTTATTTTGAAAAATCAATTCCTTCTATTTTAATTCATTGTAATAGCACTGCTGCAATTGGTAGAGTTCAAAATCATTATTACAACGCTAAAACCAGACCTATAAGGAGGAAAAAGAGTAGTGTAAGATCATATTTGACAAATGGTATCATTAATGTTGATTATGTCAAATCCTGTGATAATCTTGCAGATCCTCTTACTAAGGTTTTAACAAGAGAAAGGGTCTGAAGAACATCGAGGGGATGGGATCGAAGACTACAACACCTTGAGTCATATATGAGGAAACTCAACCTGGAGACTAGAGATCCTATAACCAGGTTCAATGGGAAAAACTAATCATATAATGACTTGTTGTGAAAAATGCACTATCTTTTTTATTCCCTCCCTATGATGTGAATGCATTGTTTCATGTAGTTTGTGAAGATTGAGTTGGTAAAACTCTTAATGAATATTTGTAGCCCATATGGGTGTAGTGTTAAGCTTACAGGAGCACTCTCGACAGATTTCACCTATTTGATGTGTGAAAATAGATCGTTTTCTATGAGAATTGACTTATTCTCAAATGCACTCATGAAATCGGGATAGCACATAGAGATAACGTGCTGACTTTAAAGCTCATGTAAACACCTTGATTAGAGAAGTGATATTTTATTTCCCTTAAGCAGTCGTAGTTCAAATCTGAGACCACTACGACTCTAAAGTAAAAATTATTGTTTCACTAAATAGAGATTCAACGCAGAGCACACCTTTATTATGCATGATAATCTTCCTTCTGATATACTCTCTTATATAATATTTATTAAATGAGTGGTAAATTGTTAGTGTAACCATTTTAATAGCATTTTAATATTATAAAAGTATACTTATTTGCATTGCCACATTGCCAAATTGATTTTGTCCGTTGGAGTTGCCTCTAAGGCAGTACTTCCTCAATTAATTGTTTGTCACCTGATTCTCCTTTTAAGTGGATGAGTAATGTCAATTGTCATTTGGCTTAAATGCCATTAAAAATGGTGGTAAACGTTCTAATGAACGTTGTGAATTATGGTGGTTGTGTATTCTTCAGATTTGCACATTAGTGGCATTGGATGCCCTCATATATTTTCACTCTTAATCCTCAATTATTCTTTGTAACCTATGTAACTCTTGAGGTCATTATCTTAACTATGTACTATATTATTTATCTTCCTCTTCATTACTAGGAAGACTTCTTCTAGTATATATAGTGGTAGTCTTAATTTAACTTTATACACACAACACACAAGAAAATATAGAGTGCATAAAGTTTGTCTAAAAGAGAGTTCTTACTAGTTGAAGGAAGGTATTCTTTTTTGTAGAGCTTTGGACTCAACCCTTGTCCAGAGTTGTTGAGTTAAGTCAAAGAGGACTACTGATGGACCGGTGAAAACATTTGCTGCAGTGGACTTGAATCTCCTTAAATAGAGCAACATATCTGCGCCTCAACCTGAAGAGATTTTTGTTTGTTTATTTCATTTTAAATTGTAATCTTGTATTTTTGTTATATTGTAAGTTTTCACTAACACTTGGTACTAATTGTTCTTAGTATTTTGTTAATTATTGTTACTAGGGGTGCCACTATATAAAAATAATCATTAGCGATAATTAATTCTTAATTGCCACTAAATGTGTAATTTTAGCGGCAATTAACACTCTTTGTATATATCCCTGAAGCCTTTAGCGACATTTGTTCTAATGACACTTAACTAATGCCAATAAAAACTTTAGCACTTTTTATTAATATCAATATTTATTGTCACTAAAAGATGTTTTAATTTTTGTTGTAGTGTGCCAAGCACAAAACATGTCACTTTTTTGACAAATTTCTATATACATTTACAAATATATTTCTAATTTCATTTCTTTTTTTCCACTCGAGTTTGAAGTTTAACGGCTTTCATTTTTTACTATTACATGTGGATGCCCGTGTACTCCAAGTGTGCGTATACATATATATGAATTTCATCAGAAAATTTCTTTCTATGAAACATTAATAACCAAACATATTTCACTAACAACAACAATAATATATAATATAATGAGTAAAATCCACACATAAGGTCTAAGTAAGATAGAGTGTACACAGATCTTACTCCTATCATGGAAGGTATAAAGACAATTTCTGATAGACAAACAAACACATTTATCTAATGTTATTATTTACTAAAACCAAACATCATAAATTTTGGCTATTATTGAAAATACGTAACAAAGAAGAGGTAACAAGATTGAATATGTCATATATTAGTCAATTATTCTTTATTCATCCAAGTAGGGAAAGAAAGGTATGGCTAGCACAACCATTTTATTTAGGAATATGTTAACATATCTTATGTAATACCACAGACATATAGATGATGGTATTTAGACCACTCAACGACGTATTTCTATCATCGTCTGTTAAACTTATTTGTGTGTGTGCGTTAAAATCCTAACATTGAGGAAAGGGTACTCCACAAATTGCTAAAACCTCTCGAGCACGAGTAGAGTTGACATATGTCTTCGCGAGAGGATTCTTGAGGAAATCACAAAAGCAAGGCTCTTGCTCTTTCAACTTAGCGCAACATTTCTGAGTGGGGGACGGTGGAGGTAAGACTGGTCAACGGACCGGAACGGGTCACCGGACCGGAATGAACCGGTACCGGACCGAACCGGAACCCGTTGACTGGTATGTTGACCGGTATCGGGATGAACCGGACCGGAATTACCGAGATGATTCATTGGTTCCGTCCCGTTCCATTATATACCGGGATGGAACCGGAACGGACCGGGATGGAACGGGACGGGATAAACGGAACGATAATTTTTGGAATTACGAAAATATAATTTTTTTTTTAAAGTTTAATTTAATAGTTTTTAAATTTATACTATAATTTTTTACTTAAGTTTATTTTAAAGATATTTTATTAATTTTTTTGTTGTTGTTAAGTTTGCAAGTAAAGTCTAATAAAGTTTTCAAAATTTAAATCTTTTGAAGTTTATACTTTTTAAGTTATTGCTTATATTCATTAATATTTATTTTATAAGTTATATTTATAAAATAATAAGTGTCAAAAATATAAAATATAATTTATAAAAAATATAATATAAATTATATAAAATATAAAATATAAATATTAAAAAATTAATATATATTAAATAAATCGGACCGGAACCAGATCGGACCGAAACGGAACCGGAATGAACCGGGATGAACCGGTATCGGTACACCGGTACGAAATCATGGATCCGTCCCGTTTCGTGTACCGGTTCAGACTATCCCGTCCCGTCCCGTAGGCAACCGAAACGGGACGAACCGGAACGAACCGGAACGGTACTGGAACGGTACCGGTACGTCCCGTTCCGTTGACCAGTCTTAGGTGGAGGTGGCGTTGACGATGAAATCGCAGGGACACACGACCTTAGCTCCATGACATTGCACTTTACTTGAGCTGTCACTAGAAATTCACAAAGAAAAAGGGCCATTGCCCCTAGCAAAAATATTGCAACAAAAGAAGTAGCCTTAGTCATATTCCAAAGTTTTCAAGAATTAATAATATTAGAGTATATGGTAAGATAGAGAAGTCAAGTAAAGGTGGAAAGTTAATGAATGATGGGGTCTTAATTTATAGTGAATATTTGTTGAATAAACTTAGGACAATGAACTTAAGAAATTTAATATGGCGACAAATTTTTCGTTCTAACGACATTTCAATTGAAGTCATTAAATTTGTTAGTGATTTTTTTAATATAGAGTACTGGTTATAAATAGGCATGCGGTTAAATAAATATATACTATTACTTAGTTAAAATAGCTACATTTTGCTAATTACAATTCGGAACTTACTTCTTGTTGTAATTAGATTCTCTCTGTTGCCTTCTCTCCCCTCTCTCAGAAATCTCGCTCGCCACTCTCCTCTTTTTTCATTCTTGTCTCCCTCGCCTCTCTCCTCTCCATGCCCAGTCTTTCTCTTGTTTCTCTCTCACTTTATACAAACATAAATGTATAATTTGTGATTGTATTTGTATAAAGCGAGAGAGACAGATACAAGTACAAATACATATCTTTTTGTCCAATATACTTATAATTATACAAGTACAAATATTTTCCTATTCAATTCTCCTTTGCCTTTTTCTCTCTCGTTTTATACAAACATAAATTATACAAATAGAATGTGTAATTTGTGTTTGTATAAAGTGAGAGAGAGAATGGATAGACATTTTAACTTGATTCAATTGTATATGAATTCAAATTGTATATAATAATTGATATATACATAGTAATAAAATAAACATAATTATCTAACAATATACATAAATTGTTGGCATCTCTCCACTCTCTTCCCTCTCTCACTCGCCTCTCTCCTCTCCCTTTCACAAGCTCGCTCACCTCTCTCTCCCTCTCCCAATCTTGATCGTCAGATATACAAATTCATGTGTATACCAGTTACATATATACAATTATTTTGACAGATATACATATATAATTCATCTCTCTCCACTCCCAGCCCTCTCTCGCTTGCCTCTTTCCTCCCTCTCCCAATCTCACTTTTCTCTCTCGTTCCTCTAACATGTAGCTATGAATCATAACTAACAAACTATAGTTATGGAGCATAATTAAGATATTTTTCAGCGACTATATGTGAAAATTACCCTTATAATATTGATATTTATTATTACTAATAACATAATTATATTATATTATTACATAATCCTTTATTTATCGTAGAAACTGATGTCAAAATGAAACTAAAAAGACCATATTTTGAAATTTTGATAAATGGCCTATCTTTGTTAGTCACCTAATCTCGTACTAAAGTTGATTAAAAAATCGGATATATAGATTGGTCCTACTAGAGATACTGTGTTTGGCCATAATTTTTGGCGAGTAAAAAAGTGATTTTTTAAAACTAGGAAAACATATATGAATCTCATTAGTTTAAGAGTTAATTATAGGAAAAATTGTATATAATAGCAAACTAATAATCTAAAATAAATAGAGTAGCTAGAGTTTGATTTAATTGTGCTTCATAGCAAACGTTTGCAAAAAATTGTCAGGCGCCTCTCACCCTAATATCTCGCTCGCTCCTCTCCTCCAATCTCTAGCTCGCTTCCTCACTTTTTATAAAAACAAAAGTGTATAAAAATTGTTTCTAATTGTATAAAGCAAAGAAAATTGTGTAAATACATATATTTTTGTTCCCCTCTCTCCCCTCTTCCAGATCTCGCTCGCCACTCTCCCAAATCTCTCTCGCCACCCTCCCCTTTCTCACTTATACAAACAAAAGCGAAATGTATAAATTGTGTTTCTATTTGTATAAAGCGTGAGAAAATTGTATATACACATGCAAGTACATATATTTTCGTCCTATAAACTTATAATTATACAATAAAAATACTCCCCTGCCCAGTTTCTTTTGCCTTTCTCTCTTTCTTGTTTTATACAATTTTCAAATTGTATCTAATTTCTCTCTTTCTCGTTTATACAATTCGATTCAATTGTATATTCCTTGTCAAGTCTCTTTTGTCTTTCTCTCTTTCTCATTTTATACAAATTCAAATTGTATATAATCGTTCTATATACTTATAATAATACAATTCGTTTTTATACAGTTCTCTGCCCAAGTGTATTTCTCTTTCTTGTTTTATACACTTCGTTTTATACAATTTGCTTCAACTGTATATGTATAACGAATTATACAGTTTCTATGTTTGCTATGGAGCGCAATTATTCAAACTTTGCTATAGCATACAAATATGAATTTTTTATTTGCTATATGTGAAAGTTTCCCTTAATTATATACTTAAATATACTATAGTTTGTAAATTTTTTATCGGATTTTGATGTATCCATACATGTATCTCGAGACATATGAGTTACAATTAGGTGGAATTTGTTCTTGGTATATAGTATGTATGTGGATTTACATGTATTTGGAATAAATAGACAAATCACTCTCGCTTCCCTCACATCGCGCTGGCCACTCTTATATGCATTTGAGATATAAATGCGAATGAGGCTAGATATATATAGATACATGTATCTAATATGTATCTAGTGTGGTTCATATGAATCTGGGATACATGACTATTTCCCTCTCCACCTTTTCCTATGTTAATATATTTTGTAGAAAAAATACATATATCTAAGTATATCTTTCTTTATATATTCTAGAAACTCTTCATTTGTGTTATATAAGTAACTGTTTGTTATTATTTGAAAGTACAGGTAAAATTAATATATATGGTATGATGTATGTCTATTAATTAATGTAGTCCCCCCACCCTCCTGCCTCCCTTTTTTTAAATAAAAAGTTTAGAAAGTTAAGATGTTAATTTGGTAAAGCTTTAAGAAAATTAAAAAAAAAGTTTTTTTATGTAAGGGTGTGCATCGGTCGGTTCAGTTATACTTTTATGTATTAATAATAGTTTAGTTTATTGATTTTCGATTTGTGAACAAGCTAAACCGATAACTAAATCAGTAAGATATTTATTATCAATTTTCGATTAATCAGTTTTGATTCTTAACGGTTTGATTTTTAATTAAACTGATAAAAAATGTTCATATGTATTTGAGAGATACATGCAAATCACACTAGATATATATATAGATATACATGTGTCTAATGTGGTTCACATGTATTTGGGATACATGACTATGTCTCTCCCCGTCTCTTCCTAGTTTATTGTATTTTGTAGTAAAAATGCATCTATCTTATCTTCCATAATATGTCGTAGAAACTCTTAAATAGTGGTAAGATAAGTAATTATTTGTTATTATTTGAAAGTATAGGTAGAATTAATATATATGGTATGGATATATGTCTTATAATTTAGTGTTTGCCTTTTCTTTTTCTTTTTTTCTTTTTAGAAAGTTTGAGGTGTTAACTTGGTCATGCTTTTAGAAAATTAAAAAAAGATATTGTGATTTTAAGTGAGGGTTTGCATCGATCGGTCTGGTTTAATTTTATGTATTAGTAGCGGTTCAGTTAATCGCTTTTCGATTTGTGAACATACTAAATCGATAACCAAATCAATAAGATATTTATTATCAATTTTGATTAATCAGTTTTGATTCTTAACGGTTAGATTTTCGATTTAACTGATAAAAAATGCTCATATGATCATGTATATATACTATGTTCATAAAAATAAAAATACTAGCGAGAATAGAAGTCTCACGCAAATTTCAACACTAATTACTTTGTTTAAGACATAATTGTTCGAATTATTTCATAAGACTTCGGCATGAAAACATTAGTTATTTGTATTTGTCAATCAAATCGAAAATTAAGAAGAAAGAAGATAATACTACTTTATATTGAGAAGGAAGAAGATATAGCAATAAAGAGGAAGTGATTCTAGTTTGTGTTCTCTACTGCCGAAAATAATACTAAAATTTAAAAAAATAAAATTGGTAAAAATGTTAAAGTCATTGTTATATAATAAGAACTAAAATAGTAATTTTGATATACTCTTATTGGGTTTAATAATTTAATCATTAACCTAGAATTGGGATTTGATTTATTTAGGTTAATTAAATTTTCAACAAATCATAGAGTGCTACATATTAAATCAGAATTTCAATTATATTTATTAATAGAGCCAAACACAACCCCTACACACACCTAGGAACACCCCCTGCGTATCCATACAATTGGTAATAAGAGCATTATAGAGGCATAAAGGCTAACATCGAGGATATTATAAGTCAATAGGTTAACGAAGGATATTTTGTACCAACTTTAATAGTTCAAAAGTATTTTAGCCCTTTTCTGTTCGAAAAATAGTACGTTATCACATATTGAATTATTTCAACTGTTTGACTGTACCAAATCAAGTGTATCACTTGTATATTCTTCTTGTATATCTTGTATGTACTTATCCTTTGTTGTTGATACATTCCAAATTACTCTCTGCGTTCCTTCTTCAATTTCATGTATATTCTAACACTCATGTCGTTGTATATTTTCATTAGTATACATACAACTTTTAATTATCGTTTATTATTTCACTCGATTTAGCAATTTTTTTTGTAAGTGCTTTGAAATTATTGCAAGAAGAGGTCTTCGAAGCTTGTATATCCTTTTCTCCACATTTTAATGCCCAAGAGTGTTGAATTAAAACCATCTTGATATTGTATTCCAAATGTATGCATATTGAATTTGATGTTATTTCGTATTTTGATTTTTCAGTTACGTTTGATACACAAATTACCTTGATGTTGTACTAGAAAAAATTAGTGTTGTGATATTTTGTAAAATTATTTAATGACAGGATAAATTTCATGAATATATAATATTATAGTGTTATAAATCCATTGAATAGTGGATTGTCCATTTGCTTTCTTCATGAACTTAATTATCCTATCATGTATTTACATATCCAATGTGACATGAACTTTTTATATAACTATGTACCTATTAATTGGGCATTTATCATGGTGGCCTTTGAGTGATATTTCTACTCTATAAATAGAGATAGAAAATTCATCTTCTTGTATGTACTTCTTTTGCCTTCTTCTCTTTATGATTATATTCTTATAAGCTTGATTTTATGATACGTTATCAGCACGAATATGATCTAAAAGATGTAGCACTTCCCAAAAAAGTTGTAGTTGAAACACTTTTGAGCAGGAATAGGTTTTATTTATATTTTCTTGTTACACATTTATGTTTTCAAAAGTTCCTCTTATACTAATAATTAGAAAATAATTGAAGGAGAAGTATGTTGATTTTTTATGTGTTAATTATGAGGAACTTATTAATATTTATAATTGCTAGAGGTGAAAAAACTCTCAATCTTATTTTGACTAAATTTGCTTCTACAATTCTTGATTTCATTTAAAGGCTTATGGTTGAATTCTATTGGTATTGACTTATATGACATTGATTGAAGGGTAAGACGATGGATTCAAGTCCCATCGCACAAAAAGGGTAAGACATCTGGTTAAAGTCCGGATGCACATAAGGAAAAATATCTTAGGATAAGAAGATAGATTCAAGCTTTATCGCACCAAGGGGGTAAGACATCAATTTGAGTTTTGATGCACCATGATGATAAGGATTGAGTTCAAGTCCCATAGAATTTGGCCTAACACTCCTTATATGTATAACATCGAGTTTGAGTCAATGCACCATAGTGATGATATAATGATGACTAAGGCTTTGATGAAAACCCTTGAAATTCGTCCTATTGAATTTGTTCCAATCCTTGAAAAGAATGTGGTAGCAACATATGATAGCTTTGAAATCCGATGTTGACTTGCTCCATTTTATCGTATGAATGTGGTAGCAGTGAATAATTAGCCTGAAAGATGACAAATGATTAACGATATGAAAAAGGGCATGAAATGACGGAATTATAATAGTCATCGTTGTGGTAATTATAAATGGAAGAGCACTATGGGTTCTTCAAATAGTCCTTCAAAATGTGAAGGCAAGTTTTATTATCAAAATGATATGAAATGTCATTGGACTTGTCAATGTTGTCAACCTAATAATTTGACAAGTTTATATTTTCCTCTATCAAGATACAAGAAGATAAAGTGATAGTACACTTGATCTTTCAAAGTAATGTTGAAGTGTGTCATGGAAATATGATGAATTTTAAAACCATGACAATGTACTTATAATACATATAAATGATTAGTCCATTCCTTGAAGAGAATGTGATTTCTGATGAGTATCGTGAATGCTCGACTATTCTATAAGAGAATGGGTCAAGATGTGATAAAACATTATGGGTTGAAAATATGCCACAACTCACCTCTGCGGGAGATTTGAAAAAAAAATGATATGTGTCAAAACTCACCTCTACAGGAGGTTTGAGAGGAAACAAATTTTATTTGGCAGAAATGGTTAATGGTATTGAACGTTTATACGTTATTATGGTATGTTTATTGTGAACTACCGAAAGGGAAAAAGAAAGAAATAGTTCTTGCCTATAAAGGTTGTGGTCATTATTGTGTGGCAATATAAATTTGTCATTGGTTGTGTACCTATGGTACAACAAAAGTAAAGCAAGAAACATGTATTGCTCATAATGATTTTGACCATAACAATAATAATATAATTTCCTCCTTGAAGGAGATGCTCACCATAGGGATGGTGTCATGCAATATGTGCTAGTATACAAAATTAATAGCAAGCTCTAATGAGTTGTGTTATTACTAGAGGAACAATAATGGGGTTGTAGTAAGTCTCAAAAGAAAATTTTTAAGTTTCGGATGAATTAAAAAGAAATATTGAAAATATAAATTATGAAAAGATTTAATATCTTTAAATTACTACAATCGAAGCGGGTTATAAATATTTGTGTAAAAGATTACCCATTTTTTTCTCTTGTTTGTTGCACACAAACATGGGCATATATGCTGATGAATTCACATGCAACAAGTAAACTATAAGTGTACTAAAATAAAGATCAATTGACATGACCGGTTGACCATTCTGGTTTAAATGTGATGCAAATGTAATTGAGAATTCATGTAGATTATATGATGAAGAATAAAAGATTCTTCAAGAATTCTCTTGTGTTGCTTGTTCTCTTCATAAAATAATCATTGTACCAACTAAGGTTGGAATTGTAATTCCCTAAAAATTTTGGAACATATAAAAAGGTGAATATGGTCTCATTCATCTGCCATGTGGATCATTTGCAACTATATGATAGACGTATCTATGTGATGATCACATGTGCTTTGTTGTCAACTTATAAATTGGTGTTTGTAAGATTGACTGCTCGAATTATTAAATTAAGAGCAGAGTTCCAAATTATGAAATTATATTGATAATGCTGGTTGATTTAGCAGAAATTGTATGCCTCCAATTATAGCTAAATCATGAGAACAAAACTCCCAAATAAGATTTGGCATGAGATAATTTTATTTAACATGTAACAACGTATGTATGAATCAAGCCAACAAGGTTTCCCCATTAAAATTGGTTCAGGGTCAGGAACTAAATAATTTTCATCTAAAAAGTTGAATGTGCGGTTATGATTTTAATTGTTCCACGACGCACAAAGATGAATTCCCAAATGATGTTGGGATGAATGTTAGATTTTCTAACATTAGGGGGAGATGATTTTGACAGCTGAAAATTATGTATTATCTAGATCCTCGTTAAATAAATATGTGAACTTAAAAGTTCAAGGGATAATTCATTTGCATAATGTTGCAAATCAGTTGCTAGATGAATGCACTGACACTATGATATAATTCAGCTGCAAATGTTCCAATGTGAAGTCCTTGAAGGACAGAATCTATGATACGCCGGAAGCGTAATAGACCAATCGTTCAAAACATAAAATTCCTTGAAGAAGGAAAGGGGAAAATGATCAATATGGTCATGATAATGAGGCAAGTGCTATAAAAGAGTATATTGACATAACACTTCATAAACCTCAGAAAAGGTTAAGTTACCTGAAAAATGATGAAAAATGAAGAGATCTCGATAAGTTATGTCATATTGGAATCGATATTAAATAACCGTCGACAGTATCTTTGATATGCGGTAGCGCTCAATGATATAAATTGTGACGAGGATCTTGAATTCAAATTTGTCATATAGTGTGGACAGATAAATGGTTGGTCAAGTAAAATGCATGATTCAAGTGTATTGTTTCACTTAGAAAAGTGACGTTTTGGATAGATAGTCCATAAATCAAGGTATAATGTCAATGGGGTACAATAAATTATTATACGATGGTATAATCGTAATATATCACGTACAACTTGTGCCTTGGGGCATAAAATCTTATCGCAAAATTCCTGACATTATTAGAGATGTATTCTCCTATGGTGGATACGATGATGTTTGATTTGATCTGGCAACATATGAAAAACTTGAATGTATGTAATGAATAATTGTCATGTCTAGCTAGACAATGAAGGTTATATGAAAATTCTTAAAGCAATCGAGGTGTCTGAAGCATATAAAAGTTTGAAAGAAACCTTTTCAATAAAGCTTCAAGAATCCTTATATGGATTGAAATATTCAAGGACGAAAATGATACAAAAGAATGACCCTAATTGTCTTTGTATTTTTATGAAAAGGTCTTGGTAAGACAGAATTTTGTCTTGATCTACTGAATGATAATTTGACAAATGAAATAATTGTCTATCAGTACACATACACAGATATGTTTTGATGCATTTTTATATAGATAAATCACATTCATTGAGTATCCCAATGATTATGAGATCGCTTGACATAAATGATGATTTAGTTTGGTCTAAAAAAAAGGATAAAGAGCTTCTTGGTGATGAAACTCCATATCTTGGTGCAATCAGTGCACTAGTGCATCTTCCAAACAATATTTGACCAGATATTTGTTTTGCAGTAAATTTACTGGTAAAATTTAGTTCTTCCCCAATAAAAGGACATTGAAATGGTGTTAAGCACATGATCGAATATCTTCGAAGGATCATAGTTATGGGTTTATTCTATTTCAAGGAATCCAAGACAAAATTGATTGATTATGCAGATGCAGATTATTTATCTGATCCACATAAAGCTCGATCTAAAGCACGCTATTGTTTTGCATGTGGAGGTACAATAATATTTTAGCTATCAATTAAGCCGATGTAGGTGATCACTTCTTCAAACCATGCAGAAATAAAAGTATTCCATGAAGCAAGTCAAGAGTGCATCTGGTTGAGATCAATGACACACCATATTCAGAAATATGTGGTTTTTCTTTGAAAAAGAATATATCAACCACAATGTACGAAAATTGGAGACATCATCGCAAGAAATTAAGTGATGATTTAATCAGGGGTAGTATAATACGAATTGCACTCTTTTTTTCCTTGACCGAGGTTTTGTCCCTGGGTTTTCCTGGCAAGGTTTTTAATGAGGCAACAAATAATGCGTATCAAAAGATATGTGTACTCTTTTTCCTTCACTAGAGTTTTTTTCCACTATTTTTTTTCTTCTAGTAAGGTTTTAACGAGGCACATAATCTATGGACATCCAAGAGGGAGTGTTATAAATCCAATGAATAGTTGATTGTCCATTTGCTTTCTTCATGAATTATCCTATCATGTATCTACATTTCCAAAGTAACATGAACCTTTGTAGATAACTATGTACCTATTAATTGGGCATTTATCGTGGTGGCCTTTGGTGATATTTCTACTCTATAAATAGAGACAACATTCACCTTTTGTAGAATACACTTGAATAAGAAGAAAATTCCTCTTCTTCTGTCTATTTCTCTTGCCTTCTCTTTATAATTATATTCTTATAAGCTTGATTTTATAATATATAGTAATTTATTTAATTTGTACCGAATTAATATAGTCAAGTTGTCATTTATATAAAACTAGAGTATGACCACGAGCCCAATACTAAAACATGAGCTAGTCTCAATATATTGCGTACATCCTGATATATCATGTAAAGTGATGTATCCTACTGATACATCGCGCTAACTGGTGTATTTGACCAATACATCCTTGTTCTTCCTCCTCCTTATTCTTTCTTTCTTTCTTTTTTTCTTCTTCTTCTTTTTAAAAAAATTGATGTACCACATGTGAATTGTATGAGCAAATTATTGTTAAACTAAAATTTGGAATGGTCTAGAGTTGATTGAGATTGAATAGTCAGTGTACACAATACACTTTATGTATAATCAATTAATATACTTCATGTATCGTTAAAATAAGTATTTATTTGATTTTTCCATTTTCATTTTACAAAGGTGTGAATGTTTGACTAACAATTTGTGGTGATTGAAGTGGTCTAATAATAGCGTTATCAACATCTACCAATTATCATGTAGTTTCGTGAAACATTTGGCTATTATACATTCGCATTAAACCACAAAAAAGAAAAATTCATTACAACTTTTAAGGTGATATATTTAAAATTACAAAATTGAAAAAAAATTGATATATTTTATATACCATTAGTCTAAGACCATAATAACAGAAACATTTCTTTATTTTTTAAACTATGTGTCATGCTTAAGCCAAAACAAATAAATTATAACGTTTACAGTTTAGCCAAACATCATAAAATCTAGGATATCTTGAAACTACGTAACAAAGAGCTAGCAAGATTCAATATATATGCATGATATATCATATCATATATATTATTTATTGTTAAACACAAGATTTATCCAAGTAGGATATAAAAGTATGGCTAATACAATAGCAACATACTCATTTTATTTAATACCACAAGACATATAGATGATACCATTTAATTAATATCATCGTCTGTCTAATTTGTTTTAGATACATTTAGGAACTGGTATTTTACAGGCTGTTAAAACTCTCGAGATGAGAGTAGAGCTAATATATTGCGCATAGGCAGGATTCTTGATGTACTCACAAAGACAAGGTTGTTGCTCTCTCAATTTAGTGCAACATGCTGAAGAGGGTGGCGATGAAAACGCGAACGTCGCAAAACAAGGACTAATAAGTTCATTGACATTGCATGTTTGTGCCTCAGTCACCAACAATTCACCAAGAAAAAGGAACAAGAATATTGCAACACAAGAAATAATACCTTTCTTCATATTACAATGTTGTGAAGAATTTTGAGCAATGGTAATAGAAAGAGAGAAAAGTGATAAAGTAAAGGTGGAGAGCTAATCAATTTATAGAGAAAAGTTAGAATAATCTAATTAGTAGCTAAATTGGTTAATTAAATACCTTACTGATGGTGAGGGTTTAATTTTGCACGTTATAATAGTTTAAGTTATAAAATTAAACTAAAAGGTTATATTGTTGATTTTTTTTATAAATGATTCAATATTTTTTATTTTATTTTTAAAACAAATTTGATTAAAAAAATACGGCATATAGCTTAGTCCTTCTGCAGATGGTGTGTTTAGCCCTCAATAGCTTGGCCAAATTTGTGGCAAGTAAAAAGTACTCCTTTGAAAAAAAATTTATTATTCTTTGGCCAAATTTAAGAAAAAATAACTATCGGAGTATTTAAAGATCAATTTGAGCTGGTTATTGATCAAAATTAAATCTTTTATTTAGTTTTTACATTATTAAATCAAATCAAATAGAATATATATAGCATCGAATGACTTAAACGAAACCTTTATAATATCATCACAGTATATACACTATGATGGTGACATGGGTGTCATTCAATATTTGAGCTATTCATGTTATGAAATTTTCTGTTGTGCATGATAGTATTATGTTATCATTCAGGATATTAGAGATAGTTATCCGTAGTTATTTTTTTCTTTTATGGGGTATGGACTTAGTTTTCCCTATCTTTTAAGCATATGTTTCGACATAAAAAAATGATTTTCAAAAATAATATTTAAAATTGTTTTAGAATTAATATTTTAAAAATTAACGTTATGATTGAACATTTATTAATTTTGAAAAAGATATAGAGTGTTTTTTGAGTAAAAAAAAAGTCAAAATTGCTTTTTCAAACTTGAAATTCACCTTCAAATTATTTACCTTTTTCATAAATCAGAACAATATGTATACTCAAATATTGATTTAAAATCTTCTTTCTTTCTTTTCTTTTTTTTTTTTTGGAAGAAAGGAAAAAAAAAAGTCAATATCCAAATGGGCTCAAAAATTAAAACTTTAAAGGGTAAAAACAAGCTCTAGATGAAGGATTGCAAAATTTATTAGAATAATTTTGTGTGTGTATTTAACACATAAATTGAAATTTTGAATGTACTTGACACTCACTTAAATTGAATGCGAATCAAATATCAATCAAAATCTCGATTCCGTATGACAATAGTGTGTATATCAGATAGTTTTTTTTAGATATGTTATGAAAATTGTAGCCAAATTTTAAAAGTCAATTATAGTTAGTTAGATTTGACAAATTTAGGCTACACTTCTCCCTATCCTCGTCGATCCTCCATATCCTTCATTAGATTTTGGAATTTTGAATTGTCAAAACCTAACTTTTGTCGTATAGTCAAAAGTTTGAACTCCTTGATTTAAAAACTTGTTTGGAAGGACACTTTGTAATTTGATTTGGTAAAACTAATAGTAAGGATGATAAATTAACTTAATAAAATATATTAATGTCAGAATGATTTGGAGACCCCTATATTTAGTTTCGTTTATCAGTTAGATCTCACACTTACAATTTTGTCAATTAAATTCTTAAATTCATTAAAATATAATATTTTAAACTCCTTCTCATTCGATGCATGTGTGCTTAGCACAACTATTTACACATGAAATTTCACATCATTTTTAATGACACATAAGAAAATAAATGTCAAAATAAAAATTAAATTTGCACATTCTTAAAATTTTTCAATATCATGTTCTTCACATTCTCATAATTGAGCACTAAATTCATGTTAAGTTTGGTATAATTCTTCCTATTATACTTTAATTTTTTTACACTAGAAGTTCACCAACACAAACCTAATAAATTGACATTACAATTTTAAATTAATTTCATATATTCACAAAATTCATTTTTTGTTCTTCAAACTTCTTCGTAATGCTTTAAAACCTTTCAATATACACTATTACCCTTCGCAATAACTCATACAAAATTCAAAAATAATCATGAAATTGATGGGAGTGTGGCAGAAGGGTCGGGGTGGTGTTGATTTACAACAAAATAAATTTTATCCCTCATTTTCACCTTTTGTTGAATTCTCTCACCTTGAGACGCGTGCATTCAAACATTTTTCCTAACTCGGAAATATTAGTGTAACATAAGTTCAGTCAATGGTTAAAGATATTTAAAATATTGTGTTTTATTAAGTATAAGGTTTTAATTAGCAAAGACGCGAGTATAAGGACTCAACTGATAAATAAGGTCAAGTATAAGGGTCTCAGAGATCATTCCGATTATATTAATTACATGGCATGTTTTTTAAATAAATATGGATCGAGGAAGTAACTGAAATGGCGTACATGATTTACGAGGGGAAGCATTGGTATTTTGTGCACGTAAATTCACACTATATAAGTAATTACTATATTATAAATGATCTTTAACGATAATGAATTAATATCAATAGTTTAATTGCGGTTAGTTAAAATGACCTTTCTTTAATAGGTTATCTACTAATGATGACGTCCCAAATTAAACTAGGTATCAATATTAACCCTGGGTGTTGTGACACTACTGTTGTTAACAGTTAACGCAACTCTAGAAACATTGGATCACCTTTTTTGTTAGTGTAATTAGCCGAGGCATATTCAGAATTTTGAGATGATGAGTGCACTGTTATATAAATGTTGATTTATGATAGAAATTTGATCACTTCGATATTTAGATTTTTACTACTAAAAGCGTAAAATTTTAAAATTACAGGTCTAAAATTAATTATTATATACCAATTACCATTTAGAGAAGTGTTATCTAATTTTAGAAAATTCAACTTTCTAACCTCGCAGAGAAAGGTGCAATCAGTCATAATTGCATTATTTGATACTTGAAATGTGAGTTCATGCATTTATATTTTAATATTTTTAAAAATAAAATTATAACATTACTATATATAATTTCGAAAGAAAACCATGAATTCACGTGAATCCGATGACCGCCCCTTAAATAAGCCTCCGGTAATTAGAGGCAGAGGCACATGCAAAATTTCAATTTTGTAAGTATTGAATTCTAAAATAACTATTTTAAAGTGTTCATAATTGGATTTTAATCTTAATAATATCTATATTTAACGAATCTTTTAACATACCTATACTATTTGACTTCTGAGAAACTGATTACATTATCAGTATCTATATTTTTAAAATGTATGCATATCTTACCTCTAATTAAGAGTTTCCTATCATATATTAAAGAAGATACATTTAAATACATGTATTTTTGCTACTAGGTATACTAGCACACTAGATTTATATATATATATATATATATATATATATATATATATATATATATATATTTGTATGTATTTGGAATGATACATAGGAATTCACTTGAATACAATGTATCTAGAATAAATTACACCTAACTTGACGCCATGTATCTGGATGTATCTAAACTTATATGGATGCACCAAAATCTACTAAAATACGTAATATTTACAAACTAGAGTATATCTAAGTAATTAGCTCCTACACTAATGGAATTTAGGTAATTATTCTCCATCTGAATAAACACAACATTATCTGAGCAAAAGCTACTGTTATTGTTTTTTTGTCCTTGTATACTTGTCATTATGCACTTCTTTTTGAGTTGGATTCCCTATCATCATATTTTCTTTGTATTTGAATCCTTCATATGCTTCACAACTGTTAAGCCTGTACCAAATCAAGTGTATCACTTGTATATCAATTTTGTATATCTTGTTTGTACTTATCCTTTGTTGTTATATACAACTTATACTTTCCAAACTCTGTGTTCCTTCTTCAACGCCACATACATATGTCATTGTAGATTTTCATTGGCATATGAAATTATTGTAACTTAAAACGATGTCTCCAAAGCTTGTGTACTCATTGATGACTGATTTTGGGCATATTTATATGCCTAAATATCAAATTTGGATTCATATTATAGCCAAATTTGAGAATAAAATTTATTGCATTCACATGTTTATTTGTAATTGTGTCCATGACTCTATTATGAACACCTTATTTTTGACGTGTTTAATTACTCCTACAATATTTATATAAGATTATTTTTCGTATTAATCATTTTTGTTTTTTTTTTATGTTATTTTTATTTAGTAATTTTTTACTTTAAAATGTTTGAATTTTATGTCAATGAGCTAATTCTATTCAATGAGATTATTGTCTTTTTTAAAAAATTCAAATAATCAATTGTCTTTTATTAAATTAATGATTAAAGAAAGTGGGGGTGAGGGGGGGGGGGCTAAAAGGGCAATGAAGTCATTTTCAGTAGTCTTCTCTTACAAAAGAAAAAGAAAAAAAAGATTTTTTCATTGGCTCTTTTGGGTTGCTCAGTATGAGAACAAGAGTGCTTATTGAAAAGAGAAAAAATTTCATTGGGAAGAAAAAGACTCAAGCATGCATTGGGTCTGTAGTTTTTAAGAAAGGAACATTATTTCATTTTTCTTAATCTATTTAAATTATTCTCTTCTTTCATTTTGGAGAGGAGATTATGAAACCAAAAAAAAGAAATAGATTTGGAGGAAGAAGATTTTGAGAGAAATTTAGGGGGAAAAAAGAATAAGAACAAAAAAATTGGAAGAGGAAAATCATAAGAAAAGAAAAATCCTTTCCTAAAAAAAATATATTTCATCTTTGGTGGTCTTTGGAATTCAATTGAACTTGATTTCATTATTTGTTTGTCATCAACTTTAGGTATTTCTTTTTACGTTTCACAATATAATCTTGAATTTATGTTTATGTTCTTTTATATTTTGATTAAGTTGTTTGTATTAAGTTTGTTTTGATTTAGTTAAGTCTATTGTGATTTTTATGTGATTTTGTTTATTATTATGTATATATATATATATTTATTACTAATGTAGTATTTAGTTTAATTTTACCTCATCATAAAATTAATATGTAAACTCATGTTTGTCAAAAAAATAAATAATAACAATCTCAAAGTTTTATTATGTTTTTAGTTTCTGGTCACTTTAAGGAGAAAAAAAAGAGGCTATGTTTGCAAAAAAATGTAAATCTGGCCATTTTATCAAAAAAAAAAAAAAAGATAAATCTTGTCATTTTTGCAAAACATAAATCTATTCATTTTTGTAAAAAATGTAAATCTGATCATTTTTACAAATAAATTTAAATCTAGTTAGTTTTGCAAAAATAAATAATAAAAATGTATTTGGTACATAATTTTTTTCCTTTCTTAAGTAAAAATATGAAATGAATATCAAATTTAAAAATATAAATCGACTAATTTGACTTAGTAATCTAACTATTAGATAAAATGGACTATTATTTCATGGTTATTTCAGTAATTTTATCAATATATTAAAAAAAAAAATTAAAACTAGTATATCACTACTTATTTTAAAAGGGTGTTTAATTATTATTTTGTAAAAGACTTTTTTTTCTTTTATTGTTATTGTTAAGTAGTAATACTTAAATGTTTATTTGTTTTCTTTTGATAAAAAAAATACTAACAAGCAATTTGCAAAAATAAATAAATAAATAATAATCATCTTCTTGTCTATATGTTGCAACATATTCATTATTCATTTTTATCATTATTTAAAAAAATTGACTAATTAATTATCAGTTTTTTTTTATTTAAAAAATAAAATTTTAAATACTATTATGTGTTCGGTTATGATCTTTGGTGTGTATTCTCTTTCTTAAAAAAAAAGGTCTTGTGTGTGGTTATGCTCCTACGCCAATCAATTTCTTTTTTTAAAAAAAATAGTAACTAATACAGATTTCCTTTTTATCCAATAAAATATATTTTGGCCAAATATAAGTTAATAAAGCGATCGTGCTAGAACCGTGGAACTCGGGGGTGCCTTATACCTTCCCTCCGTTCAATAGAATTCCTTACCAATCTATGTTTTACGTAGACTAAAAATAAAAGTTTTTTTGTTTGTTTAATTTAGGAATTAATGGGTGACATGAAACACCTAAAAAATCCAATTCCAAGTGGCAACTCTAAAAGAAATTATAAAAAAAATTGTAAAATAAAAATGAAAAAGGTGTGACACCATGTACAAACAAAATTGATAGGTACTGTGTACATAGGATAGGATGGAGTTGCACGTTTATGGATTCGGTATTGTTTCTTATTTTCTTTATTTTTGTGCTTGATCGTTACTGAAATACACATATTGTCTTTTCTTGAACTCTTGAGAGGAATAGAGATCAGATAGAACACGAAACATAAGGAGCGAGATCATTTTTCACCAAAACAAAAGTTGATTTGCATTTAGAATAGGGATATATCTAGATTGCCTCACTAGGCTAATTTTATCTTTCAATTGTAATTAAATGTTATAAGTAGTAATATAAAAAAAAAATAGATCTAAAAGTTGTAACGTTAATCCTTAAATAGATGTGTGGTGTGGCTTTTCCTTTAAACTGAAAGATTGCAATTAACTAAATAATAACGTCTCGAGCTCAACTATGGTCTCAATCAAGATTAGAGAAATTTAGGGCTACCATTTTCATGTTAATTCATGTCGGGTGTTTTCAATCTTAGATTATGTTTGGTTATCGAATTACTCATTTACTAGGTGGAAAATATCATTATGGTCTCCCAATTAACCATTAAGTGTCTACCAAAATTGAAAATCTAATTTCATCATTGAGCAAAATAGGTTTAACCAATCATGGAGCATTACATTATCTTTTTGTTTCTTAGCCAAGTGAGGCAATTTAGGTATATCTCTATTCTTGATGCAAATCATTTTTTGTTTTGGTGAAAAATAATCTCGCTCTTTATGTTCCGTGTTCTATCTATATCCCTCTCATGTGTTCAAGAAAAGACAATATATATTTTCAGTAGTGATCAAGCACCAAAAAAAAATCACACCGCACATCCATTTAAGGATTAATATTAAAACTTTTAGATCTATTTTTTTTTATGTTACTACTTATAACTTTAATTTACAACTGAAAGATAAAATTAGCTTTTGCTAATAAAAAATCCTGTGGGTTCAATAATTCGGCTTGTAGGGATACTCACTATGTTATTTATTTGACCATGTACACTTGCATGTGAAATTTCGGTGAAACAATCACTATTTCATTAATAATGTAATAATTATTGAACTATTATTCACATTCCAATGCCCACTTTTGAATTAAAATCACAATTGTTGACACAGTATTCAAAATGATAAGGTTATTTAATTTTAATGGAATTGAATAATTCGATACACATAATATTTAATTACATATATTAATATATTAAAAATATATAATGTATAATGTGAGAACAAAAGAATATAACCTCATATTGATGCAAGTTAATTATAGACCACTAGAATTAACCATAAAAATTCGCCTTAATCTGCTAACTTGCTATACTATTTTACTCTCCTCTAATCATCACATTATATACTAATTTTCCTCCAAGTCAGTTTAATCACATACATCGATAAGCGAAAGAAGAGAAGAAGAAGTCTCATGTCTATCACCCATAATCTACGCACCCTCCAATATATTATGATTAATATTATTATTATCCTTACCATAATTACACCAGACAATTACAACACAATTTTGATCCACCAAAACCTATAAATTCATAACACACTAAAACCAATTTTCTTTTATGTAACATGTCAATTACTTCCCTGATTATTATCGGTGATTATTAGTATAATGTTGCAGGCAGCAACACCATATTGCCGCCACGTAAGAAACAATTTGCCAATATCTCTTCTTTCTCATTTAGTTAATTCTATCGTGACCACCGAGTGCTCGAACACCCATTAACTTCGTTATGATATATATATATATATGTGTGTGTAAAAATTAATAGGTATTTTTATAAAATTAACATAGAGCACCCAATGAATAAATCATATAGTTGGCCCAATGATTCTAGGATGGGTAGTTAACACTTTTTTAATATTGTTGTACCAAGGTTCGAATCTCATTGTTAACATATTCGCCACCGATCATGACTATAATATCATAATATATATCCTTAATATCAATACATATGTATTCACAATATTAAGCTTGTCGAATATTACCTGAAGGCGTACTTTACGATCTTCTTCGCAACCCTTCTGCCCTCATATGATTATTTTTTTTTAGTTTCCTGATTAATTATATCCTAATTATTATACAGGTTTAATTATATAACTAGTGAAAGTGACCCATCACTGATTGTAAGATTATTCTTTAACCACTAATTAAATTAATTATTTAAATTACTCCCTTAATTTCATAGTTATAATTACGAATAATCCAAAACACCTATTTAGAATCTATCGAAAAGTGTTTTATGAAATGAAATATTCTAGTATTCAAAATAATCAAATGGGTTGTTACATAATTATAGAGATAAAACTGACTTTATTACAAAACATAGCAACACTAATTTTGCAAAACGTATAACTTGAATGTAATTTGTGTATATATATATATATCGTATCAAACATAACTGACATTACATAAAAAATGAGCTTTAGCGGCAATTAGTTAGCAATTGTCACTAAATATGTATTTTTAGCAACAATTAGCACTCTTTGTATATGTCCTTAAAGGCTTTAGCGACATTGGATCTAATGACACTTAACAATGCGATAAATACTTTAGTACTCTTTATTAAGGACTCTTTTTATTGCCATTAAAAGTTATTTTTGTTGTAGTGTGAAATTACCAAGAATTAGTGCATCTACTACAATGCCAAATCCTGGTATATTTTTCGATTTTTATAAACAAATCGATTAATATGAATGTTAGTAATATTTTCCTTTAGATACTAACTAAAATTCAATGTTTATTTATTTTTAGGAATTAGTGGCTTTATTCGCTGAAACTTTAAGGAAAAAGAATTTCATACTAAAATTTGAGTTTTTATACACTATCTAATAGTGTTAACTTAATATATTGACTATATGTGTTGTTACAAAATATAACAAAGAGAATACAAAATATAATTCAATCTAGTCATCCTACTTACAAGAACGTTGGTGAAGATCGAAAGAACCTTCAAATTAAAAGAACTCTAATAATAATATTCACCATTTTTTAAAACTTACATATTCTTTTAAAATTATTATTTAAATATATTCTTAATAATATTTATGTCACATTCATAATTCAATACTCATTAAAGAATAAACATGCGACACTCATATCAAAAGATTAATAATAATTAATGAAAGAGAAAGTAAAGAAACTTAAGAATTAATTATGTGAATAAGAGTCAATTCAAATTAACAAAAGATACTAAAAATAAATAAGAATGAATGGATTGGAAAAAAAAGAACCACAAAAAAAAGTTAACGTTGCAGACTTTGCGCATGTGGTAAATGACCTGCTTTGTAATTGGACTATTATCCATATTATTTAGAAGGTGGAAAAGACATTATATATTAACTTTCATATACATACATACATACATACATACATACATATATATATATATATATATATATATATATATATATAATATTTTCCGAGATCAGTGCGTGCCATGGAACCCCCACAAGTACTCATAGATTCGCCCCTCATAGCGATTTATAGCATTGAACGATACTGTGAAGTTCTCTATGTTACTTGATTGTGTGATTGTGTGACTTGATTGTGTGTTTTGTGATTGATCTGAAATCCTGAGACCGTGAAATTTATATTTTTGAACCCTCTTTATCGAAGTGATGCCTTTGAATAAAGAAGGCTTAATGAAATATTATAAATGAATTGAAAGTGGTGATAATAAATAATTAAATTAACGGTATAATTGAATCGGAGTGTCACATTCCGATATGATATTCTTGGTTTGGAGTGTCATATTTCGACACAGTGTTCTTGGATCGGAGTGTAACGTTCCAACACGATACTTTTGGATCGGAGTATCATATTCCGACATCGTATAATTGGATCGGAGTGTCACGTTCTAACACGATAGTATTAAAGAAAAAACATATGGAATTAACGGAATGTACTCAATCTCAAAAAACTCAATTCCCCAAATGGTTTACTTGGAGGCATGAGTCCTAATGGATGATCTTGATATTGTTGATTAATTACATACTTACTATAGCGTTATTGACACTGGTTCATGTTGTTTGTTGCTTATGACTGTTTAAGTGCTATAGTTGATTTCATACTATTATTTATTGTATATTAGTTTCTATTTTGGGTTGGCCGATAATACCTACTCTGTACATGTTGCTCCGTACTGAGCCCTACTTGTGTTTTTCTTCGTTTTCCTTTTATGGAGTGCAGCGAGTGTACCAACGACTTTGACTTGCCCTCAGCTCTAGCCAATCTCCAGCACATCAGGTTCAAGGGTGAGCGATTCATTCTAGCTCGTGTTGGATTCCCTCATCATGACATGATGTCCTTAGATTTCGGACATAAATGATTTATTTGACTCATCTTGGTGTTTTTGATACTCTTAGGCTTGGTATTTGAGTATTAAATGTACTTGATGTGATGACTTTCAGATTTTTGGAAACAATATTTAATAAGATTTTAAGCTTCCGCATTATGTTCTTATTTCATAAGCTGGAGTTAAATTTGTTAATTCCCTCACCTAGAAAATTAAGTATAGGTGCAAATCATGACTCGATTTGAATCGTGACAAATTAGCAATAAGCGTCATTAATTGTAACTTGTAAAAATATGGTTGGCATAGTTATTAATTAGTACAAGATTCATTGAAGTAGGAAAAGAAAAGGTGGTAGTTGGTATAATAGTAGTACAACCATTTTACCTGGGGTATTTATGAAATGCTTATAATAAAAGACGACACATCGTATAGACCACTATAAGATGTATTTCTATCATCCTCTATGAAATTTTTTAATAGAACCCTTACAAAAATCAGGATCAGGTACTCCGCAAGTTTTCGAAATTCTCTTGGCGTTAGGAGACTTGACATATGACTTATAGTTAGGATTTATGAGGTACATCAAAAGACAAGACTTCAGCTTTTTCAACTTAATGCAACATCTCGTTGAAGGTGATCGTGATATAATGATCAATGTGACGCATAAAATTAACTGCATGACATTGCAAGTCACGGTCTCTGTGACTAGCAATTCACTAAGAAAAAGAATCAAGAATATTATCGTAGCATAAGCAATACCCTTCTTCATATTCCAAAATTTGATTTGAAGAAATTTGAGCTATATAATGTAAATAATATATTGAATGAGAGAGAAAAGTGAAGATGGAGAGTGAGTGAATGAATGTGCCACAATTTATAGTGGCTAATTGAATAAACTTGGAAAAGTACTATTTTGTGAAAATGAACTTAAAGTGTTTACAAATACATTATTGAATTTTTAATAAATAGCCTACTAGATATCTAGTACTTTGGGCCATAAGCATTGGGATATTGTGGGCACTCTCTCAAATATACGGTAATAAAAGCGATATTTAGTGGAAATAATTTTTTCTTTAATTATTTAAGAAAATGACAGAACTTTTAAGTTCTCTTATATCATTATCCTTTATTAGTTTTATAAATTCTCAAGATCCCTCATTTTTATATATCAGATTAATATATCAGCGCATCAAATTAATGTATCTTGCACATCATATTAATGTTTCAACGCATCAAATTAATGTATCTCACGCATCAGATTAATGTATCTCGCACATCATATTAGTGTATCATGTATAAAATTGTAACAACCTGTTTAGTCGATTCGAACAGTAGTGTTTATTTCTTGTAATAACAGACTGGGTCGACAGATCCCTTGACGGACCGTCATGGTCACGACGGACCGTCGAGGGTCTTCGTTCCAAAACACTTCAACTCTGAAATCTGGGTACTGAGATAGACTCTCTGAACTCCACGACGGAACTGCAGGACGGACCGTCGTAGACACGACGGACCGTCACAAACCTCTCTACTGAATTTAACTCTCTGAAATTTGTGACGGACCTGCAGGACGGAACGTCGTAGGCACGACGGACCGTCACAGGTTGCGTAACCCCAACTGGGTCAGATTTCTGCTAAAGTTTTAAAGGGGTGTTTTGGACTATTCATGATTATAATTATAAAGTTAGTGGGTTAATGTTAATAATTTATTTAGTTGGGGATTAAAGAAGATAATATGGAAATGAATAGTGGGTTACTTTTATCATAATGGGTTATGTGATAGTTAGGGTAAAACAAAGAGAATCTGGAGAAGAGAAAAATAAAAAGAAAAGAAGAGAGAACGAGCGAGAGAGAGAAGAACGAAGAGGACAGCAAGGGCATTGGGGAAGTAGATTGCTTAATCACGATTCTTCGGTGGAGGTAGGTTATGGTTTATGCTATATCATAGTAAACTCTAAATAGCGATTGATATGTATAGGGTGATGCTGTAAAATCTTCTATATGCTT
Organism: Solanum chilense; assembly: GCA_032847665.1. Taxonomy (NCBI): domain Eukaryota; kingdom Viridiplantae; phylum Streptophyta; class Magnoliopsida; order Solanales; family Solanaceae; genus Solanum; species Solanum chilense. The sequence continues at coordinate 7,788,813 of CM064965.1, forward strand.
GATTGTGTGTTTATATGCTGTGTTCGTATAATTGTGGTGGTTAGAATGATGAGACTGTTAAATCTTCAATCTTAAATCCTTTCTATTGAGATGACGCCTTGTTACAAAGAGGTCTTGATGAACTAAAATAATGAGATTAGTGGATCGGAGTGTCACGTTCCGACACATAGTATTAGTGGATCGGAGTGTCACGTTCCGACACATAGTATTAGTGGATCGGAGTGTCACGTTCCGACACATCGTAATAGTAGATCGGAGTGTCACGTTCCGACACGTAGTATTAGGGGATCGGAGTGTCACGTTCCGACACGATAATAATAAAGAGAAGTAATCCGGAATTATGTTAATATATTCAGATTTGAAGAAACTATTTCCCAAATGAGTATGGTGTGGAGGCTTGAGTTCTCACAGGTGTGCTTGGTGTTGTTGCCAATGATTCTGGAACTTGTTCATTGTCACCTGTTGAGTATTGTGGTTGATTTTATGTTATTATTCAATATATATTGCTTTCTATTTTGAGTTGGCCGATGATACCTACTCAGTACGTGTTCCTTGTACTGACCCCTACTTGTAAATTTTCTTCTTTGTTATTTGTGGAGTGCAGCAAACGTGCCATCGACTTCGGCTCGTCCGCAACTCTAGCCAGTCTCCAGCACATCAGATTTCAGGGTGAGCTATTATTCCTAGCTTGGACTGGATCTTTTTCTTCACGTCTTGATGTCCTTGAAGTTCGGGCATGAACCATCCGTTTACTTATTTTAGCTTCTTAAATACTCTTAGATTTAGAAATTTGAGGATAGATGTTCTTGTGGTGATGACTTCCAGATTTTGGGAATAATAAGTATTAAATTTTAGAAGTTATTTATTGGTATTATTAATGAGTTTTAAGTCTTCCACATTATATTTTGTTCGTTATGGGTGAAATATTGATAAACGTTGGGGTTTGGATTTGTTGGTTCGCTCACATAGGAGGATAAGTGTGGGTGCCACTCGCGGCTCGTTTTGGGTCGTGACAAAAATGTACATCTCATTGAAGGTGATTGTGATATCATGATCGATGTGATGTATAAAATGTCCATGACATTGCATGTCACGGCCTCCGTGACTAGCAATTCACTAAGAAAAAGAACTAAGAATATTATCGTAGCATAAGAAGTACCCTTCTTCATATTCCAAAATTTAATTTGAAGAAATTTAGCTATATAATGTAAATAATATATTGAAAGAGAGAGAAAAGTGAAGATGGAGAGTGAGTGAATGAATGTGCCACATTTTATCGTGGCTAATTGAATAAACTTGAAAAGTACAATTTTGTGAAAATGAACTTAAAGTGTTTACAAATACATTATTGAATTTTGGGAAATTTTTTAAAATGTCATTATTTTAGTATTTAATAGGGTATAGTGTCAACACTTTCAAAATTTAGTGATAATGCCAAAATTTTACCTTATTATGTATTTTAATTAATTTGTTTAATTAAAAAGAATACCAAATTTATAGACAAACTGGAGCTATTTAGGGGAGAGAAAAATTATAAAAAGTAACAGATGCTTAAAAATCTCTACATCAGTTACAATTTTTTCAAAATCTGAATGATATATCTGGCCATTATTCATGATGTTCATCCAAAAAAAAATTATTGCGAGTTTATTGTTTTGGCAAATAAACTGGGTAAATGATTTTTGAAAAATAAACACAAACGAAAAGTCAAAATTCAGGTATGTTTTAGTTAATTAATCCTTATATGTTTTGTATTTGATTGTGATTTGATGCGATTTTGTTTGTATAATAATTATTCATATCTATTTGCATTTTGAATTATTCAATATTTTAATCAATGCAATTATCTTTAACTTTTGTACTGATATATATAAATAGTATTCTGATTTGAAATTGTTTTTTTAACTTTTGTATACAAAATTATATATCCAACAGAATACGTATTTGATGCATCAATTGTTTAGACAATTAATAATGTTCGAATCGTTTATTTGAATTACTATTGTAACTTTATTGTTTTGTATTCTTGATACAAATTAATGATAATGTCATTATTTTCGTATTTAGTATTGACTATGTGATTACTTTCCTCTACAACACCAACACAGTTTAATCCAGTAATGAGCGCAAACTTCTAGTGACATACAACGCATGTGAATTCGACCTTACCCAACACATTTTCTGATTTTCATATACTGACCAAAAAACGTACTCTCACAAAAATGTTTATACTGCTCCGGTATAAGCTTGTCAGTCAACTTGAATTTAATGTCATGGTTTACTATAAAGTGAATGTGGGGTGCATTTTTTGGTAGCTTTTTGCAAGCATAAAAAATCCCCTGTCATATCGAATTCAAAAAAATGATATAATACTAAAATAATAAAACAAAAAACATGATAATAAATAAAAAAAATCAACACAGTTACAACAACATACCCAAAAAAACACATATAGTTACTAATATGTGGTACATTGACATAACTAAAACACACAAAAAAAAAACAGAATACAAAATGTATTTATGGATATATACTGACATAATACAGAATACAATATACAATTCTAATCTATGGATACAAAAATACAATAAAACTATGAAATAAAAAAATACATACTTGACTAAAATATCAACAAAATTCAATATCACTTCCAAATATATGAATACAAAAAACATTAAAATTATAAAACACAAAAATAAATAATATCTACAACATAATAAAAATTCCATATACACTTACAAATCTATTCGATAATAGTAAATACACAATCAAACTTATAAAATGTGTTACATCGACAAAAAAAACAGAACAAAAAATACAATAAACATATCAAATACAAAATAAATTTATGGATATATACTAACATAGTATATAATACAATATACGATTTCAAATCTATGGATACAAAAATACAATAAAACTATGAAGTACAAAAATACATACTTGACTGAAACATCAAAAAAATTCAATATACACTTCCAAATATATGAATACAAAAAACATTAAAACTATAAAACACAAAATAAATAATAACTACAACATAATAAAAATTCCATATATACTTACAAATCTATTCGATAATAGTAAATACACAATCAAACTTATAAAATTTGTTACATTGACAAAAAAAAACAGTTGACAAAATACAATAAACATATTAAATACAAAAATACATGCTAACTATAACAGTGAATACAAAAAAACATTAGAATATATGAAAAAAAAAAAAAAATAACTATAACAAGATGAAAATTCCATATACACTTACAAATGTATACGATAATAGTAAATACACAATCAAACTCATAAAATGTATTACAATTACAACTAACACACACAAAAAAAAAGAACAGAACACAAAATACAAAATATATGATATTTAAAAAAATCCCAATACAAAAATACATAAAAACTATAACAGACTAAACATTCCATACACACTTCCAAACTCATTGTAACATGTATTTTTGTGAATCTTAAAAATTAATAAACAAATTAAACAAAACATGCAATACACAGCACATGCAAAAAAAAATACCTCTTCTCCAAAAAATTGATCTTCTTCAACTTTATGGTTATGAATTTGTGTGGGATTTTGCACCTACACTGGTTCAGACATTTTTCCCCCTCGTATATCCTCCTTAGACTTAGAAGCTGAACCTACATTGTTGTTTACTTCTTGAGTGAAAAAAAAAAACAATGAGAACTCGGAAGAACTTTGATTTTTTTGTACAATACCTCTAGTTGCTCTCTTGAAGGCGTCCATTGAAGAGAGAATTTTGTATTATGAAACCCTAAAAATGATTTAAGAACAACAAAAAAAAAAAAAACACTAAAATCAGTAAGTAAAATCAATAAGGAATATGAAGAACATAATACCCAAATCAATGTGAATCTCCAAATCAAACCTTCAAACGAAATTGATTGAGAATGATATAAAATAGAAAAATTCGGGAATATGTGAAGAAATTGATTTTGAAGAAGGTTAGAGCGAGAAAGTTAAATTCAAGCGTAAATCTGGGAAGTTGAGGATATGTGAAGAAATTGATTTTGAAAAAGTTGTGCCTATTGAAGAAGGTTAGAGAGAGAACGTGAAAATCCAAACAAAAATTGGGGAAGATGATCAGTTGAATATTAACAAACATAATAGAAAAATTCGAGAATCTATGAAGAATTAATTTTGAAAAAGTTAGAGAGAGAGTGAAAATCTTTTATTAAGAAAAGTGAAAATAAATCTTGGAAGTTGTGGAATTGATTAATAATAAATATATAGATAGAATTGATAATAATCTTAAAAAAGAGAGAGAAAATTTAAAATATCATTAATATATATCCAATTACATAAATATAGAAAAATGTGTAATTTATGTGAGAGAAAAAAAGAGTGTAAATAATGAGAGAGAAAATATTAATAATATAGAAATAATTATTTATTTTTAAAATAATGACATTTTTGACATGTTTACTAATATTATTAAAGTATGGATATTATCACTAAATAAGTTGGTTTTCTTGACTAGTTAGCTAAATTTTCCTTGAATTTTTAATAAATAGCCTACTAGATATCTAGTACTTTGGGTTATAAATATTAGGCTATTGTGGGCACTCTCTCAAAATATACGGTAATAAAAGCGATATTTAGTGGAAATAATTTTTTCTTTAATTATTTAAAAAAATGACAGAAACTTTAAGTTCTCTTATATCATTATCCTCTATTAGTTTTATAAATTCTCAAGATCCCTCATTTTTATACATTAGATTAATACATCAGCGCGTCAAATTAATGTATCTTCCACATCGGATTAATGTATCAGCGCATCAAATTAATGTATCTCGCGCATCAGATAAATGTATCTCGCACATCAGATTAGTGTATCATGTATAAAATGTACATCAGATTAGTGTAAATTTAATGTATCTTACTTAACGATTAATGTATCTCACACATCAGATTAATGTATCAACACTTTTATTATTGTATCATTTTGAGGGGTTTTTGTGATTATAAACTTATAAGGGACAAATGATAATTTTGCTTTAAAAATATATGATTTTTTGTCCTTTGCCCTTTTTAATAGTAATTGAGTTAATGTCATTGCATTCAAAGTCGTTAAAGTTTTTAGAGGTATTTATATAAAATGTTGATTATAAATACACATATTTATTATTGTTGTTAAATATAACATAACAACAATTATGTTAGGCATAATACATACACGTGCCTTTTAACTTGGATTTAGTTGTCAGCTACACCCTCTAACTTTGGGTGTGCATAAGTAAGCTCTTAAACTTGTCTGAAATTGAACAAAATAGACACATGCATCCTACGTGGCGTCATACATAACAATTTGTATCCAACATGGAGTCCTATGTATATTATGTCACATACGATATGTATCTACTTATTTAATTTTATACAAATTTAAGTGTTTACTTGTACACATCCAAAATTAAAGGGCATAAATACTCTTGAAACCAAGTTAAAGAGCATATTGATATATCATAGCATTATATTATTGCCACAAAATCTTTTATTTATTGTAATTATAGGAGATATGATTTTGTTACATGTTTTTATAAGTAGCATATATTAATAAATAACTAGTTTATACTAAGTCTCAATCTAAAGTTGAACTATATATCAAAATATCTTTAAGAAATTGAACAATTTTTTCATTCACTCATATACTATTGTTGCAATAACACTTGTTGTACCAAAAAATTGTAAATATTTTGTGCATTAATATAATAAAGGCAACAAAAAAAAGTTCGACTAATTAAGAAAAAAATTTAAAAAATACACAATTGAACATAAAATAGGTAAAAATGATTTGGTGATTGGTGGACCCTTATACTTGTATCCGTATATATTGTGAATCTTTTTACTTATTTCTTTGTCATCTGAATTTCCGAACTCATTTAAACTCAATCAATCAGTTGAACCCTTTTAACTGACCATGACTTTCAATAGCGGTGATATCACAGTTCATGTCAGATAAATTTGACCACATGATTTTTTATTTTTATAATAATTTCTTTTTGTATAGAATATCATAAAGTTTTGATGCAAAATTTACAAAATAAAATTTAATTTATTCTTTTAAATTAAAGTTTTAGTCGTCTCCCTACATCATCTGCCATTTTCACCGCGAAATGGCTCAATCGCCGAAGAAAGTTGTCGCTGCCACCACCTTCTTGCTGGCGAGATCACAAATACTCTCTCCCTCATCTGTTTCCATCTTCGTTGCACGCTTTTACCATTTTTCTTACTTCCTTCTTCTCCGACTCCAAAAATTATAAGTCGTCGCACCAGGTCCTTGGCCCTCGCCAGCCTCATGCCCCTATCCGCTATCTTCATTTTTCTGTACTATCGACAAGTCCTGCACGCGAACAACCAGGGACCCCTATGCTCTCCATCCTCTCCGGCGTAGCAAAAGATCAGAAAATTCATTGCTGCCTCCGATTCACCAATATACTCCTCGCCGCCTCTGGTGCACCATACCACCTAATGAAAATGAAAGAAAAAAAGAGGGTTGGCCAAAAATGGAGATGGATGGAAAAGTAAGTTGTTGGAGGAAGAAGGGTTTCTTTTTCCTTCTTTAAGTTTATTATTTTACTCTTTTAATTTAAATATTTTTGAAATTTAATATGATGTTCATTTGCCCTAATAGGCGTATAGTCTCACTCTGTTGCCAACTCAACCATATTAATGTCACATAAACATGGATCAATGGTCAAAGAGACTTGATATATTGTGTTTTCTTAAATGTAAAAGTCCAAATAAGAAAAGGATAAGTAAATTATTCACAATATAAATAAGTACAAATACAAAGATTTATCAGATCATTTGTCCCATAAAATATTACATTCATATAATCATATTTTCACTTTTCACTCATATAGCTAATGTTTTCTTTTTCACAACAGTTATATATATTTAGTATATAATATGTATCAACCTTGTATAATAGCGTGTAAGAAACATTTATACACATTCAGTAAGTTTCTATTCATTATGAAAATTAAAATCATGATTACTATAAATTATTGCCTTTTTTCTTAAATATTTTAAATTATATACAAAATAAAGTAAATAAGATGATCTGAAAATATCTAATTCTATTTTTAAGATCGAGTCAGATGCTATATAATATAACAAATTCAAAATTAGTAAATAAATATGACACCCATATTTAAGATTGTCAGGTTTTAACAAAGCTATTAATTTCCTCAGGAAGGTATTCTAATATTATTTACATTATTTGAGAATATTTATATTTATTAGTAAGAGATACATGTGCAATATACTTATTGAGGAATAAATGATTGTATAATAACATTACTTTTGAGCTATGGAAATACTTGTGAGTTACGTTCACACATTATACCATATAGTTTATTGAATAACTTGGCAAATCTTTTTTGAAAAAAAGGATAACCATTCACTATTTATTAGCTCATGGCTAAAAAGGGCCTACTTGGAGTGTGGAACTACATAATTATATAAGATGAACTTTCACGTATAGCCACTTAAAATACTTTAATTAGTCGGTGTAGCTATAGTTTCATAATTACAATTCATATCTACATATTATATGAAGTAGAGAGGTGAGCGAGACTGGAGAGAGGAGAGAGGCAAGAGAGAGGGAAAAGAGTGGGAGCAAGGTAAATTGTATATGAATATTGGTTATATATATATATATATATATATATATATATATATATATATATATATATATATATATATATATATATATATATATATATATATATACATATATATATATGTATATATATATATATATATATATATATATATATATATATATATATATATATATATATATATATATATATATATATATATATATATATATATATATATATATATATATATATATATATATATATGGAAAGCGATATTGGGAGAGGTGGAGAGAGGCGAGCGAGAGAGGGCAGAGAATGGGAGAGAGGTAAATTATATATGTATATCGGTTAGATAATTGTATATTATATATATACATTTGTATATATTGCAAGCGAAACTGGGAGAGGGAGGAAAGAGGCGAGCGAAATAGTGTAGAGAGTGGGAGAGATATGAATTGTATGTGTGTGTGTGTGTGTGTGTGTGTGTGTGTCTATATATATATAGGTTAGATAATTTTATATTATACATATGTAATTTGTATATTTTGGCGAATTATACATATACATACATGATTAATTATACAAACTCAAAGTTACCCGATGTTATTAATGTATAATGTTGTGAGTGATAATTTTAGCAAACTATATCAATGATGAGTAATTCAATAGTATAAGTTTGTTTAACCGCGTAATTTATTCATTATATAAATACTTCTATCATATTTATTAATTTTTTCTATAGTTCAAAATAGTTACATTTTATTTCACTATTTAATGAGTTTATACTAAAATATTAGGTAGAAAACACCTATATATATGTTTTTTTTGTCTATATATACCACTGATCCTGGAATATCAAATACGCGAGCGAGATTGAGATTGATGGACGAGATGGGAAGGAGGTCAGCAAATTTGTCTGTGTATGTCAAATATATACAAATTTACTTAAATAATGTGTATCTAAAATAAATTGCCTAATCATCGGTAGCCCCCTAAACTTGACATCAATTTTCACTTAGATACCTTAACTAAGTTTTGTTCATTTTAGACACCTCATGTCATTCTGCATTGTGTCATTTTAGCATTTTTTAACAATCAGCTAAATATACAAGGTGTGTAATACACTCGTCGATGACGTGTCAAAACGACAAATTAAATAAAAACACCTGGCATGTATACTAAAAATGTTTTTTAAATAATAATATTTTAGTACAATGAAAAAGTAGCCAATGACTTAATAACACGTAGAATTTTTTACACAAAAAAATAATTAAAAAAAACAAATCTACCAAGGTCATCATCTCCTCAAGTCTTGTTAGCCCATCATAATAAAGGGGGCTAGGGTTTCTGACAAATAATTATGTCGAATCAAATATAAATGGAATAAAAAATAATTAAACAAAATAGATGATTTATTCCCATATTTAATATGGATAAAAAATGGTTTTTTCGACAAATTATATGAATAAAATTTTTACATATCCACCGTATAAAAAATAATTAGGTAAAATACTAATTAAACGTCAAAATATTTTAGACTCTTAAAAAGCAAAAACTCGTAAAAATAACAAGCATGCACAAATGAATACTAATAATGTCTTGAATATTCAAATTTTAATGAATAATAGTATGAATAGTATTCATGATTAATTTTATTTCTTATATTGAAAGAATTAGTTGTTCAACCCGTATCTTACTTGTTAAATGAAAAATTACTTATTTTTCTAATTATTTTGCGGAGGAGCGAAAGCTATTTCTACATTTAGAGGTGGCAATTTTGTAGAAATAAAATCAAGTAGCCGTTATAGACATGTTCTTTAATCTTCAACCAAACTTCTTCCTTTAAATTTTTGGATTTGAAGTTTTAACTATTACAGTGGCAGAATCAGAACTTTTATTAATTGACATCTAAAATATAAAGAAGTTAACATATGAGGAAGATAAATCAAATTAATATCTCCTATATACATAAAAAAAAAAAGTTTTAACACATATATATAATATAATTTTTGACAAAAAGATTTAGATTAATCACGTTTGGATATTCAAGCCCCGAGAGCCTAATTTTCACCGGAATGTCTGAATTTTAAACTCGATGATTTAAGAACATGTTTGAAAGGGTCATCCTTTTAGCTCGCGAAATCACCCTGATCCGAACCCTTTTAGCTCCCTTCTAAAGAAGTGAATTGTTGATTGATCAATAAATAGCGAAAGTCATAAGCAAAATTCAACCCTCAATCTCATTTATCGTAACAAATAAAAGTAAACAAAAGAAAAGAAAAGAGAAAATTCATTTTAGCCTTTAGCTCAGAATCAGGTAAAAGCATTACAAGGGTGTTAGCTCTTCGACAAAACCAAACCTTCTTGTGGCTGATACTTGATATATTTAATTTATTAACTAGGATGGTACAAAGGCTAGTTATTATACAATATTAGACTTGTCTATTTGTCGTAACATAATTACAGTTTAACTTCATGTGCCTAATTAAAATTGCTTATAGGTCAACATTCAAAATTAAACGAAACCTTATATGTTGGTACGTAATCCTTATAACTTGTGATACTTCAACTTATAAATCAACAAATCACACCAAATATATAATTCAAATTAAATTGAAAAAAAAAAGGTTAATTAATAATTTAGTTTGATTTGAAAAAATTAATAATTTATATGATCAAATAAACATCTCAATATTTTTAAAAAATCACTTTTCGATATGTCAAATTTTTTGGCAAACAAGCTATTAATCTTACATTTAGTGAGCCACTACTGGCCAAACACTATCTCTAGACTCTAGTAGGACCAATCCTATATACCATGTTTTAAATCATAGGCTATTTATCAACTTATAACAATATGCCCTAAGTTTATTCAACAAATTTTCACTATAAAGTAAGACCCTATCATTCATTACTACATACACTAATATTATTTTTCAAAACTTTGAAATATGACTAAGGCTACTTCTTTTGTTGCAATATTTTTGTTATGGGCGATGGCTCTTTTTCTTGGTGAATTGCTAGTAACTGCGCAAGTAAAGTGTAATGTCATGGAGCTAAGCTCGTGTGCACCAGCAATTTTGTCGTCTGAGCCACCAACTATGACATGTTGCACTAAATTGAAAGAGCAGGAGTCTTGTATTTGCGAGTATAGCAAGAACCCTATCGCGAAGCCATATGTTAACTCTACTCGTGCCCAAATTGTTATTAAAACTTGTAAAGTATCCATTCCAAAATGTTAGTTACATAAGAAATATTTACACTTTCTACAATAAAATGGTTGTATTGCTATTGTACTAGTCGATCATACCTTACTTCTGTTATGATACTTATATTGAAGCTTTCTAGCCCTTCTTATGTATTTTTAGATCAAATTATTGACAGCAAAAGTAGGTTTAGATTATGACGATATTTTGATTCAATTTTACATAGTTTAAAGATATTTTAAACTAACTTTTTGTTAAAAATAATAACCCATGAACATAAAAGTAGAAATTGATATTGCGTCCCTCTCTACAAACATTGTTGTCATCTTTTTCATCTATACTAATTCACTCCTTTTTCATCTATTTCGTCTTTTAGAATTGTTATTATGCCAATTCTAGTGGGAGTTTTGGCCATTTCATTGTATTTTTTTTAAAAAAATAGTTTTGTTCTTTTAAGTAAAAAATGATCTATGAAAATTGGAGTTATGTTTGATTATATTTATAAATATTAATTGGAGTAGTTGATTTTTTGTGAGTAATGAAATACCTTTTTGTTGTTTTGCAAATTCTATTTTTAGGAAAATTAAACAAACGGAGTTTGCAAAAAATATGCAAGAAAAGCAGACTTGACTTTCTTAAGTTTTCCTCATCAACTATCTTAGAATGTCTCATATCTCTTACATCATTTCTTTAAAACAAGCTACATAGTTTCTCTTAAAGGAAAAAACATAAGATTTATATTAGTTCAATTCATATGAATACCCTCACTCTCTTTTCATTCTACAATATGCCCAAAAAGAGAAAAAAAAAACACATATGGAAGAATGATGATACAAGTTATATATCAATGATGTTGTACTAGATAAAAGATATATGGTAAGCATAAATACACATAACGGAAGATAAAGCAAGAGGTGGTACCGACTTAAGAATTGCCTTTGACTCATTAAGGTTCAACAAAAGAGAAGCTTAAGATTACCTACATCAATTACCCACCCCACTTAAAGAAGAACAAATATGGTTGGAATTTCGACATAGATTGAGGGGATACTTGTGCATTATCCCTATATTTTAATATATAAGAAATTATAATTATGAATCTTTTTCTACATTACAAGTATTGTAATTTGATATATGTTAAGAAAGACGGTGAATTAACTAACACAAAATTATTCACAAACAAAAAGTTTACATTATTATCAATTTTTAAACAGTAGTAATATATTTTGTAAGCTAAATACTATTTTATTGTTTATAATGAGTTGTCTAACATTGAATTCCCCCATCGACTTTGTTGACTTGACTATTATTCAATTTCTTCCCTTATATAAACCAAACAAATCATTCTTCCATTCTATCAGATACCTTAATTAAATCACTTACAATTATATTGGAATTAAATTTAAAGTTTGTAGGTTCGATGGAATTGATTTCGAAAATATTCAATCGAGACTTGAATAAGAAATGGAGATCACGAGGAAAATATCATAGTCTAGATGGTGTTGAAAGGAAAAACATAAAAGTTACAAGGTTTGGTGGGAACAAGAGATCATCAATATGGGAATTCGTAAGCAAAAGAATTCTCAAAACTCGACAAGTTGAAGTCAGTTATACGAATAAAGAGTTTGACAATAGATTGATATATGAGATATACAAATCTGTCGCGCCTTCTATGGAATTGCATCCCAATATGTAGAGAACTAATTCATATTTTCTTTTTCTTTTTTTGATTCGGCCTCTCTATATATAAAGATTAAGAGAGGTTTGAACTTCGATATGATATTAATTCTTATATTTTAAATAAAAAAGACGAAAAAAAATTATTCTTATATTTTTTTCATCAAACAATAATTTATAATTCAATGCAAACTTATGTGCTGCCATAGTTTGAATTTTATGTTTATCTATTGATCCATATGGTGCAACTTGCATGTCCGTTTGTACGTAATATCCAAGATGAGTGCTAAATTAAATGGACAAGAAGTTTAGTAAGGTATAAAAAGAAATTGCATCTTATAATATTAAAGATAACATAGGTATAACATATTAATAATATCGTTCAACCTTGTAGTTTTAAAAAGATCATGTTATCGAACTCTAATAATTGCAACTACAAGTCACTCGAGATCATAGTCAAGCATGGTGTTATTCTTCATGGATACACTAATTACTTTTTTTTTGCTCCATTAGACGAAAATATTCTTAGATACATGTACTATCACTTATTTCAATTAACGCTTAGATATTGTTATCATACATAGTACTCACTGGGTTGGAGTCGGGTCGGGTCTAGTCAGGGTCGGGGTTTGAGAGTAGGGTTGATATAGGGGGTCAAAATCTAGGTCGGTGTCAGAGGGTTGGATCTTGCAATGGGTCAAGACATGGATTTGGATTTGAATTTCGATTTGAAGTCATAGGTACTAATTTGCCTAGATTAAGATTAATATCTTCTCCTTAATTAATTACTGGCTGAACATAGAAAATAAATGAAAATATCACTTATAATTTTTCAAAAAACAACATTTTTCTTCATACCGAGCACACCATAATACTCACTTGCTATTATTATTATTATTATTATTATATATATATATATATATATATATATATATATATATATATAATTTTCAATCTTTGAATAACATATTGTGATATAGTATTTTCTTTCTTACTACCCGTAGTAAGGGTCTATTTGGACATGCGATATGGAGTTATAATATGAACTTATGATATAGAATAGAAAGTTGAAGTATTTCGTTTGGATATACAATTAGAATTTTTGAAGTTGCATATTGTTTTCATAAACACGAAAATTACTCAAGTTGTGAAAATTATCAAAAAATCTCAAAATTATATACAATATCACCAGATGAGCAAACCATAATTTATAAATAAGATACTCCCTCCGTTTCACAAATAATGACCTGGTTTGACTTGGCACGGAGTTTAAGAGTATAAAGAAGACTTTTGTATCTTGTGGTTGTGATCCTAATTAAAGTTGAGTTAAATGTACAAAATTGTCCTTTGATCTTGTGGCCTTAAACATGACACGTGAAAAAATAATTTTAAAATATTACTAAAAGAAAAAAGAGGTCATTCTTTTTTAAACAAATTAAAAAGGACAAAAGATCATTCTTTTTTAAACGGAGGGAATATCAAATTTTGGAGTGGTGCATTGATAAACTGATAAACTGCATATGTATATATTCTTCTTATAAATAAATATTTTCGAACACATATTTTCAAATACACATAAATTTATTTTTAAAAGTCTATTACTAAACAATAATAGTAACTAATTATTCTTTAATATAATGGGTCAATCTCTACATATTGAACATGCGTCTTTTTTTCAACTTAAATGACGGGTCTTTTCTTATATAAAATATAAAAGTATAATTGGTCAAATTTTACATTTCAAATCAATATTTTGAATCTTGATTGCATATTTTTTAATAATAAGCTAATTAATTTTGTTTCAACTTAGCTTTTCAAAGACAAATATGGTAAAATAAAATATTGTTATTTATTGTTAATTATAATTATAATATATGCTCGTGATTTTCATTAGTCAATAAAATTCCCCCACCGACTTTGTTGACCAACTTTCTATCAAATGCCTATTTTATATAAACCAAACACTTCATTCTTCTTTCCTATCATACCTTAATTAAATCTCTTACAAACATATTTGAATTGAAAGTTGATTTTAAGAATCCATGGAATTGATTTCAAAAATATTCCATGGAGACTTGAATAAGAAATGGCGATCAACAAGAAAAAATGATAGTCTAGATGGTGTTAGAAGGAAGAACGTCAAAGTTACTATGTTTGGTGAGAAGAAATCATCCATACACGAATTTATAAGCAAAAAAAATCGCAAAACTCAACAAGTTGATAAAGTGAGTTATGCGAATAAAGAGTTTGAAAATAGATTGATGTATGAGATATACAAATCTGCTGCGCGTTCTATGGAATTGCATCCTAATATGTAGACAATTAACTCATTTGACCTATATTTTTTCGATTACCCCATTTTTTGATAAATTCTTATTTTGAACTTTGTGATATGAGAAATATATGAAGTCTAATATATATTACTTTCATTGCTTTGTATATCTTATTGTGTTGTTATTTTCTTTTATATCTTGCTTTGATCGTACTTTTTTGAGTTAAGAATTTATCAAAAATAATTTGTGTATCCCATAAAGATAAAAATAAGATTTGTATACATCTGGCCTTTTCAAATTCTTATTTATGAAATTACACTAAATATATAATTATTGTTATACTGGAAATTATCTATATAATTGCGGAAATGATATATATAATTGCCAAAGGAGTATGCATAAGTGGTTAATCGAAGTGGGCACTATCTTTTATTTTATCAATCAAGCTCTAATAATTTGCACCTAAAACTCAAATTAACTCGAGATCGCAATCATAGTCTTGTTCAACCACAAAAGCTACTTTATGACATTCCTCGTTTTTGGTTTCACCTTTATCAAATCATCCAAAAATTGTTTCTTCAATAATTATAATCGTTACCCTTTTTCTTCTCTTGTTGCACCAATTGTTGATGGTGATCAATTTTGTGTCTGGCGTGGCATTTTATCTGTATTATGTCACGTAAAATGTGTATATCTATTTTTTTTTATTTTATATAAATTCAAGTGTGTACTTGTGCACATTTAAAATCGAATGACATAAATATCAATTAAAGTCAAGTCAAAGAGTATACTATATCAATTATGAGCTATTTAGTGATAAATTAACTACAAAAATACATAATTATATTGTATCTAACCATAGGCTGTCATGAGAAGAACATGAATATGAAGCCAATTTTTAACATGAAAACACACACAGTGTAATATGAGAACATCCATGTCACTGTATGAGGCACTAATTTATTATAGACCTTGTATTTATTTTTTCTTATTATTTCTTTACGGATTCGTTTGATTGGATAACTAGTTAGGAATAGATTAGTTATTTTGAAATTATTATTCTATTCTCAACGTAGGATATAAATAACACTATAATATCGACATAAATTTATTCTGTAATTTTATTCCAATCAAACATGAGATAAACACATTTCAAAAATAATTTTGAGATTAATTATCTCTTATCGTTTATATCAAACGAAGCCTAATTGTCTTATGCCGACTAATTTTCCAATTAAGAATAAAGAATTGACCAGATTCTAAGTCCGTTAAGATGCATGTGAAATTTAAAGATGTATTAAATCATACAACATAGTTAGTAAAATTCCACTAGGTCCGGAGAGAATGCAGTGTACATAGATTTTACTGTTATCTCGTGAAGATAGAGAGATTATTTTCAAAAGGCCCTTTAATATTTATGTGTTACGTCAGCGTGGATTGTCTACATCGAGACACAATGAAGACAAGTTAAAGTATTTATTTGTCAGTTAAGACTAAATTAGGATGTCTAGATGTTGAGTTTCAAAATTAAAATACTTATTTACCCGTTAAAGTCAGATTTAAGTTTTTACAATATATTATGTCTAAAATATATGAAACATTTTAGTTTCAGAAAACTAACACTCAATTTGAATCAATAACAACCTACAATTTTGTACCAAAATTCGTCTTCGATGTAACTGTGAATTACTTCAACAAAACCTACTTATAATTAATTATTTTTAAAGGTTGATTAGATTGTGTAAATATATCTCTTCCACAAATTCATAGATTAATAATAATTATATTTTAATCAAGAAATAATTAATGTAGTAATGTTGTTTGTTATAAGCAAGCCCAGTTTTTAATATTGAATCTTGAAAAATAAATTAAAAATATTTTATTTGATTTCAGATCCATTATTTATGGAAGGTGCTATTCAAATTTTCCTTAGATCCCATTTTAAAATATTCAATACTACCATATTTTAAAGCCACTTTCTCTTCCACAAATTAATTCAAAAATTAATAATTCATATAGTTGAAGACATTTTTATCAAGAAGTAATTTTGCAACAGTAAACTAATTTTTAATAATTAAAAACGCAGGTGAAAATTAAAGTGAACCTGCTAAGCTCAAAAAAGTTGTAATCGCCTTTCAATAAGGTGTCAAAAATCAATAGTGCTAATTAAAAATATTCACTTAATTTCAAATTCGTTAATAATGAAAAATGCATGTGAAAATTAAAGTTGAACTCGCTAAGCTCTAGAAAATAGTAATCGTGTTTCAGTAAGGAACCAAAAAGCAATAGTTCTAATTAAAAATAGTAATTTGACTTAATTTCAGATTGATTAATAATGAAAAATGCATGTGAGAATTAAAGTTGAACTAGCTAAGCTCTACAACGTTGTAATCGCGTTTCAATAAGGAACCAAAAATAAGTAGTTCTAATTAAAAAAATTGAGTTGACTTAATTTCAGATTGTTATTAATGAAAAAATGAATGTGAGAATTAAAGTTAAACTCACTAAGCTCTAGAAAGTTATTATCGTGTTTCAGTAACGAACCAATTATCAATAGTTCTAATAAAAAATATTAATATGACTTAATTTCAGATTCGTTCTTAATGAAAAATGTATGTGAGAATTAAAGTTGTACTCACTAAACTCCATAAAGATGTAATCATGTTTCAATATGGAAATTTTTTTTACTTGACTTAATTTTTTTCAGATTCGTTATTAGTGAAAAATGCATGTGAGAATTAAAGTTGAACTCACTAAGCTCTAGAAAGTTGCAATCGCGTTGTAGGAACCAAAAATAATAATGGCCCATGCAGGTCTCAAACCTGCGACCTTCGCGTTATTAGCACGACGCTCAAATGTTTTTAGACTTAGGTGGAAATGGTAATCTAGATTGTTTGGCCATTGGACATATAGGTCAAAAGAAAGGTTGATTTGGTGAAAATTTCACAGGCATAGAGGATATGCCTTTCATTTTCACAAAGGGTACATGACCAAGTCTGTAATGCCACAATAAATTTGTGCTATCAGTAGGAAAAGAATTGAAGGATTTGTCTAACACATTTTCTTTATTGTTAACAAAAGAAGAGTTCAGTACATTTGAATGAGAAACACATTGACAATGTATTTTATTACTAGGTAAAGGAAAACATGAAGTAGAGTGTTGTTGTGCACTGGAGCTGATCTTTTGTAGACAGTCTGAGCAAAGGAAGTATAGACCATCATGAACTTTACCAATTTCTAGAGGCCTCTTCAGTGAAGGGGCCTGTAGTATACAAGAATTGTAAGAAAAGGAAATAGTTCATTTGAGGTGATCTACTAGAGAATTTATGGAGATGAGGTTGTATTTGAAAGAAGGAGCATAAAGTACTCCGGACAGAGTGATCTTGGAAGTAAGATTTACAATACCCACCTCTGTAACTTTGACTCTATATCCATTTGGTAAGCTAATTAACATAGGATATGGGAGAGTGATTACATTTACAAGATGTTTTTTATTAAAAGTCATATGGTGAGAAACTCCTGAGTCTAATATCAATAAGTCATTCCTTGTTTTGAAACATTCACATGAGAGTTTAATAACATCATGAGAGAAAGAAGAAGCAAAGATACCTGCAAAGTTACATGATACATTGTTCTAATCCGCCACAGTGTTGGTACCTTGGAACTGGTCAAATATTTGAGCAACCTGATCATATTGTTCCTTGGTGATGCTAATGTTTTGACCTCCCTGTGCATCAAACTGAGAGCCTGATTCCTCTTTCTGATAGACAGCAGTCCCATCATAGGTGATTCTCACAGAATTAGCTGCTACACCCATTCCCTTAGTGTTGTGCCTGTGATTTCGATAATAGCATCACAAGGTTCATGTTGTGTGGCAAGAAAAACAATTTAACATTTTGTAGTCCTTCAATATTTCTATTATGGACTGGACAATTATCTATCATAAGCAAAACTCGTCTACCATACATTTTGTGGTCAAGCCAACGAATATATTTATCAAAAGCACATTTGTCATCCATGCTCTTTTGTTTGCACGATAGTAACAATTCAATAAATATGATACATAAATTAGTAACATACAATGTTTTGAACGATTAAATAATATTTTTATAAAATAATACAATTTTATGGTCTCATCTATATTAATTAATAGAGGTTTTAAAGTATAATAATCTAATATCTTAACTTTTTATAATAAAAAAAATATTTATTTAAATATATTTTTATCATACTGTATAATTAACCTCATTTCCCACCCCACCCCCCAAAGAAAAAAAAACTTACTACTATTATATTAAAAACACCACTCCATCATGAATAAAATTACTTTCAAATAGTTAAATAAAATATGATAATTTTGAGACATATGCTAAAACCATAAAGACCAATGATAAGTGAAAAAATTTAATTTTGCTACGTATCCTTTAAAAAAAAAGATACTTACTAAATCATCACCTTCACAGTGTTACCTAATAACACATAGTATTAAATAATAGTATTAAATAATATTAGTATTTACTGTGTACTAATCCTAGTCCTATTAGGATTAGTACTCCTTAATCCTAGTCCTATTAGGATTAGTACTCCTTCCTATATCTCCTATATATATCTCCCATGTATTCCCTTATTAGGTTAACACTTCAATACAATCAATATTCCTTCATTACCAAATATTAAAGATGCAATACTATAACTTGTTATTTGAGTTACTCTTAATCTTTTTATTTCCATAGATAAAAATATTTATTAAGTATCATTCACTTATTCAACAATTATGTGGTCAACAATGTTAACTAAAGCTTGCAACACATTATTTGTGTAGGATTTATAAAGCGAGCCTCGAGCGTTGGGGGTACGTGTACAATTAGACGCTTAGATATAAGTCTTACATAACTAAGCCCAACACTTGAGTTTGGCGCATTGTTGCTAGAGCCCCACCCTAGTAAAAACCCCGAGATGAGTCCCAACTGAGTCTTTTAAAACACTGATGCAGCAGTGCAACTAATTTCCAATAGTTCTAATTAAAAATATTGACTTGACTTATTTTAGAATTGATTAATAATAAAAAAAAATGCTAGTTCGTAATTTTAGAGACGTTACTACAAGCATTAGTAACAATAGTCAACGTAACATAGTCGATCCCACTCTTAAAAAGAATATGCAATTATTTTGAGTTCAAGTCTTAAATAATATCCAAAAATGTGTACTCTTCTTGTTGTTTACAATTCAAACTTTATTATATGCTTATTTTTTCAAGAAAATAATGAGCAAATCATTATTCAAAATTGTCTACGCTCAGCTTCTTGTTTGAAGAAAATAATGAAAAGAAATTTGTGGGTATGTAGTAGGGTCTCTTAACTATTTCGTCCGTTTCAATTTATTTGATTTGACAAAAAAAAATGGCAAACTTGTTTATATGCATATTTTTCAAGAAAATAATTAGCAAATCATTATTCAAAATTGTCTATACTCAGCTTCTTGTTTCAAGATAATAATGAAAAGAAATCTGTGTTTGTAGTAGGGTGCTCTTACCTATTTCATCTATTTCAATTTATTTGACTTGAAAAAAAAAATAATGGCCCATGCAGGTCTCGAACCTGCGACCTTCGCGTTATTAGCACGACGCTCTGACCAACTGAGCTAATGGGCCTTGATGTTTACTATGCGTGGTGTTTTGATTTTGTAAGTAAAATAATATTAGTTGCGTGAGTTTTGAGTTAAATTTAAAATTGAGCGACTTTTGATATAAGAATCCATAATTGAGTGATTTTCTGAAAGATAATTCATAAATAAATAACTTTTGAGTTAAAAATGAAAATTAAATAATTTTCTCCGAAAAAAATTATAACTGAAATATTACCTCTTCAAAAGAATTGATCTTTTACTTTGTGACGCTGCCCGTGGAGCACAACCAAACAAGAAGGAAACTAACACTTTGTTTAGATCATTGTTACCATTGTTTCATAATGTATTGTTTTGTATTGTACTCTATTGTACTGTATTGTATGGTAGATACAATGTTTGACTAGACTGTATTGTTTGTTGTTGTTTAATAAAATTTTAATTGTTTGGTTTATCTTATCGTATTGTATTGTAATTTATAAATTTACTAAAATATCCTAATTATTCTAGGGTAGGAGGTTTGACTAAATTTAAATAATTAACATAAAGGGTAAAATATTATTTTGAAATATTATGTAAATATATAATTGGAAAAAGAAATAAAGTAACAATGGGAACACACCAAATTAGTTGTTTCATAAAATATGGATTTTTATTGTTATGTAACAAAGAAATTTAACAATACAATACAATACATTTTTAAGTAACAATCAAAACAAACATTATAGGCATAGTAATAATACAATACAATACAATGGATAACAATGATCCAAACATAACGTAAAAACACTAAAAATCAATATTTATTCATTTTCATATTCTAATGTCACACTAACAAAAAAAAAAACTAATAAAGTTTTTCAACTCTTTGTAGCATTTTAGCCTCGTGAAATTGAACAATAATTAGTCAAACATTTTGCTACAAACACCATATTTGCTTAAAACAGATAATTTGAAGTGCTATAATGCCAAAAATAACCATTTTTTTTTTCCTTTTTTCAGTACTTGTCCTCAATAAAAGATTCTTTCCCTAGCTATTGATGCCTGCAAATCGAATAACAATATTGTTAGTCACAAAAGTAATTTCCAAAAATGTTACTTTTAATTCGTTTTTTAATCTGTTTCAAAAGAAAATGTATGATCTTTCTTTTTTTTGATAATTTATCTTAACTTTTTACATAACATGATTTAAACTCACAAGATTCAAAAAAAATCTTTTTTCCTTAAATTCCGTGTCATATTCCAAATCAGACAAATAAACTGAAACGAAGAGATTTTGTACCTGTTTTTTCCAATCAGTAAAACTTGTTATGATGGAAAGTAGAAGAGATTGAAGTATATTTCCCACATTGAGTCCAATCCAAAGTCCCTTCCCTTGTAAATGAAATAAGAAACCACATACTATAGCTGTTGGAATTCCAGCCAAATAAAATGACCCAAGATTTACATATGCTCCCAAATGTTGCCATCCACTTCCTCTTGCAACTCCTGTCGTATAATTTCACGTATGATCATTCAATTTTATTTAAGATAACAAAGTAAAATAAATTATTACTTATAATAATATAATATTAAAGTCGTAAAATTATTTTTTATCATATAAAAATAACTAAACTATACATATGTCACTTGCCATATTAGCACTTTCTCACTCCATATTTTTTTTTTCATATGAAAAAGCACTAAAGTATGGCAAGTGGTGAGAAAGAGAAAACAGACTTAAAATTCATGATCTTAAAAATCACATATTTAAATGTTGATATAAAATCATAGTTTTATATATGTTACACATTTAAACATAAGATTAATATAAGTTTAGTCACCGATCATTTGATAAGACATACAAGATTGATTTCTTAGATTGTCACTGAATGACAAAAGTAAAAATGAGTTTTAAAAAGATAATAACTATTAATTGAGTGATGAAATCGAGAATATAACGTACCAGAAAGTACCCCTTGTATGCAGTCAGATACCATCAAGATACATAGAAAAGGAGCCATTTCACTTATATAATCAACAACTTCCTTTTCATTACTAAATGCATATCCAACAATATGACGGCAACAATAAAATATAGTCCCAGAAATTATTGCATCTGCCATTGAAATTGTAAGTGCAGCCCTAACTGCCATTTTAGCTGCCTCATCATTTCCTGCTCCTAGTTCATTAGACACCCTCGTGCTACAATTGATAAGGAAAAATGACAGTGACGGAGTCAGAAATTTAACGAAGAATATGTAGATTCTTTTGCTATAAACTTGCAAAATGAAATAAACGCTATATTTAATCTTTCTACACTACATAATTTTCGGCGAATAGTTTGTGTTGGACCACCCTTCGCCTAAGGTGGCTCTGGCCCCGAGGAAAAGCTTATAATATACTAGTGATTTTTTTTTATCGTGTTAAAGTCAAAATTTTCATCGAAAAATCAATTCATGATAGGTTACTTTTTTAATGTTAATTTATGTATTGTTGTTTGATTAAACATGAAATTTGAGAAATAACTTTAAAATATGTGTCTGTGTGTTATAAATTATCTCATAAATATTAAAACTGATATTTCAAAGTTAAATTTAAATATTTAAAAGTAAAAAGATATATATCACAATAATTGATAATTTTAAAATATTGAAAGAATTATATAAGAAAATTTATTTTAACTCTGATAATTTTAGTATAACATATATTGAAACAAATATGAATAATAGTATATAAAAATCAGTAGAGGGACCAAACCTTGCTCCAGCACCAAGGGAAAATGGTAAGAAGTAATGAGTGGAAGCAATAAGTAGGCTGTAAAAATAAAAAAATAAAAAGTCACTCACATATCATAAAATACATAATTAGTAATTAATTTATGTTTAATTATAAAATAATGAAAGATAAGAAAATGAATTAGTTTTAATAATTACCATATGGAAAGCACAGAAGTCTCAAGCTGAGGATTTGGCAACACACCAGCTAGCAATATCACTATCTCAAACGTCCACCATTCAAGACTGTAACAATCATAACGGCTTATCAAATGGACGGGTTGAGATTAAAATAAATTGAAAAATAATTGGGCTAGTTTATTATTCGTGTCATTCGTAGCACGTCATGAGTATCGGATTAAGAATAAATAAATTTTAGAAAATATAAAATAAATAATAACTCATATCTTCAATATGAGAATATACATCACACCTATGTGAATATAGAATCTTAAAATAGATTGAAATTGATAATTAAATTAGATTCAATTGCAGATTCTTTTAAAATGGATTAAGACTTCGATAAGCTGAGATTGACTCAAATCAAATTATCTTGAACTCAATCCACAAAATTCTAGACAAATTAAACGAATTATATATATATATATATAATTCGTTTAATTTGTCTAGAATTTATATATATATATATATATATATATATATATATATATATATATATAACAATATATATTTATGATTATATCATTAAAAAAAATTATAAACTTTATAAAATAACAATTATTAAAACTTAAGATCGCTATTTGATTTTGACATTAAATCAGTACGATACGTGAGTAATCAGAGAGGAAATTGACAGAAGATTCTTTTAATTCACCAAAATTGACTTTTCACTGACTCTCCTTGCAAAGGACTAAGGTTAGAGTGTTCAGCATCACACATTTATCAAAAATAATTTTACGCGTTTGGACCATAAAAAAGAGTTGAGCCCACGTATGAAAAGTCTGTTGAGATATAAATATGATAAAATTATTGGGTCCCTATGAATTCTTATTTGACTATAGACTCACCCTTCACAAATCTAAGTGAAATTTATGAATTCTTATAACAACCTCAAATTATTATAGAATAAAAATTAAATTTACAATTCGATATATATAGAAATTTAGTGTAACCGACGGACTAAAAACTCAATTGACTAAATAAAAGTTTAACTATCTAATTAGTTATTTGTTTAAATTTTTAAGTAAATGATCACACAATTTAACAAAGTCAATTCATCCTTGTCTATCAAGAAGTAAAGCAAGTAAGGATTCGCTAGGCGTATATGTATTTATCTTAGTTTGTCTCAATATAAAGAGAATGTTGAACCTTGGCATCATAAACTAAAGATGTGTGTGCGTAGTGAACTAAAACATCATTTGAATTTTGTGATTTTAAATGAAAGTATGACAAATAAATCGAAAAACGAGTAAAAAGAAAACTTACCAAACCATGCAAGCAGAAGGAATAGCCAAAGGGAAGAACTCTCTTATGCTAGCAAGAACTTCTTCTTTTGAGAAATAGAGTCTAGTCTTTTCACATGATTTAGAATACTTCACATATAATCCAAGAATCAACAAATTGAACCAATATGATAAACCAATTGCAAATGCAGCTCCAACACTTCCAAAATCCAAGGTGAACACACATAACCAACAAATTGGGACATGAAAACATAGTGTTGCAATAGAGCTAACAACCATAGGGAGAATCAAGCTTTGAGTTTGCAAGTAACGTGTGACCGCTTGCAAAATCGCGAAAGGGAAGAGTGAAATTAATAGCCAGATTGAATATTTTCCTGCTTCTCTGGAAATCAAAGGATCTTGATGCATGAAAATAAGAATTTTGTCCATAAAAAACCATAGTATAGATATTGGTATGCAAACTAAAAGGAGAGATATGATAGCTCCAGTAGTGTAAATGCCTAATTTCTTGTATTGTTTAGCTCCATATGCTTGTCCACAAAGTGTTTCTAAGCCACTAGCCATTCCTACCTGCATTGCAACATTAAAGCGAATTCAGGATTTGAAATTTATACAACAATCTCACGATAATATTCACAGTCACATATTTATAAATATTCAATGGATTTCCTAATACATATATACAAAGTTTGAACGATAAATTAGCTAAGTCTAATTTATTAGGGAAAATTAAGGATTTTGGTAAAGATGTTCAAGATTTTGGTAATTTTTTACCTATGTACAAATTATAGTTTAATATATTCAATAAAATTTCTTGATGAAAGATATATTTAACTGGCTACCCTTCATTCTATATACCTCTACATTTTTCATAAAATGTAATAATAGCCAATCTAGATAGTCCATTATTTCTTCTTTTCTAGTGAAATCCTATTAAAAATAATTTTCTTTCAGGTTGTGTTATTACAGACCTGACTTTTTAACATGCTCAAGTGATAATTGAAGAAATATTTAATTCTTCTCTTTCTAGTGTAGTAGTCTTTTGTTGTACTACTTTTGTGCTTCGCCCAATAGCACACTCCTAAGTAAGCGGGCTTTATTAGTAGTATCCTCCTGGATTAGTCAAATAGCTTCTTTCCCTATTCTCAAAAAACATCTTTTCATGCTTTTGACATATGAAAAAGAGCAACGAATAACTAATCTAACATCGTACAACTGAGAAAAATGTTAAATTTTGGATGAATTCACATAAAAAAAAAAAAACTAGCAAAAATGGTTAATTAATCCACTTCATCAAACAAGGTAAGTGAAAATTAGGATACTTACAAGGAGACTAAATCCAGTAACATTGGTGAGAGAGGTAGCAACAGAAGCACCAGAGAGTGAAAGTTCACTTAAATGACCAAGCATCATCATTGACAAAACTCTTATTAGGTGTTGTGTAACATTGACCACTATCATTGGTATGGCTATGTAACACACCTTTTTCATTGCTTCTAACAAGGAATCCCATGTTGTAATTGTCTTCAAACTTTCCCTCTTTTCTGGCAATAGAAGACCTTCTTCCATAGCTAAAATTTACTCTCTCTTGACTTTAACTTAGCTCTGGTATATATGTGAACAAGATTTGACTTGATATATTTAAGAAACAACATGTATACATAGTGGTATTCATTTTTAGGGCCAAAATTATATATATATTATATACATCTGAGATTTGACCTTTTGCTTATGTTTACTTGTTCACATACACTTGATACATCTATCAAGAAGAGAAATGTGAATAAAATGGTATGTGAGATTTGATTGTTCATTTTTATTGATTTGATATATTTAAAAAATAACATGTGTATTGAACGGTGTTTATTTTTTGGGTAAAAACTTTAATATATATATATATATTTATATTTATATTTATATTTAAGTGTGCGCGCACATATTTTTAGATTTGGTATTTCGTTTATGTTTATTTATTTATATATGACTTGATACACCACACCTATTAAGAAGCAAGACTTAATAAAGTATTATTTATTTTTAACCCCAAAACTTTAATGTATATAGAAACACTTAAAATTTGATCTTTTATTTATATATACTTATTATTCATGTTTAACTTGACGCATATGTTAAAAATCAATATGATAATTTCCTCCCTGTTTACTTTTAATTTTAGTATGTTTTGAAAATGAATATTTTTTTTTCTTTTTCTTATGACTATTCTTACTATTTATATGATATATTTAAAATCACATCAGTAAATATATTTAAATACTTATTATGTATCTTTAATTTTAGACAAATCATAAATTGTAGACAGATGGAATCTTATAATTATCTTTTAACAATCATTTACCCTACATCTATCCCATCCCTCTCAGTCTTTTTCTTTGTTCTTACTTGGGGTTATTGTCGTTATTAAGTTATTATCAAATTAAATATATTTTTGAGGTTCAAATAAATAATAAGTGTCAAAAATATATGAAGTGTCTTTTATTTTTAGTTTCATGTCTAAGCTATTAAGAAAATAAATTGTATATTTAAATTATCACTTATTAATTTGAGAAACACAATAGTGTATGTAATGCATTCTCTCTTTTGTTTGCTTATTTTTTTAAAACTCTTCAGACAATATTTTTTAAAAATTCAGATGCCACTCCTTCCCTCACTCCTCCTTAAAAAAAATTGATAACTATTTTTATAAAAAAAAATCACCCCACCCTTCTAACCCTTAGCTCATAATTTGTTTTTATTTTTTTCTTATATATTTTTCTCGTTTTGTGTTAATGTGTACATATTTTTGGTAAAATATATCTTTTCTGCTTGTACTGAATATAATAGAAATAAAATTTAGTTTTAAAAAAGTCTTGGGATGGGGTAAATTATTAAGAGAGTTAATTTTATACCTAAATTATCACTTATTAATTTGAAAAACACAATGACATGTGCAATGTATTTTCTCTTTTATTCGCAAAAATCTCGTCACATGACATTTAATATAGTTAAAAAATATTTCACATTGACAAAAATTAAATAAATTACACACTCCACCCCCCCCCCCCCCGGGTGGGATAATCAGCTTGTTTTTTTATTTTTTAAAACTCTTTCATAAAATATTTCAGATGTCACCCCTTCCCTCATTCCTTCCTAAAACAAAATTGATGTTATTTTTATCAAAAAAAATAAAATAAATTTACCCCATCCCGTCTAATCCTTAGCTCATAATTTATTTTTATTTTTTATATTTTTTTCATTTTGTGTTAAATGTGTAAATATATTTTTAGGATAATATATTTTTTCTACTTATACTGAATATAACAGAAATAAAAAAAATTAATTTTGAAAAAGTCTTGGGATGGAGTAGATTTTTAAAAGAGTTATGTCACCCCTTCCCTCACTCTTTCATTAAAAAATAATTTTTATCAAAAGAAAAATTATCCCACCCCATCTAACCCTTAGCTCATAATTTGTTTTTATTTTTTTTATATATTTTTCTCATTTTATATTTAATGTGTACATATATTTCTAGAAAAAATATATTTTTTTTACTTGTACCGAATATAACAGAGATGAAAATTTTAGTTTTAAAAAATTCTTGGATGGGATAGATATTTTATTTTTTTTAAAAAAAAGAAAAAACTAAGAATTTGAATGGCGATTACAGTGAGTGGAAGGGGTGGAGTGGGCATCAAAAATATTTTACTTTTTATTTTGTAATTTTTTTAGGAGGGGGGACTATGTTTAATTAATAATAATAATTTATTTAATTTTGGTCAATGTAAAATATTTATCCATGTAGAGTGTGATGTGATAACTTTTTCTAAATAAAAGAGCGAGTGTATTATGCACACCATTATGAGAGTGTAATAAAAGAAAGAGATGTGTATTTCTGAAACTAATAAAATGATAATTTCGATATGAAACTCACACGCTCAATTTTTTAGATATGAAACTCAAAAAAAAGATAATTTAAATGTATTTCTGACTTTTTTTTCTTTAAATAAATGGTGTTGTTAGTTTGAACATATTTTCAAAAGATTGTTTGGTAATTAGATAGAAGAAATATTATATATGTATTAAATCACGCCTAAATAATACTATATTTTGGTAATTGATTAGCACTATAGTGTAGAAATTAATACGATGCTTGATTTGTAATTTAAAATGTGCATAACTAACATATTTATAAGTTTGAAGGAATTTATGTACTAATTTTATATGGGATAAAAGATGAATAAAACAATACATAGATGACTAATTAAATTTAGCATAACCAAATTCTACCCGACTAATTTCTACCTAAAATAATTCATAAGTTTCTTTATAATTAATTTATGTATTACTAATACTTATATAATTCTCTACGATTATAAAACGATCTCTTAAGAAACTATTCATCATTAAAATATAAAAAGTGTTTTTATTCATTTACTCCTAACTAAAAAATGAGAAGTGTTTTTATTAATTTACTCCTTTAGTATCAAATACTTTGAAAAGGAAATGTAAATATTTTATATATTAAAACAAGAATATTTATAAAATAAATAACATCGGATCATTTTTGAGAAAATCTAAAGCACCGTTTATTTTTAAAATAAAATTAAAAAATACTTTATTATTTTAAAACGAAGAGAGTACTAAATTAGTACATTAATTTATGGTATATCTTTGTACTACTAATAAATGACATCTTCGATCTGAATATTAAATATTTTATTTTATTATATAAAAATAAATATATTTACAAATGAATTGGTTGATAGTCTCGAAGAGTTGTATTTTCCACATTTTTCTGGAAAAGAATCTTTCCCAAAAAAAAAACATTATTTTAAAGGTGATGGTAGCTTTGATAAACTAAAGGAATTGTTTGATAAAAAAAAAAACATTATTTTAAAGGTGATGAGGAAAAATGATTTGAAAAATATATATATATATATATATATAGAATTATATATTAATTATTTTAAAATTATTTATCTACTATTTATATTATTATATATGATGAGTAAATTATCTCAAAGATATAGTAAAATAACTAATAAAATAAAATATTTTGAGTTATAGTATAACTTTATTAACTCATCTATATCAAACGATCCTTAAAAAGTATGAATTTACTTGTTTTAACATTTGATTTACACGGCACATTTTTCTATAGAAAATAGATTATTGTGATAGCATTATTTTGAAGAGTTGTAATTGGTATTTAATGTGTTAATTAATAGTATTTTTATTTTTATTGTGTTGTATTCGTGTACAAGAAGATAAAAAAAAATTGTATAATAACTCGTAAATTATGCATGACAGGTAAATTAAGCTAGACAAATTTTATAAGTAATAATTCAATCAAAAAATCAGATTAAAGATTCAAACTTATGACCTTGACATCAACTAATAATATTTTTTATTCTTCAATTATTAATAAACTGTTGTTTTAGTTTTTATGTTATCTAGATAAACAAGTTACCTTCAATTAATTGAATTATGCATATATATATATATATATATATATATATATATATATATATATATATATATATATATATATATATATATATATATATATATATATATATATATATATATATATTTATCTCTTGGCTTATGAATATTCATAAATATCATAGTTGTTAATATTTTAGTCAGCAGCTTATGGTCTTCAATTATTTTCTAATGAAAGATTTTAAATTTTTTATTTATTTTTTTCAATGTAAATTTCAATTAAACAAAAAGCTTAAAAGTCAAAGTAAATATTAAACATCAAATGGGAGAGTATAATCCGTTTGGTTATGAAAATTTTTATTAAAATAACAAAATAAATTTCACTTTATCCAAATTTCCACTTGTGAAAACATCAAAACACTGTCTTTACTTCTATGAATTTTATTTATTTTTAAAATTTATCCTAATTTTTTTTATTTTATTAAAAGAAAATACCCCTAATTAAATTAGATTTTAATATATAAATCATACATCATTTTTCCAAAAAAAAAAAAAAAGATACATTTATATTCTAATAAAATTATTGTAAAAAATTTGATCAACTTCAATTCCAACTTTAGAAAAGGTCAAAAATAAAACATTTAATATTTTTTTCATGGCCGTGTCAGGTGTGTATATAGAAGAGGACTAAATAAAATAAAAAATACAATATCAATTTCCACAGGCAATATGATTATTCATTTCATTTCTTAAAAATATTTATCGTCCCCATATATTCGATCATCACTTTAATATTACAGTGAGTCAGTGACCTGATTCCATTTTGGATTTTTCTTCTCTACTTGAACTAGCAAAGCAATATTTAATGTATATTTGAGTTTTTTAAAATATCGAATTAAATTATATGTGTAAAAAATATATTTATAAATCAAATTAAATTAATAAAATTTGATTTTTTCAGATTTTTCAACTTCTGATTTTTTTTTGGGTTGATTCAATTTTTTAACCTCAGATTTTTTCGGGTTGATTCAGATTTTTCAAATACCAAATACAATGATTTGTGTCGAATTTCTAAATTAATCAAACCAATCTAATAACCTGGGGTTTTTTCAGGTTTTTGGATTTTTCCGGTGATATCTTATTCTTCAAATATTTCATTAGTTCAACTTAAATATAATTATTTAATGTGAATCTTAAAAAAATAACACAAAATATGATATGAGTAGTGACACTAAAATATTTAATAAAAAATATAATAAAACCTATAAAATAAATATTGCAAATTCATAATAAATCATGCTAAAATAAGTCTAATAAGTATCATTACATGATTAAACATAAAAAAAGAATTAAAATTAGATTATGTATTTTAACTGGATCAACATAAAATCAAAGAAC
This sequence comes from Solanum chilense, assembly GCA_032847665.1. Lineage (NCBI taxonomy): Eukaryota > Viridiplantae > Streptophyta > Magnoliopsida > Solanales > Solanaceae > Solanum > Solanum chilense. The sequence continues at coordinate 7,820,258 of CM064965.1, forward strand.
AAATATTCAACATCATTATCATTCTTTGTGTTGAATTAATTTATTTTATTAGCATTAGGATTGATTTGATTTCGAATTGAGTTTTATTAGAGTCACCAATATATATAGACTATAACCTTTATTGCACTACTCAAAATTTTAAGTACCAAAAAACTTGAAAAAATATGTTAGAAAATAAAAATTATGAAAACGAATAAGTAATATTCAGAAATTACATCAAAGTAAATACTTTTACGTATAAAATATACTTTAAAAATTATATATATAGTGTCAGATAGATTTGGTCTCAAATTAACTTTTTTTAGTTAAAACGAAATAAACCCAAGAATAATCGGAGTTTTTTTCTCCATTACCAAATTAAGTCAAACCAAATCATTAGTCGAGTTTTATTTCAACTTGACTAAATTTACAGTTTAATTCAATTTTTATTTGATTTTATAGACCACTAATTTAAAGTGTATAAATAATGGACCTAGAAGATATTTTAAGGATGAGATTAAGATAGAAACTAGATAGTTACCCCATAAAATAAAATAGGGGTATACAAAATCAAATCGAAAATCAAATCAAATCGTAAATAAAAAAAATCAACTAGTGATTAGTTTAACTTAATTTGATATTGAAAAAAATGACCGACTAAATTTTGATTGGTTTTATTTAAACTAAAAAAAAAAAAAACCCGGACCAAACCAACCCCATAATATATATAAAATTTTAAAATTTTATTTTATACACAAAAATATTTATTTTGATATCATTTTTAAATATTTCTTATACTTTTTCATAGTTTTTATCTTTTAGTATATTACCTCAAGTTTGAAATTTAGAATTTTGAATGGTTTCATAAAGATTTTAGTCCACATATGCTGGTAATTATAATAAAAATTAAATCAAGAACAAATTAATACTAATACAAAAAGAAAATCAATTCAAAACTAAGAATTACAGTAATATTAAATATTTGTTATTTGGTTTCACATTGGTTTAGACAATTAAAATACATAATCTAATTTTAATTTTCTTTAATATTTAGTGATGTAACTAATATTTATTAAACTTGTTTAGCATGATTTACTACTTTTAAATTATGATCATTTTCATTATGACTTGTTAATTTGTAATTCTTTTACGCAATTTCATTATTATCATTATTATTATTATTATTATTATTATTATTATTATTATTATTATTATTATTATTATTATTATTATTATTATTATTATTATTATTATTATTATTATTATTATTATTATCATCATCATTATTGTTATTGAATATTCTGGTTAAAAATATTAACAATCGAATAATATAAAATTTCAATACACAAATCATACTATCATAGTTATAAATTATTATTTTTTACATATTATTCCCCAACCAAAAAATGATCTTCCACAAATCAATACCAATAATTTATTTAAATGATTCATATAACAATACGTCAAATTATATTTGAATTTGACAATATATCTGCATATAGAAGAGATAAATAATTTAGGGATCAATAATTGTTAGTGGTCATATTAAAAAGGTAGTTTGTTGCATTAAATTTTTTGCTATGTATAAAACTCGAGGAAGAATTGAACCATAAGAATCTATTATACGCAATATTACTTTAATATTTATACAAGAGGTTGTTTTCAAAGCTTGTATATGTTTATCTATCAAATCTTTTTTTTTTTTTAAAAAAAGAAGATATTAATGAGAGAAATAGTGAGAAAAGGACTATAGTCTATACACTATATATGAACAAGATATACCAATTATTCGCTTTATATACATGTTATATATATGTTCGTCCCGGTTAGGACAGTACATTTCCGGTTCCGGAACAGGAACCGGGACGGAATAAGGAAATTTCCGGAATTTACCGGTTCCGGTAAGTACCGGTCCGGTTCGGTCCGGTCCGGTTAAATTTAATTTTTGATATAGTCAATTTTAAATTTTATAGCTTTAAAGTTTAAATTCAAAAATTTCAAACTTTAAGAGTTTGAAATTTAAATTTTATAACTTTAAAATTTGAATTTAAAATTTTCAAACTTTAAAAGTTTGAATTTAAAGTTTGAAAATTTAAATTTGAAACTTTAAAATTTTGAAAATTTTAAAATTAAAACTTTAAAGTTTATAACTTTAAAGTTTGAAATTTAAATTTAACTTTAAAATTTGAATTTAAAATTTTTAAACTTTAAAGTTTGAAAATTTAAATTTATAACTTTAAAGTTTAAAATTTAAAATTTTAAATTGCTTAATTATTATAATAAAAATTAGATTCAATAAAAAAATTTTTTTTTTTAAAATTTCGATTCGTCCCGGATACCGGTCCGGTATACTACCGGTTTACTTCCGGACAGGGACGGAACAATATAAATTTTACCGGTTTCCCGGACCGGTCCGGTTCCGGTTCCGGAACATTACCGGTACACACAGTACCGGTTCCGTACCGGTTCCGGTTCTGCCGGTTCCGGTACCACTGCCAGCCATAGTTATGTATGATATTCGCTATATACATAGGGCGTGAACTGCCACATATGGCGTCAAGTAGAATGTATATTTACTTATTTATTTATACAAATTTAAGAGTTTATTTGTGCAAATTTAAATTGATATTTTTAAATGTCAAATAAAATAAAATTAAAGAAGAAATTTCTAATATCATGCCAAAAACTTACTTTGCTCCCTTCAATTAAAAGGATCTTATTGCATATATTTATCTACATATGTTAATCAATTCGATTACCACATACTGAAACATTGAATGTAGTCATCCATACTAAAATAATGTTATCAATATACTTTGGGTTTGTTCATGGTCGGTCTAGATCCATTTTTGGTAAAATCAGATCACATCAGTTTTGTAAAATTTTAAATTGTTGCAACGAGATCAAATTAAAATATACTCCCTCTGTTTTAAAAAGATTGACTTAGTTTGATGTGACACGAAATTTAAAAAAATATAAAAAAAATTTGAATCTTATGGTCATAAATAAAGTTATATCAAATATTTAAAACTGTCTTTTAATCTTATGATCTTAAACATGTCACATGGAAAACTATAATTAAAATGTTACCAGAAAAGGAAAAAAGTAATTCTTTTTTACATAAACTAAAAAAGAAAATAGGTCATTTATTTAACAAAGCAAGTAATATATGTCATCAATTTGATTGTTATTGATTTGGTTTGATTTGATTTGATACGATTCTTTTATTTTAATAAATATATATTTCTCTCTTCAATTTTCCTCCCGGGACTATGGAAAAAAAATCATCTTTTTTTGAACTTATAATCCATTATTACCTAGTAGAGTTGTTACTATAATTTGACCCACCCCCATTTCGACCAACTCAAACATGCTTAAATTCGACCGGCCCAAGTCGGATTAATCCATTTTTTTTGGGCTAAAAAATGATTAGTCAAATCCAAAAGTACGTGGGTTATAGCTACCAATTTGAATATTTTAAAAAAAACTTACATAAGTATACTAAAATAAAAAAATATTTATTATTTTAGCAATAATATCTTCTTTTTTTTCACTTGATCACTTTTAATTCATTTACAATACAAGTTTAATACATATTACAAAGAACAATTTATTATTCATATACAATACAAGTTTTAATGATTGATAATACATTTATCATACATTTTAATACATTTATTATATAATGTGTCAAATTTTTACCGAACAAATATAATATATTTGAAAAAATAATTATAATTCATATATTATTGCATACATAATTCACTTTTAATTCATATTGCAGATTTAACATAGTATTATTATAAATGTTAATAAATAAAAAATATTGCTAAAATCAGTAATTATTTATTAAAATTTACTAATTTATGTAATTTTTCCATATTTAATAATAAATAGTATAAGTATTACAATTTGTAATCAAATCTACAAAAAATATTATCTTTATAATATTCATTAAGTTTGATTTCAAGTAAAAGTATAAATAACTAAATAGAAATATTAAGCTAATTGTTTTCTAATGATCATATAAACACAATTTGTTTTTAAATATTCTTTAAATAGATTCTAAATTTGGATTCTTGATATTTTTAATACTCTATTTTATTTTTATTTTTTAATTAAATTTTAGCCCTGAACCAGTACTATCCATAATTCTCAAGTCTCACAAATCAAGTAAATTTATTCAAATCAGACTAAAAAGTTATTTCTATTGGCTCCAAATACATTACTAGTACAACTCTATTAAATCACGAATTTAATCAAATTGACCCCATACATCTAACTCATATTGACAACTCTATATGTTATGGAAGTTATAAATTTTCTCGATTATCAACACAATGTCTTGGGATCATTTATAACATTTAATGAAAGTTAATAAAATAATGAGTTTGAACTGATAAGTTTCTTTAATGAAAATGAGCTTAAAGTATAGCCATCCAATTTATCGTTTTGAGTGTTAAAACTTTTATTTTTTTAAAATACTTTCTGATAGATTTTAAATGAATATTTGGACTATACGTAACTATAATTATAAATTTTGTGGAATATTTTTTAATAATTAATTTAGTCGATGGTTAAAGAAGATAACATTAAAATTAGTAATGGTCTATTTTTATAATTAGTTACATATATCAGTAAATAATCTGTTGAAAGAAAAAAGACAAAAATATACGTTTGAGCATAAAAACAAATTGAGAAGAGGGCTTACTTGTGCAGCGATTACAAGGATCAACGGTGTGTTCTCGTATTGGTAAGTTTCTTTATTAATCGTTACTGTGCAAATTTTTGGATGAATATATTACTTAAAAGTGAAATTGTTAAGGGTGTATTGGGTTGTTATGATAGTTAAGTGCATCAATTTACATTGTTCTTGGCAATTAAACACGAATTAATGTATTCCTTGTAGTGAATATTGGATAGGAAATAGTGTATAAGTTAAGATTATATGTTAATTTGGGGACAGAACTAAATGGATGATAGTCCAACAATCATTACAATAATTATGTGGTAATCATAAAGTAATGATTAGGAGATGTTAAATTGAGTGATTGAATTATATCATAATGCATAGCAAGTTTTGCTCATAAGTGCTTATTTCTCTGTGATTAGTATCGCTAATATAGGTTGGTTTTTTCTGTTATTATTGATGTTATTAAAATTGGGTGGAAATGTTGTTAGGTATTTACGTGAGTTGGATTCCAGATTTTACTAACGCATGAATTAGTAATGAAGAAATTAATAATGTATGGTTAGTAATATAAGGATTAATTTTTATTAAGTGTTTGATTCATTGTTTTTCACCTAATCTTATGTTTCGTTTAAAATTCTATAAAAAGTTTGTTTCCTATTATACCCTTGAGTTATTATGAGATTTATATTTCATTTAACTAGTCAAGTTAAAAACTAAAATATATATATATATATATAAAATTATTATTATTATTATTTTGAGGTGTTATATGCCACTATAGACATCTTTGATAGCACAATATGTTTTATTCGTAAAGGAATAATATTTATTTATGCGAGTTTTCAACTTTTTAGAGTCGCCACTTAATTTTTTAAGAAAATTAAGAACAAACTTTTGTTTTCAAAAGACTTAAATAGAAAAATCTAGTGAAAAACTTAAAGGGGGTTCGGGGATTCCTCCTAAAATATTTCCTAATGCGATTTTTCAACAACTAACTTATATTTTGGTCGAAACTTAACTTAAATTGTTTTTGAATTGAAATTTTATCTAGATCTTTTAAAAGATTGAATCATTAGCCTATTCTCTATATCTTTAACTCGAAAATTTAAATGAAGTCATTTTTAAGTTTTTTAAAGTCGATTTAGCTTGATCTTTAAAATAAAATAGCGACGTCTTGCGGGGATTTCAAATTTTTTAATCCTAAGACTAATCAACAATCAAATAACAAGTAATGCGTAAAAGAGAGAGAGAGAGAGAGAAAGAGTTGGGTCCAAACCGGTTTGTGTCCGCCTGAACCGGTGTTTGGATCCACTTTCTTTTGGGTTTTTGACCCATTTTTCTTTATACCTGTCTTAGCTAAACAAAATAATAGATAATAATACAAAAATAACGAGGGCTTAGGCCCAAAAGAACAAATACAAGACTTAGTAAAAAAATAAATTTGAGCTTTTAGCTCAAGTCTTCAACTCCTTGGTTTGCTCCGAATTCTTTCAACTCCGAAACCTATATTTTATTTCCCAAACTGCTGACTCGCTGAAAGAAAGATATTAGGCTTTTATGGCCCTACTCTGCGGAATGCAAGGGAAAGAATCTCCAAAGAGTCAGAAGGATACGATTTATACATAAGAAAGGAGCAAACAAAGGTGGAGGTTAGAAGTTAAACGCACCTTGAATCTATGTAATACAAACTAAGACCTACAAAATGCGATAAGTCAAAGTATGCATGCTAACGATTAATTCACTGCCCATATTAACGCAAGGTGACAAAGAAACGCATACAAATAATCAAAGACCCTTCTCTTAGCATTAATCTAAGAAGTAGAACAAACCTTAAAATATATTCACTAAACATTGAAATTCAAAGCATTATATATAGCAAGAGAATAGGATTTTCAAATTTGGGAGAAAGAGGAACATGGGTCGGGTCGGGTATAAGCATTGAGTTCAATTGGAGAGAACAAAAGAGAGGATGGGCCACTGGTTTGGGTAAAGGAATGCTGGTGGGATCTGCCAAAATAGAAAGCCCAAAATTGGTTTTAATTGGGTCATAACACATTGGTGGCAAAGCCATAACTAAATAATGACCCACTACTCCGATTAATACTTGAGCGAAATGAATATACAAATGAATTAATGAACGAGAATTTTAATTTTAACGAAATAAAATAGTAAACCCGATTGAAAAAAGTAATTAATTAAAAGTAGAAAATAATTGCTATTGAAATTGAATTTAAACTAAATTAAAGAGTACGAGATGATTTTGTTTTCAAAATATTTATAAAAACATACTAATTATATAAGACATTTTATAAAATATGTTATTCAGAAATCACGGAAAGACATGTATTTAATGATATTTAAAAATAATAATAATAAAAATAATAATAACAATAATAATAATAATAATTCTGAACTACGTAAAACTAAATATTTCAAATTGTTTAGAATTAAGAAATTCGTTAATTGATTTACCGTCGAGGTTTAAAATTGGGTGCCAACACAATATATTTCTAATTTGGTCAAATATACCTTAAACTTATATATCGCTACTTATATTGTTCAAATACACGAAGAAAATAGTTCAAGTGGTCAATCGAGGAACTACATTTTAAAAAAAACGAAAAAAAATCAATTCAATATAACAAATCAAACACGGAGAAAAAAATTAGTTTGTGAAATCATCAAATTACATTGAACGAATTTGTAGAATTTTAAAAGAATATTTATAAATATTCTCAAATAAATTAATAATTATAAAGAACACTCAATAACAAAAAAATAGGAAAAAAATATGTGAGAGATAGTTTAGTCATTTAGGGATCTTATCCAAGAATTGTTAAACCTTAGATTAGTTATCCCTCCATTTTCTAGGGATAAAATAAGACCTTGTATGAGGTATAACTAATCCGTGAATTAGGATAAATAAAGTAACCAAACAATATTTTTGTTGGACCAAATTTTAATCCATGAATGATTTTTATTAATACCTCCTACCAAACGGATCCTTAATGGTCAATTAATGATTTGGACTAATTTATTTCAGTTATAAAGTATATCGAATGAATAAAGTTGCAAGAAAGTGAGGGTACTGAATACCGCACATAATTAAGTTTCGTTATATTGAGATAGTTAATTAAATATTAGGTGTATTGTATTAGTTGAATGTCACTAAAGTTATGCTAATTGAAGGAATTAAAACTTACCCTTAAGTTAAACTATAGGAAATTTGATTCTGGAATCGGGTGAATTTTTGGGTCTAGGCTAGACATATATAACGTGGGTGTCTATAGACTCGTTAACTTACAAATTATGCATTCTTGATAGATTAGAAACGTTCGGAGGCGTTAAGGAAAGGAAAGGATTGGAGAAGTAAGTTGTGTGACGTCAGTTCTTCAGTGGAGATAGGTTATGGTCTATTCAATTTGATAGATAGACTCATAATAGTGATTGATATGCATAGATTAATTTTGTCAATTTCTCTATGTACTTGGTGGTGTAGTTTAAATGATCTCTGTGTAGTTTGTGATTGGTCTGAAATCTTGACACCATGAAATTTATAATCTTGAACCTTCTCTATCGAGATGATGCCTTTAATAAAGAAGACTTGATGAAATATTAATATTGCAGTGGAAAATGGTGATAATAAATGATATAACAATATTATTCGATCGGAGTGTTACGATCTAACACGGTATTATTGGATCAAGGTGTCACATTTCAACACGATATTATTAGATCTGATTTCACGTTCCAACACGATATTATTAGATCGGGTGTCACGTTCCAACATGGTAACATTAAAGAGGAAAACATATTGAAATAATTGAATGTACTCAATCTCAAAAAACTCATTTTCTAAACGGAGCATGGTGTGAAGGCATAAGTCCTTGTTTATGTGCTTGATATTGTAATTAATTACGTACTTGCTTCAGTTATCACTTATTTATGTTATTTGTTGCATATCACCTGCTAAGTGTTATAATTGAATTTCAATATACAATTCATACTATCATAGTCATCATTTTTTTCTTACATATTATCCCCCAACCAGAAAATGATCTTCCACCAATCAATACCAAAAATATTATTTCTCATTTTCCATAATTCAAGCCCAAAATCTTCTTTTCCCTCAAATTAATATTCTAATATCTAAATACAAAAATAACTTATAAATCTAGCTAGATGGATGATCCATATGAAAATACGTCGAATTATATTTAGAATGCTGAGAAGATGACTATACGTAAAAGAGAAAAATATTTTATTAATGATCGAGCTAAAAGGTAATTAATTGCATTAAATTTTCTGATATTTTTGAGATTTAAAGAAGGATTGAACCACAAAAGTCTGTTATATAACGTGTCACCTTCACATTTTATCTTGTCACTTCAAAGTTAGTGCGGTAAGAATTGTGTTATTTCACTTTCTTCAACAATTGATGGATTGCACTTCAATTTCTTGTATATATTCCTTAAGTAACTTCTTATTTAAAAAGAGGCCACTTTCTTCAATTTCACTATCGTTTGACAAATTTTCATATTTCATTGCAATATCTTGAGACCTCTAATCTTGATCACATGGGTCAATCAGCCATGATTTCATCTTTTTTACCAAAACAACTTAAAATATTTTTCTTAAGAAGATCTAGAACTTTATCTATCAAAATTTTTTATTTAAAAAATAAGATACTAAAGAGAGAAATAGTGAGAAAAAGATTACACACTTAATATGAACAAGATACATCAATTATTCACTTTATATGCATGTTATAAGATGTATGTATGATACTAGCTAAATCTATACTTTATATACAAGATATAGAGTGTTTATAAATAGTATGTATTTGACTCAATTTCAAACTTTGAATTAAATTACATTAATTTGATATTTTAAACAAAAAAAAAATAGATATTTAAAAACTATATGAAAATTACTATAAATTGAAATTTCTTGCATAATAATATGATGAAAAAAATACATAGTACAATGTAAATCGTAGTTCTTATCGTTTGAGTCTAAAAAATGTAACCATAACAACTAAAAGTGAACGGAGAAAATAGTATAAAAATTATGTGTAGCATTTATCAATTTGATTCATTATTTTTTTTGTCTTCAACTTGTTTTTATTAAAAATACACTAACTAATATAGCTAGTTTTAGACATAATATATAATAAAATAATTAGTGTGACAAATATATGGTCATGTTTCCTTTTCATAAAGAAATAGTTAAAAATCATGGAAAATATACATTGACTATACAATTTAGCTTGTCAAAAGTCAGAGAAAGTATACACGGACTATACAATATAGTTTATTAATATACGACTTATACACTGAATATACATTATTATACACTTAAAAAAGCTGAAAAATAACTTAACAATATATGAAGTATACACTGACTATACAATTCTATCAACTCAAAATCACCTTTAAGAAGTACCAAATTTTTAGATATGAAATTCTCTCGATATTTCATAATTTTCAATGTATAATATGCTCAAAATAATTTACGATTTTGAAACATCGAATTGAAAAGATAAAACAATGAAGAAGGTGGTGGAGGAGGAAGCCATTAATGGCAAAATTGAAAGGAAGAAAGAAGAATGATAAATATTATCCATTTTTTAAAATATAAAATTAAAACCAAGATAAAGTTTGATTTATTTTTATCTAAATAATCGTGAAAACCCATAATTACGATCTAAATCAATGTGTTCGTATAATTCCTACAATACGTATCTATTTTGAAAAAGATTAAAATTTTATGTTAATGTAAAAAAATTATGGGAAAATACACGAGTACCCCTCAATCTATGTTCGAAATTCCAGAAACATATTTATACTATACTAAGGTCCTATTATCCCTTGAACTTATTTTATAAGTAATTTTCTACCCATTTTCGGCTACGTGGCACTAGCTTGAAAAAAAAGTTAACAAGCGTTGGACCCACAAGATAGTGCCACGTAGGTGGAAAAGGGGTAGAAAATTATTAATAAAATAAGTTAAGGGAGGGTAATAGGACCTTAGTATAGTATAAGTGTTTCTCTGAGATTTTGGGCATAGGTTGAGAGGGTACTTGTGCATTATCCCAAAAATTATTACATCATTACAGTAATTTAATTTGTAATATTTGGTAATTAAGTTACGAAAGCACTGACTGGTTGAGACTCATGCATAGTAGGAGCAAATTGAGTTGGTATTCGTCTACGAGAAGCGTACTCATATGCCTTTTGAGGCTTTCCCCTTATAAATATTCTTAGGTAAGAAAGAAGAATCTCACCTCTTTTTGTTGTTGTACATAAATCTACTTTAGATCTACTAGACTACAAAGAAAGAAGTTGGTAGCGCACTAAACTCATTAAGTTCCACACTAACTGGTGGTTCGCCTGAATGTCGAGTCTTTCTTTGCCGTCAACTCGACGTCGTCGTCACCTGTAAGATAAGACTAAAACATGACTTTACTAAACAAGCGAGAAAGACCCTTTCTATCTTATATTAGTTAAGCGCGCTAGCTGCAATAAAAAAACAGCGTTGACAAAAAATAGAAAGTGCTTTGAAAGGTGTTAGCTACCTTCTTAGTCAGCACAACTAGGTGTTGGTAATCAATTAGTCGCTTTGGCACGTCACTCGGCTCCTCGGCACGTAACTATATTTTTCATAAACATTTATTTGTATTAATATCTAACAATATACGTGCGTAATTTTATAAATTATTTTATACCGTGAATATATATACTTAGTATTCTTTTGGAAATTGGTTAGTCTTTTTATTTTGGGGAGCTTTCACATATAGCCACTAAAAAATAGCCTAATTACTCTCCATAACTATAGTTTGATAATTACAATTCGTAGCAAGATGTTATAGGGAGGAGAGAGCGAGAGAGGAGAGAGGAGAGAAGAGAGAGGAGAGAGAGGGCAAAAGTGAGAGAGAGATGAATTTATATGCATATTGGTTAGATAATTATATATTATACATATGTATTTGTATATATGGCAAGCGGGATTGGGAGAGAGAGGCGAGCGAGATTGGGAGAGAGGCGAGCGAGAGAGGGCAGAGTGTGGGAGAGAGGTGAATTGTATATGTATATTGGTTAGATAATTGTATATTATATATATGCATTTGTATAAAAAGCAAGTGAGGTTGGGAGAGAGATGAGAGAAGCGAGCGAGATTGAGAGAGGGAGGATAGAGACGAGTGAAAGAGGTCAGAGAGGGGGGAGAGATAAACTTGTATGTATATGATTAAATAATTATATATTATATATATGTATTTGTATATTCTGGCGAATTATACATATACAAATGTGACTAATTATACAAATTCGAAATCAGCCCACATAATTAATGTATAATGTTAGTTGTGAGTGATAATTATAACAAACTATAGCTATGAAGTATAAATTTGTTTAACGCGTGATTTTCCCTTTTATTTTTTCATAATCAAACAAAAGATAGGGCTCCACACGCAATTAACAAAAAACAATTGATGATTAATTTTTCTATTTTATTTATTTACACTTAATAGATACTTTAATTCAATTATTATATTTAAAATTAAGTCAATGTTTTTTTTAGGTATGAATCTTGATTGATTAGATCGTGCCTATAATGTACGTTTTTTTCCTATGTAACGATCACTCAATGAATTTGGATAAAATTAAATGAATAAGATTTGTAATAAAAAATTAATGTTATTGAAATAATTATTTATATATTTCTACAATAATAACGGTTTAGCAATCCATTTCCATTAACTCTAGTGTACTCACCAACCACTAGCAACTTCATTAATATCAACTATTACAGTTATCACCCACAAATCACAATTACTATCTCTAACCACAATCATTATTAGTATCGATTACTACAATGATTAGCCGTCTACATCATCATTAGCAACAATATTCTTAATGTTATTGAAATAATCATCACTATTAGCATCGCTATCACCAATTGTCATAAAACTTTTACGAGATATATTATTGATATGATATTGGTTAATTTAGTAGTTTCATAAATTATATATTTACTAACTTTTTTTTTTTAAAAAAAAAACAGATGTTGAAAAAATAATCGACTTAATATTTATATACGTATTTAATATCAACAATATATTTAAGTTTAATTAGTCAAGTAAAAAGGTGTTTTAAGACTGTCAATAGTCAAAGGTGGCTCAAGCGTATTAGTGCCCTAAATCAAAAATCAAATGGGGTCTTAAACTTAAATTGTTAATAACTTTTATATAATTGATTTCTTTCAGTTTTCATATGATAATATAATCATTTTTATTTTAAATTATCTTTCATGAGATATAGTACTCCAAATATCTCAAATTTCTTCTATTAATCTCTTCATTTTTCATGAAATGTTTACTTTTTCTACATATAGTATTCAGTATTTATTAAAAAGTAATAACTTATAACATATTATTATATATATAAAAAATGAGGCCCTTAAATTTGAGAGGCACGTGTCTTTTTTTTAACATTGTCGAGTCACCACTATCAATAATTTAGAGATGAAACTAATAAATCACATCAAGTTTAGAGGTATTCTCAATACTTCTCTTCATGTTTCAAATGTATATTTCAACAACTTAGTAAAAATAACCAGTTTAATGCATAACATCTTTTTTCAATTAAAGATTTTATTCTTATGACTTTCACTTCACTGAACAATTAATGAAGTATTATGTCATATGTCACTGTTTTAATCAGTATTTTAAAAAGCAGGATTGTAAGAGGAGACATTTTATACAATATAGGCTGAGATTTAGTCTCGAGACATTGGACATAAGTCTTATGAATCTACGAGGCATAATCTCATAATATTTAATTTTATAATTTTATTACTAAAATATAAATAAAAGTAAACCTTTCAATTATTTTACAAATAAATTTTAATAAATAACCTATAATATATGTATATATAAAAAAATATATTATGATTTTTATTTGAGGAATGTATTGATAACCAATAATGAAAAAATAGTATTACACTTACTATTTGAGAAATATCGTTATTCAAAGGGAAAATACCCAAGTACCCCTTCAACCTATGCCCGAAATCCAAGAGACACACTTATACTATACTAAAGTCCTATTACCCCCCTGAACTTATTTTATATGTAATTTTCTACCCCTTTTTAGCCTACGTGGCACTAGTTCGAAAAAAAAAGTCAACCATCGTTGGGCCTACAAGATAGTGCCACGTAAGCTAAAAAGGGGTAAAAAATTATTAATAAAATAAGTTCAGGGGGGTAATAGGACTTTAGTATAGTATAAGTGTGTCTCTGAGATTTCGGGCATAGGTTGAGGGGATACTTGGGCATTATCCCTTATTCAAATAATAAAAATATGATTTAAAACAAAAAACGTCTGGAACATATGTTTTTTTACGTTCAGGACTTACATTTTTACGCTTGGAGTTTAAACCCAAAATTCTAGGACTTACGCCAATGAATCTATGTCTTTAATTTGCACCCCGAAGCGTTTTTGTTATGTCTTACCCCGAGACTCGGCCAAATAAAAGTTTTTGCAAATAGAGTTTTTGATTCTCAGTCATTCAATTATCGTTTGTGTATTACTCATGCTTAGATTCATAGTTCTTTCAATTATTGTATGATTGTTGTTCTTGGTCATTACTTTGCATACCAATTGTTAGGTTTAACAAAGTGTGAATGGGAAAGAAAAGAGAGAATATGGAAAAGTTATTTCTCTTATATCGACAAAAGAAAGAGAAATTGTTGTCTTTATATAAGAAAAACACTTCCTTTACTTCTTAAATAGCTACGAAGAAGGTGTACCCTCGCGCCAACGTCGTCGTTCGCTCGGCTTCATATTGATTTGGCAAATGATGTGATTTATAAATTTTTTGGACAAAATTTATTTAATCGATTTTTGTTTATCAAATAAATCCTATTAATCTTATCTCTTATAAATTAATTCAGGCCGTTAGTTAATTAGTTAATTAACAGAATTAATTCGCGTGTAACGGTAACGTTTCGAAAAGTCGTTATTCTTTTCGAAAAGTCGTTACTTTCCCAACGTACACATTTTCCAAAAAAATATTATTTTTCTAAAAGTCGCAGCTTTTCTCTGAACAGATACTTTTCTTGCTGAAAATGGCCTATAAAAGGAAGTCATTTTTCGTTTTTTCAAACACAGAAATTTTTTTCCTTCTCTCATGTATTTTCTCAAGATCAAAGTGATTGAGTTTGTGTTGTTAAGGGTCCAGCCCATTTGTTATATTTTTTTTAAGTGAAAGCCAACATTTATTGATGGGTGGCCCATATATTTTGGGCTTTGTTGACTTCTTCTAGTAGTCTTGGGGCAGCTGATGTTAGCAGCTGGTTTCTTTTTTCTGGATGTGAAGAAAGAAATAGAGAGAGGTGAGATAGAGAGAGAACAAAATTTTGAGAGAGGGTTTGAGAGAAAAGGTTGCTGGTTTTTCTGGACAGCGAGACTAAATTTCGGTTTTCCGGAGATCCGACCGTTGGATCGTTCTGAAATATTCACAGCTGGTTCACAACACATAGCACTACATCTTGACCGTTCAGATCGTCAATCGGAGTTCTTTATCGTCTGTTATTGCAGCTGGTGTAACCTGCATTTTTTGGGTGATATTTCCCAATTTCTCTTCTCTTTTGTGTTGACTCTTATGTATGTTGTTGTTGGTGGGCTGTAACATCCTTGTAGACTGATTTGGGTGTTTTTACCCTCAATTTGCATAATAAGAGAAGAAGTAGGGTGGACTCCTACAAGTCCCGTGGTTTTTATCCTTCACACCGAAGGGGTTTTCCACGTATAAATCTCGTGTGTCACTTGCATATTTATAATTCATATTTGCTTGTGATTTAGTTGATGTGTTGCTGATTTGAGCTTGGTTAATATAGTGGTGAATTTCTTTTGGTAAATTGGTGAAGTATATTTGGTTGATTGTCTTGAAGTCGATCCTAGTAGGTGTTGTATCCTACTTGTGTTGTTTTGTGCCTCCCCCTACATTTGGTATCAAGAGCGGAGTGTTAAACCATAGACATGGAGCATGGAAATAACTCTATGGTTAAACTGACATCAACCAATTATTCCATTTGGCGTCCGATGATGGAAGATTTGCTATATTGCAAGGATTTGTTTGACCCAATTGATGTGGATAAAACAAAGAAAGATGACCAGCCCACTAAGCCAGAGAAGATGATAGATAAAGAATGGGAAAAGCTGAAGAGAAAAACCTTGGGGACAATCAGACAGTGGATTGATATTAGCATATTCAATCATGTATCCCAGGAGACTGAGCCGCTTGAACTATGGAGAAAATTGGAGGGTCTTTATGAGAGGAAGACCGCTCATAACAAGGCCTCGTTGATTAAGAGGCTTGTTAATTTCAAGTTGAAGCCAGGATCTTAGCGACTTTCAAGATATTATTAACAAGTTGACTGTTATGAAAATTGTTCTTGATGATGAGTTGCAGGCTTTATTCCTCTTGAGTTCTTTGCCAGACAGTTGGGAAACTTTGGTTGTGTCCATCAGCAACTCAGCTCCAGATGGTACGCTTTCATTGGATGTCATCAAAGAGAGCATGTTCAATGAAGAGCTTAGAAGAAAGGAGATGGGTGTTGATATTTCGCAGGCACTTTTGGTAGAGAATAGAGGAAGTAGCAAGAGTAGAGGTCCCAAAGGGCGTGGCAAGTCAAAGTATAGGTCAAAGTCCAAGGATGGGAGAGAACCTACGATATGCCAGTATTGTAGCAAGCCTGGCCACATTCAAAAGTTTTGCTACAAGTTGAAAAGAGACCAGCAAAATAAGAAAAATGACCATCATAAAGAGGGTGATGACAAGAATACAGCTGCTACAACTTCTAGTTCTGATGATCGTGTTTCTTTGATATGTGCTATTGGAGAGTGTTATCATGTTGATAGTTCTGACACTGAATGGCTTATTGATACAGGAGCTTCCTATCATTGTGTTCCTAATAAGGAGTACTTTATTGACTACCGAGCTGGAGATTTTGGTAGTGTGAAGATGGGGAACCAGAGCTCAGCAAGTATTGTTGGCATTGGAGATATTCGAGTCCAAACCAATGTTGGGTGCTATTTGACGTTGAGAGATGTTCGCCACATTCCAGATTTACGCCTCAATTTATTGTCTGCTAACGTACTTGATGAAGAGGGTTACAAGCACACTTTTGGTGAGGGTAAATGGAAATTGTCTAAGGGTTCCTTGACTGTTGCTCGTGGCAAGCTTTGTTGCACCTTGTATAAGACACATTTGAAAGTGTGTAGTGGTGAGTTGAATGCTATTGAGGAGAAAACTTCTCCTAACTTATGGCACCGAAGATTGGGGCATGTTAGTGAGAAGGGTATAAAGCTGTTGGCCGGTAAGTCTCTTATTCCTGCTGATGTTACTATTTCACTTGACCCTTGTGATCATTGTTTAGCAGGAAAGCAACACAGAGTTTCTTTTCCGAGGACATCTACAAGAAAGAAAGTGAAGTTAGAGTTGGTTTACTCTGATGTGTGTGGTCCCATAGAGGTGGAATCACTTGGTGGTAACAAATACTTTGTTACTTTTATTGATGATGCTACTCGGAGAACTTGGGTTTATATGATGAAGCACAAAAGTGAGGTGTTCGGTATCTTCAGAAGTTTCATGCAATGGTTGAAAGGGAGACAGATTGCAAACTGAAGCGTCTTCGAACTGATAATGGAGGTGAATACACTTCAAATGAGTTTAAAGCATATTGCTCAAGATATGGCATTCGACATGAGAGAACAGAACCGGGTACCCCACAACACAATGGCGTTGCCGAGAGGATGAACAGAACCATTATTGAGAAAGTGAGATGCATGCTTAGAATGTCCAATCTTCCTAAGTCATTTTGGGGTGAAACAGTTGGAACTGCTGTGTATTTGATAAATAGAGCACCATCAGTTCCTTTGGAGTTTGATATTCCCGAGAGAGTTTGGTTTGGGAAAGACCCCTCTTATTCTCACTTGAGGGTGTTTGGATGCAAGGCTTTTATGCATGTGCCGAAGGAACATAGATTGAAGCTTGATTTCAAGACTTCTCCTTGTGTGTTTGTTGGATATGGTGATGAAGAGTTTGGTTACAGACTTTATGATCCAGCAAAGCAAAAAGTTGTGAGAAGTAGAGATGTTGTCTTTTATGAGCACGAGATGGGTTTTCATCTCTTGGGTGCTGATAAGACTTATTATTCTAATTTCTCTCATGATGTTATTGATATGCCCATGCCTCATGTTTCTGCTGCAGATGATCAATTAACAGGTGATGCTCCAGAGGATGGTCATGAAATTGCTCATGAACATGACCATATTGAAGAGGTACAACCTGATGTTGTTGTACCACAACCTGATGATGAAGCTGTAGATGTTCAACATGGAGAGTCTTCTGATCAGGGGGAGAAATCCAGCCCACAGGTAGAAGAGCCAATACTTAGAAAATCGACCAGAGTTCGTCAACCTTCAAGACTTTATCCAAGTTCAGAATACATCCTAATCACTGATGAGGGGGAGCCTGAAAGCCTTCAAGAGGTCTTGTCACATTCAGACAAAGACCATTGGCTCAAAGCTATGCAAGAGGAGATGGATTCTTTGAAGAAGAATGAAACCTATGACTTGGTGAAGCCTCCAAAAGGGAAGAAAGTCTTGAAGAACAGGTGGTTGTTTAAGAACAAGAAAGTTGACAACAAGCTAGTGAAGCGGAAGGCAAGATTAGTGGTGAAGGGATGCCATCAGAAAAAGGGCATCGACTTCGATGAGATTTTTGCACCAGTGGTGAAGATGACTTCCATTCGTATGATTTTGGGACTAGCTGCCTGTTTGAATCTTGAACTTGAACAACTTGATGTTAAAACTGCTTTCTTACATGGTGATTTGCATGAGGAGATTTACATGGAGCAGCCGGAAGGATTTGAAGTTAAGGGAAAAGAGAATTTTGTTTGCAAGTTGAAAAAGAGTCTCTATGGACTCAAGCAAGCACCAAGGCAATGGTATCACAAGTTTGATTCCTTCATGAGTAGTAATGAGTACAAGCGGACTACTGCAGATCCTTGTGTGTATTTTAGAAAATTCTCTGAAGGTAACTTCATTATCCTTTGCTTGTATGTTGATGATATGTTGATTGTGGGACAAGATGTTGAGATGATTTGCAGGTTGAAAGAGGATTTGTCAAAGTCCTTTGATATGAAAGATTTGGGTCCTGCGAAGCAAATTCTTGGTATGGAAATTGCTCGTGATAGAAAAGCTGGTAAGCTTTGGTTGTCACAAGAAAAGTATATTGAACGGGTGCTTGAAAGGTTCAATATGAAGAATGCCAAGCCAGTTAATACACCACTTGCAGCCCATTTCAAGTTGAGCAAGCGTTGTTGTCCTACAACCGATAAAGAAAAGGAAAGTATGTCTCATATTCCTTACTCCTCTGCTGTTGGTTCATTGATGTATGCCATGGTGTGTACAAGACCGGATATAGCACATGCTGTTGGATTGGTTAGCAGATACTTGGCAAATCCGAGCAAGGTTCATTGGGAAGCTGTAAAGTGGATCTTAAGATATTTGCGAGGCACATCAAATCTGAGTTTGTGTTTTGGAGGTGGTGAGCCTATTCTTGAGGGATTTACGGATGCTGACATGGCTGGAGATCTTGATAACCGGAAGTCTACCTCGGGTTACTTGTTCAAATTTGCAGGGGGAGCCATTTCATGGCAATCCAAGCTACAGAAGTGTGTAGCGTTGTCTACAACCGAGGCAGAATATATAGCAGCAGTGGAAGCAAGCAAAGAAATGCTTTGGTTAAAGCGTTTCCTTCAAGAGTTAGGATTGAAGCAAAGCGAGTATGTTGTGTTTTGTGATAGTCAAAGTGCTATGGACTTGAGCAAAAACAGCATGTACCATGCTCGCACAAAGCATATTGATGTGAGATATCATTGGTTGCGGGTTGTCATTGAAGAACAACTAATGAAGTTGAAGAAGATTCACACCAACAAGAATGGTGCTGATATGTTGACAAAGGTGGTCCCTCGAAGCAAGCTTGAATTTTGTTCCAAGCTTGCAGGTATGTCTTCTTGATGACCTTTTATGTTTGGTCTCCCCGAACTGGGCTGGAGGGGGAGATTGTTAAGGGTCCAGCCCATTTGTTATATTTTTTTTAAGTGAAAGCCAACATTTATTGATGGGTGGCCCATATATTTTGGGCTTTGTTGACTTCTTCTAGAAGTCTTGGGGCAGCTGATGTTAGCAGCTGGTTTCTTTTTTCTGGATGTGAAGAAAGAAATAGAGAGAGGTGAGATAGAGAGAGAACAAAATTTTGAGAGAGGGTTTGAGAGAAAAGGTTGCTGGTTTTTCTGGACAGCGAGACTAAATTTCGGTTTTCCGGAGATCCGACCGTTGGATCGTTCTGAAATTTTCACAGCTGGTTCACAACACATAGCACTACATCTTGACCGTTCAGATCGTCAATCGGAGTTCTTGATCGTCTGTTATTGCAGCTGGTGTAACCTGCGTTTTTTGGGTGATATTTCCCAATTTCTCTTCTCTTTTGTGTTGACTCTTATGTATGTTGTTGTTGGTGGGCTGTAACATCCTTGTAGACTGATTTGGGTGTTTTTACCCTCAATTTTCATAATAAGAGAAGAAGTAGGGTGGACTCCTACAAGTCCCGTGGTTTTTATCCTTCACACCGAAGGGGTTTTCCACGTATAAATCTCGTGTGTCACTTGCATATTTATAATTCATATTTGCTTGTGATTTAGTTGATGTGTTGCTGATTTGAGCTTGGTTAATATAGTGGTGAATTTCTTTTGGTAAATTGGTGAAGTATATTTGGTTGATTGTCTTGAAGTCGATCCTAGTAGGTGTTGTATCCTACTTGTGTTGTTTTGTGCCTCCCCCTACATGTGTGACTTGTTGTTATTTTTAAGTTCGCTGAAGTTAAAGAAGTCTGAAGTACCACTATTTATTAAACATGATTAATCCATTTTATCTTGGGAGAGATTAATCCATAACCACGAATATAGTGAGGAAAATAAATTTTATAAGAAAACACGATAATTTCGGTGAACTTAGATTATTTTATTTTGTGTCTACTTCATCTTATTTCTATTTCTATTTTGACTAACCTTTTAAGTAAGTAAATAACACCAATACATTACATGCATTGATGCCACTTTGCATTACGTTATTTTATAATGTAGATTTAGTATCCAAATAGCTTAGACCATTATTAGAAATCTTAATTTCCGCATCATACAGTGTTCAATGTTATAGCATGCCAAACCAAGGACTCGCTCTGGTCATAAATGATTTAGAATGTCAGACACATCCAAGGTGTAGACTCGGAACTTGATAATGAACCTCTAATAAAAGATCACGTATAAAAATAATTTTGTAAAACTACAAAACACAGTTGAAAATAATAGCATTGATACACCTTCCTTATAACGAAAATAACTTAATTAAACTCAACTATTTATAAATAACATAAATAAACCTTTTTCAAAACTTAATAATGACATATTAAAATTATTATATCTTAAAATAACTTCATTAAAATTACTAAAGGTTCGATTTCCACCTAGTAATCCTTTTAAAGAAATGAGATCATGATCAATATATGATCTATGTAAATAAAACCCCACTTCACCAAAACGCGTATTCATGACAGTCAGCCCAATCATGTCAAGTTGTCAAATTTGGTTTATATACATACCCCCAACACTATATTCTTTCTTTTTACAACTGGCCTCTCTACTCATAATAATAAAATAATAATTATTATTAATAAATATATTGTTCCATATTTTTATCCTATTATAACCAACATTCCCTTCATATAATATAGGGATATTTCTTTCATTTTCTCGATCTCAAAACATAAAAAAAAATATTCATCTTAATATATTTCTCTTCCTTATTTGAAGAAAATTTCATTTGCACCTTCTAATACTCATACTAGTTTTCAAAAATTTCTTCTCAACTCTAAAGGCAATTCCCCCTATTAACTACAATTTCGCACGAAGAGCCTGTTTGAATTGACTTTTTTTAAAAGTGTTTTAAAGCACTTTCGTAGTGTTGGAATAAAATTCCTAAGCTACAAGTCCATTCGAACAGGTTCTAAATCCAATTCGTTATGGGTAATTATGTATCATGCACATTATTAGTACAAGGTGGCAACAAACAATCAAGGTCAACTAAGGTCATTTTCCCAAATGGCGAAATTCGAAACTTACATTCACAAATCAAAGCAGCTGAGGTCATGCTGGAAACACCTAATTTCTTTATCGTTAACTCAAGGTCTTTACATATTGGCAAGAGATTTTTCGCGTTAAATGCTGACGAGGATCTTGAAATTGCCAATGTGTATGTTATGTTCCCAATGCAAAGATTGAATTCTATTGTGTCAGCAGCAGATTTAGGTGCATTATTCCTAACTGCTAACACTGTTTCCAAAAAAGTGTCTTTTGGAAGAGCCAAAATCTTGCCAGAATATACAGAGGAACCAAAATTTGATGACAAAATTGATTTGCCAAAGTTGAAATTGGATGATATTGAAGAGTTTTCTACACCACAATTCAAGAAAATGTTGTCAATGTGTAGATCAAAGAAGCCATTGCTTGAAACTATAGTTGAAGAACCTTCGAGATGAATATTCGTTCTTATTCTGTGTTGCTCAGACTCTTTAAAAATACATGTCAGATCCTTTAAAATAATATATTTTTGAAGGATTTGACTCAAGTATTATATCATTTCAAATACGATATAATTTTTAAAGAGTCTGAGCAGCGTAAGTTGTTATTCATTCATTCAAGTGGTCTATGAATTTTTAGGATATAGTTTTTTTTGTTTGTGATTGAGATATACACTTCGATGCAAGGAAACGATGTATAAGAAACCTTGTGTTTCTTTTTTTCTTATTTCACAAACAAATTATTGTGGGAAATTTGTATCTTTTGAAATAATAATGGGTTTTACTTTTAATTATTTGTTAAGTTTGTTTAAATTTATTTGTTCTTTAATTAATTAAAGTACTTTTTTTTAGGAAAATATTCAAAAAAAAAAAAAAAAAAAAAAATATATCAATATTTCAAGAATATGAGTATAATTAATATAATGTAAACAGATTTTGCGCGTTACCAATCATAGAATATAGTGATAGTTGTATAATTGGAATATTTTTTAGGGATAACAAAATGAAAGTGTCTGTGGCCAACCACTATATCATTTAAATTAAAGTATAATGGAATCTAGTGTATAATTTATATTATTTTTCAAAATTTAATATTGTTAATGATTAATAACACTAAATATTTTTAAATATTTAATATTGCTTTAAAAAAGTCAAATCAAATTATGTTGATTTTAAAAATTAAAAATCAAAGCAATAAATACTGAGTTTTTTCTATTTAATTTGTTTTTTTATTTGTAGTAAATACTAAATATCCTAGGTGTCTCCAAAAATAGGTCGTTCGTGGTTCGGTTTGGATCGGTTATCAAAATCAAATCATTGTAGTCGGTTTTTATATTTCTAAAATTAAACCAAACGAAAAATAATAATTGTCGGTTTGATTCAGTTTTTCTGATTTATTCGGGTTGAAAACAATAATTTTTTGAGGACGTACGTATCTCGACAGACACAAACACCTAGTACATGAACAATGCACAAAAAAAGCTATTGAACCGGCAATAACTTTTTCATGGATTGTTCATTAACTAGATGTTTGTGTCTATCGAGGTACGTCCGTCCTCAAAAAAAATTATTACTTTCAAATCGAATAGACTAGAAAAACTGAACCAAACCGAATCAAACTGATAGTTATTTGTTCGTTTGATTTGATTTGGTTTTAGAAGTTTAAAAAAATCAACTAAATTGATTTGATTTCAATTTTAATCAATAACTAATCCAAATCGAACCACGAGCACCCATATTAACAGATTATTTAGTGTAATTAATCATATTTTAAAGTCAAAATCCTTCGTACGAAAGAATTAAACAATAACACGAATATTGATCATGTAAATGTTACAGCTTACATGACTTGGGTGTGGACACGAATATCATACAGATTGTATCAAACAATGGTTGCTGAGGAAAAAAGATTGTCCCATATGTCGATCTTTTATTTTGCACCAACAATACATAGCGTATAGAGATTGTTTTATTATGAAAATCCATTGTATTGAAGTTGTTAATGTAATACACTATACATCTTTGATATATACAAAGAACAATTTCTTTATGTAGACACTAGTAATGTGATATATTGATGCTTGTATTTCTTAATAATATTCATCGACTAGTTTATTTTCGATTGATTGTCCTATATTTAGTTTATGTAGACAATAATATTTATTGTAACAATTAAATTTCAATCCTAACCGATTAGTATTAGATGTATAGATTCTTTAGCATATATCCATTGTTTTGTGTTCTCAGTTAAACTATGTTGGCTTCAAGAGGTTGTTATTATTTGGAAATTCTGTGTCATTCTTGTTACCTTGCACTGATACAAGTATCAAAATAACATTCCAAACAACTTGAGGAATAGAACAAGGTTTTGAATAACTATGTTCTCCAAAAATTAGATATTTAGATAACTGAATTTAGCTTTTAAAGTGCAAAAAAAATATCACGATCCAAGCTCATGACATTTGTTGTCCACTTGGACTAAACAACCTGATGGTTTGTCTCTTGGGCTTTGATAATATCTGTGACGTCAGACAACCTAAGCCCATGGTTCATATTGTTAGCTTTGACCCCATAGAACTCATGAGTGTTTGTTCCTTAGGCTACACCATTATCGAGCCCAAAAGTGTACGTACCATGTGAACTTGTTCTATATGAAAATGTTTAAGAAGATCATCAGTAGCATCAATCATCATAGTACAAATTTTGTAAAGAGAAGATTCACTGTATCATATCATATCATATCATATATCATATATTATATTATATATTATTATAAGTGAAAAGCTCCAAAATAAAAGTTGAATTATTATTTTCTACACTATATATAAATTTAATTAAATATCATAATAAATAATAATATTTTAATTATACGAGGATAACATTAAAAGTCAAGCAACTATAATTTTAAAATATAAAACTTATTAATAATCATATGCATTGAACCGGATAAGCAATAGATGGTTCATCTGCCACTAATTATTATAGTAGCAAATTTCCTCAATTAATTAGAATAGAATCTTTTGACATTCCAATATTTATATTTGTTCATCTATCAATACTTATCATAGCATATTAATATGTAGTAATTTAGAATACAATGTTTTCTCAACAAAACTTTTTTTGTGTAATTTTTGTTCTTTTTTTTTTCTTAGGTTTTTGTAATATTTGCTTAAAGAGTTTTTTTGTTCTACAACTTGTAATTATGATTGAAAAACTAAAATCCAGATTTCTGGACAATCAACAGAAAATAAGCTAATTGACAAACATTTTAAGAAATACAAGCATAAACTAAATGCAGATGATATGATAATTTGTTCGTCTCTTAACAATATTTAGGATATGAAACAAATTGTTCTTGTAGTTATCAAAAATATATAGTGCGTTACATCCAATACTTTAGAATAACTAACTGTCTTACTAAGTTTAATATAACGGAATTTCATAATAAAATAATCTCTATATGCTATGTTTTAAGGTCAAAACAGAAGCTCGACACACGGGACAGTCTTTCTTCCTCAGCAACCATTGTCTGATGCAGCTCGTATGATATTCATGCACCATGCTCAAATTCTGCTTGACATATGGCACAAATCTTTTTAGTTTCTGTCGGATTATTCACTCCTTCAGCAACACGATGAATATTTGTTTTAAAATACCCCAATAATATATAGCATCGTCCACTTTCTACTCCGTATAAGGCTCTTGAGTCTTGATCATCAAACAGTTCACTTTCTGGTTGAGAATCATCTGAAGAATTTGGTGAAAATAGTCTTGTACATGCTGCTGCCTTAAGGCCCTTTCCACTAAATCACGAAGGGTAAGTATGGTTTGTAATCCCCTAACGATGGGATGATCATGTTGTCGTCTTCTGGAAGATATATCATAAGGGGATCGCCTACTTCTAAATGTGTCGTTGGTATCAATAAGTCGATAGAATCGTTATGTTCCTTCCTTTCATTCTTACAGTAAATGTAGTCACACCACCTCCAGTATTCAGCCCAATTCTAATTGTTCCATCCTACGTTACTGCTATCACTTCATGCATAAACAAGTCAACACCAGTACCCTCTTACACTGTCCAACGAGTGTTGTTAAGATCAAAATAATCCTTACAATCATCAAGGCCTGCATGATTGATCAAATAATCAGACGTTTTACAAGTATACGCAGTCTATACAACAGAAAAAATCTGATGGTGTTTTCCATACGCTCTCAGGAACAGGATAAGGCTCAACATATTCTTGTGGAGCAGCTACACGACATCTATGTCGATGACGTGGCTCACTACCTATAAGCAGTAACTTCTACGCTAAATGTTCATCATCGGTGCAAGAACTGTTAACATTTTATGACATGTAACGATTAAGAAAATCTCGAAACAGAGTACATGGATGTAAAATTGGAGACATGATTTCATCATAATCGATGTTTTTGGTTGAACCAAGTGTTTCTTATGATTTAATAGTATATTGTCCAATTGTCAATGAGATCAAACCACCGATAGGGAACATGTTCTGGCTATCCCCCAATGATTTTGGCAATGTACAGGAACAGCAAAAGCGAAAACAAAATCCCCGTTGCAATCTCTGGCTATACCCCCAATCCCTACCTTAACATTATAATCTATGTAGCTCCCATCGGTATTAATCTCGATACTTCCTTGATTCGGCATTGTCCAAAGAACCATCCTGCTAATGGTATATGGCCTGAGTCTCACAAATTTGGACCCATTGATAGTCTATCTTAAAGCAAAACATTAGTGTTTCTACTTTCTCTCAAGTAGTTTGGTGTTAACAGTAACTAATGTCCTCATTATTGTCGAATTGCGAAGGACAGACTCATAGTAGACAAACGCCTCCTCTTTTGCATTCATAAAAGTTGGCATTATATGGCAATGACTCAATTTTGCTATTTAGACTCCATTCAAGGTCAGAAGAAGGGGGCACCCCAAGGGGAAGGCGTGTGATGTCGACAACCTCCTGTAATGTACTACGCTTAGTGATTGCTTCCACGGCTTGAATCCATGACCTATAGGTCACATGGAGACAACTTTACCGTTGCTCTAGGTATTCCCTTAGAGGGCCGCACACCATTCAAGGTTGACTTTACAAATACAAGTATACTGTGGTAGAACCGTCACATGAAAGATCTTTAATGAAGCTTGACTTCCTATAACATATTCCCACTAAAAATTATTTTCCACTTCTCAATCAGGTTTCCCATGTCAAGCTATCTAGGGTCTAGGACAGTTGAACTTTTTCCTGCGATGAGGTACTTCACAAGTTCAAAGCTACGCCGTCATACCTCCAATGAGCACTAACATACTAATTATTCGACATTTTACATAACGAAGTTACAACTAGCAGCTATGCTATGGATGCTGCCATAAAACAAGAGGGAAAAATAGAATAGAAACTCACGTATTGGCTGATTAACACTATTTCCCAATATCCTCCCTTGTGATGAATTCTTTGAAAGCATCTTCAATCTGCTTCGTCGTCATTTCTAAATCATAAGAAACAGAAATATATATATATATATTACATTCTTTCTCAAAAAATAAATTAGAGTTATACAGAACGTAAAAGCTCCATCACAGCCAAGAACTTAACAATCCTAATCAAGCAACCTTGATTTTCTTTTATCCATAAGTTCTTCAGCTATAAAATCACAATAATAGAGAGAACAAAAAAGTTGAAAACATACTTTAATCGACAATAAGATTGTCAGTTTCCCTCCTCGAATCAACATTACCAACTCCTGCTAGTAAAAAATCCTGTGATTGTATCCTACAAATCAAATGAAAGCAACTTATACTAATACACATAGAAGAAGAAAAAAAAAAGGAAGTGGAACAACACTCAACTACCTACAACTTTCTAACCTAATCCTGACCTACACTCCTTTTAGGTAACAGATTCAAATTATAAAGACAATCATAGCAATGAAGGCTGAGTTATTTGTTCTGACTGGTGCTCGATTCACCATCTAAACTAAAATGATTGTAATTGTAATGAGAATTATAAACAAAAGAAAAAAATAACTTTGTCAATCACATGGCTAAACCAAATTAGCAAAAACATGAATTAGGGATTCTGATAAAACTACAGATGCAAATTAAGTCTAAACCAAGGAAGTAAAACAGAATCAGAATACACAAATTGAACTAGGTTTTTCTGAATCTCGAAATACGAGAGGAGCCATGTAAATCAAATGTTGATAATATCTTAATTGAATCCAGAGGAAACAGGAAATAAAACAAACTCTGAATAGCTTACGAAGTTCGAAGAATCTCATCTGAACGTCACCGCCGTCCGAACGGCCAAAAAAGTACAGAAGCGACGGGAGCATCAGCGCCGACGATGGGCAAAACAAATTTGGACCATTTCTCGATTTGTGCGTGTCATCGTTGATGACAGGGGCCATGCTAATCTTTCTCTGTATCATTCCAATTTTATTGGATGTCCCCAAGGGGACGAACTCCACTGCTTCGCTACATAGAACTCACGAATTTGTTTCTTGGGCTACACTATCATTGAGCCCAAACTCTCATTGTTTGTGTAATTCTTCATCTTTCTTTGCCTTCATCAAACATTCCTTGAAGAAAATGGGTATCAAAGTGATTCCATTTATTCAGGATAATCGGTGGTCTTCAACAACCGAAGGTGTTTCAAAAGGTCATTGTGCATATGCAGGAGAGAACCAGTAGAAGAGATTCGTCGTGCCTTTATGTCAAGACTTGTTAGCTAAATCCGAAGAGGAGTTTGGTTTTGATCGCCTAATGAGTGCATTGGCGAATCCGGAATTTTCATTCATGGGTTCGAAAAATAAAAGTATAAACAAATAAGTCAACTAATTTTTTTCAAGGAATATGCCCTTGATTTCTTTTGGGATTCAAACCCTAGACCTCTTCAGAGGATTTCACCACTAAGCTATCTCATTTCCTTCGTGGGATTAAAAATATATATATATTCATATAAATATAGAAACTTATCTTATATATACGGTATAATTTTTTATCGAAAAGGTTTAGGTGAACCCCTGGCTTACTTGTGGATCCGCCTCTGAATGGGTGGTCTTACAATACCTTGCAAAGAGGATGTGTTGGTTGATCTTACTTCCAAATTAAGAAGATGATCATCAGTAGCATCATAGTGCAAATTTTGTAGAATAGTAGGCTTGTAAATGAGATAGAAAATTCACTGAATAGTTCAAAAATACAAAATTGTTCAGATGATATATTTTAAGAAACACAAGCATAAACTTAATGTAGATGATATGGTAATTTGTGGTCTTTTAACAATATTTAGGACAGGAAATAAATTGTTCTTGTATTTATCAAAAATATATATTGTTTTACATTCACTACTTCAGAATAACTAATTGTGTCTCACTAAGTTTAATACAACGGAATTTCATAACAAAACAATCTCTTATGCTATGTATTAAGGGCAAAACAGAAGCTTGACACATGGGACAATCTTTCTTCCTCAGCAACCATTGTTTGATGCAGCTTGTATGATATTCGTGTCCATACCCAAGTGTCCCAATGGACTCTTCATGCTCAAATTCTGCTTGACATATGGCACAAGTTTCTGTGGGATTGTTTACACCATCAGCAACACGATAAATTCTTATTTTAAAATACCTCAATAATATAGCGTCCTCTTTCTCCTTCGTAGAAGCCTCTTGATCATCAAACAGTTCACCCTCTTGATCATCAAACAATAGGCCTTAACACCCTCTAAAATATCAAAAAAACAACTACAGTAAAAAATGTGTCGTTGGTATCTAAAATGTTGTCAATAAGTCAATGAAGTCGATAGAATCGTCATGTTCGTTTCTCTCATTGTTTGTTTAATTATTCGACATTCTCCGTGTCAAAGTTAAAACCAGCAGTTGAAAAAATGATGTTACGGATTCTGCCATAAAACAAGAGGCAAAAATAGACTAGAAACTCACATATTGGCTGATTAACAATTTTGCCCAATGTCCTCCCTTGAGGTGAATTCTTTCGAAAAAAAACAATAAGAGTTGTACATAAATGTAGAAGCTCCATCACTGGCCAAGAACTTAACAATCCTAATCAAGCAACCTCGATTTTCTCTTATTCATAAGTTCTTCAGCTATTAAATCACAATAATAGAGAGAACAAAAAAGTTGAAAACATACTTGAATCGATATTAAGATAGTTAGTTTCCCTCCTCGAATCAACATTACCAACTCTTGCTAGTAAAAAATCATGTGATTGTATCCTACATATTCATCATTTACCGCAACAATTTCATTCAACAAGTGAGTTTCGGGGAGGGTAGGATGTAGACCTTAACTTTGTAGTGTAGAGAAGTTGTTTTGGATAGACCCATGATTCGACAGAAAATAAAAGAAAAGAATTTGAAGCATGGTAGCAAGAAATATGACATCAAAACAACAAAATTCAAACAAAATGAATCAACAGAAAGTAATACACATAGAACCTCTTACTAACATTCTAACCTAATTCTGACCTCTACACCTTATAGGTACCAAATTAAAATTGTAAACATAGATATAAAAGCATATTGGTTATTAGTGAAAGGTTAAATAGTGAATCACCTCATCAGCAATCATAAGACTGAGTTATTTGTTCTGATAGAAGTTGGATTAGCCATCTAAACTGCAATTATTGTAATCGGAACATGTTGGGATATATACTATTAATCATATGTTAAGAAATAATATTTATTAGAGAATAAATATTTGCTCAATTTCAATAGATCATATATTCATTTTATAGTGTCTATTTACTTATATAGTAGATGATTTAGTATGTAGAGTTTTAGCTTATACACAGAGGATTAAATCATCGGTTTTTATAATTATAATAAAGTTTTTTGGTTCACAATCGAGGATGGAAATTGGACATGCCATCGGGAATGATTGTAGCACAAAATTATATGTAATTTATCCTGATTATGGGAACGGTGTAGTTCCAACTTCTTGTGCTAGTACATTTTGTATGTATTGAACGGGACCGAGTAGAGATAGTTGTTTTAGACTGACTAATAAAAACATATTCTCTAAACTAGTAAATGTACTTATATTCTTAATCCTGATATAACTATTATGATCTGTATATATTAATTATTGTTTTGATTTATTAAAGGTGAAATTTTGAGATGGGTTAATATGCCTGGTAAGTTGGATAATAATAATATAGATTGGTGAAATAATAAGTTAGTTGATGGAATTCATATCTCGTTATAGAGATTGATTGATATCTCTTTTTTGAGAAACTTAAAAGTTTTCATCTTGTCAAATCTTGCAAGTGGATTTACTAATCTGGCACATGAAATAAGTTAAGTAGTGCTCTAAAGGAAATTAATCATTAAGTTAAATTCGTCAGTAATTTAATTTATTGATTAGTATCTGAAATCTTAATATGGGAAATTACATAAGTGTTTAATGGGGAATTACGAAATATAAATAGAGGAGTGCAATTACAAATTTCTAGTGGAATGATTTGTAATTTATTATGGTAAGAATAATCAAAATAATAATTTGGAATTATTTCCATAATACGAAGTCTCGGTAATTAATTATGTGGTCAAAATAATAATTTGGAATTATTTCCATAATACGAAGTCTCGGTAATTAATTATGTGGTCCCTATAGTGCACATACTTAACTAGTACTCAAAATCCTATTTCTATGGAAAAAGGAAGAATAATATAGTATTTTCTAGTCTTCTAGAAAAATTAGATTTTCTAATCCTTTTTGGATTAGGAAAAAATCTCTATAAATAGGGATTCTCCTAACCTAGAAAATAGAGGAATTAGTTTTCTATTCGATACTTGCCTACCAAGTATCGAGAGAGTTCAAATGTGACTTGGAATCACTGTAGAAGACCATATCTATTTTATAGATTCGCTTGAAGATCTGTCTATCTTGGAGATTTGTTTGAAGGTATTCATTCGCTCATGCTTCAAGAGGTAATTGTTGAATTAAATTTCAGTATGTTTATGTGTTCTAGCATAAACGGTATTGATTATCTATTATTCATGTGAGTAGTAAAGATCTTAATATGCTTTCGCTGTGCATATAATATTCCAACAATGTAACTAACAACAACAACAGAAGTGTAAGTCAATCACATAATTAGCAAAAACATGAATTTGGGGATTCTGGTAAGACTTCAGATGCAAATACTAAATATAGTATACTGGAACTAGAGTATAATTTATAATTTTTTCAAAATTTAACTAAATACTTTTAAATATTTAATATTGCTTTAAAAAAAGTCAAATCAAATTATGTTGATTTTTAAAATAAAAAATCAAAGCAATGAAAACATAAGTACATAATGCCTATGTCGCAAAAAGCAAAGCCGCTCTCATGCTCGGATAAAGAAGAAACAATGCTAAGCTGACAGTCAACATAAAAACATACGAATAGAGCAACAGTGTCTTGGTGGTTTCCGGTGTAGTAGAGGCGGCGGCGGACGGAGAGGTGCGATGATATTCAAAAATTGATTGGATTATATATTGTGATAATGCTATGAAACTTTCAATTGATTACTACATACATTTATATACAGTTTCATTTGGAATCTAATAACAAAGTTTTATTCTATTTGAATTTGTTGTTAGTTGTAGATTAATTAAGGTTGGCGACGCTATCGGTACCGGAACCGTCACGGTATCGGGAACCACAAGCCGGTACCGGTAGTTCCGGATACTTGAAGAAGTACCCGTCCCGGTCCTCTAGTGAACCGGTATCGGACCGGGAGAAACAGGCGACAACTAGTTTTTTTTTTAAAAATAATTAAAAACAATTAATTATTGAAACTTTTAATATTTTAAAGTTAAAAATTTATACTTTTTAAACTTATAAGTGTGAAATTTAAAATTTTATAATTATAGTTTGAAAGTTCGAATTTAAATTAAAAATTTTATATTCATAGTTTGAAATTTTGAATTTAAATTTAAAATTATATATTTATAGTTTGAAAGTTTAAATTTTACAAAACTATCAAACATTAAAGTTTAAAAGCTTAAATTTTTAACTTTAAGAGTTTGAAAATTTAAATTCAAACTATATGTATAATAGTTTAAATTTCACATTTTAAAAGTTTGAAAATATAAATTTCAAACTTTAAAAGTTTGAAAATTTAATATTCAAACTTTGAAGTTATAAAATTTTAAACTTTAAAAACTATAAAAGTTTAAATTTCACAATAATAAAAATTAAATAGAAGACGATAATAAAAAAAATTAAGGAGAATAACCTATACTTTTATTAATATTAATTGAATAGTACAATTTGATCTACAAAAATATTAGTAGAGTATTGAAAGATCTAATCTACAAAGCCACCTTCTAAGAAGGGTTCTGTTTGAATTAGACATCGAATTATCACACTCATGCTAATAGACAATTACATATTTAAATTTAATAGTTCGTGTTACCATAGAGATCTTTTCTTAAATCATTTAATAATTTTCTAGTAACATAATCGGGAATTGGTTGAATAGATAAATCCTCGATTGCTTCAATGCCGTCGTTAATATAATCTTGCATTATTTCATCAACGTCATTTTCAAATATGGTCGGTATTGATTCACGACTTAAATTTCTTCTCTCAACATTAATCCAATCTTTAAATAATACCGATATCTCCAAGCTATTTGCTGCTAATGAATGTCTATGCTCTCTAATTTGAAACTTTGTTGCACTAAAAACACATTCCCAAGCTACTGCGAAGATGCTTGAATAGCTAACACATCTCGAGTCACTGGTTGAAGTTTTGAAAATCTTTTGTCGCGATTGCTCCACTACTCTAGAACATCATCAGTAGGTTCTAGATTAACATATGCATCAAAATCATTTCTATTATTATTAGAAAGTTCAAGATAAGAATCTAAATAACTATCAATATCATCTTCATTAAGTCTACTCCTAGAACTTTGACGTTCTTGATGACTTGATACATTTATATTAAAATTATATAAGTTATAGAATTTTCTAACTTCAATTTTTATACTATCTTTAACACTTGACAACTAGGTATTCCATCATTTTCACTATCAATATCTAAATTTAAATATATATTTTTAAACGCCCTAAATGTAAATGAGTGTTTAACAAATAAGCGTTTAAATAAATAGAAGAACACACAAACAAACTACCAAAGACTTCCCTTTCGAAATGCCTACTTAGTGCAATGAGTAGATGTCGTCCCATACCACTACCTATCCTAAGTAGCACATT
Source organism: Solanum chilense (assembly GCA_032847665.1). Lineage (NCBI taxonomy): Eukaryota > Viridiplantae > Streptophyta > Magnoliopsida > Solanales > Solanaceae > Solanum > Solanum chilense. The sequence goes on from CM064965.1 coordinate 7,854,383, forward strand.
CTTTTAGAAGGTTTGGCATCAAGACTTCCCTTTCAGAAGTAACTACTTAGTGCAATGGATAGATAACGTCTCATACCACCACCTACCCTAAGTAGTACGTTCTTTTTGAAGACTTAGTTCATTCAATTCACATAAGGTTCACCAAGACTTCCCTTTCGGAATGCCTATCTAGTGCAATGGATAAATAGCGTCACATTCCACTACCTACCCTAAGTAGCACACTCTTTTAGAAGACTTAGTACTTTCGTTACTTTTATGGGGGTTAACTTAACTGACATAGACCATGAGAGCTAGACATGGAATCCCGATATTAACCCCTATTGAATGAGGGATCCTCACTTGCCTAGATTAAGGTCATACTTTTTAGCTTTTACATGGCTTTCAAATAGCTACACCTATGCGGGCACATAGTTAAGGGATAAAGAGATTGCTACTAAGTAACTCATTCTCTACTAACGAGGAGTACTCATCTCAAGAGGTACATTGGAATACAACATCTCAACTCACGAAGTGTAATCTACCCCTTCTTCATATCCTCTTGGTGCTAGGAATAACTCCCCACAGATTCTCAACATTATAAACTATAGGCTAAGGATAACTAGTGAATATCACATCTCAACCACGAAAGGCATTCATCCTCCAACCTATCTTAGAAAGCTCATTAGGAATACTGAGGTTGCTACTAAACACTTCATCTCAACTCACGAAGAGTGTTCACCCCAAAAATTCCCTTTTTGATTTAACTTAGCTTCATTCATTCATTCAAGTGTGAGTGTGTGTACATGTGAGCACACCTTGCACATAAGCATCATTTCATTTACATTTCATTCTACACATGCTTAGACCTTCTTTCATCACATCACATCACACACTTTAACATGCTTTACATAATCATATAAGTCTTTAGGCATACTCTCTAGCCTATTTCACATAATAGCTTCAACAAGCACATTTAACAAGAATAACACCATTTTCATCCTTACTTCACATAACAAGCCTTCATGGCCTCATTCACAATAAATAAGTAACTTCACATTCATATAAGTCAAATAAACACCGCCATCAAGAAGGTGAACCATACCACTTCATAACTAAAGCTTAAACAACATAACCAACTTACCCTTTAATTCACTCTTCCATCACCTATAACATTTTACTCAATAATTCATCATAAATTAGCCTTTAGGACATTAGATAAACAACAATATCAACATAAGGAAATCAAAGTTCAAAGACTACAAAACTAAGCTCATTTAACTTATTTCTTAAGCCAACATTTGATGAAAAGCTTTATCATGATTTCATTGAAGTTTTAACAATAAAATCACCAACTAACATTAGAAACATCATTGTTAAGTCATTAGAAATGTTTTCATGCAAGACCCATATTTAGATTTGAAGATAGAAGAAACTAGGGTTGAATACCCTTTTTGAAAATCCATTAAAAGGGACTCCTTGAATGAAAGAGAGTTTAAGGATGGATACCATACCTCACATTGAAGAAACCTCAATGATTTTTTATGAAGAAACAACCACTAACAGCCCTCCTAGTTCCTTCTTGGGTTCTAGCTTTCATAGTGACTTGAGAGAGTCTTCTAAGAGGGAGGGGTTTTGGGTTCTAGGAAATGGAGTCTAAAATTAGGTCTTAGAGTTTGAATTACTTTAATATATCTAAATAACCCTAAAAATAACTCCCTAGGTTCATAAAAAACTTGCGGTGAATTTACCAAACACCCCAAGACTTCACAGAAAATTACATCTTTTCACAGGCTTCAATCGATGGTTGCAAACCAACGGACCGTCTGTCCATCAACGGTCCGTTGGTGGGGTCTCGTGGTTTGGTAATTGGCTCCATTTGGAGCCTGGCCAACTTCCCTTGCAGGTCCAATCGATGGACCAAGACAATGAGTCGAAGGTTGACCTACTGCCGTTGTTTGGTCTCGTTGGTGGACACTGCCTAGGTAGTTTTGGTCCAAGTCTTGGACCCTTCTCTAGGCCCCCCTTGTGGGTCCTAGTGGGGTCATACCCGGACGTTAAATCCCTAAACTAAGTCATTTAGGTCTTAGGAACATCTCACACCATTTTCAAGCAAAACGAACACGTAAAACTCACTTAAACACATCAAGACACATGAACACTATTTAAGGCACATCTTTCGAACGTCATGATCGTTCTTGGTCGTTTGACCTCCAAAATTCACACACTGCCTAAGGATAATAATGTAACTCATTTTGACTTAAAATCACCTCAAGAAACCATCATGAAGCTCTAGTTCACCTTAGTTCGTTTAAGGGCGTTACAATTTCGATCAGATTTCAAAAACTTAAGATTTCAAAGCCATTTTGCAACTTTGGAAATTTTGTTAAGTTTTTTGGAAAAAATAATAATTTGGGAATCGCCACTTAATTTATATGAAAAATCAAGAAAACCATTTAAAAAGGAGTTCATAAAAAAGAAAATGTTTGAATAAAACTAGAGTCTCGGATAAGGGTTCAACTAATTCCCTAAGGAAGGATTTACGCACTTTAAAGAATCCGCTAACACGCGGTTGATCGACAGATTGAAAAGTTTGACTAATTTTATAAAAAAAAGGGTTACTCATAAAAATCTTGTTTGAAACTTGAATAAAAATCTTCTGAAACTTGTAGAATCTCAAAAATTAACTTAGCTTGAAACTTTTATTCATAATAGAGTTTTAGATCATACAATCAATTCAAACTCATAAACATGGAGTAAATAACCTTGTTTAACAACTATGAAATGATATAAGAGATCCTCAAGTCATTCATACAAAGTCCCAAGTTAAATTAAAAGACAACTAATTTATTTTAAGAAACTCAACAATTTAATCCTATTCAAAATTTGAACTAACTAATTAGTTCAAACTCAAAAACACAGATTCAAAACTTTTCAATAACTATAAAAGAACATAAAAGGTTTAAGTCATTCTATAAGATAAAATTATCTAAATTAAAATGAGTTTGAAGAATAATTAAAAATTTTGAAATGCTACCAAATGTAATGAAAAAAAGACTTTGATAAAAATAAACTCGAGGATCTCCATGGGGATTTTATCTAACTTAAGACGAGAATCTTAAAAGTTATTAGCCTTCTCAATCAAATATAATAAAGAAAATATAGCAATAACAAGGAAAAATAAGGAAATAAAAAAAACAAAGGGGCCAACCCCAAGTCCCAGCCCTTCTGGGTTGATGCCGTTAAATTGGACTTCTGAAAGTCCAAATTTTTCAATGTTTTCAGCCCTTTTACGGCTGCTACTGCTTCATTAATAGGGGGTTGAACCCAAATTTACTCCTCATTTTTTCAGCCTTTTGAGGATTTCGTAACTTTGCTTCAACTGGTGTAATTTTCAGACTTTTCAAGTTCGATAAAATATTGTTCTTTTAGCCATTTAGGCTACTGCTGCATTCTTGGGTGTTTAACCCAATATTATTAGTTTCCCTTCAATCGGCTCAAAAGAGGTTGACTCAAAGAGAAACGAATGCAAGGAGGAGAGTCTCATTAGACTCAAATAAGAAAGTTCATGCGAAAAAAGAAAGATGAAATAAGAATTAGAACCAATAAGAAACAATATCAAATTAAGCAAATAACTTAAGATGCCTATAGAGATTGTAAAAGTATGGAATTTAAAAACATCTATTCATATCAAAGCTTAGCATACATTTGAAACTATAATAGGCATTATAAGCAGATAACGAATTTAAAACTAATGCTTTGACTCTAACAAAACAGGATGATGCTCAATGCCATGACCTTCAAATATAATTAACCCAAAATATATCAAAACTAGGCAGATTTCGCAAATGAAACTTGTCCTAAGGATTCAAGAGAAGCACTATGATATATTATAACTTATCATACCATGAAACTTACTAAAGCCTAAAGAGGTAGTAGAGAATAAAGATGAGGCGTGACTATCCTAAAACAAGAAGTTGAATATACACCTTATATAAACTACCACATCATGAGTCCATCACATTTGGATATTAATATTAATAGCAAGAAACTAACACAAGCTAGGTTGAATTGAAAAGCAAGGTGAGGAAATGGATCTAAGCTTCATCAAAAATGATTTTGATCTATTATTTTTCCCTACCTTTCTATAGGTTTGGTGATAGTGTTATGGACATTGTTGCTTCATGGACCCGAGGTTTGTGCACTGGCATTTGTCAAAATTACTTGTGAAATCATGTAGGTGATGGCGAGCAAGTTGGGGTACATGAGAAGGACTTGGCTGATTGGAGTGTGCTTGATATTGGGACCGGCAATGGTCTGCTTCTTCAAGAGTTCGCTAAACAAGGGTAAAGTTGATTTTCTCCTAGCTATTACTGTATGCTACCCGTTCGCTCACTGTCATGCTCTAGCTGCTATAGGAGATTTTCTGCGAATTATTTGGCGCAATCGCTACAAAATCTTGGAAGTTCCATAATGCTGAGTTGGAAATTTGCAGTTTGTGTAATTGGTAAGATAGTAAACTGTGATCAGTCAAGGTCATAATTGTATATGAAAAGCATATGGCTTTAGAGAAAAAGTGAGTGCACATTTGTGTTTCTGCATCTTCTATATACTCCCTCGAGTCCAAAATAATTGATGTGATAGCCTCTAAAAGTTGGTATAAATTCTAAAATAATTGATGTTTCACAAAACCAAAAAGTATTTAACCCCTTTTCTCAAATTTTCCCTTGATACATTCCTAATTACCATGATAATTATGTCAACCTAAAAAAAATCATAACTAAGGGTATTTTAGTCAAACCTCCATTTCTAGGAGTATGTGAATTCCTTAATCCATGTGTCCGAGCCTAAAATATTAATTATTTTAGATCGGAGGGAGTATTTATTTTTATTTTCATTTTGAAAATGCTAATCTATGCAAAAAGTTTTGTTTTTATGAGTTGCCCTGCTTGATGGTTAGTATTTCCATCAAAAATCATATATTAAGGTCTTAGGGCAGGGACAGATGATCTATTCTAGGGTGGGAGGTAGCAGGTATCCGATAGAATAGTTGAGGTGCGTTGAAAGTTGGACCAGACCCCTTGTTATAAAATAATAATTCCGTTCTAAGAAGAAATGTTAGATGTAAAACAATTAACATTTAGGGCACAGAAAATTTAATTCAGAAAGCATATTTCAAAAAGAATGCTTATGAATGATGAGATAACGTATGCAGATCTTCCTTTTAGATACTTTTGAGATCTTAGTTGCTTATAATTTGGGCTATTTTCGTCTTTCTTGTCCATTTATCCATCCTTTTCCTTCTTTTTTTTTGGCTAATCCTAATACGCTGTAGTTCAGGAGCTATTTGTGAAATAGACTATCCTTATTTGTGAAATAGAGAAACTGTTTTTAAAAAATAACATATAAAAAAAGTATGTAAAAGAAATACATACTGAAAAAGTCGTGTTAGAAATAATAATTAAAAAAACAAGTCATAACATTAAATAATATGATATCGGAAGTAAAGGAAAAACAACTATTAATAAGACATAACAATACTCGAGTACGATTAGAATATTTACCTAACACATTGATATTGAATAAATGGTTTCCTAACGAATCATTAATTAGAGAGAGATAGAAAATTATAAAGATCAAAATTAGATTTATTAATATTTGATGGATTAAATGTACTAATTTATCATTATTCATTGTATAATAATTTTTCATTACTATTATTTACTTGGTAACAAAATGGTCAATTTATGCAACTCTTTTTTAAAAAAACGGCGAGGTAGGCAAAAATTTATGGCTGTAAAATTCAATATGCAAAAGGTTATAATTTGAGTAGTATGAACTTACAAGTTACAAAAGCTTAATATGACCTTTGAAGTTCAAGTTGCTATACTATCCCGGGGTGGGGGCGAGACATGATATACCTTTTAACTTTGTTATTTAGAGAGTTAATACCTCAGATGGTCACTCAACGTTGCACTATTCTCTCAGAAAGTCACTCAACTTTCAATTTTCCCTCAAAAGTCACTCAACTATGCACTCTTCTCTCAGAAAGTCACTCAACTTTCAATTTTCCATCAAAAGTCACTCAACTATCCACTCTTTCCTCAGAAAGTTACTCAACTATCCACTCATTCCTCAGAAAGTCACTCAATCTATTAAATTATTTTTAATTAAAATTTATTGATATTAATTATTTATATAACAAACCAAAAATTTTTAAAAATAAATTAAATCATTTAGTGATCCACCCACCTAACCCGACCCATTAAAAAATATGATATGACCCATTTTATTTTATCTTTAATCCTAAATTAATCCCTCTCTTTAACCTTGAATTAGGATTAGATTAATTTAGGATTAAAGATAAAATAAAATGGGTCATATCATATTTTTTAATGGATCGGGTTAGGTGGGTGGATCACTAAATGATTTAATTTATCTTTGAAAATTTTGGTTTGTTATATAAATAATTAATATCAATAAATTTTAATTAAAAATAATTTAATAGATTGAGTGACTTTCTGAGGAAAGAGTGAATAGTTGAGTGACTTTCTGAGGAAAGATTGGATAGTTGAGTGACTTTTGAGGGAAAATTGAAAGTTGAGTGACTTTCTGAGAGAAGAGTGCATAGTTGAGTGACTTTTGAGGGAAAATTGAAAGTTGAGTGACTTTCTGAGAGAATAGTGCAAAGTTGAGTGACCATATGAGGTATTAACTCGTTATTTAGAGATGATATATCACTCGTTATAACTGTTATAAAAATGAATGATATATGCTCTTATTTTTCTCTAACGGAGAAGTGAAAAAAATATTTTTCAGATTAGTTTTTATGGAAAAAAAAGGAGAAGATAATCATGTAGGGTATAATTAATAATCCTTCTCCCATGGTTTTTACTTTTGACTGTTTTTATTCATCGTAATTTAAATTTATTATTTTAATAGTCATATTTATTTATTTATTTTCACTTAATTATTTGAAAAATTATTATAGACGCCTCTAATACTTTTTTACACATAAAAATTAAAGTACAATACAACCGTAAAAAAATAATTTTCTTTCATTAACTTTTTAATCTTATTCCACTCACATTTCTTTCTTTTTATTTCTATTATTTATAAGAAACTCAAATAAAAATAATCAAAGAAGTCAAAAAATAATTTGTATGAAAAAGATTACATATATATTTTTAAAAAAAATTATTTTTTTTATAAAAAGAGAAAAACATAAAGTGACACCTGAAGCTTTTCCGAATTTCAAAAAGACACTTTAACTATGCAAACGTTTTATCCCCCCCCCCCAAACAATTTCGAAATGATATTATTACATAATTCTTTGTCCATCTGGCATAGAGAATGTATACACTCTCTTAAATAGCGTGAACAAACTAAAATAACGAATATAATTTTATTTTTACAAGTACTTTGCTATAAATATATCTTCTTGTTTTTCTTATTATTTTAACTTTTTTTTTCTTATTATTTTTTCTTTTTCATTCTTTCTTCTTCAAAAATTCATTGTCATCTCCATTGAAACTTCTCACTTTCAGTATCACTTTTTACCACAACTCCACCTCCATTTTTTACTACTATTAATTTAACTCTTGTCAATTTTAAATTTATATTTAAATATTTTTTACATTTCAAACAATTTGATAAACTCATTAAATTTCATTATTTTTTTAATCCAAATTTCAATTAATTAAACTTTTGCAATTTTAGGTGAATTCATTGATTCTTATAAAATTATCATTTCGAATTTTGAAGTTATATGAAAAGGAGATAATTTATAAATGATACCTTCAAAATGTTGGTGTTTCTGATAAAAGTAATTAATTTTGATATCAATAACTTAACAAAGTTTAGAAAATAGTATGATGTTTTTTTTTTGTTTGAGAAAAGGGTCAAAAATACCGCTCAGTAAGTTATTTTTACCCTTATCGTCAATAAACTTAACAAATATGTCTCTCATTGGATGGAAAATCCCAAATCATTAAAATTATCCGATTTTACTTAAATTACCCAATTTTAATTCAATCCGACCCATTTAATAACATAACCTATTTCTTTTATCCAAATTAACTTTGTTTTTTCTACCACCACCAAGCCTCCACCCTCTCCGAGATCTCCTTAATCACCAATGCCGAAATCACCACTTGTCCCACTACTCTACCTTCATCAAGATTACTCATATCAATCATGACAAACTGCGATTCAGCGTGAAAAGAGAGACCTTCATAGTCAAAATCACCACCTAACAGTCTAATTTGCAAGTCAACTTTTTGCTGCAAAGAATGACAGACTTAAGTTCATTTTCTTTTCGATGCACAATAATTAAAAGCGGATGTGCTGATGAAGAATTCAACCATCTTGGATTTTTTTCTGAGCATGCTCAATAATGGATGAATACGCTGGTGATTTTGGAGCGTAGATAAGTATTCCTGTGGTGTTGCTTCCAGAAATTTGACTAGAAATACAGTGGAGAAAGGATTCCTGGGCATAAAGGATTCAAGCAGGGGCAACATTTGGACAATTATACTATGAACAAGTGCTGTTGATTTTGTGGTGGTTGGAAAATAAAGTTTATTTGGGTAAAAGAAATTGGTTATGGGATTAAGCGAGTCGGGTCGGGTTAAAATCGGGTAATTTTAATTGATTTGAAGTTTTTCATCCAATGAGGGTATTTGTTAAGTTTATTGACGGCATGGGTAAAAATTACTTGTTTTTAGCGGCAGGGGTAAATGCAACCAATAAAACAAAGTTAAGGGGTATTTTTGACCCTTTTCCTTTTCTTTTTTTTTAAAAAAGGCAAAGAACATAAATTACATACTTTTAAGGCAAAATTATCATTTTTCCTTATAAGTTTATAATTAGAGAAATCCCTCAAACGAATACAATAATATGAACGGTGATATATTAATTTGATGCGTGAGATACATTACATTTTATACGTGATATACTAATTTGGTGCGAGGGATACACTAATCTGATGCGCGATATACATTAATCTGATGCGCGATATACATTAATCTGATACGCTGATACATTAATCTGATGTGCGAAAATGAGGAATTTGGGGGATTTTAAAAACCAATAGGGTTTAATGGTAATATGAGAACTTAAATGTGAGATTTCTGTCATTTTTTAAAAAAAAAAATCTTCGTGGGCTTTCTCTAACTTAATTCTAGAATTCTTGGTTTCTTTTCTAAATTATGTGGACCTTTATTTATAGTTTTAGAATAGGAAAAATTACAGAAATTAATACATTTTAAAAAAATAATTACTGATTTTAGTGATACTTTTTGTTAATTACCATTTATAGCAATACTGTGATAAATCTGTAATATGTATTAAAAGTGAATTATTCATGCAATATATTTGAATTATAATTGTTTTTGAAATATATTGTGTTTGTTTGGTAAAAAATGGTCACATTGTATTATAAGTGTATTAAAATGTGTGATAAATGTATTATCCATCATTAAAACTTGTATTATATGTGAATAATAAATTGTTCTTTGTAATATATATTAAAATTGTATTATAAATGAATTAAAAGAGATCAAGTGATTGCTATAAATGGTAAATATTTTCTTATTATAGCACATTTATGTAATTACGTTCGGCCAATCAGATTTAAGTGACATGACATATGGATTTTATGGAGCGACTTTAGTTGAATCTATATTTATTAATTTAAATAATTAACTCAATTATATTAATCTAAATATTTATTTTGATTAATATATTCATGAATTTAATATAATCTAAATATATTTAACAAAATTTAAATGATCACAAAATGTATTATAATTTTATAATTAACAGCTTATTGGTGTAAGGACGGATTAATCAATTTTCTTAACGGATAAATCGTTAACCTGTTAAGAATTACCATATTTATTTTTTACATTAGATTTATTAGCTTCGTTTAAAATTTTGCAATGATATATAATTATATTTTGGTAGTCCTAAAGCCGTAAAACCAAAAACTCAAAGACATATTTGTTTTTTTCTATTGTATTAACTATTATACTACTATTAATTTATACTTTCTTGTAATATAGAATAATTTTATAATTTAATTACATTAAAATATGAGAAACTACGTGGATGGACCATAAAATCTAAAATAATTACAAGTTCATACCTAATCTAAAGCAATTCATGAAATATTCATTCTCTCATAACTGGTTACACCTCATACCCTTCACATTAAGGCTGATAATTTTTACTTAATGATATTAAATCAGTATCATTTATTGTATTGGTATCAAACACTGATAATTTTTGCTTAACTCATACCAAAATAATATTATATATTGTATTGGTCTCAGTAAGGCTGATAATTTCATTTAACTTGATACCAAACCAGTATATATACTCGTTCAGAAATTACTCCTTAGTCAATTATACTATAGAAACACAAAATTTATTGGATTTAATTCATACAAAATTTGAATTAAATCCATGTTTATTTGGGTTGAATGATTAATTTGGGCTTTACAAATAAATAAGTCCATCTTTATTAAATTCAAGTCCAAGGTCCATTTCACCTTGAAGCTCAAACTCATGCCACGTGTCACAATGACTAGATATCAAAGATCAACAAGGTGACGCCACGTGTCCAAATGAGGTGGTAGTCCCAGTCAAATGCAAGAACGAATTACAATGCGCCAAGTGTCAAAATGACATCCTTTGGCCAATCACAAACAACCTTGTCCACCCCCTACAACTATAAAAAGGGGATAGACATGACATTCGAAGGCATGAACAAAACATTTCAACAAGCATTTTACAATTGGAGAAAGCTACAACATCAACTACACAGCTCTTCGAAGGAGTGATCAACGGAGTTCTTCCCCGGAGATCGACTTGCAACAACGAAGTGCTTCCCGACGTTCTCGGTGATCAAATACATCTCAAGGAGTTCTACATAAGCTACAACATCAACTACATAACTCTTCAAAGGATTGATTCAATGAAGTTCTTTTCGGAGATCAACTTGCAACAATGAAGAACTTCCTGACGTTACTGGAGATCAAATACATCTCAAGGAGATCTACACCATCCTACATTCAAGAAATACGCTATTGAAAGCCCTCGAATCACGGAGAAACTTAAGAGAGAAGAATCAAGAGAACAACATAATTGTACTCACACGATTCATTAATAAAATCACATTTTTCTTTTATTTATTTTGCTTGCAGTTGATTTTCAACGCTTACGAAAATTTGTTGCGAACAAATACTATAAGAGCATATATACACACAATATATAAGACATATATATATATACACATACTTTCATGGTATCATTGACTAATATATATATATATATATTAATCAAACTAAATTGTTAGCCTTAATGATATCAATGCAATATATGATACTGATTTAATATTTGTTAAGCGAAATTATCAGTTTTAATGATACTAATACAATATAGATACTGATTTAGAATCAACTAAGCTAAATTTGGTGGCTATATAGTGTGATTATTTAGTAGGTATGAATGTAAATGAGTATGTATTTGTAATTATTTTGCTATTGTGGGATATTGACTTAGTCTCCCCAAAAAAATAGTGAAAAGTGTCCTTTTTTATATGTGCGTTCATGAAAAAAAGAGAAGGTAAAAGTTAATCGATACACCGTCAGATAATTGCTAATCCGTTATTAAATCAATCGATATCTTATTGTTTGACTAGCAGATTAGTAAATTAAAAATTCGATATGTAATAAGACAAATCTCTAAGCGAAATTATCCACCCCATATGCATACCTACTTTAGATACTTTTGAAAAACTGGTTTGTCCATGAATCCCCAATCAATTATGTTGGGACAGTGCACTGCTAAAGTGATTACTATTAGGAAGATTTTTGTAATTGATATCAATATTGGAGGAAAGAATGCGAAAATTTTATTTGACGATAAATATATTTGGACATGATCGAAAAAATAAATTACTACTTCATGCGAGAGATAATTGATGTACGAATACACTTGAACACTACTAAACATGTTTGATCATATCAATTTTATATACATTTCTAGATGTTCGAATAAATTAGCTTATAATTTAAGCTAAATTTTCTATTTCCTTACTAAGAAAGATCTACCGTTGGAAAAGCTTTTTTCAAGTTGAATTATACATAATGCTAACCGTTTGTTTGGATAGTTATTATCTATTATATTGTATTATGTTGTTAGTGTTAATACACTATTTGTTTTAATTATTACTTAAATTATATCATATTAATAAATCCATGATTAGGTAAAATGAAAAGTGTCATTTTATGTAAGGATCAATTTGATTTGATGGCATTGTTATCTTTATTTTGTCCGTACTTGTTATTTCATAATTTTATTTTAATCTTTACCTTTTATCTTTTATTAAAGTAGTTCTACTTTATACCTATATTGTTTCAAGTTACATGTTTACCCTTCAAACACCCTTGATACGCGAGATTATATAATAATAAAAAATAATATAATCATTCAAACATTTTATTCCTTAAAAATAATACATTACCGTAACCAAATCAACTTTTAGACCAAATCAAAAACAAAATAATTTTTTGTAGCCTATATAAATGAATCTTCTCGGCCGCCTCTCCTCATCCTTTAAACCCTAGTTTACAATTTCCACCAATCGTTTCTCTTCTCTCTCTCGCTCATCCTGTTCTCGATTGCTCTGCTTTGGTTCATTGGTAAGATTTTCGATTATTGATTTTTCATCGTTAAACTGCATGATTCTACGTAGATCTTAGTATTTTTGTTTTAGTTTTGATCGATTGCGTTATTGAATTGATGTTCATTGCGTGGTTGTTGGTCATGTTGTTTAACTGCAGCTAGGTTTTTGATTGCTTTTTTTCTCTTAATTATTCATGTAGAACTGTGTAGTTGTACTTAGATCTTATTTTTAGCCTTTTTAATCGATTGCGTAATTGAATGGATGTTCATTGCGTGTTTTTTTGATTGATTTTTCTTTTAATTATTGACGTATGTTTTTGAATTTTTTCATAGTTCTACTTAGATCTTATTTTTAGCTTTATCAATTAATTGAGTAATTGAAGTTGTTGAATGATGTTCATGGCTTTTTTATTGATTCTGTTGTGAAACTGCAGCTAGGTTTCCGATTCCAAGTGCTGCTAGTTTTTTGATTTCCTTTTCTCCTAACTATTCACTTTTTTTTTTTTAAAAAAATCTTTAGTTCTACTTAGATCTTAGTTTTAGCTTTTTAATTGATTGTGTTGTTGACTATTTTGTTCATTGCGTGGTTATTTGTTCTGTTGTGCAAGTGCAGCTATGGTTTTTGATTGTTTTTTCTCCAAATTATTCACTTATTTTTTTTTAATTTTTTTTATCTTTGATCTGTGTAGTGCTCTACTTAGATCTTATTTTTAACTTTTTTAATCGATTGAGGATGTTCATTGCATGGTTATTGATTCTGTTGTTTAAGTGCTAGTTTTTTGATTGCTTTTTTCTCTTTTTTCATGGTTAAACTGCAGATTGCTACTTATATCCTAAATGCAGCCCTTTTAGTTGATTGCATTATGTATTTTAAAGTTATTGAATGGATGTTTATTGAGTGGTTATTAATTCTGTTGTGTAAGTCGCAGTTCCGTTCTGATCTAATTTGTTTTCAGTCTTATTTCTGATTTATTTGTTTTTAGTTGTTTAATTGAGAGAAACTATAAACTGATGTGTGAGGACTCCTAATTTGGATTAGAACACAGATTATTCGTATTCGAACGAAAAATCTAGTGGAATGCATATAGGTAGTTCATATAGCATATTATATCTTGTTTGGGATTGGTTGTGCCGACCGTTCAAAAAACAGCTTATTCGGTAGCTGTTTTTGCCTAAAGTGAGCTGAATTATTCAATTGGGTGTGTGTGCGCGTGCCTGGATGTCTTATTTACGCACTAGTACATTACCTAAGAGAGCGCTGACTTTCTTTGGCAGATTTATTATTTTTACCTTCATTGTTGCATTTAAACATCTCTATGAATTTTTCAATTTGTTTCAATTTTTTTGTTAGAATAAGTTCCGTTTCTCTAGCTACTATGACCTAAAGGAGTTCAATTTTTTTAGATCTTAAGGGTGTAATCTTCATCTGCAGTCTGTCATTATTAATATTATCTACCTCACATCTTGGACATTCATATTATTTACTTTCTGTGCCTGTTTTTGACTCGTGGCTCTTTTCTTTGAAGGTTGAAGCTAGTCTGCTTTCTGTAGAGTTTCGAAGTTGTGGTCTAAGTGAAACTTCTTTTATGTCCGAACAAGCCATCTTCTATTTGGGATCCATTGGATTGCTTGGAGAGTATTGTCCTTGGTCAAGAAAAAAGAACCGTCATTTCTCTGGTCAGGTTGACTGTATGCATCTCGAATCGTTCAAAGAAGAACACTTCGACTTTTCTGGTTGTTGGAAGGCACAACTGGCACTTAGCAATTGCGCTGCTGTAGAATTCTCTGAACATTCCTAACATTCCATCCAGTAAATTCTTAATCAAATATGGCTTTGCAAAACATAGGTGCCAGCAACAGAGATGATGCTTTCTACAGGTATAAGATGCCCAGGATGCTTACCAAGATAGAGGGCCGTGGGAATGGTATCAAAACAAATGTGGTGAACATGGTTGATATTGCCAAAGCATTAGCAAGGCCCCCATCCTACACAACAAAATATTTTGGAAATGAGCTTGGGGCTCAGTCGAAATTTGATGAAAAATCTGGAACTGCCCTTGTCAATGGAGCTCATGAAACTCCCAAGCTAGCTGGTCTTCTTGAAAACTTTATTAAGAAATATGTTCAGTGCTATGGTTGCGGAAACCCTGAAACAGAGGTCATAATAACCAAAACTCAGATGATTCAACTAAAATGTGCTGCATGTGGTTTCCTTTCTGACGTGGATATGAGGGATAAGCTGACAACTTTTATACTTAAGAACCCGCCTGAGACGAAGAAGGGCTCCAAGGACAAGAAAGCTATGAGAAGAGCTGAGAAGGAGCGGCTGAAGGAAGGCGAGGCTGCTGATGAAGAGCTGAAGAAGCTGAAGAAAGAAACAAAGAAAAAGGTTTCCTCCAAAGATGCTAGCGCAAAACCTAGTTCTAAAAAGAAACATGGTAGCTCCGACGAGGATCGTGCTTCACCACCTAGAAGCCATGTTAATGTGAAAGAAGAGGAGGAAGAAGATGATGATGACGACGTCCAGTGGCAGACTGATACATCTCTGGAAGCTGCTAAGCAGCGTATACAAGAACAGCTAAATGCTGCGACTGCTGAAATGGTTATGCTGTCCACAGTTGAGTCAGAGAAGAAGTCCAAGGCCCCAAGTCCAAAAGCTGCTTCTGTGACACCAGAGATTTCCAAGAGCGAAAATGGAGTGTCAAACCATGAGAGGCTCGTTAGAGAAATAAAAGCAAATCTAGCAAAGGGAGTTACTGCCAGTAAAGTACAATCCTTTTTGGGTTCACTCTCTGGATCTCCTCAGGAAGTTATTACTGCTTTTTATGAAGCACTCTTGGATGGCATTGAGAAAGGATTTGCCAAGGAGGTTATTAAGAAGAAAAGCTACCTTGCTGCCATTGCTCAAGACGAGGAGTCTCAACTACGATTGCTTCAAGCTATAGAAGAGTTTTCTGGGAAATCTAACTCAGTTGCACTGAAGGAAGTGGCTCTGGTTTTGAAAGCTTTGTATGACGATGATCTGTTGGAAGAGGAATATATAGTACAGTGGTACAACAAGGGTGTTGGTGCGAACAAGGACTCCAAAATTTGGAAGAATGTCAAACCCTTTGTCGAATGGCTACAGAGTGCTGAGTCCGAGTCCGAAGAGGAATGAGATCAAATTGCTGTTTGGTGTGCTTTAGTTTGCTTTTCCTGAGTGACCACCATATTTTAAATTCATGTTTTTTTCTTTTTTATGTTTGTGTTGTTTGTTTGCCTTTGGTGCAGACTCGTATTGGGTGCCTTCAAGTGTCTTCTACGTGAGCAGAACTTTTAATTATCATGTTTTGGTGTTGAGTAATACACTCAAACCTTGTCTTGCTGTTACATTTTATATGTCATATTCTTATATTATTGGGAAAACAATAATCCTCGAGTTTAAAAATGTTGAGCTTAATATCAATCAACAAGTGTGCATATACAAGTAAGCCATTCATTGAATGGACAGCCGCCAAATGTGTTGGGTAGACAACATCATATAGTTAATTGTTTTTATAATATTTTTGTGTCCACTTGAATAAATGATTTTGTGTCACTTTGATGACCAGACAATCCATAAGTTCAAACTTTAAAGTGATGAACACAATAGTACTTCAACATTCAGTATTTAGCTAATGTTTCTTACAAAATATCAAGTTTGTATCAATGTGCATAAAAACAATGGTTTGGGCAACCAGAATTTAAACTGAACATAACGACGACATAACTCATAACAAAAATTGTTACTATAATGTACCGTATGCAAATTGTAAGATTAGAAATTAAAAATCAAAGAAAAAAGACTTTGCAATTATACAATTTGTTATTTAATAAGAACTAACTAAAATTTCTAACTTCAAATTAATCTATTTCAAGTTATTTTCAAACAATCATAATTCATAAACATACTATTTAATTTAACTTTAGTTGATAACTATATTTTTAATTTTTATCGTGCACAAATAGATGATTAAACTTATATACAGTTAAACAACTGGACAAACATTCAAAATGACAATTCGTGTGATACCTCATCCTACATGACAAAATACATTTATTTATTTGTTCAATTTCATTGTGCACACTCCAAATTAGAGGATACGGATTCCAAGTTAAAGGGTGTTTGTGTCTTTTGCTTTTTCTAAACTCTTCTGTCACAATTTTTCTTTCAAACCCTGTGTCTAAAATTATAAATCAAGGAAACTTCTAGGCCGAGTTCTTCTCTATCACCACTTCCCTATCCTTTATTAGCAAACCCTATTTTACGTTTTTCTTCAATTGCTCTCCTCATCGTATTGCAGATTGCTCTGCTTCGTCCGATCTATAAGGTATCTTTTATTGCTTTTTTGTTCTTATTTTCATCTTATTCTATGCTTTATCAATTGACTAACGGAATTTTGAAGTTGTTAAATCAATGTTCATTGCGTATTTAATTACGTTATACAACTGTTCATCGTCGTCCTGATCTATTTCGTTTTAGTGTTTTTTTTTTCGATCTATTATTTGATTTGATTGATAATATATTTACTGATCTGAATGAGATTATCAGGCGTATGTTTTTAGAGAATTTTGTAGCTTTAGATGAGTACTAATAAGACTTATTTTGTGAATCGGAGAGGAAATAGGAGAAATAGAGCGGAACGGAGATAGGTAGTTCAGATAGGTAGTTCAGATATCAGATTCCAAATAGTTTGGCATTGATTGAATTAATTTTGTATGTTTTAATCTCTATTAAACGGAGACTGATTTTTTAAGTCGGAGTAGATTGTGAAAGAACAGGTTATTTTGATAGTTTTTGCCTGTATATGTGGCGTTCTCTCTTTGTCAAAAGTGAGCTGAATGGCTCTACAACTTGAAAGTCAAATTAGAGCGGAATGGATATAGATAGCTCATATGTCAAATTCCAAATAATTTGGTATTGATTGAATGGATTTTGTAAGTTCTAATCTGAACAAAACAGACACTGATTTCTTTAGTCTAACTGGATTGTCAAATGATAGCTTATCTGATAGTAGTTGGCCTATATTTGTATGGTTCCCTTTTTGTCAGAAGTGAGCTGAACAGTGTTATATAGATAGCTCATATGTCAAATTCCAAATAATTTGGTATTGATTGAATGGATTTTGTACGTTTTAATCTGAACAAAACAGACACTGATTTCTTTAGTTTAACTGAATTGTCAAATGATAGCTTATCTGATAGTAGTTGGCCTATATTTGTATGGTTCCCTTTTTGTCAGAAGTGAGCTGAACAGTGTTATTAAAAGCAAGCGCGTTAAGCGAAGGTGTATCGCTTTTTTTTTCTTTCAGTACAGCGAGGCTATAGTGAAAAAGCGAGCTTCTTCAGTCCCAGAAGTGAGAAGCGAGACTTCAGTAAAAAGCGAGAAAAAATTCATTTTTCTGCTTAAGCGAGGTTGACAGTAACTACCTTTTTTTTTTCAAAAAAGAAAAGGAATTGTAGAAACACTTTGCGACTTCTTTCCGAACATTTCCCACTTTTCACTTCTTCTTCTTTGCTCTGTTTCTCTACTGTGAGCTTGCACTAAGGTTTTCTTTTTCAACTTGTAATCTGCAACTTTCTTTGTTTTGCTATATAATCTTTCTCTGTGACTGCGCTACAATATAGTCTTTTTTTTTGCTCTATTTTGTATGTCTTTCTCTGTTATGCTTTCTTTATGCCCATATTCTGCATTTTTTTCTCTGATTTGTAATGGCTTTTGCTATTCTGTCTCTATTTTCACCTTTTTTTGTAGCACGTTGTACTTACTTGAGAATTGAAAGATTTTCTTAATATGTGAGTTCCTGATTATTAATCTATGCATCCTTGATAATTTTTACTTTTGTACTAAATAGTGCTTTAGTTGAAAAAGGGTGGGCGTTGCTTCATGCTTCTCGCTTTGGTGAAAGCAAGCCTTTGTCTCTTTTTTTTTTTCGCCTCACTTTTCAAAACACTGGAGCAGAATGGCTCTGCAATTTGATCCCTCATATTTTATGCATTTAGATGGTGATGGAGTGGAAACACAAATTATAACAAGAATTATCTAGGCTATTCATTTCCTGTTGAAAGAAGTATTAAGGCTTTGGTATTGGGGATAAACATAGTCTAGTTTTTGAAACTAAGCAATCTTGGGGTTCTTTTTCATGTTTTTTTAGGTTATGCAGTTTGAAAGCTTATATACACTGATAAATGACCCAAGAGAATGTTGAAATTCCTGGGCGGATTAGTTTATCATTATGTTTATGTACCTTTGTTATTCCTATTCATAGAAAAAGTTCTATAGAACGTGTTGATTGAAAAGCTGCTATTGCCTAAGGAACTCATATTTCAATCTTAAGGGTAGAACAGTTTATGACCTGTCATTATTAAAATCATTACCTCTCATTTATTAATATAAATTTAGTGTAGCAACTTAATTTCCTTTCCTGTATTTGATTTGTGGTTTGTTTGTTTTTGAAAGTTGCAGGTGGTGTGCCTTCTGTAGAGTTTCGAAGTTGTATTGGTCTAAGTGAAACTTCTTTTATGTCCGAACAAGCCATCTTGTATTTGGGATCCATTGGATTGCTTGGAGAATATTGTCCTACGTCAAAGAAAAAGAACCGTTATTTCTCAGGTTGGGTTGACTGTATGCATCTCAAACCATTAAAGGAAGAGCATTACGACTATTCTGGTTGCTGGAAGGCACAATCGGCACTTTGCAATTGTTCTGCTGAAAAATTCTCTGAACATACGTAACACTTCATCCAGAAATTTCTTACCGAGTCAAAGATGGCTTTGCAAAACATAGGTGCCAGCAACAGCGATGATGCCTTCTACAGGTATAAGATGCCCAGGATGCTTACCAAGATTGAGGGCCGTGGAAATGGTATCAAGACAAATGTGGTGAACATGGTTGATATTGCCAAAGCATTAGCAAGGCCCCCGTCCTACACAACAAAATATTTTGGAAATGAGCTTGGGGCTCAGTCGAAATTTGATGAAAAATCTGGAACTGCCCTTGTCAATGGAGCTCATGAAACTCCCAAGCTAGCTGGTCTTCTTGAAAACTTTATTAAGAAATATGTTCAGTGCTATGGTTGCGGAAACCCTGAAACAGAGGTCATAATAACCAAAACTCAGATGATCCAACTTAAATGTGCTGCATGTGGTTTCCTTTCTGACGTGGACATGAGGGATAAGCTGACAACTTTTATACTTAAGAACCCGCCTGAGGCTAAGAAGGGCTCCAAGGACAAGAAAGCTATGAGAAGAGCTGAGAAGGAGCGGCTGAAGGAAGGTGAGGCTGCTGATGAAGAGCTAAAGAAGCTGAAGAAAGAAACAAAGAAAAAGGTTTCCTCCAAAGATGCTAGCACTAAACCTAGTTCTAAAAAGAAACATGGCGGCTCTGATGAGGATCATGCTTCACCACCTAGAAGCCATGTTAATGTGAAAGAAGAGGAAGAAGAAGAAGATGATGATGACGTCCAGTGGCAGACTGATACATCGATGGAAGCTGCTCAGCAGCGTATACAAGAACAGCTGAATGCTGCGACTGCCGAAATGGTTATGCTGTCCACAGTTGAGTCAGAAAAGAAGAAGTCAAAAGCCCCAAGTCCTAAAGCTGCTTCTGTGACACCAGAGATTTCCAAGACTGAGAATGGAGTGACTAACCATGAGAGGCTTGTTAGAGAAATAAAAGCAAATCTAGCAAAGGGAGTTACTGCCAGTAAATTACAATCCTTTTTGGGTTCACTCTCTGGATCTCCTCAGGATGTTATTACTGCTTTTTATGAAGCACTCTTGGATGGCGTTGCGAAAGGATTTGCCAAGGAGGTTATTAAGAAGAAAAGCTACCTTGCTGCCATTGCTCAAGACGAGGAGTCTCAACTACGTTTGCTTCAAGCTATAGAAGAGTTTTCTGTGAAATCCAACTCAGTTGCACTGAAGGAAGTGGCTCTGGTTTTGAAAGCTTTGTATGATGATGATCTATTGGAAGAGGAATATATAGTACAGTGGTACAACAAGGGTGTTGGTGCGAACAAGGACTCCAAAATTTGGAAGAATGTCAAACCCTTTGTCGAATGGCTGCAGAGTGCTGAGTCCGAATCCGAAGAGGAATGAGATCAGAAGTGTTTCCGCCTGTTCAAATTTCTGTCTTGTGCTGGTTTGATTTGCCTGAGATTCTATTGTGTTGGTCATTTACATGTGTGTGTTAATCTTATGCTGTTTGTGTTATCTGTTTATGTTTGTTTATTTTATGATACTTGTGTTGTCTGTTTGTCTTTGCTGCAAACTCATGGAGAAGTGCCTTTATTTGGTATTATTTCCTTTATGTTTATTATTATTATTATTATTCATAAAAGGAACTCGTTCTTGAGTAATTTTTTGTCATGATCACTATTCACTAGTCACTACCAATCCTTATTTGAGACATGCACAAAATCTAGTGGATTTTGGTCCTCCCCAAATAACTCTTCAAAATTATTGTTAGTTGCTTGTCAAATTTATTTCTCGAAGGGCATACACATCTATTTTTAAACATGACAAACGACATTGATGTTGATTGGTGAAGGGGTGAGTGAATGTTTTGCCAAAAAGATCAAGCCAAAGGAGATAATTACTAGGATTTTGTATTAATATTCTTACCATATGTTGATTTTCCTTTTCTGACGAAGGCAAGACATTATTACCAAATACGTCATAATTGAGATTAATGCACTGCTCTCCATATATAATATATACAATAAGTTCAAATCAAAAGATTTACTATTATTAGAGTGTATGCAAGATCTTACCCCTATCTCACAGAGATAAAGATGTAGTTTCAATACACTCTCAGCTTAAAATACGCATTTCAAGCGGTTTAGAAAAGGGAATACAGAAATACAACAACCCAGTGAAATCCCACTAATTAGGATCTGGAAGGTTAGAGCGTACGCACACCTTATCACTATCTGATGGAGGTAGAGAAGTTGTTTCTGAAAGACCCTCAACTAAAGTGTATCAAACCAAGTAAAAGTAGAAGAAAACATAACAGTTAATAAAAAAACATGTAAAGTCTACATGAATAAAACAATAACAAAGTATATATGATAAGAACTACAAGAGTATGACTAGTACTACGACAGACACTAACAAGCCTAAACCTTCGCAAAGCAGACAACATTCAACCCCTATTAACATTCTTAGCGTAATGCACAATCTCCACCCTTTACAATCATGTCCTCAGTAATGTGAAGTTGTGTCATATCTTGTCTAATCAACTCTCCTCAATACTTTTTCAGCCTATCTCTATCCCTCTACGTATCCCCAACAGTCAACCTCTCACCCCCTCTTCACATGTCCAATTTGGACTTCAATGGAGTCTTTGAGATTTTTCTAAGAGTTTTGGGTTTTCAATTTGGAAGAAATGAAGTATTTAAGGTGTTTACCCTTTATATACTTATATAAAATACCCAAAAGACCCTTAATGAACCGCCAATGACTTAATTTAGAAGTGGGGTGAATTTACTAATTCACCACTAACTTGGCAGCAGCCTGCGTAGGAAGAAAGGTCGCTCGACGCCTACCCTTGATGGGGTGTCACCACCACGACGGGCCGTCAATGGCCACCGTCGGTGGTTACAGTAGCCTTCCAAGGCTTTAATCTTCACCCATGTCCAATTCCCACACGACGACACCCTTCGACGGATAGGCCTACGAGCCGTCAACTGCTTCGTCGTCTGGGGCCTGCCTAGGACTGTTTTGGCAACAGTTTTTGGTGCTTTCTCAAGGACCTTTAGATGGTCCTTGGGGATAATTTCTCCGACATTTTCAACCCAAATACAATCGTCTATAAGTTTAACACCTCTCACCTGAATTTCATTCAAAACGAACACGTAAAACTCAGCGAAACACGCCTAGACGCACAAGATCACTTCAAGGCATATCTTTTGAACGTTATGGACGTTCTTGGTCGTTTGACCTCCAAACTTCATGAAACTTTAAATACTGCCTATATGTGATATATTAACTCATTTAAGGACCTTACAACCTCATGAAACACACATAATCACATAGAACCACATAAGAGACATTTAGGTGACTTAGTCGTCAAACATCTTAGTCGTCCCTTGACGTTTGACTTCCAACCCACCTAATACTTTAGATACTGACTCTATACTATATATTAGACATGTTTAGGACCTTAGACCATCAATACCAACATGTTAGTCTCTAGTTAACCTAGGTCATCATCGGGGTCTTACAAAAACATCTGAGTACGACTCCTCAAGGACTACCCTAAGGGTCCTTGGAGAGGTTCCTTGCATTTGATCCAATTCTGAAAAATGAAGTAGAAGCTACTTACAATTTCAGGTGAAGGTGTAGGTGGGATGATGAGTCATCGATGCCTTCGTCGTTGAACACTTAGACACTTTCCAAAAGTGGCCAAAATGACAAGTCCCTAAACTTACCTACAGATGTGCAGGATGGTTGGGTGAAGGTGTAGAATAGTAATTGCTATGTATTACTTCTTGGATTTACCTTGTTATGACAATTGGTTGTGTAATTCTTGGTAATTGAAGTATGAAGGCAATTAGAGGGCAATAAGGTATGAATATTGATTCTTTTTGAACTCGATTATAGAGTATGATTTACTTTGATTGCAATGCTTCTATGTCTAATGTGTGGTAGTGATGTTGATAGCAAGTATACCTCATCCTTAACTTAGATTATTGAATTGATTATGAAGTATGCAAGTATGTTCTGACATGATTATTATATGATTGAAAATAACTTCTCATGATTATGATAAAGTTTTGAGTAAAAGGTTTACTCACTTGTATATGGTTTTCTAAAGTGAAAGGATAGTTCTCACTTATGAATATCTATAATCCATGATGATGAATTGTTCACATAGGGATCTAGAAGAGACTAATATGATCTTGTATGAAAGGTATGATGATTACAAAAGGGAATATATGTTTACTACCAAAAGAGCATGTAAATGAGATGGAGGTCTCACGTTTAGTAAGTCCGGCCTCCCACATGGATTTCTTCACGTTTAGTAAGTCTGGATTCTCAAAATATGTGTTGTCTCATGATATGGAAACCTCCACGTTAGTAAGTCAAGGTTTCTAGTAATAATCTCCTTGACCCTTAACTATGTGCCCATATAAAACTATAGCTTAGTGGATCCACCTCAATAGCTATGTAAATTGGTTACACCGTAGGCAAGTGTTAACCTTTTTTCGGTGTGAGAGGAGAACACCAGATTCCATGTAGCTCACATAGTCTCATGTCGGTTATTGCACTATTTTTCCTAATGTAATAAGATAAATGAATAAGTCAAGTATGTAACTATTATTAGAGTTATCTTGAAAGTTACTACATAGGGTAAGGGAGGGTATGAAACTTCTCTTACTCATTGAACATGTGAGATCCTAAGAGATGATTCTAGTGGTGGGTTGTATGATTAAGTAATCTATATCTTATGCATGTCAAGTTATATATGAACTTATGAATCAAGCACGTTGTGATAAGTTATGAGATTATGTTGTATGTACGTAATAAGTGACTTCAAGTGAATGCTTAGCTTTGGATAAGGTTATGGGTTCTATTTTTGGCATTGCACAAGTATTGCTTTGAGTTGCTTATGTATTGGGTTAATATCATGTTGGGTTGACTTATAAAATTTCAAATATGTGCATGTTGAGTTATTGAACATAAAGTATGATTTTGACTAAATTGTGTCTTTTCTCATGCATTGATGATTTTATGCATAGGAACCATACTTAGTACATATGTTTTGTACTAACCCATGTTTCTTCCCCTTTTCCCCCAATATTGTAAGTTCCGGCCATTAAAGAGCTTTTAGGTCATTTTGCAAGGATACTTGAACTTATTCCTCCAAGTAGTGGTGAGTCTTCCAAGTTCGAGGATGGTGACTTTGATCTATCCTAGTAGTGTTGATATTGTTTAAAGATATTTGTTGCTTCCTTATACTTAAAGAGAATTGTTGTAAGCCCTAAGTGGCAATATGTACTTGTGTAAGGGCTATGCCCAAATATTGTACTTCGTTTAGATGGTTTAATGTGAGGCGATATTATTAGACTAACTCCTTATATGTTGTATATGTTAACTAATCGAAAAGCCTATGTAAGCTTTCTATTTGAGGAGTTTAAGTAAATTCTATATGTATATAGCCAAAGTAAGCGACAGGTCTATCTATACCTCAATATGTATTAAGTTTCAATTTTTTTTCCGCATTTTGACCTATGAAATGTAATGATGAATGTTAAGAGGTTAGTCTTAGTTCTCTACGGAACGACGACTACAGTTACCTATAAGGGGTGCTCCCCGACCGTGACAACTTGGAATGTGACTAATATGTGTTTAAAGTGACTTGATGTGGTTTCTTATACTTATGTTATAAGTTTTCTCCAAAAAGAGCATGTTTTTACAAATGTTCTTTTAGCATGGTTTTAATTTCATGTCACCATACTTAGTACATTCTAATGTACTAATTCCATATATTTTGTCTTATCTCTAAAGGTGTAGGTGACAATTGAGAGGGGTCCTTGAAGTGAAGCTTGGACATTACTATCCATTCAAGCAAGTTGTGGTATGTCCTCAATTGATTCGAGGACATAACTATGTTTAGCTTTTCTTGTTAAAGACATTGTATTAGACTTTGTTATTTCTATTATATTGATATATGGGCAGTGACCCAAGATATTCGTGTGTCTAAGATGGCAACTATGAGACTTAGTCTTTTCTATGATTGTCTGCATTACCTTTCATATATACATATACGATGAATGATGTCAAAGGGTCTGTATAAGACCTCTGAGAGGTTGAATACGCCGTGTGGTGGCTTGAGAATACCATTCCTTCTAGGGTATACTCTCGGGTCGTGACATATTGACTGCAAAATCATTTTTGAGCCATATTATTGACGATAAGAATATTTTGAGCAAAATATAAACGGAGGACATTTTTATTCATTTCACATAGTTTAGAGGTTTTTTTTTTTTTACCCTTTTCTCTTTTTTTAAAAAAGTAAATAGTTATGTTGGAGAAAATTACTAAAATTAATAACAAATAGTTTGTCTTAGAGATAAATAAAATTAGTACACATTTCTTCAACTAAAAACATTGAAACATCGTCAAAACAATTTACTTCTTAACAAAAGTATCTTTTAAATAAATTATTCAAATACAAATGTTATTATTTGTAAAATTATTTTCTAAAAAGCTAAAAATAAATAAACTTATAGGTTAAACAACCCATAAGTTGAACATACTAATAAGTAAAATAAAAAAAATCTTAAAATAAAATTAATCGTTAGATAAATATCTTGATAAACAATAATCAAGAAGTAAAAAAAGTAATCTCTAAATACTTTTTAATTTACCCAAATACTTTAAAAATACTTAAAATTAATTTTACTTACAAATACTTTAAATGAATCAATTCAAACATACTCTATTATACTTAATCAAATGCCATTTAAGCTCAATATACTAATAATGGGAAATACATATATTCAAAGAAAGCTAATCATTAAATAAATTTCTTGATAAATCACAATTAGTAATCTAATCTAATTGCTCATTTTCTTAATTCACCCAAACATTTTAAAAGTACTTAAAACTTATTTTTACTTAAAAAAAATTTAAAATATGTTAATTTAAATAAATTTCTAATTAAACATTGTTTAAATTCACAAATTGATGAAAAAAATAAACTATACAGATACTAGACAGTCAAACACAATTTCCAAGAAAACATTTAAAATTGAGATCTCATAATATTTGACTAAATTAGATTTTGTTAGCAAGTTTTGGAAAAACATAAATATTTTTCCATAAGTAATTTTTTATAATACACTATAAATATATGATAATAATAATAATAATATAATAAAATATTGAAATGATATTTACAAAAACCGAATTTTGACCATGATAAAAGTGAACCATTCATCTAGTAGCGAAGAAGAAGAAGAAGAAATGGCGAGATTTTCAGTTGGAAGAGAAGAAGATGATAATGATGAAGGACCCAGTAACCCCACAAGAAGACCTGAAACCAAGAGACGGAGAACTACCGCCGGAACTTTCTCTTGTAGCGTAGTTATCCGTCAACAAGAAGAAGAAGAAGAAAGAGAAAGAGAAAGGGGAAGGGAGAGAGAAAGGGTTGTTGAGGAAGAGGAGGAGGAAGAAGAGGAGGATTGGGAATCGGAATCGGAATCTGAGGGAAATTTCCGATTGAGCGGTGACCGGAGGTTGCCAGTTCGTGAATCGGAGGTTGCAAGAGAGAACAGGGCTATTTTCGGGGAGGACCCAGATCAGAATTTGGAGGGTTCAAGAGGAAACGGGTCAATTTCTGTGATGTTATCGGATCCTGATGTGTTGGATTGCCCAATCTGCCTTGAACATCTCTCTGTTCCTGTCTTTCAGGTTTCTTCTTTTGACCCTGTTCATTTGCTATTATTTGTAAGAATTTATCTGCGTATATATGTTGGAATCAATTGTGTTTGGAGAATTCTTGATTGACATTTATATAGTTTATTGCTCTTAAGGAGGTGTAGAAGTTGCCTTTTTTGTTAGTCCAACAGGTGGGGTTTGGGAGGATAGTGTTTACGCAGACTTTAGCCTACCTCGTGGAGGTGGTTTTAAGAAATAAAATACAGAAGTTAAGCAGAAATGTCAGATAATAGAGACATGATTACATAGCATTCAGTATTGCATTGAAAGAGCATAAGAAATGTGGATCTGTTAAAGAGTTTAGTTGGGAGAATTGCTGACAGAGGAATGACTGCTTTAGGTGTTTATCCCATCTCATGTGGTTTGAACTTTGAAGTTATAAAATTTCATTTAAATTGGAGAATAACTGGCTAGTGTAGGTCTCTGTTTTACTGGTGAAGTCATAGTCTTAACGCGTAATATTCAAGTTAGAGGAAGTACTAGGGTACGATGGAGTATAATAAGACACTTAAAATGGCTACCAGATTCCGATTAGAGATTACAAATGGGTATCATTATAAATGGGTTACTTTGTAGTTAGGCTCTCTTCTTCCCTTAAGGTAATTGTTGTGTTTGCAAAATCCCTAATACCCAGACCTCCATGTTCTTTTGGTAATATGACTTTGACCTCCCATAAATAGATATCCCTGCCCATAGGAATGCTCTTCTCAGACCAATTAATTGCTCTTTCACCTCCCATAAAAAGATATTGCATGTTCTAGTTTGCCAGCCTCTTCTCCACCTTTTCCACCACTCCGTTCCATATCTCAGGTGCTTTGTATTTTGCACCCAAAGGGAGACCGGAATAAGTAGAGTGGAAAGACCATGTATCATACCTCAGAGTCCGTGCAGGGTATTCAAATTTTAGACTTCTTTGACAGGGTAGATCTTGCTCTTCATCATGTTAATATGTAGTCCAGAGACAACTTCAAATAGCATGAGAGTTAGATTGAGATATAGAACTTGGAGAGTCTCTGCCCCACAAAAGATTAGGGTATCATCAATGATAGAAATTATTAACTGTTTACTATTCCTTTGTTGGAGATCTATCTGATATAAGTCATTAACTGTATGCTATTCCTTTTTTGGAGATCCATTGTGATAGAAGTTATTAACTGTGTACTATTCTTCTGTTGGAGATCTATCGTGATAAAAGTTATTAACTGAATTCTATTCCTTTGTTGGAGATCTATCTGATAGAAGTCATTAACTGTGTACTATTTTTTTTTTGGAGATCTATCGTAATAGAAGTTATTAACTGTACACTATTCCTTTGTTTGAGATCTATCGTGATAGAAGTTATGTACCTAGGCCTCTTTTTAGAACTCTTGGTTTTAGCTCACAGTAACTTCAGATTTAATCTTGTCACTGCATATATAGGCATAGACAACTGAGATTCAGATCTTAAGATCTACATTCTTCTCCTTACCAGGGTGTTTAATTTGTGTCTTTTCTCATCTAAGAGTTGCAGAACAGCCACAATGGTTTTACTTTAAGTAGAATATAGCTATTGGTAATCAATTTGTTGTTAATACAACAAAATATGACATTTAAATGCATGAGCATGTTTAAATGAAGCTGTTGAGTGTTTTGAACTAAGCAAGAAGTGATGAAGAGCAGGACTCTAGGGATGTGACAAATGCTAATATGAAAGGCTAACTAGTGAAGTGAAAGAGGATGTGTGAGCAGGACACTAGGGATGTGACAAATGCTAATATGAAAGGCTAAGTAGTGAAGTGAAAGTGGATGTATGAGCCTTTTTGACCAAGCAAGAAATTAAAGCCATGACTGTAGGTTTATAGCTAAATAGTGAATTTAAGTGCAATTTGTTTATGCTTTCTATATAACACATTTTTCTTTTCCCTACTTCTTAAGCTGTGTACTTTGAGAAACCTTGAAATTTATAAGCAAGCAGAGTGGAGTAAGCTGTCATCTGCAAACATTCAAACTGTTTACTACAAACGTATTTTCTGACATTCTTTTTTCTTTCTGGACAAATATATAGTGTGAGAATGGGCACATAGCATGTGCCTCCTGCTGCACCAAGATTGCTAATAAGTGTCCATCATGCTGTTGGCCAATTGGATATAACCGTTGTCGAGCTCTGGAGAAGGTTCTAGAATCTGTGAAGGTCTCATGTGTGAACAAAATGTATGGTTGCAAGGAGATCCTGAGTTATAGTAAGAAAACTGACCATGAAAATGCATGCATCTATGTGCCTTGTTTCTGTCCTTCCCATGGCTGTGACTTCTTAGGTACCTCAACAAACGTATATGCACATTTTAGGGACAAACATGCTTCTTCGGCAGAGCACATTTTTTTCAATGCTGTCCATCCAATTCATATAGAAAAAGATCAAAGTTACAAAATTCTTCAAATGAGGACAGAAGGTATACTTTTTATCATCAACCATGCTAGCGACCGTGTTGGAAGTGCTTTCAACATTATCTGTGTTGGACCAGCTAGGCAGAAGAGAAGATTCTCGTACAAGCTTGTAGTAACAGACGGGGAAAGCTCTTTTAAACTAGAATCTGTTGCAGAGAGCATGCCAAACTGGTCAGAAAGCAGTCCTTTGAAAAAATTCCTTGTGGTTCCAAGAGATGTCGTTAACTCCAGTGCTCCGCTGAAGTTGAATGTTTTCATAGAAGAGAAGGAATACGTCTGCAATGGTTGCAGATGTTGATGTAATCTTATTTTATCATGTCTTGGCTTGTTCATGCCTTGCTAACTTCTTTAGAAATTTTATGTGAATAGTTTTTGGATGGGTGCTCTGCTATATTTGGGGATTTGAATTTGTGCTGTTGAATATCAAAGTATTTCTAAATATATTTTTCTCTGAATTGGGTAATGCAGGTGGTAACAACCAAGGCAACCACCAACGTAGGTTGTAGTGCAAGCATCACCATGAATCTTACAATGCGTGATTTAAATTTAATCGAATTATAATACAAATACGACCAACATTAGTTGTAGTGCAAGCACCATCATTGAATGAATCCTATTATGCGTGATTCAAATTTAATCGAACTATAATATAAATTTTAAATACGGAATAAACAAAATAAAAAAATAGAAAAAGTAAAACAAACGGGCTAAACCCGGTGCCCGATTGTACTCACTCTTCCTCTTTACCGATAAAAAAAAAAATCAAATTAAAGCAAAGAGCCTAAATAAGAAGACAAACGAACGCGTGAATTCCCCGGTGGCCGACGAGTTCGCCCCCATCTACTCGTCGATCAACTTCCGTCACCGTTCATAGCTGCCGGAATCCTAGTATGATCGACATGGTTGAGGTTGAGGCTTCTCCAACTGATCTCACCGCACACTGACTATGGTTTCAATTCTCAATTTCCTTCGATTTTTCATCTTGCTATGTGCCTTATAACACCTTATTTTATTGTTTTACAGTCAATTTTTGATTTCTTTGTTTTTGCGGAACAGCAGCATCCACTTATTGTTCAGATCATTTGGTTCTCTTTCAGTTTAAAATAGCTTAAACTTTGAAGTTTCTCTCTTTTTTTTTTTTAATAAAATGATATATAGCCATGCAAATGTCTAAGACTTGTTTTTAGACTACAAATTGGGATGAAGGAGTAGACAACTGCTAAACTGTTTGGAAGAGGAAAAACAGAGTTCCTTAATGTTACTGCACCAATTGGTAATGTTAGAATCTAGTGTAATCCTACAACTGGGGTCTGAAGAGGATAATATGTCCGCAGCCTTACCCCTATCTTTATCGGGTAGAGAGATTGTTTTGATCGACCGTCGGCAATCTTCCTTTATCCGGGCTTGGGACTAGCAATGTGAGCAGGCTCACACAGGTGATGTTTTAGTGAACAGAGCACATGATATTTATATCACATTTGAAAAATGGCGTAGGAAAATGGAACAATCTAATCTGGATACGGTATATTTAGCCATTTGTGCCTGAATGTATGATAGTCCAGGTTTTTTGTTGTGGAGTTATTGACTTGTCGAAGTACTAGTGGGCTTCTGAAGAGACTGAGGATATCTACCATGTAAAAATGATAACTTTTTCTATAAAGTAAGGACATGATATATCAAAGTGCAAGTATCAGCTCTGCTTGCCTGTTTTGTTTTGGACTATCAGCATATTTCACTCCATTACAGGATTTAATAGCATATCTGTCACAAAAGAAATGCACTGTTTATTAAGGAAATTGACATTGAGGAGTAGCTGAATCTTCACGAATTAGCAGAACGAAGAAGCCTAACATTTAAGTGTGTATGCATAATACTGCAGCCGACTTGCAGGCATATCTTCAGCTGATGCTGTAGTTGGGAGCATCATAGTATATAACGGTCACATTTTCTATATGTGGTAAAATGTTCATTTTCTGTACAGTCAAAATAGTTCATTTCTTTTTCGGATTCTATGTGCTTTGGTATCATCTTCGTGTTTGACTCGTTTATAACATTGTTGGCCTTGTGGAGTTTTAGTGTAAATGTTTTCGTGTTCTTCTATTTTAAGGTGGATAGGTATTATAGGTAACTGAATTTCTCCATTCTTTAATTTTAAGGTGCCTAGTGAAGGAGAATTTGCAATGGAAAGAAGATGGATCAAGGTATTAGTGAACCTGAACGGAGTAGAAAAAAGAAGAAAAAGCCACTCCTCATCCTACTTGCTCCAGGGTGCACTTCAGGTGACATATTTATTTGAGTAAATACCTTATCTTTGTAACTTGTTTATCTGATTTCCACTGCTTTTGAACCACCATGTTCTGCTAACACTGAGAACAATATTTTCAGCTGACTTTATAAAAAGCACAGTGCTACAACACATCCTCAATCTTTAGGCCTGAAAGCTGTAAGAATCTATTTCTATGCATGAAATGCCTTAGTGTACACCTGTTGATTACATTGAAGCAAGTTAGTAAGAGCACATCACTTTTCAGGCCACAGAGATGGAAGCTGATGGGTCCTTAGGAGAAGGTAAAGTGCACTACTCGTGCTTGGAAAGTGTGGGATAAGTACCCGAGGAGGTTGATTTTTCAGTTAACTCTTCCGCTTCTCTATATGTGATATTGTCGTCTGCTTCAGGTGTGTTCCCTATAACATCTTTTGATAAGATTACCATGTTTAAGATCCTTATATGCATTAAGTTTATGTGATAGCATGAACACCTGTGCTTAAAGCTTATATTTACATGTATTTCTTTGGTTAATTCCGATACATTTATGACATTTGTTCCTTTGTCATTAACTCTGATCATGTCAGTGATATTCTTAGGTGATTATGGAGTTGTTTGGTGTGACATTAATATGATGCTAAAATCTCTAAAAACACGTCGCCGATCAATCTATTTATACATTGCTCCAAAAAAAGAAAGTCATAATAAGATCCTAACTTGTTCATCAACTTATAAATAGAAAGCTTACACATATATATAACAAAAGATAAAACTAAATTTAGAGAAAATACATAATTACCCCATATAACTATAACACTTCTTTTAAAATGACGCTCAAACTTTACAAGGATCCTAATACCCACTAAACAATTCGAAAGTAATATAAATACCCCATTTTCCAGTGAAACCCACTTATAAGAAAGAAGGTGAAAGCACACACCAATTGTTACTTTCCATGTGTCAATTTTATATACTTCTGCGTATTTTTGTTTTTATTTGCATTTTTTTTTAAATTTTAATTCTTTATTTTCTTTTCCGTTTTCAATTCACCATTAGTGCCATGCTATACACTATTTTCACTTTATTTTTTATCAAATCAAGATTAAAATTGGAAAATCAAATCAGCTTGCAAATTATTTTTTTCTTAAATTCAAATCTCTATCAAAATATTATTTTGTGTACTTTGCCTTTGATTTTTGCAAATCAGCACGGTTGTATCAACAAAATGGAAATTCTCTCTCCGAGCTTGGATGGGATAATTTTGCTTGGTTTGAGGACGATTTTAGCCCCGTAATTGATTAGGAGTCAATGGAAATAACACCAATACTTCTTTCTTTTAACATTGCCATCATCTTCGTGCGCTTCTTATGACCTCGCCGGTAAAAAAGGATGAGAAGATTTCCGCCGGCGAAGAAGGACGAAAAAAAATCTGAGGATGAAAGGAAAAATTGTCGTCGCTGCTATCGCAGAGGAAATCAACTAGTTGCCATTGAAAGAGAATGAAAAAAAAGAATAAAAAGAGAAAAGAAATCCTTAAAAGTCATTGCCATCTTTTTCAATGGTGAAGCACTTAAGAAAAAGAAAGAAAAAATAAAAATTTAACTCTAAAATATTTCTTTTATATTTTAAAAGAAAAGTATTGAAAATAAAAGGTTTAATTTTATTTTAGTTTTCACGCCCTTCAGGCGAGTTATATACACTCTATTTCTTAAATGTCGGAATAGGGTTTTTCAATTTAAACTACTTTAGGGGTTTATTAGGATCTCACAAAGTTTAGGTGTCTTTTTCAAAAAAGGGTAATAGTTTAGGGTGGTTTCTATGTATTTTCTCCTAAATTTATAAAACATAAACATGACCCGTAACTTGACGTCAGCTGGCAACTGTGACCTTTAACTTTGAGTGTGCATAAGTAGACACTCAGTTGGAGGACATAATTGTTCGCTGAAGCCAAGCTAACGATCATGTTTATGTATTATACCTTACATTTAATATGCACCTTTAATGTGTGAAAAAAATTGTTGTAAAAATACAATATAATACGAAGGATAATACATATTTCCCCCTTTTTTCTATGTGATATTTATGTGATAATTAAAAGTTGAATGACTAGGTGAAATTTACTCTTGCATAAATTAACATGTTTGGGCATGTGAAGATTAGATACATAGATGCTCCATTGAGGAGGTGAGAGAGGTTGAATATAGTGAGTACGATCAAAGAGGGATAGAGATAGGTCGAAAAAGTACTGAGAAGAGGTGATTAGACGGACACAACAAAACTTCAACTTATCGAGGACATGACCTTAAATAGGAGGGTGTGGAGGTCACAAGTTAGAGTAGAAGGCTAGTAGGTAGTGAAGTGTTGTCTTGTTTCTCGACTTGTTAGGTTTGGTGGTTCCACCCTAGCGTTAGTTTTATTGTTGTAGTGTCTTCTTTTTTATTTCCTATCACCATTTGCTATTTATGGTGTTTCAGTTATTGCATTATTTTGTTATTGTTACGATTTCCATTTTAGTTGCTATGTTTTTTTCAGTGTCGTTTTTCTTTTCACTTACTTTGATTTGTTATACTCAAGCAGAGGGTCCTTTGAAAACAACATCTCTACCTTTACGAGATAGTGATAAGGTATGCATACAATCAACCTTTATACCTTACTTGCGGAATTTCACTGAATATATTATTGTTGTTGCATAAACTAACATATTGTCTTTTATCTACTATATATTTAAAGGAATTAAATAGTATTTACTCATGGAGTAAATAATTTTCTATTATTAATTAATATTTCTATGACATGTTACTAAATTATGAATCAATTATTAAATAAGAATTGATGTTTAGGATTATTTTTTTTCAAGTCAAAGTTCCCTACAATTTAAACTTTTTTTACTTTTCATTTTAGAATTTTATCCTTCATCTACACTTTTTTATTTTATTTTACATTTTATGTCACGACCCGGACCGTCGTGATTGGAGTCCACACTAACTTTCCGGTAGGAGAACCACTACTACAACCCAAACAAGCAACAAAACCAAAAAGCCAAGTTATTTAAGTTTCAGTAGCAAGTTAAATCTAAGGAAGTTCCCATGAACTCTAACAAAAATCTATCAACTAAAACAAATGCAGAAGAATTAACCTAAAACCTGAAAGTCAATGCACCAAAACATCCAAGTTCAACAAGTCTAAACAATAAGGGTCACAATCCCAACTAATGAACTAATTGACTAACTAGAAAAGTCCAAGTCCGAAATGTGATCATAGACTCCAAGAGAATCTAGAGCAGCCCGGAAGATGCTAGTTCATCCTTGAATTCGAAGTTGACGATTACAAATCTTCTAAGCGAGGTCTGTCAATAGCCGCCGGAAGATGCCTTGTTCTCAACAAAAATAAGAGGAAGCGCAGAATCAGTGTTCAACCACCATGTACTGGTAGGATCATGCGGCTATCCCAGGATTCTTAGTCCGGAATATGCTAGTTCATCCTTGAATTCGAAGTTGTCGATTACAAATCTTCTAAGCGAGGTCTGTCAATAGCCGCCGAAAGATGCCATGTTCTCAACAAAAATAAGAGGAATCGCAGAATCAGTACACAACCTCCATGTACTGGTAGGATCACGCGACTATCCCACTAAGTGCAACATAAACAAGTTAATTACAACAATATAACCATGCAACATATCAAACATATATAATATTGAATGTCACATGCTTTAACAATACACATTTTTCACAAGTTGTTGGTCCTTTCATGGAACTGAAACCCAAACTGTTAGTGCACTAGAACGTGGTATCTGATCCCATAGTTATGCCAGGACGTGGCAATCCGATCCCATTTTTATATTGATACATGGCAACCTATTCCAGTTAGTTATGTCGGAATGTGACAGTTCGATCCATCAACACACTACGATCACATTCACAAGTATATTTCAATAATCATATCAAGAAATGATTCATTACATATAATTATTTATCTATGTCATTTACAACCAGTGTGAATCAACAATGCAACATTCACATACATGAATGCATCATTATGAAGCAATAACAATAATTCATCACGGAATCATAGAATCGCAACTATCACATACCTCGAAATAATCTTGAAACCCTAGGAATTTGGATCCTTCCCTTTCCGGATTCGTGTCGTTTGTTCTTGGTCTACAAACAATCATAATAACACGGGAATCAACAAACAATGGTTAATTACCCGAAACTAGCAATTCTATAAAACCTAGATCATACCCATGATCCTAAGTATCCAATTAAGGTTTGTTAACGACCTTAAGTTGCGTTGAGCCCGCTACAACAACCTTTATCCCATTGTAGTGGCTTTGCCAGAGCGGCATAAATCCCCGCCAGGGCGGTCACGCGAGGCAGTGAGCTATTTCGAAAATCCCAAGACCCTTATTTCACAACACACCTCCAAACCACGACACTCAGAAAATACCTTCCACGCCAAGATCAATTCTGGAGTTCTACTCGCTCAAATATAAGTTTGTTAAGTCGTATGGATTCTTTAACGAGTTATCTAGCTACTCATGCAATCAAAATCATAAATGATTCACCCGATTGTTACTAGATTTCTCCACACGTCAAAGACTCCATTTCGTCCAAAATCTGAACTAGGTTGAGAAAAATTCAAATACTACGAAAAAGTTTTTCGACCCAAATTTTTCCCCCGTTGGCTTTTCTTTAACGGCGGAACCCGATTGTTACATTTTATATATTGTTGTTTTATATTTTAATTTTAATTTTTGGAATAATTTTATAAATTTATTTGACTTGATGTTTTTAATTATATTTAAATTATTATGTTAATTTTTTGTTTGATTTATCTATTGGTAATTTATAATACTTACTTTTTAATCAAATAAACATAAAAAATTAATATAATTTCATAATAGATATTCAAAATAGTTTTTTTTTTTTTTTAAATATATATAAGTATATTCTTGATATTAAAAGTGTATGTGTAACGGTCCTTTTCATAATTTGACTCTCAAAAATACTTTTTAAAAAATATTAGAAGTGCTTAAAAAATTTAACATTTTCTAGCCGCTTGGCCAAATAGGTCAACACCGTGCAAGTTCAATGTACTAATGACATTAAAAACATAATTCAAATTAAGTTAATTATTAAATAAATTCTTGATTAATTATAATTGGTAATCTAATTACTCATTTTCTTAATTCAATGAAGATTAAAAATCCATCAACTCTTTTTGAATTTATCTAACACTTCAAAACTGCTTAAAAATTGTTTTCACTTGAAAACACTTAAAACAAGTCAATCCAAAAGACTCTTAGGCCTCATTTGTTTCCATTATGATTAAGAGGTCTGAATATGAAATCACATCTGAATATTGAGATTTGCATTAAGATTGGTTGTTTTGATCTGAATGCACATTTGAATATTAAGATGTGGTCTCTAAATCTGAACTCTAAATAACTAATGTTGTTTGTTTTCAAAATCTGAATGTGGAAGTGAAATTGAACATTATATTAATTAATATTATAGAATTTTCATTTCAACAAAATATATCTCTTTTGATAAAAACAAAGTTTTAGAAGTTTTAATAATCATGATTTGAAGTACTATTTTTTCATTCAAAAATCTTGATAAACAACAATGCACCAAAAATATTATTCCAACCAGTGTTCTTGACACACATCAATACAAGAAAGTTATTATTATAAAAAAATACTTGAAAGCAGTGAAACTATGATTTATTATTTGATAACTTATCAAATGAGTCTAAATGTTGTTAAGAGTCTCCTAGAGATCTGATTCGTTTTGACCTATTCAGACTCCTTAAGAGTTTTTTTTTTTTTTTAAAATAAAACAAATGAACATAATGGGTTGAATATGAATGATTCAGATTTAGAGCTAAAAACAGACGTACTTAATGGGTTGAATCTGAATGATTACGATTCAAACCTCCATTAAGTGCAAACAAATGAGGCCCTAATCAAACACCGTCCCAGTTCAATGTACTAATGACAAACAAATATATTCACATAAAGGTAATCATTAAATAAAGTTCTTAGTAAACCATAATTGGTAATCTAATTACTCATTTTCTTAATTTATGAAGCAAAAGAATAATCTATAATCACTTTTTAATTTACCAACACTTCAAAAGTGCTCACAATTTTTTTTAGCTAAAAACATTTAAAACAAGTCAATTCAAACACTCTTAATCAAACACTGTCCAAGTTTAATGTACTAATGTGACATAATCATTTAATAAATTGATTAGTAAACCATAATTCGTAATCTAATTACTCATTTTCTTAATTTATGAAGCAAAAAAATACTCCCTTCGTTTAAAAAAGAATGACCTCATTTCCTTTTTAGTCTATTTCAAAAAGAATGTCCCCTTTCTTTTTTAGAAAAACTTTAACTTTAACTTTCCAGGTGACATATCTAAGATCACAAGATTAAAGGGCAATTTGTTATATTTGTCATAACTTTAATTTAGAACCACAAGATCAAAAATTCTTCTTTCTTTTCTTAAACCCCGTTCCAAGTAAAACTAGACCATTCTTTTTTAAACGGAGAGAGTAATCTATAAACACTTTTAATTCACCTAAATACTTCAAAAGTGCTTACAATTTTTTTAGTTAAAAACACTTGAAACAAGTCAATTTAAACACACTCTTAATCAAACACCGTCCAAGTTGAATGTACTAATGTGACATAAAAAATACATATTCAAATAAAGTTAATCATTAAATAAATTTCTTGGTAATTCATTACTCATTTTCTTATCTCAAAAATAATATAAAATCTATACAACTTATTTATAAATTAAATAAAACTATTTCCTCATAGTCAAAAACATTTTCAAGAGAACTTGAAATTCAAATCTTAAAGTATTAAAGAAATAGTATAAATATATGATAATAATAATAATATAATAAAATATTGAAATAATATTTACAAAAAAATGAATTTTGACCATAATAGGAGTGAACCATTCGAAGTAGAAGAAGAAGAAATGGCGAGATTTTCAGTTGGAAGAGATGAACATGATAATGATGAAGGAGGACCCTGTAACTCCAGCACATCTGTATGCAAGAGACGGAGGACTACCGCCGGAACTTTCTCTCGCGGCGTCGTAATCCGTCAACAAGAAGAAGTAGAAGAAAGAGAAAGGGAAAGGGTTGTTCAGGAAAAAGTAGAGGAAGAGGCAGAGGAGGAGGATTGGGGATCGAAATCTGAGGGAAATTTCCGATCGAGCGGTGATCGGAGGGTGCCAGTTCGTGAATCCGAGGTTTTAAGAGAGAACAGGTCTATTTCTGGTGAGAGCATGTATCAGAATTTTGAGGATTCAATCATAAACAGGTCAATTTCTGTGACGTTATTGGATCCGGATGTGTTGGATTGCCCGATCTGCTTTGAACATCTCTGTGTTCCTGTCTTTCAGGTTTCTTGTTTTTACCCTTTTCATTGCTATTAGGAGTGTAAGAATTTATCTGTGTTGGAATTAATTGTGTTTGGAGAATTCTTGATTTGCCTTTAGAGGTTTTTGAAAGACATGGTCTTGAATAGAATGGAATTTGTATTGACATTTACAATCTGACCAATATACTTTATTGCTCTTAGGGTGTAAAAGTTACAGTTTTTGTTAATCCAACAGTGGGGTTTGGGAGGATAGAGTTTACGCAGACTTTAGCCGTGCCCGGTGGAGGCGGTTTTAAAAAATAAAATATAGAAGTAGAGCAGACATGTCAGATAATAGAAATATGATTACTTAGCATTCAGTATTGCATTGGAAAAGCATAGGAAATGTGGATCTGTTAAAGAGTTTAGTTGGGAGAATTGCTGACAGTGGAATGACTGTGCTTATCCCATCTTATGTGGTTCTAATTTTGAAGTTATAACATTTCATTCAAATTGGAGAATAACTGGCTAATATAGGTCTTTGTTTTACTGGTGAAGTCATAGTCTTAATGGCGTAATATTCAAGTTCGAAGAAACACTGGGTTATGATGGAGAATTATAAGACACTTAAAGTGGGGAGATGCCTACCAGTTTCAATCAAGTTAATCTCATTCTGACTAGAGATTACAAATGGGTATCATTGTAAATGGGTTTTTTCTTTTCGCATCCCGATTTAATCTGGGCTTAAGTTACATTGTAATTAGGCTTTTTTCTTGCAAAATATCTGGTGATATAGTTTGTTCCCTTAATGTTATTGTTGTGTTTCTAAAGATATCTAATGCCCAAACCTCCCCGTTCCTTTGGCAATATGACTTTATCCCACTTCACAAGGTGGAATTTATGCTCTTCACGGTCTCCTTTCCATAGGAATGCCCTTCTTAGACCAACTAGTTGCTCTTTCACCTCATATGACATTGGGATGAGGGAAGTAGGTAGGTACCCTGTCCAGTACACTATTTATGGGGGTAAGCCTTCCTTTCATAAATAGATATTCCATATCTCAGGTGCTTTTTATTTTGCATCTAAAGGGAGACCAAACTAAGTAGAGTGGAAAGAGCATGTGCCATACCCCAGAATTCCATGCTAGGGTATTCAAAATAGACTTCTTTGATAGGGTAGATCTGGTTCTTCATCATGTTAATATGTAATCCAGAGACAGCTTCAAACAACTTCAGAGTTAGATTGACATATAGGACTTGCAGAGTCTCTGCCCCACAAAAGATTAGGGTATCAGCAATGATAGAAGTTATTAACTGTTTACTGTTCCTTCTTGTAGATCTATCTGATAGAAGTTATTAACCGTATACTATTCCGTTTTTGGAGATCAATCGTAATAGAGTTATTAACTGCATACTATTATTTTGTTAGAGATCTATCGTGATAGAAGTTATTAACTGTATACTATTTCCTTTGTTGGAGATCTATCGTCATAGAAGTTATGTACCTAGTTTTAGAACTCTTGGTTTTAGCTCACAGTAACTTAAGATTTAATCTTGTTACTGCATTTAAAAGCATACACAACTGAGGTTCAGATCGTAAGTTCTATGTCCTTCTCCTTGCCAGGGTGATTAATTTATGTCCTTTTTCATCTAAGGTAGAATATAGCTATTGGTAATCAATTTGTTGTTATTGCAACAAAATATGACATTTTAATGCATGAGCATGTTTTAAATGAAATTATTGAGTCTTTTGGACCAAGCAAGAAATTAAAGCCATGACTCTAGGTTTATGGCAAATGCTAATACAAAGAGCTAAAATAGTGAATTTTAAGTACAATTTGTTTACGCTTTCCATGTATCACATTTCTCTTTTTCCCAACTTATTAAGTTGTGTACTTCGAGAAACCTTGAAAATTTATAAGCATGCAGAGTAGAGTAAGCTATCATCTGCAAACATTCTAACTGCTTGCAATGAATATATTTTCTGACATCCTTTTTTCTTTCTGGACAAAAATATAGTGTGGGAATGGGCACATAGCATGTGCCCCTTGCTGCATCAAGATTGCTAATAAGTGTCCATCATGCTGTTTGCCAATTGGATATAACCGTTGTCGAGCTATGGAGAATGTTCTAGAATCTCTGAAAGTGTCATGCATGAACAATAGGTATGGTTGCAAGGAGATCCTGAGTTATAGTAAGAAAACTGACCATGAAAATGCATGCATCTATGTGCCTTGTTTTTGTCCTTCCCATGGCTGTGACTTTATAGGTACTGCAGCAAAGGTATATGCACATTTTAGCGAGAAACATGCTTCTTCAGCAGAGCACATTTCTTTCAATGCTGTCCATCCAATTTATATAGAAAAAGACCAAAGGTACATAATTCTTCAAATGAGGACAGATGGTATACTTTTTATCGTCAACCATGCTAGTGACCGTGTTGGGAGTGCTATCAACATCATCTGTGTTGGACAAGCTAGGCAGAAGAGAAGGTTCTCATACAAGCTTGTAGTAACAGATGGAGAAAGTTCTTTTAAACTAGAATCCGTTGCAGAGAGTGTGCCAAATTGGTCAGAAGATAGTCCTATGAAGAAATTCCTTGTGGTCCCAAAAGATGTCGTTAATTCCAGTGCTCGGCTGAAGTTGGATGTTCTCATAGAAGAGAAGGAATGAGTCTGCAATGGTTGCACATGTTGATGTAACATTGCCTTGATAACTTGTTTAGAGATTTCATGCCAATAGACAATAGTCATTGGATTGGTGCTTGCTTTATTTGGGGATATGAATGTTTGCTGTTGAATTTACTTTCTTTCTTATTTTAAAAGGATTTTTCATATTATGTTTGATATTGGTGCTGCTATATTTGGGGATTTTGAATTTATGCTGTTGAAATTACTTTGTTCCTTATTTTAAAATGATTTTTCATACAATGTTTGATATTGTCATGCTAGGGTATACTAATTGCATATTTTGTCAAATTTCTAAAATTAGCTTATTTCGGAAGCGCTTTCCGAACAAAGTATTTTTTATTGGAATCAACTTGTGTTTGATCATTAAATTTTAAACTCTTATAAGCAACAATTAGTCTTTAGTCAAGCTTTTAGAAATGCTTTGAAATGAATTTTCCTCTGTGTTTTTCAAAAGCGTACTTTTGTGTAACTGAAGATATTTTTTTAGCTTCTGCTACTTCACAAAAATGCTTATTTTTTAATGATATTTGTCCTTGGGATGAATTTTTAATAACAATGTTTTCCCACTTTTATTTGTACATATACTTTTTGTCAGAGTACCTCATCTCGAGTATAGTATCAATCTACTTTAATATGTTTGTCCATTCATAAAAAAATAGTGTAATTGAGTAATATATAATATCACAATAATTACATATAAGATGATGTTTCACCCCAAAAAGAAATACACCAATAAGGAGATTTTATATATTCCACCATGTTTAGCATTATCAAAGATCAAAATATTAGCGGGTTAAATATACATCACAATGGCTTTCGTATGAACGTATTGAACCTTTTATGAGTTGATATGCGTAGAAGCATAATATTGTTGTGCTAGAATATACTAATAGTATATTTGACCAAGCTTTTAATATCAACTTATAAGAGTGTTTATTTCGAAAGCGTTTTGCAAAAAATAGTTTTGTAAAAAGCAGTTTGTGTTTGACTTTTAAATTTTAAAAATCCTTATGAGCAACAATTAGTGTTTGATCAAACTTTTAAAAGTGCTTTTTTAAGTATATTTCTTTTTTCTCGGAGATGCTTTCTCAAAAAAATATATTTGAGCAAACGCTACTTTTTAGCTTTTGATAAATAACTTGTATTACTTTAAAAAAAACATATTTTCTCCCAAAAGATATATATAAACACCTCATTTTAACAAATTAAAATAAACATTTAATTTTTTTTTAAACATTTCACCTCCTAAAAGATTGACCAAAATTAGAAGAGAAGGTTGTGGGGAAATACAATATTAATGTCCATGAGATGAATTTTTAATACGGTAGTTAACAATATCTGTCTCAAGTTGGTGCATATCATTCACTTTATGATGTTTTCTTGTGCAAATTGCCCTTACTACTTTATATCTAGTTACTTCTTAATTCCCATTTAAGAAGACGAGGGTAATTTAATTAAATTCCTTTTATTGCTTAATGCTTTTAAAATCCTCACGAATGTGTCAAAACGC
Source organism: Solanum chilense (assembly GCA_032847665.1). Classification (NCBI taxonomy): domain Eukaryota; kingdom Viridiplantae; phylum Streptophyta; class Magnoliopsida; order Solanales; family Solanaceae; genus Solanum; species Solanum chilense. The sequence goes on from CM064965.1 coordinate 7,897,792, forward strand.
TTAAACATGACATAAAGTTGTGAGACATTTGCTTTTTGCAACCAATGATATTGCTTTTAGTTGTAATCTAGTAATCTGGTTCTACATTCATATTCTTCGGGTGATGGATTAGTGATCTGCTTATATATGTTATCATTAAAATTTTTTGTTCAGAAATTACTTATTTATTCAATATATTACAAAAGTTATTAACAAATAACAACTAATGATCACATTCTACACAAATATAATGCACTCCAATTGACATAATACATAACGTGACATATGATACATTTATTAATATTAATTGTCACATTTACACTTCACATATTAAAATACTCTAATATGAATGCAATTTGAAACATATTTTAAATTAATTGATTGATATATATTGAACAAATAACAAAAGTGCACCCACTTGGTTCACAAAGAAATTTTCTTCTATTTTCTTACTTTATTTTCTGCTAGTGTCTTTCCTATTGAAAGCCATCATTTCCATCAACCTTCACAATACCATGTTTAAAAAGTCATTAAAAATCAATTTTTTAAAAAGAAAAAAACAAGAAGATGGAAATCACTTGGTTGGTACTATATATTTAGTTGTTAAGTTTGACTCATACTGTGTATTGACCAATATAAAATAAGTCTTATTTCAAATAAATTCAAAAGTTCAATAAACATATATTCGTTCATAACTTATAATAAAATTGATTATACATAGTCCTCCCCCATTCACTTTTACTGATCAATTATTTCTAAAATATATTATTACTTTTACTTGTTATTTTTAATAAATTAAGATCTAAAAAAAAAACCTAGTTTGACTTGAAACGGAGTTTAATAAAAGAAAGAAGACTTGTTAATCTTGTGATTCCAAATTAAAGTTATGTCAAATGTATCAAAATGTCCTTTACTCTTGTGGTCTTAAACATGTCACGTGGAAAATTAAAGTGTTTCCAAAAAAAGAAAGGGGTCAATGTCATTTTTTTTAAACAGACTAAAAAAGAAATAAAATCATTCTTTTTGAAACGGAGAGAGTAATTTTTTTCCACGTTTTACCATTAATATTAAATAGTATTCTCTAGATCATTCTATAAGATCTAATAGTGGACATCATTAATACCTATGTCACTTATTATTATTTTAATAATTGTATCAAGTCAAATAATGACAAGTAAAAATGAACAAAAAGAGTATGTACTATTATACTTCAACAACCACAATTTACTGGTTTTTTCCTAGCAACCCCCTCTCACATATTTGACCATTTACTGGTTTTTTCCTAGCAACCCCCTCTCACATATTTTGTTTACCAACCATCATTTGTTCCTCTATATATACTCACCACATGATACATATATATACCACAACCAAAACAAAAGGTTTTATAAGTTCACAACATTTTTTCTATACATACAAATAAACTCTAACCATTATCTCTTCACTAAAATTTCTTCATTACAAATCTAACAATTTACTTGATCCAATGGCACCATCAATTGCACATATTAATGGAGAAGTAGCTATGGATTTGTGCAAGAAATCAATCAATGATCCATTGAATTGGGAAATGGCTGCTGATTCTTTAAGAGGCAGTCATTTGGATGAAGTGAAAAAGATGGTGGATGAATTTAGAAAGCCAATTGTGAAACTTGGGGGTGAAACTTTGTCAGTTGCACAAGTTGCATCCATTGCAAATGTTGATGACAAAAGTAATGGGGTTAAAGTGGAACTTTCTGAAAGTGCAAGGGCTGGTGTGAAAGCTAGTAGTGATTGGGTTATGGATAGTATGAGTAAAGGTACAGATAGTTATGGTGTTACTACTGGATTTGGAGCAACATCTCATAGAAGAACAAAAAATGGTGGTGCTCTTCAAAAAGAACTTATTAGGTAAACAAACTATTTTTTTTCGTTATATATACTAACAATGTAAAGAATTTAATATTTTTTGTTATACATAGCTTATCGACTACTTGAATGCTCCATTGATAAAGTTTTTTTTTTGTTTTTACGCGAAGGGGATTCGGATGAATTCAGTTAATATGTGATCTTAATGAATTATGATATTCTTTTGTAGGTTCTTGAATGCTGGAGTTTTTGGTAATGGAATTGAATCATCTCACACATTGCCACATTCAGCAACAAGGGCAGCTATGCTTGTTAGGATCAACACTCTGCTTCAAGGCTACTCTGGCATTAGATTTGAGATATTGGAAGCAATCACTAAGTTGATCAATAGCAACATCACCCCGTGTTTGCCTCTACGTGGCACGATCACTGCCTCGGGTGATCTCGTCCCTTTGTCCTATATTGCTGGTTTGCTCACTGGCAGACCTAATTCCAAGGCTGTTGGACCCAATGGTGAGAAACTTAATGCTGAGGAAGCTTTCTGCGTGGCTGGTATTAGTGGTGGATTTTTCGAGTTGCAGCCTAAGGAAGGACTTGCACTTGTGAATGGCACAGCAGTTGGTTCTGCTATGGCATCGATAGTCCTGTTTGAGTCCAACATCCTTGCTGTTATGTCTGAAGTTTTATCAGCGATTTTTGCTGAAGTTATGAACGGAAAGCCCGAATTCACTGACTATTTGACACACAAGTTGAAGCATCACCCTCGTCAGATTGAGGCTGCTGCTATTATAGAACACATTTTGGATAGAAGCTCTTATGTGATGGCAGCTCAGAAGCTCCATGAAATGGATCCTCTTCAAAAACCAAAGCAAGATCGTTATGCTCTCCGAACATCTCCACAATGGCTTGGACCTCAGATTGAAGTCATTCGTGCTGCAACTAAGATGATCGAGAGGGAGATTAACTCAGTGAACGACAATCCATTGATCGATGTTTCAAGAAACAAGGCCTTACATGGTGGCAACTTCCAATGAACCCCTATTGGTGTCTCCATGGATAATACAAGATTGGCCCTTGCATCAATTGGTAAATTGATGTTTGCCCAATTCTCAGAGCTTGTCAACGACTATTACAACAACGGGTTGCCGTCTAATCTGACAACAGGAAGGAATCCAAGCTTGGACTATGGTTTCAAGGGCGCTGAAATCGCGATGGCTTCTTACTGCTCGGAACTTCAATTCTTGGCAAATCCAGTGACTAACCATGTCCAAAGTGCTGAGCAACACAACCAAGATGTGAATTCCTTGGGCTTAATTTCAGCCAAGAAAACAGCTGAGGCTGTTGATATCTTGAAGATAATGTCATCAACCTATCTCGTGGCTCTTTGCCAAGCTATTGACTTACGACATTTGGAGGAAAACTTGAAGAGTGTTGTCAAGAACACAGTTAGCCAAGTAGCTAAGAGAACTTTGACAATGGGTGCTAATGGTGAACTTCATCCAGCAAGATTCTGCGAAAAGGAATTGCTTCGAGTCGTGGATAGAGAATACTTGTTTGCCTATGCTGATGATCCCTGCAGCTCCAACTACCCTTTGATGCAGAAGCTGAGACAAGTCCTTGTTGATCAAGCAATGAAGAATGGTGAAAGTGAGAAGAATGTCAACAGCTCAATCTTTCAAAAGATTGGAGCTTTCGAGGACGAATTAATGGCTGTGTTGCCTAAAGAAGTTGAGAGTGTAAGAGCTGTTGTTGAAAGTGGCAACCCTTTAATTCGTAACAGGATCACAGAATGCAGATCATATCCATTGTACAGGTTGGTGAGAGAAGAACTTGGAACAGAATTGTTGACGGGTGAAAAAGTTCGATCGCCCGGTGAGGAGATTGATAAGGTGTTTACAGCAATGTGTAATGGACAGATTATTGATCCATTGTTGGAGTGTCTCAAGAGCTGGAATGGTTCTCCTCTTCCAATCTGCTAAATGTGTTATTTTTTCAAGTTCTTTTTTTGTACCTTTTAGTGAATTACTAGAATTATAATGATGTTATGAACTTGTATTAAAAAAAAATTATTTTTGACTGTAAGATTTAGTTTTGTTATTGAAATCAAAGCTCAATTTGTGTTCTTTCCTTCTCTTATCTGAATATTATAAGAATTCAAGTAATCTTTTAGCTTTGTGAACATGATGACATGCTTTCTTCTTTACAGAATCTCTTGAATTTAACTGCATTTAAGTATATCATCCATCTCATCATGAGCATGCTATCGCCTGCCCTCACCGTTCGCATCATAATGACTTCCTGCACTTTCATTTTGGGCATCTTTGCAGGCATATTATGCAGGAGGATAACCAATCAAAGACGTAAACTGTGCTTCTAATTTCTGCGGACAAATAATATTTTTGCAAGTTGTTTTATCCTTTCTTTTCTTCTTAGGAACATTGTATTGCAAGAAAAAAACTAGCCAAATATGAAAAAACTTATAATCACGTGGTCAAGGTTGAGGCTTCTTCACCTGATCTCAACGACAAAGCCAAATGGTTTCAATTCTCAATTTCCTTTGATTTTTCATCGTTCTTTTTGTTGAATCCATCCCATTATTTTAGTCAACTTTAGCTATTCAATTGGTACAAGCAATTGTTAAAAAGGAATAGTAATTGGAGTTGAAAAGAAAAGATTTGGTAGTTGGCAAATTGGTAAGATTTGCAACCAATTTTGACTTTGCTATATTTACCTATGTCATTAGTGACATAAGCATGGTTTTATCCTTCTATAAATAGAGCATTCTTGCTCATTTGTAGAACACACCAAAGTTAGAGAGAAAAATCATTTTGAGAGCAAAGTGATGTATTCCATAGACTATAGAAGAAAATAGTCTGTGAAGAAAAATAGAGTGTGAGCGATATTTTAGTAAGAAGGAAACCAAAAGAGTGTTGTTCCTTTTGAGTGTGTAGTAGTCACTTTGAGTGTTGTATTCGTGACTACACAGTGTAAAATTCCTTACTATAATAATATCAGTTGCTCCTCTTGGCCCGTGGTTTTTTCCCTTATTCAGAAGGGTTTCCACGTAAAATTCTTGGTGTCGTTATTTTCCCATTTTATTTCCATTACATTTACCATATATACTTTTGTGTTTGTCCGCGTTTTCCCAACAAACTGGTATCAGAGCCAAGGTTTTATCTGAGTATGCTCTGTGGTTGCAGCATAGTCTTAACTTCCACATCAGAAAAGATTTACTTTGATTTGCGATAACTATATTTTTTGGGGAAAAACAATGGAAGCCAACACAAGTAGAATGGTTACTTTGAATGGTGTTATGCCATTTGGAAGGGGAAAATGGAAGATCTGCTTTATGTCAAGAATTTTTATAAACCAGTATTTACCACTGTAAAGCCTGATAATATAACAGATGAAGAGTGGAATCTGTTGCATAGACAGGTTTGTGGATTCATTAGGCAATGGGTCGATGATAATGTGTTGAACCATATTTCTGGGGAAACACATGCTCGAACCCTATGTGAGCATCTTGAAAGTTTGTATGCTCGAAAGACTGGCAACAACAAAATGTTCTTAATAAAGCAGATGTTGAGTTTGAAGTATCATGATGGTTCCCCATGACAGACCATCTAAATAATTTTCAGGGGATTTTGAACCAATTATCTGCTATGGGCATCAAATTTGATGAAGAAATTCAAGGCTTGCTTCTACTTGGTTCCCTACCAGATTAATGAGAAACATTTAGAACGTCATTGTCAAATTCTGCTCCGGATGGTGTGATCTCTATGGATTCCGCCAAGAGTAGTGTCTTGAACGAAGAGATGAGAAGAAAAACTCAAGGCTCCTCTTCGTCGGATGTCCTGATAACTGGCCCCAGGGGGAGAAATAAAACTCGTGGTTCTCAGCATAGAGAACAAAATAGGAGCAAATCCAAAGACAGACTTAAGGATATTGAGTGCTATCATTGTGGCATGAAAGGGCACACAAAAAAGTTCTGCAGGAAGTTGAAGAGGGAGAACAATAACAAAGAGGAAACTAAACAAGATGGCAATGAAAATTGCCTAGCCACCGTCACCACCGAAGATATTGTTACCGTTCTTGATGCAAACATGATAAATATTTCTTGTGATGAGTCAAGCTGGGTTGTGGACACTGGTGCCGCATCTCATGTGACATCAAGGAAGGATTTTTTCTCTTCCTACACTCCTGGTGATTTTGGAACCTTGAGTATGGGTAATGAGACTGTTTCTAGGGTGGTTGGTATTGGTACAATTTTTTTGGAAACTAGTGTTGGAACTAAACTAGTTTTGAATAATGTGAAACATGCTCCTGATGTTCGTCTGCACCTAATTTCTGTTGGTGTTTTAGATGATGAAGGATGTGTTAGTACCAATGGTGATGGAAAATGGAAGTTCATTAAGGGTTCCTTGGTTGTGGCTCGTGGTAACAAACGTCGTGGTCTATACTGGACTACGGCCTCTACTTGTGTTGATATGGTGAATGCGGTTGAGAGCGATAACTCTTCAACATTATGGCACAAGAGGCTTAGCCACATTAGCGAGAAAGGACTTAGTGTTCTAGCCAAGAAGAAATTATTATCAAATTTCCAAAGTGCTAAATTAGAAAAATGTGAGCACTGCTTGGCTGGTAAACAAAATAGAGTTTCCTTTAAGTCCTACCCTCCTTCGAGAAAGACAGAGTTGCTTGAGTTAGTGCACTCTGATTTATGTGGTCCAATGAAGACAAAGACATTGGGTGGTGCACTTTACTTTGTCACTTTCATTGATGATTGCTCGAGAAAACTTTGGGTCTATGTCTTGAAGACTAAAGACCAAGTGTTAGGTGTCTTTAAGCAGTTTCAGGCTTCAGTTGAAAGAGAAACTGGAAAGAAATTGAAATGTATTCGTACTGATAATGGTGGTGAATATTGTGGACCATTTGACGAATACTGCAAACATCAAGGTATTAGACACCAGAAGACTCCTCCCAAGACTCCTCAGCTTAATGGTTTGGCTGAGAGGATGAACAGGACGTTGATGGAAAGAGTTAGATGTTTACTTTCTGAAGCAAAGTTGCCGAACTCATTTTGGGGTGAGGCTTTATTGACCGCTGCACATGTTATTAATCTATCTCCTGCTGTTGCTTTGCAAAGTGATGTGCCAAATAGTGTTTGGTATGGAAAGGATGTTTCCTATGACCATTTGAGAGTATTTGGTTGCAAAGCTTTTGTACATGTGCCGAAAGATGAATGTGCCGAAAGATGAGAGGTCAAAATTAGATGCCAAGACAAGGCATTGCATCTTCATTGGATATGGCCTAGATGAATTTGGTTACAGGCTATATGATCCAGTTGAAAATAAACTTGTGAGAAGCCGTGATATTATTTTCATGGAGAATCAAACAATTGAAGATATTGACAAAGCGGAGAAGGTAGAATCTTCAAGTTTTGATGGTATAGTTCATCAAGATGAAGTTCCTCACACAAGTGTGCATGATGTTGTTGGGTTTGATAATCATGGTGACGCTCAGAATCATGTATCGAATCAACATGTTGATGTTGATAATAACAATGATATTGTTATTGATGATCCTGTTGCTCATGAAGTTGTCGACGAATCAAATATTCCGCTTCGGAGGTTCACAAGACAGCGGCTTCCTTCCTCCCGTTATTCACCCAATGAGTATGTGTTACTCACTGACGGGGGAGAACCTGAATGTTATGAGGAGGCCATGGAAGATGAGCACAAGAATCAATGGATTGAAGCCATGCAAGACGAGATGAAGTCTTTGCATGAGAACCACACTTATGAGTTGGTAAAATTGCCCAAGGGCATGAGAGTTTTGAAGAACAAGTGGGTGTTCAAACTTAAAGTTGAAGAACACAACTTGAAGCCCAGATACAAAGCTAGATTGGTTGTTAAGGGATTCGGTCAAAGGAAAGGTATTGACTTTGACGAAATATTTTCTCCTGTTGTGAAAATGTCCTCGATTCGCACTGTTCTAGGTTTGGCTGCTAGTCTTAATTTAGAGATTGAGCAGATGGATATGAAGACGGCTTTCCTTCACGGTGACCTAGAAGAAGAGATTTATATGGAACAACCTGAGGGCTTCAAAGTAGATGGTAAAGAAAATTTTGTATGCAAACTCAAAAAGAGTCTCTATGGCCTAAAACAAGCTCCCAGACAGTGGTACAAAAAGTTTGAATCTGTCATGGGGGAGCAAGTCTATAAGAAGACTTCTTCAGATCATTGCGTATTTGTACAAAAATTTTCTGACAATGATTTCATCATCCTTTTGTTGTATGTGGATGATATGTTGATTGTGGGCAAGAATACTTCCAAGATTGACGAGCTGAAGAAAGAGTTGTGTAAGTCTTTTTCTATGAAAGACTTGGGTCATGCCAAACAAATTTTGGGCATGAGAATTACTCGTCTTAGAGATGAAAGGAAGATTTATTTGTCCCAGAAGAAGTACATTGAACGCGTACTGGAGCGCTTCAATATGAAGAATGCGAAGCCTGTGAGTATACCTCTTGCTGGTCATATGAAGTTGAGCAAGAAGATGTGTCCTACAGCTAGGGAGGAAAAAGAGAACATGGCCAAAGTTCCATATTCCTCCATCGTCGGAAGTCTAATGTATGCAATGGTGTACACTAGACCTGATATTGCTCATGCAGTTGGTGTTGTCAGTAGATTTCTTGAAAATCCGGGAAAAGAGCATTGGGAAGCTGTGAAATGGATACTCAGGTATCTTAGAGGAAGCTCAGATGAATGCTTGTGTTTTGGAGCATCAAATCCAATCTTGAAAGGCTATACAGATTCTGATATGGCAGGTGACCTTGATAACAGAAAATCCACTACTGGATATTTGTTTACTTTTTCAGGGGGAGCTATATCATGGCAGTCAAAGTTGCAGAAGTGTGTTGCACTATCTACAACTGAAGCTGAGTATATTGCGGCTACTGAAGCTGGCAAGGAGATGATATGGCTAAAGCAATTTCTTCAAGAGCTTGGTTTGAATCAGATGGAGTATATTGTCTATTGTGACAGCCAGAGTGCAATAGACTTGAGCAAGAACTCCATGTACCATGCAAGAACAAAACACATTGATGTCAGATATCATTGGATTCGTGAGAAAGTGGAGAATGAATCATTTCACGTCAAAAAGATTCACACAAGTGAAAATCCTGCAGATATGCTGACCAAGATGATACCGAAAGACAAGTTCGAGTTATGCAAAGAACTTGTGGGTATGAGCTCTCTCTAAAGAAGTTGAAGATACCTTCTTCCAGTAAATGGGACTGGAGGGGGAGATTTGTTGAATCCATCCCATTGTTTTAGTCAACTTTAGCTATTCAATTGGTACAAGCAATTGTTAAAAAGGAATAGTAATTGGAGTTGAAAATAAAAGATTTGGTAGTTGGCAAATTGGTAAGATTTGCAACCATTTTTGACTTTGCTATATTTACCTATGTCAATAGTGACATAAGCATGGTTTTATCCTTCTATAAATAGAGCATTCTTGCTCATTTGTAGAACACACCAAAGTTAGAGAGAAAAACCATTTTGAGAGCAAAGTGAGGTATTCCATAGACTATAGAAGAAAATAGTCTGTGAAGAAAAATAGAGTGTGAGCGATATTTTAGTAAGAAGGAAACCAAAAGAGTGTTGTTCCTTTTGAGTGTGTAGTAGTCACTTTGAGTGTTGTATTCGTGACTACACAGTGTAAAATTCCTTACTATAATAATATCAGTTGCTCCTCTTGGCCCGTGGTTTTTTCCCTTATTCAGAAGGGTTTCCACGTAAAATTCTTGGTGTCGTTATTTTCCCATTTTATTTCCATTACATTTACCATATATACTTTTGTGCTTGTCCTCGTTGTCCCAACACTTTTTGCCTTATATTATATTACCTCATTTTGTTGGTTAACAGTCGATTTTCAATTCCTTTGTTTTTTTTCGAAGTGCAGTATCCACTTATTATTCATTAAAGCTTTCATGATCATTTGGTTTTCTTTCATTTTCTGGATTCTCCCTTCTGTGTGTGTTTCTATGTGTGAAATAGTTGTTCAGCTTTAGAATGCAGTAAAAAACTATTTTTTGTTGCAGCATGTGAGCATTTCCTTTTTAGTCAATTTAAAAAATAAAATGTCACTTTTCTATAATTTAAAATAGCAAGAAGTCTTAAATTTGGTAAGGACACTATATACCAAATTACAAGTATCAGCTCTGCCTAGAAGTTTTGTATTGGACTATCATCATATTTCACTCCATTACATGGTTTAATAGCATATCATTCACAAAATAGTCCACTGTTTATTACGGAAATTGGCACTGTGACGAAACTGACACTAGGGAGTAGCTAAATATTCACGAATTAGCAGTATGAAGAAGCCTAACCTTTAGGAGTGTATGCATATTACTGCAGCCGGTCTGCAGACATGTTTTCAGTCACATTTTCTAAATGTGGTGAACTGTTCATTCATTGTACACTCAAAAGTGTTCATATTTTTCGGATTCTATGTGCTTTGGTATCATCTTCGTGATTTGACTTGTTTGTAACATTGTTGGCCTTGTGGAGTTGTCGCATACATGTTTTAATGTTCTTTCTTTTAAGGTGGATGGGTATTATAGGTAACTCATTTTCTCCATTCTTTAATTTTTAAGGTGCCTTTGTGGAGTGGAAGTTGCAATGGGAAAGAGGATTAGTGAACCTGAACCTAGTAGAAAAAGAATAAAAGCAAGTAGCCACTCCTCGTTCTACTTGCACGTCAGCTGACATGTTTATTAGAGTAAATACCTTATAGTTGTAACTTGTTTATCTAATTTCTACTACTTTTAGACTACCTTATTCTACTTATACTAAGAATAACATTTTCAGCCGTGACTTTATTAAAGAGCTTTGTACTACACATCCTGAATCTTCAGGCCTGAAAGATGTAAGAATTTATTTTTATGCATGAGAGAGGCCATAGTGTACACTAGTTAGTTAAACACAAGCATGTTAGTAAGAGCACATCACTTTTCAGGCCACAAAGGAAAGCATCAGATGCATGGAAGCTGATGGGTCCTGAGGAGAAGGTTAAGTACAGTTCTCGTGCTCGTGATGTGTGGGATAAGTACCTGAGCAGATTAAACTCCCCCCTCCCCCTTCTCGAAGGTTTTCTTTATATGATGATGGAACTGGCAACTCTAAGAACGTTTGATATCTTTGACTTCTTATGTTCAACTTTATGGATTTTCAGTTGATGTTTCTACTTCTCTATATGTGAATTTGTCGTCTTCTTTAGGTATGTTCTCTGTAATATCTATTTATGAGATTACCTCGCTTAAGATCCTGATATGGATTATGTTTATGTGATAGCACGAACACATGTGCTTAAAGCTTATGTTTCCATGTATCCGTTGGTTAATGTAACATCCCGTAACTCGAAATAGCTAGGAATAAGATAAGAAACTAAAAATAATCACTCTTGTAAAGAAAGGGAAAAATCTGGAAAATTCTTCTAAGTTTAAGAAGTGAGTTATATTCATTTTCAAACGGTCATAACTTCTAGCTCAGGATGAGTTAGGGGTAGTTCTTGATATGGTTGGAAAGCCCTTGGAAAGATCTCTCCAACGGCTCTGAGTTTGAACGATTTCGATATCGTATGAGGAAGATAATACCTTTCGAAAGTTTGGCTATTGAAGTAAAGAAAGTTCAATCCGAATTTAAGGAAGGGTATACTAGTCTGTTAACCCATTTATTTCCTATTTCTTTTTAGGAATTTATTTGGGGGAAAAACCAGTTTTAGTCAGATTAGAAGGTTTAACTTTACGCTTAGGGCTTGGAGAAAAGAGAAGAGAAGAAGGAAAAGGGAGAAAGAACAAGGTTTCGCCAAGAACGCCATGGGATTTCGAGTGAAATTCATCGGGGGTGATCCTTATCATGGTATGTGAGATCTTTCGTGTTGGGTTAATTCATCCGTACACAAATATTGTTTCAATTCAGTGGTTTTAGAATTGTTTACATGATTAGAAGTGAATCCTTGATGAATCTTGTCGAATCCCTATTTGGTTGAGTTGTTCGAATGTCCATTGATGTTGATTCGTTGTTTCTAATGTTGGTTTCAAGTTAGATCTGTTGGGTATTGAAGGTATTTATCACTTTTGTAAAGAAAGGAAAAATTAGGAAAATTCTTCTATGTTTAAGAAGTGAGTTTTGATCATTTTCAAACAGCCATAATATCTAGCTCATAATGGATTAGAGGTAATTCTTGATATGGTTGGAAAGCCCTTGAAAAGATCTTTTCAACGACGCCAAGTTTGCACGATTTTGATTTCATACACTACAAGATTAGTGTTTCTTCTTATCCTTTTTCGAGCTTAAGTTGTTGTTTAGCATTCCAATTCGTATACTCGTACATTTTATGTACTGATATCAGTTGGTCTGCATCGTCTTATGATGTAGACGCAGGTAACCAGGATCAACATCCAGCGCCTCATTGATCCAGTTTGAGCACTCAGAGTCATTGATGAGCCTCTTTGCATTCCAGAGGACTTTTTATTATTGTTTTTCAGTCTCTTCATTTACAAAATGTTGTGGGATTTATCCCAACATTCATTTGGTATTATAGAGGCTTCATAGATAGATAGTCATTCAGATAGTCAAATTTGAGTCTCTCTTTATTTTGCATTACAAATATTCTATTTTTGAGATTAAGTGTCATTTTGGCCAAGACATTTTATTTTAAGTTATTCTTGCAAGAATGAATCTTTCTTATTATTGAGTTAATTCTTTCGCTGAGTTAATTATTTCGCTGAGTTAAGTAAGTCAGGTCAAGAGTTCGCTCAAGGCACATCCAGGGTGTGTAGGCTCGGGGTGTGACGATTAATTCTGATTCCATTGATGAAATTCATTTCTTTGTCATTAATTCTTATCATGTCTGTGATATTCTTAGGTGATTTTGGAGTTGCTTGGTGTGACTCTAATATGATGCTAAAATCTCTAAAAACACGTTATTGATCAATCTATTTATACATTACAACAAAAAAAGAAAGTCATAACAAAATCCTACTTCATCAAATTATAAATTTACTTAACATAAAATAAAAGTATTTGTTTCTCATGTTTGTGATTTTGAGTGGAGATAATTGAATTATTGTGTGCATGTGATTTAGGAGAAGAGGTGTACACAATCATTAGTGTTTATTTCTTAGATAGTTATTAATCAATTATCCCAATTTTCGAAATTCACCATAAAACTGACGTGCATACATATTTAAATTGACCTTTATAATTTTTAAAATTAATTGCGATAATTATTATTTTTTATTTTATTATCGTAAGAGATAAAGATAGAAAAACCATACAATTTTCATCCATTAAAATAAAATTGTATTTGTTGCAATAAAATGTGCTATATATAAATATATATTTCTATGATGTAGACTTTTCAGATTCTTCTTCTTGTCCTCACAATCTAAGCTTTCTGGCAAATTTCATTATTAAAGCGGGAAGAAGAGAGTTTTGAAACAGTGAAATACATATGAAGTTGCCACACATGGACACGCGTCATTCAACTCAAATAAATAATGGAATGGTAAAATTACCCTTGGATGAAACAGACATGTCGACGAAGAGCCGTACGTAGGACTGTGTATCTGTTGGTTCGGTACTGTTTTGATGTTTATCGGATTTGCTTATTGGTTATCGGTTTGTAGTGATGCTAAATCGTTATGGAACCATTAAGATATTGACTTATATGTTATTTGTTTATTGGTTTTTGATAGTTATCGGTTATCGGTTTAACCGTTAAGATTTGACCCAAAAGAAAAAAATATTGAAAATCAATTAGAAACAAGGTGACAAACCAAAATAAACCATGCACTTGAGTTCATAAGTTACATCTTGCTCAAAAGCAAACACTTTTACATCGTAGAATAATCAAGTGTTTGAGACAACCAAAAATAAAAGTAGGAAATTAAACTCTAAGTCGAGGACTTTATATACAAAATGGTATAAAAATAAATATTTAATTTACTATCGGGTTATCGGTTAATCCGTTAAGAAAAAACTTTAAACCGTTAAGAACCAATAACCCGATAACAAAAAAAAAATAAAAATCAAAACCGTTATCAAAATCACTAAACCAATAATCCAATATTATAAACCTATAACTTTTTTGTCAGTTCAGCTTTATCGATTTCAGTTCGATTTTGAACAGCCTTAGCTGTATACTTCAACACAATTATATAATAATAATAAGAGAATATTATAAATTGAGATATAAACGAAGATAAACAAATTAATTAGATATTCAAACACTTTTAACTTTTGAGACAAAAAAAAGATAATAAGATGTAACAAATAAACAATGCATTTCAAAGTACAAATTGAATTATATTTGAAAGACAAAGTAAGTAGTTATTCCTCATAATCATAATCGTTACTTTACTCTCTTTTTCAAATAATTTAATCTTAATTCTAAATGTCTACTGTGTGATGTAAAAATTAGGAAAAACTACATAAAATGGCAAACTATATTTTATATTAAAATAATATAGCTATACTTCCATAAATTTTTATTTTATGACTATATTTAATTAATAAATAGCAAATAAGTATTAATTAGCAAATTTTCACGCCTCCCGTTTCTCTCTCTTTAATATACTCCTATATTAATTAGTATTACTCACGTAATTAATTATGTTCCTATTTTAACGTTTTTTATTCTTTCTATAATAATTATGGTTGTATTCCTTCCATAATTTTTCATGCACGCCTCCATTTATGTAGTTACAGCACACTAATTAGTACTACAGAAAATCTATTTTCAGCTTTTTACTTTATCTCATAAATCCTACCAAAAATATTATTTATAGTCTTTTTCCAAGAAACCATAGCTATAGTACTACAGCAGGCCTACCTTCAATTAATGAAGCTATTTCACATCAATTCCAAGGAAAAAAATTTCAGCACGTCAATTCCAAGGAAAAAATTTTCAGCACGTCAATTCTAAGGAAAATTTTTCAGCCTCACGCATAGCTTCAATTAAATAGGCTTTTTTCATGTTAAATCCAAAAAACCTTTTTTCAGCTTAATACTTATCTCTTAAAATCTTATTTCTAGGGTAGTCTTTCTATGAAACCAATTTTACAGCTTCTAAATTATATCCAAAATCCTCCCAAAATCAAAGTTACCATAAAATTCTTAATCAATTAGATTTCTATCAAGCTTCCACGAAATTAGGTATTATTTTTTCAAATCAAATACTCAACATTGCTTGATTCTCGGAAATATTTATGTTGTTTAATATTTATTTGTTTTTTATTTTTTAGGATCTGGGTTGTTATGTCTAAACCAAATTCTACAAGGATAATCACAAGAGGTACAAAATATACATTACATAACATGGTTGAAATACCATCTTTTGACCTTGGTATAACTCAGATTAAAACACAAATTTCAGGATATACTGCTGCTATGGAATTACATAAGAAGTCGAAAGATGAAATAGTAAGGACTCCTTCAAAAAGAAAAGCAGGGTCAACTGTGAAAGCGATTCAAAAAAATTGTTACAAGAGGAGGAAAGTAAAAAATGTAGTTTCCGACATGATCGGAGAACATGCAGTTAATGAAGAACAAGACGAAGTCAATGAAGAATTAAAGGTATGTACATTTTTTATTTTTTTTATTTTTTTGAATAATTTTTGCATATGTACATGCAGTGTACTTTAATTTGTAAAATTTACTAAATGAATATAGTTTTTGATTATGATATAGTATTTATGTTGTTCAATGGTGGTAAGTGTAGTGTAGATATATACATGCATTTAATTTTGTAAAAAGTACATAAGTGGATACATCTTCTATGAGATACTTTGAGTGAATGTAGGCAGTGATGTAATGTATACAGGTTGATGTAATGTATGCAGGTTGCATGTTATAGTGATGTATATTGTGTTATAATGTAATGAAAGTCGAACAACAAAGGTTACGTTGAGTATATAACAAGAAAATTTATTTAAAGATACATGTTTTATAATTACAGGGTATCAGATTCCATGTATTGGTTCACCCAATTAAACCACCACGCATGCAGGTTTATGTGAACCATAACATAGTCACAGATTTGAAGGCGAAGCTTACAGTGACCCAATTCAATCATTTTAAAGATACATGTTTTGGAGCATATACAAAAATGCACGTGTGTGGAGCGCAACCACAAATCTTTAGGTGTTTCATGGTATGTGAATTAGAGGACAGTTCCACTGATGAATTGTTGTTTCATATAAATCATACCACGCTCCGTTTTGGTATCAAAGAATTTGCTATCATTACTGGTTTGAAGTGTTTTGGTAACAAAGATGATTTTTTATTTGATACAAGGAAGCCAAATAGATTAATCAATCAGTATTTTGAGGGTAAAAGTATTGTTACAAAAGTGGATTTGATCAGTAAGTATAAAAAAAAGGTTTGGGGTAGCAATGATGATGATGCTGTTAAATTCGCTATTCTGTATTTTATTTGTACGTTCATATATTCCGGCGAGAAGAAGAGCTCATCAATTCCAAGGATACATTTTGATCTAGTTGAGAGCGGCCGGTACCATGAATACCCTTGGGGGAAAGATGTTTTCTACAAATTGATCAAAAGCGTAACAAAAAAAATGGATGAGAAGAAAAAGTATTATAGAATTGATGGTATGCCTCTAGCCATGCAAATTTGGATATATGAATGTTGTTCTGCGGTTGATTCGAATATTGCTGTAAAGAAGAGCAATCGTATACCCAGAATCGTCAATTGGATGACCAGAAACAGCAGAATACATTATGAATTCCTCATGGAAGGAATGTTCAGTGATAACGACAATCCGGTAATTTAACATATTTTAATTAGTCAATTAGTATATATTTTGTTGTATTTCAATATAATTTTTAAATATAAATATTTTTGTGTGCAGTTAAAATTCAAAAACATCGAACCTTCACTTAAGGAGATTGCATTTTATCAGCTTGAATCAAAAAGTAATGCAAACACAGAGAATACCTTTCAAATTGTTAGTGACAAAGATGACGACGAAGATGATGATTTCACTTCAAAGCCTCCAAGTCATAAGCCACACAATAAAGAAAAAGGTAAACAGAAGGCATATGTTTTAAGATCCACATTGATCAAAAAGTCCAATTTGCATGCAGGTTCGAGGTTGAAAGATAAACGCCCCACAGTATTGAGTGGTTGTCGTAAGGCAAAGAGTACAACTTTAAATCCTGATTCAAATCCATTGGAGGATAATGTATCAGTACAGGAGATGCATAACCGTCCGGATGATTCTGCTAACCGTACACCACCAAGGAGTTCGAAAGAACCTCAAGATACCAAGGCAGATGAAATTGGTTTGCTGAGACAAGATCTTGCATCCTTCAAGAATTATGTATGCAATACGTTCTATTTTTTTTTAGTTCACATTGTATTCCAATATAAACTTACAGTCTATTTAATAATCAGGTTAATAATGAGTTCAAGGAGTTGCAATTGTTGATAATGGGGAATTTTAGACAAGTTATGGATGCACTTAACAGAAGCTGTCGTGAATATGGAGCACCAAATCAGGTTAATTATAACAATATTAAATTAATACAATACATTTACATATACAAGTTACTTACTTATAATATCTCATTTTCTAATGGATAAAATACACAGGAAGATGCAACTGAATCTCCAAGTCATGTACCTAATTGGTCGAACAACAATCAGATATCAAATGTTATGGATAAGCGTCACTGTGATGCAAACGAGGTACTATTTGAATAAATTATTTTTTGATTAGTTAGTAGTTGAAGGTGAAAAATGTTAAAAGAATACAAATAATAGTTTTTATTGTAATATTGTTAGGTTCGGACACCTCGTTTCGTTCTTCAAGAACATGTCAAAATTAATGTCAAGGAGTATTTGCAGCCTGTTCAGATACACATACAAGACCCTTTGACGGTACATGAACAGCTTAACGACATTAATGTATTTCAGAATCATGATATCCAACAACCTCAGTCACAAATTGAGTTGATAGATGCTTTGTTACCTGATTTTGATGCAATCAATCCCAAAAAGAATGATGTGGTTCATTCAGAGGTTGTGGTCCATCCAGAGGGTGTCGTTTATGATACTACACCCGTGCCAGTTAAAAGGATCAGACATCCTGATCGATTGACAGAAGACGGTAATGTAATTCAGAACGACGGAATCCAACAACCTCAGTCACAATTTGAGTTGCTTGATGCTCTGTTACCTGATATTGACACAATATATCCCAAAAAGAATGTTGTCGTTCATTCCGAGGTTGTGGTCCGTTCAGAGGGTGGCGTTTACGATAATACACCCGTGCCAGTTCAAAGTATCATACATTCTGATCAATTAATTTTCTCTCCTTACTCCTCAAATATTGGATCATCATCTAGTAAATAACAATGTTTAACATACTTAGTGTCTTAACTGCCCCCTACTAGTTTTTTTTTTTTTTTTTACATATACGATTCTATAACAATCGTAGTGCCTAATACATATATGTGAAAATATGTTTGTTATAATTTGTGTGTTTGTATACTAAATATTTCAGGTAGCTCTTATGACGTGGTTAAAACTTATGAAAAGAAACATCCTTTTGTTTCTGACTTCATACAAGGGCCATATAATTATGATCTTTTCGACGATTACTGTTTGTGGCTTTCTGAAGGGCTTCTTGCTAGCCATATGAATAAGTAAGTATACATAATAATCATCATCATATATATATATATATATATATATGATGATTATGTAAACATAATATACTTAAATATTAATTAATTCTTATTTGTTATCAAAAGGATGCATGGTGAAGATCGGTATAAGAATAAAAAAGCAAAACTGGCGGTTGATATGGATTTGGGCATTCATCGAATATCAAACAAGAATTGGTTCTACTCTCTGTCTTATGATAAACAACTGCTGAATGATGAGGTAAACATATGACTTTAAACATAAAAAGTAGTATAAGTATTGATCATATTTTTATGATGTGCTAATTTTGTACATTTGTTTTTTAATTGTTTACAGCATATTGATGTGATCATGTATTACTTGCGTAAAAAAAGTAAATACAACATCAATAGTCGATACAGATACACTACTGTTGATTGTATATTCAAGGCAAAAATTTCTGAAATTTATGCTGCATATGCTCAAGTTGGAAGTAACTTTTGTGTTGCAAATGTTGAAAGCGCCATACGTGATTACATAAAAGGATATAGGTTGATGGCTGCCATTCCATGGAATACAATCGACAATGTGTTCATACCAGTGAACGTGGAGCATAAAAATCACTGGGTGTTGGCTGTTTTGTCATTAATTGACAAATACATTTATGTATATGACTCATACAGAGCAGCAGGTCATAACTATCATGTTAGAGAAGAAATTCAAAAGCTTGCTCAGCTTCTGCCAATGTATGTTTCAATGGAGATTGGAGATGGTTCGGATGATGCAGAAGATAACCACATCGCATACGACGTGACGTATGTGGAGGATATACCTCAACAAGGATCAGATTTTTTGTAAGTATGAAACAAATCTCTTCGTTCAATTTTCCTAAAAAGTATCAGATTTTAAAAAGTAATGTATATTTTCAGGGATTGCGGGATATACTTGCTAGCATTTGCTGAGTACCTAAGTGAGGGTGAAGGTATTCCAGTTAAGTATCTTGATTCTAAGTTACACCGTATCAGATACGGTGCACTCTTGTGGGAATATGCAATGAAAAAGATGAAAGACGGGGCTGTTAGCGATAATGAGGCACCACCAAGAAGAATGAGGACACCTGCAAGGATTGATAATAGTCAACTTGTTGTGATTGATTAGTATTTCGTACTAGTTCTATTTTTTTTGAACTTATGGTAAAAATTAATATTTTGGTTTTTTGTCAAACATTATCAACTTTTCTTTATATTCATATATGATCACATTTTGTTTTAAATTTATTTCTGTATTATTTCATAATTAATTAGATGTTCATGACTTGCCATGATTTGGCTTTGGCATCGGTGAATTAGTCAATGGATTATCAGCAAAAAATTAAGTGACCCCATTTTTACATGTATAAACATGGCATCCATGCACATAACGAGGCGATCCCACAAACAGTTTTTAAAAGTCTACATATTGAGAATCAATGTCAAAATACATATACACTTATACCAAAGAAATTGATTCCAAAATTTGTATCAAAGTAATACTTACATATACATAAATAGCTATACTTACATAATTGATATCTTATTTAATAAATATTTCAAAATATTCAAAAGGCAAATAACTCATCACCTTTATTCAAAATAACAAAAATTAACTACAAGAAATTTGTCATGTAACAATTTCTATGCATTTCGTGTTGCAGTTCGACATGAACGCCTATTATGACCTTGTTGTCCACATGTACTACAAGAATTGGTACCCTTCCTTTTGCTCAGCTCGCTAAATGACTTTTCACGTTGCTTTTTTGGCCTTCCCGGAGGTCGCTTGAATTTTGGTGGCAACACAACTTCGGTAGCAATGTGTTCAGGTATGTTCCATTCACCTTTGTCAGGTAGAGGATATATAGGGACTTCATATGTTTTCAATATTGTTCCTCGCTTATAAAATTCTGAACAATATTCTTCCGGAAGCATGCGATTTTTATTCAACACACTCCACGCATGTGAGCATGGTATACCGTCAACTTGAAACATGTTGCAACTGCAAGTCTTTTTTTCCAAGCATACAATATAACTCTTCCCTTCATCACTTACGGAATAAACGTAATCAGTTGACGGGGCAACCTATAATCAATACAGAAATTTAATTATACACTTTAATATTAAAGCAAATATTTTTGATTACTAAAATAAATGAATACACAATCCATTGAACAAGAATTTTTTTTTCAATATACATACCATCATACGCCACGATTTTGATTCATTAAGCAAAAGCATCTCTTGAAACTTCTTCCCAAGCAGTGTGAATGTGCATGATGCATTTTTCCGATTTTTGCAATTCCATCTAGCAAACATCAATCGCACTTGTTCAAGAAAGTCAAATATTGGTAATTCTCTTGCTGCTACTAACGTCGAATTGATGCACTCTGCAATATTCGATGTCATAACCCAACCACGAGGAACTGGTGCATACAACCTTGCCCACTTCTCATATCCAACCATCTCCAAGTAATTCTTAACCCTTACATCAAACTGCTCAACCCTTTTCATTAGCTTATCAAAATCACTTTGAGTATATGCCTTTGCCATAGTGTAGAATACTTCACTCAATTGATCATTTGCTTTTCGAAAATTCTTACATACATTAGCCCACAAATGCCATATGCAGGCGTAATGTTGGACATTGTTGTATACAATAGATACAGCCTTAATTATGCTATTATGTCGGTCAGATACTACACACATATTCTCTCTTTCTCCATAGGCTTCTTTGAATTGTTCAAAGAACCATGTCCAAGCAGCATCATTTTCCGAATCTATAACTCCGTATGCCAAAGGTAATATATTCCCTATTATAATATACAAAAATAGATGAATAATAAGAAAAATAAAAATAAATTAAATTGTATGTATGTAACCAAATACCTGCTCCATCCATAGTGCTGGCTGATACGAATGCACCAGTGTATGCTGATTTGAGGTGGCTGGCATCTACAACAACAATTGGCCTGCAATGATCAAATCCTTTTATAAAAGCATCCAGCGCTATAAAAACATACAAAAATTCGTCATTAGGTGTTTTCTGCATTCGTATATGTGAACCAGGATACGTCTTATCCAACGTATACAAGTATCCTGGTAGCTTCCCGTAAGACGCAGCTGGTTGCCCCATGATAGATTCTAATGCCTTCTCCTTTGATCGCCATGCTAACATGTAATTAATATCAATACCCAAATCCAACTTAATGTCATCTTTAATATCATTTGGACTGTACTTCCTCTTATGATTCCTCAATTTAGGTGCTATTATTCCTCCAATCAACGAACTTGTTGCTCGACAATCTGAATGCACTCCATCCTTCAAAGGACATGTATGTTCAGAGTTAAAAACTCTAATTCTGAACATTTTTGACTTGTTAATACTTGACGCTTTCATTAACCACGTGCATTCTTTAGATTGGCATACAAGAGTATAACTGCGAATACCATTTATAGTTTGATTTTAGTTTTGAGTTGCATCTGCAAACATATATAAATAAACGTAATATGAATAAATTTAAACATAATTTACCTAATAGAGTTTGACCTCTCCACCAAGAATTTAAACCTTTTTTCGATTGAATATTTTTCCATCACATCTTTCAATGTCGACTTATCCATGTATATCTGATCCACCATTATCTCCTTTTGTGATCTGTTAGTGATTATTAAATCATTTTCAACATCAAATGCATCTACTGTTTGATCGCCAAATGCTGGTACAATTGCTAATGGATCATCCTCACTATTTAATTCTTTATTGTATTCAAGTTGCAACACATCACTTTCAATAGAAGTTTCTCCAGAACCAGAATATACAATATCAATATCATAAATACTAACACACAGGGGATATACTCCAATTTGAGTATTCATTTTTTTCAACTGAACATATAGGCGCACACCCATGTCGTTACGTATTTCCATAGGCGTGTCGTCACCTTCGATAGTGTATTTAATCTTCATACACTTCTTTGTAAGATCAACGTTCAATTGTACGGAAATCACATCAACTAAATCAGAATATGAAGCATATTCCTTCAAAACAATCCCGTCAATGTTGTATTCCACATAACAATTCTCATCGCTCCATTTTCCGGAATGGCGAATTAAAACACAGATTGTTGCCATTTTTTTCGTAATTTTTTCCAGTAGTAAGTGTATAAGAACATATTCTGCATATCTTATTTTTTTATACGTTGACAAGACTCCTATTAAGGAAAGGTAAGTTACAAGTTGAAAGTGCCAAATTAGTGGGCTACAAAATAGGATTGTCAGTTACATTTAAATTAAATGTATTTTTTTTTTATAAAACAATTAGCCAATTTTTTAAACAAACTGTAGCTATTTTTTTTAAATATGAAAAATATAGTCATATCAATCTAATAACCCTCAAACTATAGCTATTTATGTAAGTATTACTAAAAATTATTTGTAATGTTAAACCTTGAAGAACATAATTTATTATATTTTGAAAGTGAATCTGTCATCATGATCATAATAAAAATGATAAACTTTAACATTGAAAAATATAGCTATAAATAAGTAAACTCAAAGTTTTGTGTTTTATAATTATTGGTAAATCTTTCTAAAATATAATCCATTGAGATTCAAGCAAGTCTTCATTCTTAATATATCTTCAATATATGTTGTACACAGACTAACCTGAAATACTCATGCAACGTATCTATAATCTAACAAAAATTTGACAAAATTTATGATGGTAACTGAATCATTCATAGTTAAGAATGTAACTAACTCACACTTATAAAAAACGATCTCTTCACATATATGCATACACAGAACACTGTTTACTCTATGCAAGAATGTTGATGACTTCTTTGTGCTGCCTTACCATTGCAATTTTGCAATATAATTTATGTAGAATGTAGATGCCTATTTTTGAAAAAGAAGAAAATAATCTTTTTAAATTGATTTATTTATTTATGAATATATAAAGATAAAGGATATAGGAGTGGTTGAGTAATTTTAGGTAACCATTTTTAAATTCAAACAAAAAAGTAACTAATTTACAATCTTATAGTTTTTATTTTATACGTGGATTAATTTAAAATATTTTTCTAGAGCCGTCAATATGGGCTAGGTCCGTTGGGCCGGTCTGGTTTAACCTACGATTTAATAGGGTTGGACTAAGATTTTGGGAGCCCATTTAAGAAAGGACTTTTTATCCCAGCCTGAATAAACCTGTTGATTTGATGCGCTTGAGAAATATAGGTAGGGCCGGCCTGTGGGCCAATAATAATTAATTAAAAAATATAATATAATATTAAAATTTAAAATTAAAGAGAGTCCAAATTCAAAATAATTAGGTTAATATTTTTATTATATATTTGTACTTTTACTTGAAAAAAAAACTTACTAAATAGAGATAATTTCAGAGTCCTCCCTCCAGGCTTCGCTCTTTAACACTCACCTTTCCTATGGTTTACGATATTACGTCTACCTCCCTTATTTTCATTTTCTTGTAACCATTCTTTAAACCTATTTAAATAAATATAAATTAATTTAGATTTGACAAATTTACCCTTTTATATGAATGTTTAGATTTAATTTTCAATGATTTATCTTTATTCATTGGATCATGTTTCTTCTTCGCTTGTGTAAATGTTTAACTAAAATAAAATCTTATCGTTCTTGTCGAATTTCTTCCTTGGGAAGTTCAATTTTGTCTTCTATTTGAAGAAATTATTGCCGGAAAATGATGGGTCATTATGGGGAAATTTTTTACGTGAATTGGTAAATGTGAAATAGATAAAGAGTTAATATTTGGTGAAAATGTGGGTCATCTTAGTTGAAGACTTTTATCTTTGTTGGATTAAAAAAATAAGTCTTTGTGTTAATTTTTTTTAAAGTATTTGTTAAATGAGTTATTTTTTTAAAAAAGTGGGCTGACCCATCAAGCCTGTAGCCCACGTACTTGTGGGTTCGGCCGACCATTTTCTGGCCCACTATAATAATGGGCTAGCCCGGCCTGACCCATAAAATGTCAAAGCTTGTATGAGTTAGCCCGGAAAGGATGGACTAGCCCATATTGACAGCTTTATATTATTCCTTCAAACTTCAACTACTTTGCCTGTGATTTTTGAAATTTTTTGTCCATGTTTTCCATTTTTCCATTCTATGTTTGCAATTTAATTTTTAGTTTCAATTTTATCTATTTTTTCAATAAATATATAAACTAAATAAATTTTTTGAAAAAATAAAAAATAAAAGCAGTTTTTTCTAAATACATGAGACTAATTTTTTAAAATTGTTCTAAATGATTTATATTTAGTTATTTTAATTTTATTTATTTGAAAATATGTTTTTACCGTGTTTTCCAGTATATGTTATTATTGTCTGCATTTTTTTTTATAAATAAAAATGTTGTATTTTTAAAATTTTATACTAATAACTACCCATTAAAACTACTCTTTAGAATTATTCTATTTGACACGATGCATGTTTTTTTAAAATTTTAAATTAATTACTATCCTCAATTAAAATTTTGAAACTAAAATTTGCATATTTAATATTTATTTTTTAAATTTGCAAAATTATGGAGCAACTAAAACGGATTTTTTAAAAAAAGTGACATTAAGGTTTTAAAATAAATGGGTGGTGACATAAATCTTAAATATTGGGTGTAGGTGACAATCATATGATTAATGATTAAGGATTGTGGAGTTGCCCTCAAGTTTATAAGTTGACAGTTTGGTCCACTGAATTAAATGAAGGGTAAAAGGGTAATTTCACAATACCTAATTTAACCAACTTTTGGTGGGAATTAAATGAGGGGTAAAATGGTAAATTGACTATACCAAACCTAATTTAACCAATTTTGGTGGAAAAATATCGAGCCAAAAAAGGAAATAAAAGCTTTTTTCCCCTGCCTCCAGCCGTTGTATTCGTCTGTTTCTTCTTATTCTGCCCTCGTCTTTGCTTGCTTGCTTTCCTTTCTTCTTGCTCTCTTCATCTTCCTCTTCTTCTTCTTCTTCTTATTTTCCTACATTGCAGGTCTTTGCTGGTAGTGCTTGTACTTTATTCTTCTTGAATCAGTTTTTTACCTAATCTGTAAATGGTGGACCAAATTTCATTTTGTTCAATTGGAATTATTGCATAAGCATTATACACCATTGTTTCTCGTAAGTACAATTAATAGTTATTTAAAATCAATTCATTATCATCTAATCTGGGTACCTGCAATTTTTTCAATAATTTGTATTTGCGTTTCCAACATATTGTTATATATATTGCAACAGTTGACTATTATAACATATTATAGTCATATGTAGCAACATGTGATTTATTTTCACAACAGAGCAGTCATATGTAGCAACATATGACTTACAACTCGCAACAGAATAGTCATATGTAGCAACATGTGATTTATTTTCACAATAGAACAGTCATATGTAGCAACATATGACTTAATCTCGCAACAGAATAGTCATATGTTGCTACATATGATATAACTAAAAAATGTATCAACATGTGATTAATTTTTCACAATGAATATGTAGCAACATATGACTTACATCTCGCAACAGAATGGTCATATGTTGCTACATATGATATAACTAAAAAATGTAGCAACAGGTGATTTATTTTTCACAACTGAACAGTCATATGTAGCAACATATGACTCAAATATGACCACAGAATAGCCATATGTTGCTACATATGCTTATTCTTCATAATTAGTAATTGTTTTTTTCAATTATTTTCTTCAGGTACAATGTCATTATTTGTAGGGATTGATTGTCGTGGTGAATGGGTCGAGAAGAAAAATCGATTCATATTACGTTGGGAGGATAGTAAAAAATGAGGATCCGGTTCAGTAGGGATGTATGTCAAAAGAAATATTTTGTATGATTTCTTCAATTTAGTCGTGCAAAAGTCTGGTTATAATTGTTAACCGCAAAATCTTGTCATGAGTTACATTCCCCATTTTTTTCATAATGAGAAGGTTTTACCTTTTAGATTAACTGATCAATCTAGTTTGAGTGTTTATTTGGGAGGAACAGAGAAACCGCCAATATTAAGAGTCTACGTGGAAGAAACTTCTATCGAGGAGGATCATAATGTAGACCAAGGCCAACAAGATATGTTTAATGATGAATTTCATCCTGCGGACATGAATAATCCTGATGATGACATTGGAATAGGTGAAAGTGAAGGTGAAGGGGAAGGTGAAGCTCAAGCTGAAGGGTCAAACCTTGAGAGCAAGTTTCCTCCCACACCTATAGTTGGCAGCAACAATCCATGTGCTTCTCAAACTTCACGTGTGAATAATGTTAGAGATGATGAAATAGGATTTTATAAGGGAATGACATTCAAGAACAAGCAAGAACTGACAAATTCATTGAAAATTGCTTGCTTGAAAAAAAAATTTAGACCGAAAAAGGTGATCGATTCTCGTAATGTGTTCCTTTAAATGTTCATATCCGGATTGCAATTGGTGGCTGAGGGCTGTGAAATTTACAAGTAGTGATAGGTTTGCCATTAGAATCTATGAAAAAAAGTACCATACGTGTGGTTAAGAGCATCTTACAAGCCATAATCCCCACGTCACGGCAAAAGTCATAGGTAAGCACTTTGAAAATAGATTTTCCAATGGTAAAGGCCTATCCACAAGAGACATGTCAAATCAACTCCGCACAGAATTGAGTTGTAAGGTAAGCTATTGGAATATTTATAAGGGCATGGATCATGCTAATTCTAATGTTAGGGGAACACATGAGCACGGGTATGCAGTGCTTAATGCGTTCAGGTATATGCTTGAAGTTGTGAATCCAGGAAGCAAGATGGCATTGTCGCTCAATGAAAATGGGAGGTTCCAATACTTCTTTGTATCATATGCTTCTTGATAATTGGTTTTCAAGAAATGAGAAAAGTAATAGCCGTTGATGGCACATTTCTAAGGAGCAAGTATAGAGGAGTTCTGCGATCGGCGGTGGCACAAAATTTTGAGAATCATATATTTCCAGTGGCTTTCTGTGTCGTGGACAATGAATGTGATGACTCATATGAATATTTTTTTTAAAATATGAGAAGCTTTGTAGGTGATACTGATGAGTTGTGCATTATCTCTGATAGGCATCCAAGTATTAGAAAGATGGTTTCGAGAATCTACCCTGCATCTCATTATGGTTGTTATATGAGACACCTTGGGGAAAATATTCGAAATAACTTTCACAATTCAAAGGTAGTTTCCCATTTTTATAAAGCAGCAAAGGCGTACGATATATGTGAGTTCAATGATCATTTCAATCAAATAAGAGATTTGGTTCCAAAGACCACTGAAACTCTAAAACGTATTGGATTTCACACATGGAGTAGGGCATTTTTCCCGAGAAATAGGTATCATCTCAATTGAGTTTATTTTTACTTTATATGTTCTGTTTGATTTTTATCTGCTGTTGTGTTAATATAACATTATGACTTCAAACATCTTGAAATTGGTGAATGCTATGTTTGATATTGAAAGAGAATTTCCCATTGTCGCTATATTTGATGAAATAAACCGGAGATTTGCATTGTCATTTCACCAGAGGCATATGGAACTGGTGCACTGCGCAAATAGATTTGTTCCTTCAATTGAAAAAGACTTATCAGAGTATGTCAACGCGGACAACAAGTTGTTGGCCCATCAAATCGCTAAATACAAGTTCAGTGTCACTGGTCATGGAAATGTTGCTACTGTGGATCTACAAAGAAGAACTTGTACTTGTAGAATTTTTGATTTGGACAAAACACCTTGTCCACATGCCATGGCAGTGATTCGATCCCAACATGGTGATAATTTTATGAAATGAGATTTACATGTACTCCTCTCCATATTATTCAGTGGAAAAATACATAATGGCATATTGTCAGGAAATTCACCCGGTGCCAACTGAAGATTCTTGGATTGTCCCTTTGGATATCAAACAGAGAGAAATACCTCCCCCATATGTTGATCCAAGTAAATCCAGAAGAAGGACATATAAGAGACGGCGTGGAGTTGGTGAATCATTTCCAATAAGAAAAATAAGTGTTCAGTATGTAGGGACTTTAACCACAAAAAAACTACATGCCCAAATCGAAATGCCCCATAAGAAGTGTTAATCATTATGTTGTTAAATTTTAATGAATGTTATTTCTTATTTGAGGATGATCTCTATTATATAATCTTATTTAGAAATGCCCCATTGCGTGATTTGTTGCTCTTCTTTGTTTCTGTGTCAACACATGTCAAATGTTGCTACAGGATATACTAGATGTGGTAACATATGCAACAAATGTTGCTACAGGCGAATCATCTGTAGCAACATATGCCACATGTTGTGATTTGCCTGTAGCAACATTTGCTGCAAATGTTGCCACATATAATATATCTAAAAGCACACTCTAACGTAATCATTATTTAAAAGTATATGTTGCCACATATTATTATATGTAGCAGCATATGACTCAAATGAGTTCTATTTCTTCCAACTCATTTTGTATATATATATATATATATATATATATATATATATATATATATATTACTTTATGTGTATGATCTCCTCTTTGTTCCATTTTACCGATGCATAGTATATAGCGATATTAGATTTAATCCAAGGTGTTTGTTTTGTAGTCAACGAGAGTAGTGACCCTTTATCTGTTAGTTGCATACCATCAGTAACCTATTTTGTCGTCTGTCTTTGCTTTGCTTAAAGCATATGTCACTGGGTTCCTTTGAATGTATGCCTTAGTGCGTAAAATTTATGCTAAACTTGGTTAAATATTCCTTTGTCTTCATTACCCTCTTTGTTCAAATTTTGAAAGGTCAAAATTGGTTTTAGCATTATGAAGCACTCAGCTATTGCCATTGATTTCTTTGTCTGATCCTCTGCTCCTTTAATGGCAAGCCTTCATATTCTCTTGTTCCACTAAGACTGATGATTGTGCATGAATTAATTTTCCTCTAGTGTGTATTAATTATTTTTTCTTTCTCTTTTGTTTGGCATGAATTTTTGAGCGAGTCCATCGGATTCCTCCATTATTTAAATGTATTTCACCTTGAGCTAAAGAGGCTCAATCTCGTTCTCCCAAATCAAAATCGAAGTACAGGCGGAGGATGATAAACGCGGGCTGAAATCAAACTTTCAAGACCTAGGAAGGCCTGAAAACAGGCGATATACTTTTTGTATACACTGGTATAAAATTAAAAAAATGATTTACAGGCCTAAAAAAATACCAAGATACAGGAAGGTGAATTACAGATCGCAGGTTGAGGTTTCAAGAAAAATTTAAAATACGGATCAAAATACGATTCGAATACAGGGGTATACACAACGTGTATACATAGTTTTCTTTTGAATGAAAACAGGGCCAAAGCCCAAGGAATTGCAGCAATCAGAAAATGGGCCAAAGGCCCAAATTTGATATCTCTACACTTACTCTTTATTTATTATTGTAGCTGCTAATATATATTTGGTTTTTGGTTCTAATTTAATATATATATATATATATATATATATATATATATATTAGCCTTTGTCAACACTTTATATTCTTCTCATTTAGAAATCTCTTATTTTAGTTTATTTCCCTTTAAATAGTTAAGTAAAGTGAAGTAGTAATAAAAATAAATCAAAAAGAAAATCTGAATTCACTTTATTTAGATAATATTTGAAAACTATTTTAAAATGGTCATTGAGTCAAATCGCCGGTCCACCGCGAGTTAGCGGGCATTTCGAGGGCCTAACACCTTCTTGGAATGATCATTTGAACTTCGAACCCTTTTTCAACTGATTTTATCTGTTTAAATCTTTTGAAAATAATTCTAAGTTTTCTTGATTTTTAGTAAAAAATCAAGTTACGACTCTGTCAATTTGGAAAATTAATTTCTCTTAAATCATCAGATAGATTGATTTTTTGAAACTTATTCATTTTTACTTTACTTATATATTTTTTTTTATAAAACTGAAATGACGACTCTACTAGGGATTAATTAAGTTCTAACAAAAATGATTTGACTATTTGGACGAAGTTTTATTATTGAATTATTTATATGTGATTTATTTGTTTAAATTATAAACTGGCATTGTATATCATGGCATATTTATGATATATATTGTATAGTATATTGAAGGACGGTTTGCGGAATCGCAGCCTGACTTTTTTATACTCACTTTCTTTCGGAATTAGTGACAATTTATTTATCTGTTATGCATCCAATGATTGTCGCAAGTTCCAGCCTAAATTTTCTGTTTGGGTTCCTGGTGTTTGCAAAAGCCACTCCTAGTCAACTAGAATACAGCCGAGCCAAAATCCCTAATTTAGGAGCATTCGAACTAGGACGACTCAACACTCAAGGCGTGTGGGGCCCATTAGAAGTCCTCCTTTTGTCTACTTGGCCCAAATTACCAAAAATAGACAACCATGCTTTTGTGATAATTGAAGGATGTATGTTTTTTTTTAAAAATGATTTGTTGTCTACGGGGGTAGGGTTAACTAATCTTTGTCTGTTATTTTTTAGGATGAATCCGACACATGAGCCTTTGAAAACAAGAATGGTTACCATCCCCGATCCCATCCTCAAAATATGGTGGAGGTTCATGAACAACAACGACAAAATGATCGTTCAGAAACACATAGGTTACCTCCCTTCACTGCTAGAGATAAATGCTTGGCCTGACCTAATTGGAACAATGGTAAAATTCTGGGATAGTGAGCATATGGTCTGTCGATTTAGGGAAGTAGATTTTACGCCAACAATAGAAGAAGTCCTCACGAGTTACAAAAGGTCTCCATGTGCAACAAAAGGAAACAACATCCAGATACAGATCTCCTAAATCCTATAATATGGTATTTCGCTAAAGTTAGAGAAAAACTGTCATTGGTTAAAACCGAGTGGATGGACAAGCTCCCCAGCCCAAATATACCTTTTAGAAAACTATATTATCGGTTCGGACGTGCAAGGGCTTATTAGAAATATAAGGACGAGTTCATTTCAAAAGAAAAATGGAAAGAGACGCGTCCCCTCACATTCTCAATATGTGTACTCGGAATGAGTGTTTTCCCTCAAGGACAAAAATACACTATTCATTCTAGCATGTTTATGGTCACTCATGCCATATTCTACGGAGTGAACTATAAATCATCAAGAAAGTACTACACTTTAGCGACTATGATTTTGGTCGATATCTATAGGGCTTTAGACA
Organism: Solanum chilense; assembly: GCA_032847665.1. Lineage (NCBI taxonomy): Eukaryota > Viridiplantae > Streptophyta > Magnoliopsida > Solanales > Solanaceae > Solanum > Solanum chilense. The sequence continues at coordinate 7,929,562 of CM064965.1, forward strand.
AATATCAGAGCGGAGAACACTTCTTTCAAGGGTGTAATCTGATAGTATAGTGGTGGATGATGCGACATTTTATCAAGACTCATTCCAAAAGAATCAGATGCCCTAAAGCGGTCAAACGAGCTACATGGTCATGATTGGTGGTTGTACCACAATCGTTGCAATAATATTGGAGAAGAAAGTTTTTGGTATCCGAGGCTTCGAGGGCTGAGAGAAGAAGACGTACAGTGGTCAATGGACAGTTTGGTGGTAACTAAGAATATGGTGGTTCGAACAGAAAAAGTCCCTTACTTGGTATTTGCTAGGTTAAGAGGGACTAGACCATATGCTCCTGGTCGAGTCCTAAGGCAACTAGAAGGGAAACAAGAGTTGCCCCTGATCGCAGATTTGATATAATTTGCAACTGACCACGAGAATGGATGAGTTGCATTTGCTGAAGACATACTTAGGATGTGGCAGTCTCGAAAAGTGTTGGGTGAACCTGCACCAAATAGGTTTCGTCCAGAGTGTTTTAAGGAGTACAAAGAATGGTTGAAAAAGAGTTTCGCTGGAACTATTGAGCCTGGTCCAAAAGTTCCCCACATTATTGCAGATGTTGGAGCCAAACATATAGTCCGACTTTACCGACTTCAAGACAAGTTTGATAAAATGAATTAAAACATCAACTTTGTCACTCAAAAGACACCAAAGTAATAGCTCAGTTGAAACAAGAACTACGAAGAGCCAGACAGTGCATGACATAGTTAGATGATGGCATGGAACAACAGATTCAGTCGATAGAGGGGTTCAAACATCAATAAGGAGCTCGATTGGTGAGAGATCATCTAGGGGTGAACAGATATACTATGTGGGAAGAGGTCAACATCGCCAAGAGGACCAGACTTTACGAAGTATCAGATGAGGCTTGAATTTTATTTACCATCCCCTACGTGGGACTTCTTTATTTGTACTTTGTTTTGTAATTTTCTTAAAACTTTCTCTTTGCTTTATGTTTATCAGACATTTTGGATGCTATTAATGAAGTATTTTGGGGATAATAAATCGGGTTTAAAAAGCATATACATCCTTCAAGAAATTCAAGAAGCCAAGGAGGAAGGGCTCAGAGTCGAATAAAGATGTTGAGATAGAGACTGAGGACTTGCAAGAGAAGTTGGACATGCTTTGGTTGAAATTGTAAGAAAGAGAAGCGAGAGAGATGAGGAAAGAATCGGCGATTGCCACTCTGTTAGCTAAAAGCATGTCACTTGATGAAGAGCTGACGGTGGAAATGAAAGAATTCACTTCCATGAGAGAAATTATGTCCGCATTGAGGAAGAAGAACAAAGCTTTCCATAGAAACATGATTGATAAACTTTAGAAAATGAGTGAAAAATGCCCTTTCTACTCCAAGGGTCTAATAGTGGTCCCAATAACGCTCACCCTGGAGCGATTGGGGAAGACGACGATGAGGAAATCGTCTACAAACCTCCATTCCTAGGCCATCTAAAAAGAGGAGACTAATGCTACAACAAGAAGGAAAATGACTAGTGTGTCATCATCATTTTATCTTTAAGAACTCTATTGTTGCCTTTCAATTTCCTTGTAATCGTAATGAACGAATGAATGAAAATGTTTTATCTTGTACTCAAACTACGTAGGGCCCGAATTCTCTTTGTGATATACTTAGGCAGCCTTTCCAGGCCCGTCCCCTATCTTTAAAAATTTTCATTCTCCCCTTCATGTTACGAGAAGATACGAAGGCCAGTTCAATGGACGTCAAAGAGGAGCTGCAAGAAGACCTTAGCTCAACGTGATTTAGCCTTTCCGAGACAGTGTCAAAACTAAGACAAGCAAGCTCCTACTTGTTAAAAAAATATGTTTTCGTCCTTACTCGTGAGTTGAAGATATCATCAAACAAAGCAACTTGTGTTTATCTGCTCTCTGTGTGATATTATGCATTTTGTATTTTGAATCTGCACTAACAAATCCGCCTTTGAGTTTTTTTCCCTCTCAGGTACTTTGAAACTAATCTGTGTCGATTGAAAGCTGACAGATCATTCCTATTTCACCAGATCGAAAGGTCCCGCAGATTCCTTTCCTAAACAAGATTCAGACAAAAGAAAGACAGTCATGGGAGATAGTAATGAAGAATTAAGTGTTACTGATGTTGTGGTGGCTCAACCCACCGTAGAGGACCAGAATGAGTTGATTCTGCAGCTGATGCAACAGATTGCAGAGATGAGGGTGGAAATGCAAAGGATACAGGATCTGCCTCCGCCAGGTTTTGCCGCTAATGCTGCTGATGGGAGACCTCCAATCTACTTCACTTCTTCAAATATGGACTTAGCCTAGAACCAACCATCTACGCCTGCTCAGAATCCATCGGTTATAGATCTGACTATCCAAAATCCCCAATAAGATTCCGCATCCTACCAAACTCCACCTCCTCCTCAAAACAACCATCCCCAAATGCCACTCCTCCCTCAAAATACCCACCATCAAACCGTTCCACCACCGCAAAATCAAAACCAAAATCAAAACCAAAATAATTTCAATCCCCAATACCCCACCACCACTTAAATCAGAATACCAATCCGCAGACTTACCCAAGAATTATCAAACCGCTCAAAATGCCCAGAGTCCCTCTATAGCCCCACCCTTACCCAAAATGACCACTTTCCGAATTCCCGTCCCTACCGAGCACGATATGTACAGTTCCGAGCTGGATCATTATAAGGAACAGTAAAGGGAGTGGAGGGAGAAGAAAGAGGCAAAGGTCGACATACAAGAAGAGATCAAGAAAGCCATGAAAGAGCTCGAATGCGTCCCTGATATCGCCGGGCTTAGTTATGAAGACATGTATTCATCCAAATTTGGACCTTTCATAAGGGTTCAAGATCCCAAAGTTTTACACTTTCGTAGGAGTGGGCAACCTTATGGCTCATCTGAGAGCCTATTATGACTAGCTCGTGGGAGTTGAAAGAGATGAAGCTCTATTGATGCGGCTCTTCAGCCGAAGCCTGTGTGGAGAAGCTCTTGAATGGTTCACCTCGCATGAAACCACGCAATGACCCAGCTGGAATGCATTGAATGACAAAGATTTTATCGATCGATTTGATTACAACGTAGAAATTATTCCAGGTCGATACTTTTTAGAAAAGATAAAGTAAAAATCAATTGAAAGGTATAGGGAGCTTCCCTATAGGTGGAGAAAAGAAGCGGCAAGTGTGAGGCCGCCTATGTGTGAAAAAGAAATTGTAAAAGTGTTCGTACGGGTGCAAGAGTCCGAGTATTATGATCGAATCCTGTTGCTCGTAGGAGCAAAATTTGCCGAGATAGTCAAAGTTGGTGAGACTATCGAAGATAGGTTGAAAACGGGAAAGATAGCCCGTGTTGCTGCATCACCCGGATCATCAGGAACGTTGAAGAAGAAAAGAGAAGAAATCACTGCTGTTTCATATAAGGAAAAAAAACCCCAGAAGCTCGTCATATTCCCAAGGTCTTTCTCGGTCTTCCCAAAATTCCAACCAAGCTTGCTAAACGCAAGCTAGTCATCCCAGTAATCCTCCAATTTATCAGAATGCTACCTCCACTTATCCAAATGTCCAAGATCCACTATATCAAAATCCACCCCCAAATTACCAAAATCCATCTCCCGTTTATCCAAATCATATTCCTGTTAATTTGAGCATAAATTTTAAAGTTAAATTTGAAAATTTGAATTCATGAAGATGTCATATTTTGAAATTTGATTTTATGTTTGAACATACAATTTTACTTAAAATAAATTGATTTTTTGTGAGTGAAAGTGAAAATTCTCTCAAGAAGAACCAAATTTTGAAATTTGAAAACTATTCAAGCATAGGTTTTTTAAATTTAATCCAAAGTTTATGGTCAAATGGTTAATTTCATTTCTTCATTGAGTTTGTTAGGGAAAAATTTCAGGTCTACCTCTTTTGTCTCGTGAATCATGAGAACATAATTAGTTTTTCCTACAAAATCTTTATTTTGTGCCTAAACATGGTGTAGTTGTATATTGGTGTCTCATAAGTGCTTTAATCCCATCTTCTTTGTTTAATTTCTCTTTTTATTCTTGAATTCACCGACTATTCCAAACATTATGTTAGTGCTACTCTACTTCCCTCCTTGTCAATTGTGGATTTAAATCTCTAGACTTGATTTTGAGAAATTAATCGAGGTTCTCACAAATTTCATATATACATAAATGGCATGACTTTCTTTGTTATCCTGTTAAAATTTGAATCTTTGACCTTTCATTGGTAGAAGCTAGATAATGAGGCGTAAAATGTGCTAGATCTATACCGTATTCTTTCTATAAATGTGGGACAATTTAAAAAAGATCGAATAAAAATATTGTGTCCATTGACAAGTGCCTTGTAGTCGCGCCTCTGTCTTCATTCCTTTATTGTCAAAGGCGCCTTTAAGCCATAAAAGAAACACTACTCATGTATGGAGGACAAGCAGATGATGATATCCAACTTGGATTCCAACCTTGTGTAATTGAGTCAGAAGTGTAAAATCTTATCTGATTTATTAGCTATGAACATAATGAAGTCTATCATCTCGTTTCGCTACAATTTACAGTAATAACTCACTTCTTTCAATTCATGCGATAAAATTTGACTCACTTAATGATCAGAAATATAAAAGATCATTCTTGAAATAAGTGATTATAAACATGAAGGTCATAATATTTATATACATTAATTGAACACAAAGGTTGTATCTATTCAGAAAATGAGATTAAATGAGATTTTTATCGAAAAAGTTTCCTTGACTGCTTCTATAACTACGTGAACTTCCGTATGTGGTGTATGTAAGAAATATGACACCTCCAAAATCTAGTTCATTAGGGGAAGATTTCCCAACTGACACGCGAACCAGGAGTTCTAACGATGCTGGACCTAACTTTGATAACATGTAAAGATATGTCACCTAGATCTAACTCAATACAAAAAACTAGCTCATGAAGGAAGGATTTCATAGTTCATATGAGGACACCACCACCGGTCCACTTCCCAATCAAAGTGGTACTTTTACCCACTCTATCAGCGTATTCAATTGCACATAGGTTTCAGGCTTTGTTGTATTCTAATAAAACATTGCTTGTAATCTCTATGACTCTTGAAAGAAAGTGATTTTTCACACCTCAAAGCCAAAATTTCTCGAATGTTTTTTTTCTAACTGAAGTTATCACGTGATCAATCTTTAGTTCTATATTATAAAATGCATCCTTCAAATTTACTAACCATAACGTCGTCAGTAGATAGAAGTTCTTTTCCAATAGACATAGTGCCATGGTTCTTCAAGCTAAAAAAGTTTGTGTTTAAATTGACCCAAGCTTCTGTTCAATGTCATCATGTGTCCTTCTGCTGAATGAATATAATAATATTTCACTTGTTAAGTACTCTAAACTCCGGCATATATTTTGTTCAGATACTTTTTGTTTGTTCCTTCCTTTTTGAAATGGAAGGAAACAATGTATTTATGGATCTTTATTTTAGAAAGAGTTGAGCATGTTCTATTGTAGTAAATCTATATATATATATATATATATATATATATATATATATATATATATATATATATATATATATATATATATATATATATATATATATATATATATATATATATATATATATATATAAGAGATATGTCAAAGAATGTTCTAAATTGATATCAGAATCTTCAAAATTCAATCAAAACAATCACTAGGTGGATAAAATATAGAATTTTTTTCTGAAGTCATGTGGATCACAAATGAATCAATTATTTCAAGTCCACTAGCTGATTTTGAGAAAACCAAATCAATTGGATATAACAACATCGTGACTTACTTAATTAAAACCCCAAAATCTATTGTCATCAAAACTAATTTACAAAAGAAAATGTTGCAGTTTCTCAAATGCTTCCTTTCTTGTTTTAGCTGATGAAAGACCTGATTAGCTGAACAACACTAATAGCACAATCAGCTCATATTACCGTTCAATCTAATTTAATAAGAAGATGTAGTGTTGTACTACTGTATTGATAATTCCATATTTCTTTTAGTAAGTGTTTTAATTTGATTATTTATACCTTATGTCACTAATACTGCAATAGAACTTGATATGGTAATTGCATGAGTTGGAACACTTATCATCGGATCAGACAATATTAATGAAATGGAAAAAATAACTAGTCCTTAAGACATGAAACTTAAAGGTATGTCCATTACGTACTTTTTCTTTGTTCCTCTTTGGTTTGGGACAAAACTAGGCAAAATAGAAACCTACTCACAAAGGCCTAGGGGAGTGTAGACAAGAGTAAGAGAGAACCAAGCCAACTAGGGCCTTACATCATGAATTTTCTTCTTTCTTATTGGTTTGGTAGTACTTTCCTTTATATGTGGCGGGAAGATAGAAAAGGACTCACACCATTGCAACGGTTGGGGGCTCGCCCTATTCTAGTATTTCAAAATACATTTGCTTTTTTCTTTGGATTAGTTTTTATGAATTTAAGTTTTGCAGACTATCTTTGGATTGGAGTAGCAAACTTGCATTAGTATATGTTTTGATTTAAATAATGCTCATACACTGCATATACCTTTTAAATAAGTCACATTTATGAATTAACTCAAATATAGATATTGTTTAAATATTATTTCAATATCCTAAAAAAGATGATATGATAAATTTAAATATATTTCTACAATCGCCGCAAATTTCATTAGTTAGTATAAATAAAACGTAGAATAATAGTGCTAGTGTAAATAAGTAGTAATAGGGTCAGGTGAATGAGTCTATAATAGAAGTCAAAAAGAAAGAAAAGAAAAAGGAAAAAACTATCTTTGTGAATTCCAAGACAAAGCAATAGTAGTCACATTCACGTGAGTGTAAATAAGTTGTAATTTATAGGGTTAGGTGAATGAATCTTAAAAAGAAGTAAAAAAAACACAAAAAAAAAACAATCTGGTTATTATTCCAACACAAAGCAATACAGTAGTCATCACAAGCATCATGTGATGACTGAAATACAATAGAATCCTCGTGAGTGAGCTGTGCATGGTTCTCGTGAATCAAACTCCTATATATAGTAAACAAGTTCTTCAAAAATTTCCCATCCTACCATCTATCATGGCAAACGAGTTCCATGGATCTTCCTTAAGGAGCTCTTCTCCCAACAACCCTAAGTTCATCCAAATCATTACTTCATTAGATGAATTACGCCGTCTGGTAAGTAATTAATTGTAATTTTAGTCCTTGTAAATTTTTAATTTAGTCCAAGATATAAGTTAAACTAATTGTGTTTGTATGAAATTAAATTTGCCATTTCTTTTGCACACAGAGGATTCCAGTAGTATTTGCCAAAAGATACTGCGAGAACATGTTTAACCCCGTGTTTCTTGAGGCTCCCCATGGAAAAGCTTGGGAGGTTGAAGTGGAAAATTCTCAAGGCCAAATTTGGCTAGCCAAGGGATGGAGTGATTTTTGTGACTATTACTCAATAAGCGTCAAGAGCTTATTAATGTTCACATACAACCCGCGTTCTCACTTTGCTGTCGCTATATATGATCAGAGTACAATAGAAATTGAATATCCAATAGATCAAGATATTGAATCAGATGAAGAAGAGGAAGATATTCTAGTTGCCCAAGCTAATGCTAATGTAATCGACGAAGATATTCTAATTCTCCAATCTAATGCTAATGTAATCGAAGAAGATATTCCAATTCTCCAATCTAACGCTAATGTAATCGAGGATAAAGAGGAAGATATTCCAGTTAATTGCCCTCAAACTAATGCTAATGAAATTGAGCAACGTAAGTAAACATCTTAAGTGCTTTATTAGCTATTAATTAAGTCAATTCATTAGTAGAATATTGTACTAGTTGTTATACTTATGTCAAGCTTTTGCAGATAATGAGGTTGGAGAAGCTAATAGTATAAGTGAAAAAGTTGGTCCAAATAATTATAGCAGTCGATACAGTTTGGTGGACTTAACTGGTGACAATCCGTTTTTTGAAATGGTTATAAAAAAGTCACATGCTACTTGTATGGTAAGGTTTAATAGTTTTACATTGTGTTTTTAAATTCGCTAGATTTGCACATTCTAGTTATTTTCCTAAAAATCTAATGATCCTGTTTGTTTGATGAATATGTTTTTTAGGCTATCCCGTTGAGATTCGCCCAACAAACAGACATAATAAACATGAAGAATATGAGGTTGGGTAATGAAGAAGGAGTATAATGGGAAGTTGAAATAAAGTATACTAGGAGTATGGTTATCATAAAAAAAGGATGGACTGTCTTTCAAAAAGATAACAAAATAGCTAATGGTTAAACTTGTCGCTTCAAGTTGATTCAGGGCCCCATTGCAAATGTTTTGCAGGTTCAGAAGATCCCAACACCCCTTTGCTTGCAATAAATTGGATACAATTTTTTTGATTGCATTTTCGCTATTTTAGTTTGTCTTATTAAGATGCTACTTGTACTTTATTTTCTAGGGTATCAAATTTCAGATAGCTTTTTTGCATAAATTATCTTCTTATAATTGCAAGTATTTGTATTCAACAAGTGCTCAAGTAAACATTTTATTTTGTAAACGTTATGGAATGTAACTCTTGGATGGTTTGGCATATATATGCTTAAATCTTTCTTTTCAAATCGTCACTTATTTATAGCAAATTAATTACTATTTTGCAGCTTTGTGAACCGTTATATGTCACGATGGAAGAAAAGAGAGAGAAAATCTACCTTATCACTTACTTTAATATTTCCTTCGTCTTAAAATAGTTGTCGCGTTCTGTTTCTCGAGACCTAAATCCACTAGCACCACCTGATAAAGGAGGATTAGAATTAAGCCAGGATTGAGGGACCAGAAGAGAGGAAGAAGTCTTTCAAAACATACTAATTTCTCCCTATCTCCTTCAAGATGGATGAGCAGCTAGCACTCATGCCTTAATAAGGATGGACAGCAAAAATATAAGAAACTATCACAAGAGGATGAAGAAGGTGACCACATATTATTAATTATTATCCAATCAAGAAAAAAGAAGAATCTATAAACTATGGAGTCATTCCATTAAATGGGAAAAAAAGAATAACCTCAAATATCTAAAAGAGACATTGATTATGTTGTGGAGAGTGATTGAGAAAGACTGTCAAATCACGCACTTCAAGAAAGCTTAAACTATTAACTACCCTTGTGAGTCTAACTTTAAGTTGGAGAAAGAAGCAAGGGATTGGGCTTACTTTCACTACTAAGCTCACGACTATTATATAACAAATTTTTAAAAAAGAGGAAAACTTGCTGCAAATTCTACAACAAGGACCTTGATTCATCAACATATACTTTTATATGTCAAAAAGTGAGATTCAAATTTTATTACCTCCGAAGCCTGAGAAAATTTCAACTGTACCTGTTTCAACAATTTCACATTTCTTCTGATTTAGAAAGGCTACTCTGCCCCTTAGAAATCAGTAGGTGTTTGTTTAATTTGTAGTCCAAGGAAGAAAATGTGTTCGCTTATCATGTTCATTTCAAACTCAATACTCATCTAAGTTATGTCCATATTTTCATGTCACCTTTTTTTTTTATGTCCTTTCTATTAATTACTAAATACATTAGCGTTGAAAAAATAAAGGAAAAAAGATACTTATTTAAAAGGAGGAAATGAAAATAACTATCCAACAACTCCATACATAATTGATATTTATAGATTGATACAAGAATTAGGTAGAAGGGAATTAAGATGACATGTAGTTAATTAAGTGAGAATACAAAGGTATATGGTTTTTTATATAACTCGTGAGATTTATTTAGTGTGTAAGATTTTTTTTATAATTATCAAACGAATTGATTAATGAAAATAATGAAGTAAAAAATTCAAAAAATGTAATATAAGAGATAGTAGTAATTATTTTACCAAGAGATGTGTCACATCATATGGTCTATCTAGCTTTATAATTATGTATGTAATTTATGGTAGTTTTTTCTCCTAATGAGAGTAAAGATGAAGATTAATTTCTTCTCCCATATATTGTATAAATGTGTTGGATTTATTTCTAATTAAATATTTTCACTCATATTTTATATAGAAGAGCTTGTTAAATTCAAGAATATGTACTTAAATCAAGTGAAATATTCTTAAGGACATTGTCATCGACACACCTCAAACCGTAAGTATTTCCTTAAATGAGGTCATTTAAGATTGGATCACACTCGTAATTCAAAGTAGACTTGTTTGGAAATTCAAACCACCAAAATGTTAGAATCAAGAGAACTATAAAGTGTCATGCATGATATTCCTGTTAATTTGAGCATAAATTTTAAAGTTGAAATTTAAAATTTGAATTTCTGAAGTTGTCATATTTTTAAATTTGATTTTATGTTTGAACGCACATTTTACTTGAAATAAATTAAATTTTTGTAAGTGAAAGTGAAAATTCTCTCGAGAAGAACAAAATTTTGAAACTTGAAAATTATCCAAGCATAGGTTTTTCAAATTTAATCCAAAGTTTATGGTCAAATAGTTAATTTCATTTCTTCATTGAATTTATTAGGGAAAAATTCAGGTGTACCTCTTTTGTATCGTGAATCATGAAAACATAATTACTTTTTCCAAAAACATTATTTTGTGCCTAAACATGGCGTAGTTGTATATTGGCGTCTCATAAATGCTTTAATCCCATCCCGTTTGTTTAATTTCTCTTTTTAATCTTGAATTCACTGACTAAATTCCAACTCAATGTTAGTGCTACTCTACTTCCCTCCTCTTCAATTGTGGATTTAAATAGAATGATTTTTAGTCGTAATCAATTAGAATTTCTCAAAATCCAATGTAAGAAGACAACTTAAATTTCATTCCCTTGAAAAAAATATTCATTTTCACGACCAAGGCTAGACTTAATTCTGAGTGTGAATTAATCGAGGTTCTCACAAGTTTCATATATACAAAAATGGCATGTCTTACTTTGTTACCCTGTAAAGATTTGGATCTTTGACCTTTCATTGATAGAGGCAAGATAATTAGGCGCAAAATGTGCAAGATCTATACCTCATTCGTTCTATAAATGTGGGACAATTTAAAAAAGGTCGAATAAAAATATTGTGTCCATTGCCAAGTGCCTTGTAGTCGCGCCTCCATCATCATTCCTTTATTGTCAAAGGCGCCTTTAAGACATAAAAGAAGCACTACTCATGTAAGGAGGACAAGCAGATGATGATGTCCAACTTGGCTTCCAACCTTATGTAATTGAGTTAGATGAGTAAAACATCTTATCTGATTTATTAGCTATGAACATAATGAAGTCTGTCATCTCGTTTCGTTACAATTTATAGTAATAACTCACTTCTTTCAATTCATGTGATAAAATTTGACTCACTTAATGATTAGAAATATAAAAGATCATTCTTGAAATAAGTGATTATAAACATGAATGTCATAATATTTAAATAGATTAATTGAACACAAAGGTTGTATCGATTCAGAAAATGAGATTAAATGAGATTTTTATCGAAAAGGTTTCCTTGACTGCTTCTATAATTACGTGAACTTCTGGATGTGGTGTATGTAATAAATATGACACTACTTGAGTCTAACTCAACCCTAAAAGCTAGTTCATTAGGGGAGGATTTCCAAACTGACACGCGAACCAGGAGCTCGAACGATGATGGATCTAACTTTGATATTATGTAAAGATATGACACCTAGACATAACTCAATACAAAAACCTAGCTCATGAAGGAAGGATTTCATAGTCCATTTGAGGACACCACCACCGGTCCACTGCCCAATCAATGTGGGACTTTTACCCTCTCTATCAGCATATTCAATTGCACATAGGTTTCAGGCTTTGATGTATTCTGATAAAAAATTGCTTGTAGTCCCTATGACTCTTGAAAGAAAGTGATTCTTCACGCCTCAAAGCCAAAATTTATCTATTATTTTTTTTCTAACTCAAATTATCACGTGATCAATCTTTAGTTCTATATTATAATGCATCCTTCAAATTACCAGACCATAACGCCGTCAGTAGCTAGGAGTTCTTTTCCAATAGACATAGTGACATGGTACTTCAACTAAAGGAGTTTGTGTTTAAATTAACCCAAGCTTCTGTTTAATGTCATCATGTGTCCTTCTGCTGAATGAATATAATATTATTTCACTAATTAAGTACTCTAAATTACGGCGTATATTTTGTTCAGATACTTTGTGTTAGTTCCTTCCTTTTTTAAATGGAAGGAAACAATGTATCTATGGATCTTTATTTTAGAAAGAGTGAGCATGTTCTATTGTAGTAAATATATATATATAAGATATATTTCAAAGAATGTTCTTAATTGATATTAGAATCTTCGAAATTCAACCAAAACATCACTTGGTGGATAAAATATAGAATTTTTGTCTAAGTCATGTGGATCACAAATGAATCTATAATTTCAAGTCCAATAGCTGATTTTGAGAAAACCAAATCAATTGGATATAACAGCATCGTGACTTACTTAATTAAAACCCCAAAATCTATTGTCATCAAAACTAATTTACGAAAGAAAATGTTGTAGTTTCTCAAATGCCTCCCTTTCTTGTTTTAGCTGATGAAAGGCCTGATTAGCTGTGCAACACTAATGGCACAATCAGCTCACATTACTGTTCAATCTAATTTAATAAGAAAATGTAGTGTTGTACTACTGTATTGATAATTCCATATATTTCTTTTAGTAAGTGCTTTAATTTGTTCTTTTAGACCTTATATCACTAATACTGTGATTGAACTTAATATGGTAATTGCATTAGTTGGAACACTTATCATGGGATTAGACAATATTAATGAATTGGGGAAAATATCTCGTCCTTAAGACATGAGAGTTAAAAGGTATGTCCATTACGTACTTTTTCTTTATTCCTCTTTGGTTTGGGACAAAACTAGGCAAAAGAAAAACCTACTAACAAAGCCTAGGGGAGTGTAAACAAGTGTAAGAGAGAACCAAGCCAGCTAGGGCCTTACATCATGAATTTTCTTCTTTCTTATTGGTTTGGTAGTGCTTTCCTTTATATGTGGCGGGAAGATAGAAAAGGACTCACACCATTGCAACAGTTGGGGGCTCGCCCTATTCTAGTATTTCAAAATACATTTGCTTTTTTCTTTGGATTAGTTTTTAAGAATTTAAGTTTTGCAGACTATCTTTGGATTGGAGTAGCAAACTTGCATTAGTATATGTTTTGATTTAAATAATGCTCATACACTGCATATACCTTTTATATAATTCATATTTATGAATTAACTCAAAAATATATATTGTTTAAAAATTATTTCAATATCCTAAAAAAGATGATATGATAAATTTAAATATATTTCTACAATCGCCGCAAATTTCACTATTTAGTATAAAGAAAACGTAGAATAATAGTGCTTGTCAAATAGTAGTAATAGGGTCTGGTGAATGAGTCTATAATAGAAGTCAAAAAGAAAGAAAAGGAAAAGGAAAAAACTATCTTTGTGCTTTCCAAGACAAAGCAATAGTAGTCACATTCACGTGAGTGTAAATAAGTTGTAATTTATAGGGTTAGGTGAATGAATCTTAAAAAGAAGTAAAAAAAAAAAACAATCTGGTTATTATTCCAAGACAAAGCAATACAATAGTCATCACAAGCATCATCTGATGACTGAAATACAATAGAATCCTCGTGAGCGAGCTGTGCATGGTTGTCGTGAATCAAACTCCTATATATAGTAAACAAGTTCTTCAACAATTTCCCATCCTACAATCTATCATGGCAAACGAGTTCCATGGATCTTCCTTAAGGAGCTCTTCTCCCAACAACCCTAAGTTCATCCAAATCATTACTTCATTATATGAATTAGGCCGTCTGTTAAGTAATTAATTGTAATTTTATCCTTGTAAATTGTTGATTTAGTCCAAGATATAAGTTACCCTAATTGTGTTTGTATGAAATTAAATTTTCCATTTCTTTTGCACACAGAGGATTCCAGTATATTTGCCAAAAGACACTACGAGAACATGTTAAACCCCGTGTCTCTTAAGGCTCCCCATGGAAAAGCTTGGGATGTTGAAGTGGAAAATTCTCAAGGCCAAATTTGGCTAGCCAAGGGATGGAGTGATTTTTGTGACTGTTACTCAATAAGCGTCAAGAGCTTATTTATGTTCACATACAACCCGTTTTGTCACTTTGTTGTCGCTATATATGATCAGAGTGCAACAGAAATTGAATATCCAATAGATCAAGATATTGAATCAGATGAACAAGAGGAAGATATTCTAGTTGCCCAAGCTAATGCTAATGTAATCGACGAAGATATTCTAATTCTCCAATCTAATGCTAATGTAATCGAAGAAGATATTCCAATTCTCCAATCTAACGCTAATGTAATGGAGGATGAAGAGGAAGATATTCCAGTTAATTGCCCTCAAACTAATTCTAATGTAATTGAGCAACGTAAGTAAACATCTTAAGTGCTTTATTAGCTATTAATTAAGTGAATTCATTAGTAGAATATTGTACTAGTTGTTATACTTATGTCAAGCTGTTGCAGATAAGGAGGTTGGAGAAGCTAATAGTATAAGTGAAAAAGTTGGTCCAAATAATTATAGCAGTCGATACAGTTTGGTGGACTTAACTGGTGACAATCCGTTTTTTGAAATGGTTATAAAAAAGTCACATGCTACTTGTATGGTAAGGTTTAATAGTTTTACATTGTGTTTTTAAATTCGCTAGATTTGCACATTCTAGTTATTTTCCTGAAAATCTAATGATCCTGTTTGTTTGATGAATATGTTTATTAGGCTATCCCGTTGAGATTCTCCCAATAAATAGACATAATAAACATGAAGAATATGAGGTTGGTTGAACAAGGAGTAGAATGGAAAGTGGAAATAGAGTATACTAGGAGTATGGTTGTCATAAAAGAAGGATGGACTGCCTTTCGAAAAGATAACAAAATAGCTAATAGTGAAACTTGTCGCTTCAAGTTGATTAGGGGCCCTATTTCAAATGTTTTACAGGTTCAGAAGATCCCAACACCCCTTTGCTTGCAATAAATTAGATACAATTTTTTTGATTGCATTTTGGCTATTTTAGTTTGTCTTATTAAGATGCTAGCCAGATGCTATTTTTGTTTGCTATAAAAAGACTGACAAACTTGTACTTAATTTGCTTGGGTATCAAAATTCATATAGATTTTTTGCATAAATTATCTTCTTATAATTGCAAGTATATGTATTCAACAAATGCTCAAGTAAACATTTTATTTTGTAAACGTTATGGAATGTAACTCTTGGATGGTTTTGGAATATATATGTTTAAATCTTTTTTTTCTAATCTTCACTTATTTATAGCAAATAAATTAATATTTTTCAGCTTTGTGAACTATTATAAGTCACGATGGAAGAAAAGAGAGATAAAATCTACCTTATCACTTACTTTAATATTGCCTTCTCATTAAAATAGTTGTCGCGCTCTGTTTCTCGAGACCTAAACCCACTAGCCCCACCTGATAAAGGAGGATTAGAATTAAGCAAGGATTGAGGGACCACAAGAGAGGAAGAAGTCTTTCAAAACATACTAATTCCTCCCTATCTCCTTCAATATGGATGAGCAACTAGCACTGATGCCTTAATAAGGATGAACAACAAAAATATAAGAAACCATCACAAGAGGATGAAGAAGGTGACCACATATTATTAATTATTATCCAATCAAGAAAAAAGAAGAATCTATAAACTATGGACTCATTCCATTAAATGGGATAAAAAGAATAACCTCAACTATCTAAAAGAGACATTGATTATGTTGTGGAGAGTGATTGAGAAAGACCGTCAAATCACGCACTTCAAGAAAACTAAAACTATTAACTACCCTGGTGAGTCTAATTTTAAGTTGGAGAAAGAAGCACATTGACTACTGGAACTGAGTCAAGAGTTGGGGTTTCAAGGCTTGAATCCATAACCCGAACTAGATGATAGAGATAACCCTTAGATATCATCTTTCTGGCCTTAATTTAAGAAATAAATAGACCCATAAGCGCTAAGCTACTACCCTTCCATTCTAAGATTGGTTCATCTGGAAACTGAAAACAAACAATCCTAGTTCTACAATCGACTGAGGCATAACATGAGTGTAACCAATCCATGCCTAGAATGACATCGAAGTCTACCATTTCTAACTTTACTAGATCTGCTGAGGTGACTTTCTGAAAGATTGTGACAATGTAATTTCTGTATACCCATCTAGTTATAACTAGGTCACCAACTGAAGTAGAGACTGAAAAAGGATATGAGAGAGTTTCTATAATGACAGTGAATTGGACTGCTATGCAAGGAGTTAGACAAACTCATGTCTGTTGTCTTTCTACTGAGTGAACCATATGTGAGTCACATCCTTGAGTTGATAGGATGCCAATCTCACCTATAACTACCAGTTATTTACATCACACCAAGTATTTTCTCAACCTCATCAATGAACTTCTGCGGGTCCTTACCAACTTGCGACCCTAAAAACTTCAGCATACTCATCCAAACAAAATCACAAACTCAGGCTGCCACTAATTGGTCATTTCTATTAGTAGGAACTGGAACCTGCTGATTATTCTGGTTGGTCATACTCTGAGTCAAAAGCTGAATTGGTGTTCTGAAACTCTGTAGTTGGACTTCCTTAACTGGTACTAGAGGAACTGTGTTAGCATTGCATGCATTAGCATTCCATGCCTAAGTTATACGAGAAGGCATGTTCTTAAGAGCACAACGTCGAGTTAGAATGTAATTAGATCATACCATACGCATGATAAGAGTAACAAGTAAGTGAAATTTTTCCTAAAACACCTCATAGCCTCCCTCTCATTAGATGTGGTTCACTTCATACCCTTCAAAAAGACTCTACTTAGTGCGGCTTTTTCAGACATCCTAGGACTCTTAAACCTAGTGCTCTGATAGCAAGTTTTGTCACGCCCGGAGCTACCCCCGAGATGCAGATACAGAATCTAGGACCACTAGTGATCCCAAGCTAACCCTGTTGGCGTGATCATGAGAATACTAAAGATAATAAATTGTTGCGGAAACTCAATCATAATTTTAGACTGAAAAGATGGGGAATACCTATATTCTATAACTGAGATATTTTAAAACAATAAGTTTAATACAATGAAGTTACTAACTCAAAACTAAGATGAAACTAACTATGTCTGAAAATAGCCTCTAAATTGGACTAGAAATACTGGAACAAGCCCCAGCTAAATCTAGCAAAACTGAAACTAAAAGACTAAATACTCAAAAGAAACTCATTACTATTTGTCCTCACAGAATGAAGACTCACCACTGAATCTGCTGAACTAAAGATCAGAAATCGATCTATGGTTGATCTGAATGCTGAGAACATGAACCTACATCACGAGAAGATGTAGCGCACGTATGCATCAGCACTTGAAAGGTACTGACCATGTAGGATAGAATAAAGCTGAAATAAAACATAACTGAACAAGCACAAAAACAAGTATAATAATTTGAACATGATATGCTGATTTTTTGAGCTAACTGGATGAAATGACCAATTTATAACATGCTGAAACTGAATATTGAATATACTGATAAATGGTCAATGTAGAGAGTGTGACTGAACTGTGGAAGCTACTAATAACCGATAATAAAACCACATGAGCTAAATGTGGAGTCTGATATATACGCCCCATCGAGAAGACTCAATATACCCTGCCAAAGGTATAAAGGCATGCTGGCATGATCACTAAACTGATTGCCCACAGAGAGGACTTACATCCTACTTGGCTAGTAGTTTTAGGACTAATTGGATACACTGAACCCTAGTCAAACTCGGTATTATGCTACTCCCATGGATTTATATAATTAACTGATTATGTCTTAATTTTTTGTAAATACTGGATAGCTCAAAACTGACATGCAAACTGAGAATGAAACATTTGATCTGATAATAATGCGTTAAAAACTGAGGCATGTATATATGAAGTAACTGAAATATCTGAGCTAGCATATGTAATTCAAGAACTAAAGAAATACATAGCTAGGGTTATGAAATTCATGAAATAAACTGAATAATAACATGATAATCTGACTTGGAACATATAACTATAAGTTCATGAAGTTCTGTTGAAATTCTAGAAACCCTAGATCTAATCATGATATGGGAATCAAGAATCTGACTGAAAACTAGGGACCCATTGGGTGAAAGGAACCCACTAGTGAAATTCTACAAACCTGGTGACAAAATTCATGGAGAAACACTTAATTTTGGGGCTGGAACTGCTGGAAACTTGCTTCATTCTTGAACTAGGGTTCTTGAGCTTTTTTCTCCTTTCTTGCTTCTAATTTTCTAAGTTTTGATTTAATGATTTGACTTAGATATGTTTTAGTAATGTTTCTAGGCTTAAACTGACTAAAATCTGATGATTTAGGGTCAAAATGATGTAACTTAGGGTTTAAAAGGAGTGGGAAAGGACCAAAAGACCCTTGAGTAAGTTGTTGTCGGACCAAACGAAGACCAGGAATGATGGTCCGTCGTTTGATCGACAGCCCGTCGTTGGGTCCATAGGTTGGGCCTTTTCGACAATCCTTTACTAAAATGGGCATAACCTTTTACTCGGAGGTCTGATTTAAGCAAGGTCGGTGGAAATGGAAAGATAATTCAATTATATATCTGTGTATAGGTCATGGGACACCTAATTTATTTTGTGCTAAGAGTTATGACCATTTGAAGTTGACCCAACTGTACTTCCCCCTTAACTGTCTGCTAATTCCAACCTACGGTCAGACCTATGGATTGTAGGTCTACCTACAGATCACGCTGGTCATATGTGGCTCTTGTCATAGAGTGGGAGAATGAGGTGTCGATCGACGGTCACGGACTACGGACCATAGTCTGACCTACGGACCGTAGGTCCGTACGTTGACCAAGACTTAACCAATTTTCCTGGGCTGAGATTTTTGGGAGTTTCTGACACCATTGACGGATGTACAGGACGGATCGTGGGTCAGGATACGGTCAGTCGATGCCATCGTTGGTTGCACTTGCAAATTTTTCTTTGCAAAGCTAATTTTTAGTCTTTATTGGATACGGGGTATTACATCATATTTCTTTTAGTAAGTGTTTTAATTTGATTTTTTATACCTTATGTCAGTAATACTGCGATTGAACTTAATATGGTAATTGTATTAGTTGTACCTTTATCATGAGATCAGACAATATTAATGAAATAGAAAAAATATCTCGTCCTAAAGACATGAGAGTGAAAGGTATATCCATTTCGTACTTTTTCTTATCTCTTCTTTGGTTTGGGAAGAAACTAGGTAAAAGTAAAACCTACTCATAAGGTCCAAGGGGAGTGTAGACTATAGTAAGAGAGAACCAAGCCAGTTAGGGCCTTACATCGTGCATTTTTCTTTCTTATTGGTTTGGTGGTGCTTTCCTTTCTTTGTGGCGAGAAGATAGAAAAGGACTCACACCATTGCGACAGTAAAGGGCTTTCCTTATTCTAGTATTTCAAAATAAATTTGTTTTTTTCTTTGGATTAGTTTTTAAGAATTCAAGTTTTGCAGACTATCTTTGGAAAGGAGTAGCAAACTTGTATAACTATATGTTTTGATTTAAAAAATGCTCATACAGTACGTATACCTTTTAAATAATTCACATTTATGAATTAACTAAAATACGTATTGCTTAAAATATATGTCAATATCGTAAAAAAGATGAAATGATAAATTTAAATATGTTTCTACAATTGCATTAAATTTCACTAGTTATTATAAATAAAACATAGAATAATATAAACTTATTGGATATAGTACATTGCCTGATGATATTTTATCTCATAATTTACAAAATTATTCCACTCATATTGTTATGCATGTACAAACTAACATAAAAAAATGTGTTATAAATGAAGACTCCTCTATCTTATGTCTTCGGAGATTGGGACATATCTCCATCGATAGAAATAAGAGATTAGTAAATGATGAAGTACTTAGTACTTTAAATTTTACTGATTTTGATACTTGTCCACCCTACCAGATTTCATCTCCCTACCGTAATGTTGATCCCAACTGTGCTAACGTGCAGTCGAGCTACCCAACACCCCTTCCTGTCTATCAAGATCAAGCTCCACTATATCAAAATCCCCACCCGAACTGTCAAGCTCCAATGCCAAAGTATCAGAAAAACTCATATCCAAGAAATCAAATTCCCCGTCTGAACAATCGAGGTTATCAACAAATGCCTCCCCCACAAGGAAATTATGATTCCACTCGACCTCGGTTCGAGATAAAACCTTCGAGGAATTTCACCGTGCTCGTAGAAAGCCGAACAAAGTTGTACGAGCGACTAGCTGCGGCCGGATATATCCACCCAGTGGGGCCTAAACCCGTGGATATCAATTCGAAATTCTATAGGCCAAATGAGAGATGTGCTTATCATTCCAATAGTGTTGGGCATGAAACTGAGGAATGTATCAACCTCAAGCACAAGATTCAGGATTTAATTGACCAAGAGGTGGTTTCTCTCCAACCAGCTGCACCTAATGTCAATACCAATCCTTTGCCGAATCATGAAGGCGGCAACGTTAGTATGATAAAAAATGATGATGATTGGTGTGGAACAAAAGTGATAACTCCAATCATTTATGACGAGGTGGAAAAGGCTGTAGCTTCCTTGAGCATCAAAGAGAAGAAAGAATTCGTTATCTTGACACCCGCAAAGGTTGTTGCCTTGGTGCCATCAAAAACTCTTATCAAGCCAAAACTTGTGATTGAGACTACTGCTGCACAAGGTATGACCTGATCCAGAAGATGTTATACTCCTGAGGAGACTGATCTCGGAGGTCAAAAGAAGGATCAATCTAAAAGGACAATAATCGAGGGTGAGGCTGAGAAATTCTGAAGAAGAATGCAGCCGAAAAATTATTCTATTATCAAGCATTTGGAGAAGACTCTAGCCCAGATTTATGTATGGGCCCTGCTGATGAGTTCTCAATCGCACATGCAGGCTTTGATGAAGGCTCTTGATGATACGTATGTACCAGTAGGCACAAGCAGCGATAACGTGGCCGCTATGATCCACCAGGTTATTCGAGGGCATCAAATTAGCTTTTGTTACGATGAGCTACCTTCTGAAGGCAAGTCCCACAACAATTCAATGCATATCGCTGTCGTCTGTCGCGAAAAAGGTTATCAATCATGTCTTAGTAGTTGATGGATCTGGTTTGAACATCTGTCGGTTGTCAATGCTAAGGCAATTGAAGTTTGAATTGGAAACTTAAGAAAAATCAAGTGAATGTGAGAGCCTTCGATGAGGTTCAAAGAGATACCTTGGGAGTCGTAAATTTTGTTATCCAATTGGGCCCTGCCGAGTTTAACGCACAGTTTCAAGTCCTAGATATTGACACCAGCTATAACCTTCTTCTGGGAAGACCTTTTATTCACATGGCTGGAGTTGTGCCCTCTACCGTGCATCAGATGATGAAACTCGTTTGGAAGAACGAAGAGCTAGTCATTCATGGCGAAGGTAGTCATTCTGGAAGACAGGCACCGATTATCGATGAAGTGTCTCGAGTTACTGATTTCTACACGTGGAGCTAGTAAATACCATCGGTGAAGACTTGGTCCCACAACCTCCCATGCCTTCTGTGTATAAGATGATTGCTACTATGATGTTGCAAACTGGATTTGAACCAACTTTTGGATTGGTAGGAAATTTCGAAGGAATTATTGAGCCTATTTTGGTCCTTGTCAAAGGAGCCAGATATGGTTTGGGGTACATCCCCACAGATGATGACATGAAGACAAAGAAGAAGAATGATAACGCATTGACTAAGCCGATCCCACATCTGTATCAATCCTTCCCGGTTCAGGAGTATGCCAAGCATAAAGACCTTGTGGAAAGAATCAGTGGCCTTCTCGAGGAGTTCGATGTTGTTACTGAGGAAAAGGTCGAGCTAGCTGGTATCCGTGATGCTGAGCCAGGGGAGATGCTGCAAAACTAGACCTCCACGCCCATCATGATCTCCCAAACACCTCGGTAGAAGGGCATCATTTTCTGCATATTTAAAAATTGGTGGTAGTCCGAAAGAGGCCCAAGACCCACCATTTTGCATTTTTCTTAACTGTTTGAATTTTTAATTTTCCATCGTGATATTTAAAGAGGCAACATGGCCCTATGCCCTGGCCAAAGTTTGCACCATTTTTCCAATTTGAATGAATGCTTCTTTTATTTTAAAATTGGTTTATTTACTCATCTGTTATACTTTGCTTTCCTAACTTTATTTGTTTACAGTTTTAGTAATGTAAGTTTTAAACCTGCTAATGTCATGTCATGTCACAAGCTGAATGAACCAAATGAGGCAAGTGATGACGAGGTTGATGATTAGGAATAAGAAAGTGAGGAACCAGAATATGTTGCTGAATAATTTCTACAGTTTGAAAACCAGCATAAGCTGAATTTAGAGGTAATTAAAGCTATAAATCTGGGAGACCAAGAGTGTGTCAAAGAAGTCAATATTAGCGTTCATTTGAATGAAGCTCAAAGAAAAGGCCTAATTCATTTACTCATCGAGTACATTGACATGTTCATCTGGGAGGTCAAGGACATGCTAGGGTTAAGTACCAATATGGTGACTCACAAATTGCCGATTAATCCAAGATTCAGTCCGGTGAAGCAAAAAACTCAGAAATTTTAGGCTTGAGTTGAGTTTCAAGATTAAATAAGAGATCACCAAGCAGATAGAGTCTTGATTGGTGAAAGTAACACAATACCCAACTTTGTTGACCAATGTTGTTCCGGTCGCCAAAAAAGATGGAAAGATCAGAATTTGTGTCGACTACAGAGATCTCAACAAAACCAGCCCTAAGGATAATTTTCCATTAACGAACATTCACATTCTGATTGATAACTGTGTTAAACATGAAATGCAATCATTTGTGGATTGTTATGTAGGTTATCATCAGATTCTAAAAGACGAAGAACACGTAGAAAAGACAAGTTTTATTACACCTTGGGGTGTATATCATTACAGAGTGATGTCATTTGGCCTCAAGAACGCTGGTACTACCTATATAAGGGCTATAACGACCATATTTCATTACATGATTCATAAAAAGATTGAGGTGTATGTGGTGACGTCATAATCAAGTTCTGCGAGAGTTCGGACCACTTGACACATTTGAAGAAGTTCTTTGATCGTCTGCGTCGTTATAACTTGAAGTTGAATCCCGCTAAATGTTCTTTTGGAGTACCAGCCTACAAGTTGTTGGGATTTATAGTCAACAGAAGAGGCATTGAGCTCGATCCTTCTAAGATTAAGGCGATTCAAGAGTTACCTCCGCCGACGAGAAAAGAGGTGATGAGTTTCTTAGGGAGGTTGAACTACATCAGTCGATTCATAGCTGAATCAACCGTGGAGTGTGAGCCTATTTTCAAGTTTCTGAAGAAAGACGCTCTGATAAAGTGGACTAAAGAGTGTCAGATTGCTTTTGATGCTATCAAGAACATTTGTTCAATCCACCGGTATTAGTTCCTTCGCAGGAAGAGAGTCCATTGTTTCTGTATTTGTCCGTCTCAGATAATGCATTCGGATGCGTACTTGGTCAACAAGACGAGACAGGAAAAAAGGAGAAGGCTATCTATTACATAAGCAAGAAATTTAATCCATACGAGTCTCGTTACACTTTGTTAGAGAGGACGTGTTGTGCTTTGAATTGTTTTGCCCAGAAGTTAAGACATTATTTGTCTTCTTATACTATATACCTCATTTCAAGAATGGACCTGTTAAAGTATATCTTCCAGAAGGCGATGCCGACCGGAAAATTAGCTAAGTGGCAAATTCTATTGAGTGAGTTTGATATTGTGTATGTGACTCAGAAGGCAAAAAAGCACAGGCTTTGGTTAATCATCTGGCAGAAAATCCCGTTGATAAAGAGTATGAACCACTTAAGACTTATTTCTCACGATGAAGAAGTGTCATTTGTGGGAGAAGATATTTTTGAAGCGTATCCAGGTTGGAGATTATTCTTTGATAGAGCGGCAAATCATCAAGGTAAAGGTATTAGAGTAGTCTTAGTGTCAGAATCAAGTCAGCACTATTCCATGGCGGCTAAGCTCCGATTTAATTGCACGAACAACATGGTTGAATACAAAGCTTGTATTCTTGGGTTGAAAATGGCCATCGACATGAGCGTCTACGAGTTGTTGGTTATTGGAGATTCAAACTTGTTGATTCATCAAGTTCAAGGAGAATGGGCTGTGAAGAATCTCAAGATTATACCTTACGTACAGTATGTACAGAAGTTTTGCAAAAGATTACGCAGGATCGAGTTCACATATACTCCCAGAATACAGAATGAGTTGGTTGATTCTCTCGCCACCATCTCTTCTATGATTAAGCATCCGAATACAAATTATATTGATCCTCTGGATATAGAGTTGAAAGAACATCCAGTCCATTGTGCCCATGTTGAAGCAGAACCTCAGACGGTTTGCCTTGGTATCTTTATATAAAGAAGTATTTGGAGTCCGAAAATTATCCAGAAGATGCAACACCCAACAGAAATAAGTCGATACGCCGTGTGGCTCTCAATTTATTTCTAAGTGGAGAAGTCCTTTATATGAGGACTCCAGATTTGGGTCTTCTAAGATGTGTTGATGTTGTTGAAGCTGTGAAGCTTATTGAACACATACATGCTGGAGTTTGTGGTATGCATATGAATGGGCTCACTTTGGCAAGAAAGATCCTTCGAGCCGGGTATTTCTGGATGACTATAGAGAATGATTGTTGCAAGTTTGTGCAAAAATGCAATAAATGTCAAGTGCACGGTGATTTGATCCGAGTGACACCTCACGAACTTAATGCTATGAGTTCATCTTGGACATTTGTAGCTTAGGGTATGGATGTCATCGGTCCGATAGAGCCAGCCGCTTCTAATGGACACAGATTTATTTTGGTTGCCATTGATTATTTCACCAAGTGGGTGGAAGCTGCTTCTTACAAGTCGGTAACCAAGAAAGTTGTGGCTGGTTTTGTTCGCAATAATTTTATATGCAGGTTCAGAGTACCAGAAACGATCATTACAGATAATGGTGCAAATCTTAATAGTTACTAGATAAGAGATATATGTGAGCAATTTAAGATCACGCACCGGAATTCAACCGCTTATCGTCCGCAAATGAATGGAGTTGTAGAGGCCGCCAATAAGAATAACAAGAAGATTCTGAGGGAGATGATTGACAATCACCACGGTTGGTATGAGATGCTTCCATATGCTTTGTTGGGTTATCGAACGACTACCAGAACATCGATTGGAGCTACTCTGTACTTGTTAGTATAAGGAACAAAAGCAGTCATACCTGCTGAAGTTGAGAGCATCCTAAAGAATGAATTCTCCGAAACATACCACAGGTGCGGACGACATAAAAAAGGATGCAGTACAACGTGGAACTTTTTCTTAGCAGCGAACTGGGACATAGTCCAAAGAGGAACGTCAAACTCTTCAGACGCGAGCAGAGGAGCGACTTCCACCACAATCAAACCACACCCCTATCGAAGGCATGTGAGTTTTTCATTAGGTCTGTCAGTTTCAGTCTCGCATCCGGAAATTTTGGTATATGTCATAAGCAAGTTTCCGATCTGAGTGATAATGCGCCAAGAGCTTTGGTAATTATGTCCGTGTAAGTTCTTAATTATGGGTGTGAAGTGCGCCACGTTCATGGCTAAGAGGTTACAAGCCTCCTTTTCATACTCGATTTAATTTGTCACTTGTCCAGAACCGAAGGTTATATAGCATAATAGATTTCCTTCTCAACCGATCGAGTCGAACTACAGACAACCTGATTTCTAAAGATACAAGGATATGTAGGCGAGCTCAATATTGAAAACTCGGTTGTATTTCAATATTCGCTCTTAAAGCCTATTCCCGAGCATTTCGATCCCTTCATACTTCAGTATTGAGATGGCTTTGAACTCTTTCAAAATCGTGCGTTAAAATCAAGATTATCGAACTACAAGTGGTCTAAATTCTCATATAGTCTGAGATATGTAGGAAACTCATGTCCGGGGTTCGGCCATAATTCTTAAAGTCCGTACAAAAATCCCATTCCTTAAAGATTGAGATGAGGTCGGTCAAAATTGGCTTGGTCAATTTCATTTTTCTCAGATTTCTTGCATCAATCTAAGTAAAATGAGGGACAATTGTTGACACCAAATTTTGACTCTCCTCGAGAATAATTAATTCTCGAGCCTCTTGATTTCCAAACGAGTTAAAAATAATTGAAGTTATAAAATTCAAAGCTTTTTTTGAGTCATTAGTTAAAGTTGTGTTAGCCGTTTTATAATCTTTTAAGTGATATACGCATACCTATATATATTTTATACGCCTAGTTTATTTTATAAATTATCCAAAAATTGTATCAAAAAGATTTTATTCCACTTAGAGCTTTATTGAATTGGTTTTAGTAGTTTGTAGTTAGGTTCCTTAGTTTTTAATTAAATTATTCGTTTGTTTTGCTATTGCTTAAGTAGTATATTTGTTTATGTAATTTTTATATGGAATTAGTTTATCTTATGAATATTCAAAAATCGTTCTCAAAAAATTATATTTTATTTTAAAAAAAATATTTTACTATTTGTTTTAATCATATAGTAATTTACAATTCTGGATTAGTAGTTTACCATTTTTGGCCTCATCCACTTTCTCCATCTGCCTAATTCAATTTCCCAATTGTCCGAAGATATCCGGCCTACCCATAATTCCCATCTCTTTTTCTTAAATTAATTCCAGCCCATTCCAAAATCAAAACTGATCCCTGTACGTTTGTCTCCCTCTTCACGCGCAGCAAGCGACAACCTAAAATTCCCAGCAAGAAAAATAGTCGCGTGAGCGAGACATCGGTGCGTGGTGGAGTGTTGAGCCTCCTCCAACGTCTCCCTTTTTCGTCTGGCACTGGTCTTCTGTAGCGATTTCAGCGACGATAGGCTCCCATCTCGTCCTTCCTCGCGCGACAAGGACGCCAAATCAATCCGAGACGTCGATTCTCCCTTCCTCTTCCGGAATGGAGTTGAAATCTTCAGAAAAGCTGGTCATCCATTTTTGGTGAAAGTTGAAAGGGAGTTTGAATTTCAAGTTGGACCTTCTGCCTCTGATGTTCACCCTTTTTCCCTCCAATCGAACCCCAAATTTTGGATATATATACTTTCTTTGGGTTTCTGTGAAGAGGGCAGCCGCAACCAACACAAAAAAATTAGTTTACCAAAAGTCAAAAATGAAATAGTTATAGTAATCCCTCGCGAAATACATTCGAATAGAAAGAGATTGGTTCTGGTTTAGGTTCATTCCTTAGCTCGTTCGTAGAACTTCTCGAGGTTTCATTCGTGTGTGTGGAATTGCTCTCAAGGCTGGTTTTGTCGCAGTCGCTGCACCTCGAAAGGTAATGCTCGGTCCGTTTCAAGCATATTTGTTTCCGCACATGTGCTAGTTCGAATTTCGACCATAATTGTCAAAATTTTACTCACTGATTAGTTGCAAAAATAGTGGTGAATTTGCTTGTGCCGTGAGGTTATGTGTTTATGCTCTCGTCAAATATTTGATGTTTCTTTTTGGCCCGAATTCTTGCTTGCTCACTGTTTTAATCTTCTTATTTCCTTACTATCCTTGCTAGATATCTATGAAAGTTGTGGCTCTAGTGAAGCTCGAAATCATCTTCTATGGATGATTTCGATTCTCCATGAGCTGATATGTAGGTGTGTGTGTTTGTTTTCAGTGTGTTATTCTCCATTTTGTTCTCACTCCCTTGGTCAGTAGCCTGTTCATGTTGCAAACCTTAATGTATAGCGGATTGTATATCCCACCTTCTTCCACTGTTTTTAAAAGATCTCTCATATTAATTGAGCTCTGTTTAAGTTCATCACTTTCCTCTATTGTGGTTTTTTTTTGTACTTATATGTTGCAATATCTCGATAGCAGTTTTTAGTTTCACTTTTTTTCTTCATTTAGCCTATTTGTGATTAGATGTATACCTCTGTTTATTTTATTTTTTACATAGAGTTCTGTATCTTCCAACTCATTTTGTATATATATATATTACTTTATGTGTATGATCTCCTCTTTGTTCCATTTTACCGATGCATAGTATATAGTGATATTAGATTTAATCCAAGGTGTTTGTTTTGTAGTCAACGAGAGTAGTGACCCTTTATCTGTTAGTTACATACCATCAGTAACCTATTTTGTCGTCTGTCTTTGCTTTGCTTAATGCATACGTCACTAGGTTCCTTTGAATGTATGCCTTAGTGCGTAAATTTTATGCTAAGCTTGGTTTAATATTCCTTTGTCTTCATTACCCTCTTTGTTCAAATTTTAAAAGGGCAAAGATGGTTTTAGCATTATGAAGCACTCAGCTATTGCCATTGATTTCTTTGTGTGATCCTCTGCTCCTTTAATGGCAAGCCTTCATATTCTCTTGTTCCACTAAGACTGATGATTGTGCATGAATTAATTTTCCTCGAGTGTGTATTAACTATTTTTTCTCTCTCTTTTTTTTGGCATGAATTTTTGAGCGAGTCCATCGGATTCCTCCATTATTTAAATGTATTTCACCTTGAGCTAAAGAGGCTCAATCTCGTTCTCCCAAATCAAAATCGAAGTACAGGCGGAGGATGATAAACGCGGGCTGAAATCAAACTTTCCAGACCTAGGAAGGCCTGAAAACAGGCGATATACTTTTTGTATACACTAGTATACAATTAAAAAAATGATTTACAGGCCTAAAAAAGTACCAGGATACAGGAAGGTGAATTACAGATCGCAGGTTGAGGTTTCAATAAAAATTTAGAATACGGATCAAAATACGATTTGAATACAGGGGTATACATAACGTGTATACATAGTTTTCTTTTGAAAGAAAACAGGGCCAAAGCCCAAGGAATTGCAGCAATCAGAAAATGGGCCAAAGGCCCAAATTTGATATCTCTACACTTACTCTTTATTTATTATTGTAGCTACTAATATATATTTGTTTTTTGGTTCTAATTTAATTAATCCCGAATGATAGCCATTTTTCTTTCGTTATAGATATTGAAACATATATATATATATATATATATATATATATATATATATATATATATATATATATATATATATATATATATATATATATATATATATATATATATATATATATATATATATATATATGTATATATATATATATATATTAGCCTTTGTCAACACTTTATATTCTTCTCATTTAGAAATCTCTCATTTTAGTTTATTTCCCTTTAAATAGTTAAGTAAAGTGAAGTAATAATAAAAATAAATCAAAAACAAAATCTGAATTCACTTTATTTAGATAATATTTGAAAACTATTTTAAAATGGTTATTTAGTCAAATCGCCGGTCAACCGCGAGCATTTCGAGGGCCTAACACCTTCTCGGAATGAACATTTGAACTTCGAACCCTTCTTCAATTGATTTTTATCTGTTTAAATCTTTTGAAAATAATTCTAAGTTTTCTTGATTTTTACTAAAAGATCAAGTTACGACTCTGTCAATTTGGAAAATTAGTTTCTCTTAAATCATAAGATAAATTGATTTTTTTGAAACTTATTCATTTTTACTTTACTTATATATTTTTAATAAAACTGAAATGACGACTCTGCTAGGGATTAATTAAGTTCTAACAAAAATGATTTGACTATTTGGACGAAGTGTTATTATTGAATTGTTTATATGTGATTAATTTGTTTAAATTATAAACTAGCATTGCATATCATGGCATATTAATGATATATATTGTATAGTATATTGAAGGACGGTTTGCGAAATCGCAGCCGGACATTTTTATACTCACTTTCTTTCGGAATTAGTGACAATTTATTGGACCGTTATGCGTCCAATGACTGTCGCAAGTTCCAGCCTAAATTGTTTGTTTGGGTTCCCGGTCTTTTTAAAAGCCACTCCTAGTCAACTAGAATACAGCCGAGCCAAAATCCCGAATTTAGGAGCATTCAAACTAGGACGACTCAAGACTCAAGGCATGTGGGACCCATTATAAGTCTGCCTTTTGTCTACTTGGTCCGAATTACCAAAAATAGACAACCATGCTTTTGTGATAATTGAAGGATGTATGTGTTTTTTAAAAATGATTTGTTGTCTACGGGGGTAGGGTTAGCTAATCTTTGTCTGTTATTTTTTAGGATGAATCCGGCACATGAGCCTTTGAAAACAAGAATGGTTACCGTCCCCGATCCCATCCTCAAAGTATGGTGGAGGTTCATGAACAACAACGATAAAATGATCGTTCAGAAACACATAGGTTACCTCCCCTCACTGCTAGAGATGAATGCTTGGCCTGACCTAATTGGACCAATGGTAAAATTCTGGGATAGTGAGCATATGGTCTTTCGATTTGAGGAAGTAGATTTGACGCTAACAATAGAAGAAGTCCTCACGAGTTACAAAAGGTCTCCATGTGCAACAAAAGGAAACGACATCCAGATACAAATCTCCTAAATACTATAATATGGGATTTCGTTAAAGTTAGAGAAAAATTGTCATTGGTTTTAAACCGAGTGGATGGACAAGCTCCCCAGCCCAAATATACCTTTTACAAAACTATGTCATCGGTTCGGACGTGCAAGGGCTTATTAGAAATATAAGGACGAGTTCATTTCAAAAGAAAAATGGAGAGTGACGTGTCCCCTTTCATTCGCAATATGTTTAATCGGAATGAGTGTTTTCCCTCAAGGACAAAAATACACTATTCATTCTAGCATGTTTATGGTCACTCATGCCATCTTCTACGGAGTGAACTATAAATCATCAGCAAAGTGCTACACTTTAGCGACTATGATTTTGGTCTATATCTTTAGGGCTTTAGACAAATAGAAGAGCGAAGAACACTTCTTTCAAGGGTGTAATCTGATACTACAGTGGTGGATGATGCAATATTTGATCAAGACTCATAATCCAAAAGAACCAGATCCGCTAAAGCGGACAGACTAGCTACATAGTCATGATTGGTGGTTGTACCACAATCGTTGCAATAAGATTGGAGAAGAATGTTTTTGGTATCCTAGGCTTTGAGGGCTGAAAGAAGAAGACGTACAGTGGTCAATAGACAGTTTGGTGGTAACTAAGAATATGGTGGTTCGAACAGAAAAAGTCCCTTACTTGGTATTTGCTAGGTTAAGAGGGACTAGACCATATGCTTCTGGTCGAGTCCTAAGGCAACTAGAAGGGAAACAAGAGCTTCCCCTGATCGCAGATATGAGATAATTTGCAACTGACCACGAGAATGGACGAGTTGCATTTGCTGAAGATTACTTAGGATGTGGCAATCTCGAAAAGTGTTGGGTGAACCTGTACCAAAGAGGTTTCGTCCAGAGTGTTTTAAAGAGTACAAAGAATGGTTGAAAAAGAGTTTCGCTGGAACTATTGAGCCTGGTCCAAACGTTCCCCACATTATTGCAGATATTGGAGTCAAACATATAGTCTGACTTCACCGACTTCAAGAGAAGTTTGGAAAAATGAATTACAACATCAACTTCGTCAATCAAAAGACTTCAAAGTCATAGCTCAGTTGAAACAAGAACTACGAAGAGCCGGACAATGCATGACAGAGTTAGATGATAGCATGGAACAACAGATTCAGTCGATAGAGGGGTTCAAACATCAATAAGGAGCTCGATTGGCGAGAGATCATCTAGGGGCGAACAGATATACTATGTGGGAAGAGGTCAACATCACCAAGAGGACCAAACTTGACGAAGGATCAGATGATGCTTGAATTTTATTTACCATCCCCTGCGTGGGACTTCTTTATTTGTACTTTGTTTTGTAATTTTTTTAAAACTCTCTTTGCTTTATGTTTATCAGACATTTTGGATGCTATTAATGAAGTATTTTGGGGATGATAAATCGGGTTTAAAAAGCATATACATCCTTCAATTCGGTAGGCCTACCCTGGCATAAAAGGGTCACAATCATGTTTAGGAAAGGAAAAAATCACTGCTATGGAAAAAATTCTCCAGAAGATATATACAAACAGGTCTCTGTTACAAAATGTCCGACCAAAATTTCTGAGTCTGAAGTTTCTCACTCAAAAGACACCTCCTATACCACAATTCCTATAACATTCATTCTACCGTCTCAGGAAAGGAAAAAATCACTCCTATGGACAGAGGTAAGAACATTCAGATGAAACTCACTGGAGAAGAACTACAAAGAAAGATCAAACAGATCACTCAAGAAATTCAAGAAGCCAAGGAGGAAGGGCTCAAAGTCGACATGGCCACCGCAATCTACAAAGCTGCAACCGTGACGCTGGATAAGGATCTGGCATCACAGATTAAGAGAAATAAAGATGTTGAGATGGAGACTGAGGACTTGCAAGAGAAGTTGGACATGTTTCCATTTAAAGTGTAACAAAGAGAAGCGAGAGAGGCGAGGATAGAATCGACGATTGCCACTCTGTTAGCTAAAAGCATGTCACTTGATGAAGAGCTGACAGTGGAAATGGAAGAATTCACTTCCATGAGAGAAAGTATGGCTGCATTGAGGAAGAAGAACAAAGCTTTCCATAGAAACTTGATTGATAAACTTCAGAAAATGTGTGAAAAATACCCTTTCAACGCCAAGGGGCTAATAGTGGTCCCAATAACGCTCACCCTGGAGCGATTGGGGGAGACGACGGCGAGGAAATTGTCTACAAACCTCCATTCCTAGGCCATATGAAAGGAGGAGACTAATGCTACAACAAGAAGGAAAATGACTAGCATGTCGTCATCATTTTATCTTTAAGAACTCTATTGTTGCCTTTTAATTTCCTTGTAATCGTAATGAACGAATGAATGAAAATGTTTTACTTGTACTCGAACTACGTTGGGCCTGAATTCTCCTTGTGAGATACGTAGGCAGCCTTTCTAGGCCCGGCCCCTATCTTTAAAAATTTTCATTCTCCCCTTCATGTTACGAGAATATACGAAGACTAAATCAACGGACATCAAAAAGCAGCTGCAAGAAGACCTTAGCTCAACGTGATTTAGCGTTTCCGTAACAGTGTCGAAACTAAGACAAGCAAGCTCCTGCTTGTTAAAAAAATGTGTTTTCATCCTTAATCGTGAGTTGAAGATATCATCAAACAAAGCAACTTGTGTTTATCTTCTCTCTGTGTGATATTATGCATTTTGTATTTTGAATCTGCACTAAAAAATCCGCCTTTGAGTTGTTTTCCCTCTCAGGTACTTTGAAACTAATCTGTGTCGATTGAAAGCTGACAGATCATCCCTATTTCACAAGATCAAAAGGTCTCGCAGATTCCTTCCCTAAATGAGATTTAGACAAAAGCAAGACAGTCATGGGAGATAGTAATGAAGAAGTAAGTCTTACTGATGTTGAGGTGGCTCAACCCACCGTAGCGGACCAGAATGAGTTGATTCTGCAGCTGATGCAACAGATTGCAGAGATGAGGGTGGAAATGCAAAGGATACAAGATCTGCCTCCGCCAGCATTTGCCGGTAACGCTGCTGATGGGAGACCTCCAATCTA
The DNA here is from genome assembly GCA_032847665.1 of Solanum chilense. Lineage (NCBI taxonomy): Eukaryota > Viridiplantae > Streptophyta > Magnoliopsida > Solanales > Solanaceae > Solanum > Solanum chilense. The sequence goes on from CM064965.1 coordinate 7,963,117, forward strand.
CTTACCTTCTTCAAATATGGACTTAGCCTAGAACCAACCATATACACCTTCTCAGAATCCGTCGATTATACATCTGACTACACAAAATCCCCAATATGCTTCCGCTTCCTACAAAACTCCACCTCCTCCTCAAAACAACCATCCCCAAATGTCACCCCACCCTCAACATACCCACCATCAAACCGCTCCACCACCGCAAAATCAAAACCAAAATCGAAACCAAAATAATTTCAATCCCCAAATACCCCACCACCACTTAAATCAGAATACCAATCCGCAGACTTGCCCACAAAATTATCAAACCGCTCAAAATTCCCAGAGTCCCTCTATAGCTCCACCCTTACCCAAAAAAACCACTTTCCAAATTCCCGTCCCTACCGAGCACGATGAGTACGGTTCTGAGCTGGATCATTATGAGGAACAAGAAAGGGAGTGGAGGGCGAAGAAAGAGGCAAAGTTCGGCATAAAAGAATAGATCAAGAAAGCCATGAAAGAGCTTGAATGCGTCCCTGATATCGCCGGGCTTAGTTATGAAGACATGTATTCATTCAAATTTGGACCTTCCAGAAGGGTTCAAGATCCCGAAGTTTGACACTTTCGTAGGAGTGGGAAACCTTATGGCCTATCTGAGAGCCTACTATGACTAGCTCGTGGGAGTTGGAAGAGATGAAACTCTATCGATACGGCTCTTCAGCCGAAGACTGTGTGGAGAAGATCTTGAATGGTTCACCTAGCATGAAACCAGGCAATGGCTCAGCTGGAATGCATTGAATGACAAAGATTTTATCGATCGATTTGATTGCAACGTAGAAATTATTCTAGATCGATACTTTTTAGAAAAGATAAAGTAAAAATCAATCGAAAGGTATAGGGAGTTTACCTATAGGTGGAGAAAAGAAGCGGCGAGGGTGAGACCGTCCATGTCTGAAAAAGAAATTGTAGAAGTGTTCGTGCGGGTGCAAGAGTCCGAGTATTATGATCGAATCTTGTTGCTCGTAGCAGTAAAATTTGTCGAGATAGTTAAAGTTGGTGAGGCTATCGAAGATAGGTTGAAAACGGGAAAGATAGCCCGTGTTGCTGCATCACCCGGATCATCAGGAACGTTGAAGAAGAAAAGAGAAGAAATCGCTGTTGTTTCATATGGAAAAAAAAAACCCCAGAAGCTCGTCATATTCCCAAGGTCGTTCTCGGTCTTCCCAAAATTCCAACCAAGCTTGCTAAATGCAAGCTAGTCATCCCAGTAATCCTCCAATTTATGAGAATGCTACCTCCACTTATCCAAATGTCCAAGCTTTACTATATCAAAATCCACCCCCAAATTACCAAAATCCATCTCCCGCTTATCCAAATCATATTCCTGTTAATTTGAGCATAAATTTTAAAGTTGAAATTTGAAAATTTTAATTCATGAAGATGTCATATTTTGAAATTTGATTTTATGTTTGAACATACATTTTACTTAAAATAAATTGAATTTTTGTGAGTGGAAGTGAAAATTTTCTCAAGAAGAACCAAATTTTGAAACTTGAAAATTATTCAAGCATAGGTTTTTAAAATTTAATCCAAAGTTTATGGTCAAATGGTTAATTTCATTTCTTCATTGAATATGTTAGGGAAAAATGTCAGGTCTACCTCTTTTGTCTTGTGAATCATGAGAACATAATTAGTTTTTCCAATAAAAACTTTATTTTGTGCCTAAACATGGTGTAGTTGTATATTGATGTCTCATAAGTGATTTAATCCCATCTTCTTTGTTTAATTTCTCTTTTTATTATTGAATTCACCGACTATTCCAAACATTATGTTAGTGCTACTCTACCTCCCTCCTTGTCAATTGTGGCTTTAAATAGAACGATTTTTAGTCTTAATCAATTAGAATTTTTCAAAATCCAATGTAAGAAGACAAATTAATTTCATTCCCTTGAAAAAAATATTCCTTTGCACAACCAAGGCTAGACTTAATTTTGAGCATGAATTAATCGAGGTTCTCACAAATTTCATATATACAAAAATGGCATGTCTTTCTTTGTTATCCTGTTAAAATTTCAATCTTTAACCTTTCATTGGTAGAGGCTAGATAATGAGGCGTAAAATGTGCAAGATCAATACCTTATTATTTTTATAAATGTGGGACAATTTAAAAAAGGTCGAATAAAAATATTGTGTCCATTGACAAGTGCCTTGTAGTCGCGCCTCTGTCTTCATTCCTTTATTGTCAAAGGCGCCTTCAAGACATAAAAGAAGCACTACTCATGTAAGGAGGACAAGCAGATGATGATATCCAACTTGGCTTCCAACCTTATGTAATTGAGTTAGATGAGTGAAACATCTTATCTAATTTATTAGCTATGAACATAATGAAGTCTATCATCTCGTTTCGCTACAATTTACAGTAATAACTCACTTCTTTCAATTCATGTGACAAAATTTGACTCACTTAATGATCAGAAATATAAAAGATCATTCTTGAAATAAGTGATTATAAACATGAATGTCATAATATTTATATAGATTAATTGAACACAAAGGTTGTATCTATTCAGAAAATGAGATTAAATGAGATTTTTATTGAAAAAGTTTCCTTGACTGCTTCTATAACTACGTGAACTTCCGTATGTTGTGTATGTACGAAATATGACACTACTTGAGTCTAACTCAACTCAAAAGCTAGTTCATTAGGGGAAGATTTCCCAACTGACACGCAAACTAGGAATTCTAACGATGACGGACCTAACTTTAATACCATATGAGGACACCACCACTGGTCCACTTCCCAATCAAAGTGGGACTTTTACCCACACTATCAGCATATTCAATTGCACATAGGTTTCAGGCTTTTTGTATTCTGATAAAACATTGCTTGTAATCTCTATGACTCTTGAAAGAAAGTTATTCTTCACGCCTCAAAGCCAAATTTCTCGAATGTATTTTTTCTAACTCAAGTTATCACGTGATCAATCTTTAGTTCTATATTATAATGCATCCTTCAAATTAAATGACCATAACGCCGTCAGTAGCTAGGAGTTCTTTTCCAATAGACATAGTGACATGGTACTTCAAGCTAAAAAAGTTTGTGTTTAAATTGACCCAAGCTTCTGTTCAATGTCATCATGTGTCCTTCTGCTGAATGAATATAATATTATTTCATTTGTTAAGTACTCTAAACTCCGACTTATATTTTGTTCGGATACTTTGTGTTTGTTCCTTCCTTTTTTAAATGGAAGGAAACAATGTATCTATGGATCTTTATTTTAGAAAGAGTTGAGCATGTTCTATTGTAGTAAATCTATATATATAAGATATATGTCAAAGAATGTTCTTAATTGATATCAGAATCTTCAAAATTCAATCAAAACAATCACTAGGTGGATAAAATATAGAATTTTTTTCTGAAGTCATGTGGATCACAAATGAATCAATTATTTCAAGTCCACTAGCTGTTTTTGAGAAAACCATTCAATTGGATATAACAACATCGTGACTTACTTAATTAAAACCCCAAAATCTATTGTCATCAAAACTAATTTACGAAAGAAAATGTTGCAGTTTCTCAAATGCTTCCTTTCTTTTTTTTTTTAGTTGATGAAAGTCCTGATTAGCTGAACAACACTAATAGCACAATCAGCTCATATTACTGTTCAATCTAATTTAATAAGAATATGTAGTGTTGTACTACTGTATTGATAATTCCAAATTTCTTTTAGTAAGTGTTTTAATTTGATTTTTTATACCTTATATCTCTAATACTGCAATAGAACTTGCTATGGTAATTGCATGAGTTGGAACACTTATCATCGGATCAGACAATATTAATGAAATGGAAAAAATAACTCATCCTTAGACATGAAACTTAAAGTTATGTCCATTACATACTTTTTCTTAGTTCCTCTTTTGTTTGGGACAAAACTAGGCAAAATAAAAACCTACTCACAAAGGCCTAGGGAAGTGTAGACGAGAGTAAGAGAGAACCAAGCCAACTAGGGCCTTACATCATGAATTTTCTTCTTTCTTATTGGTTTGGTAGTGCTTTCCTTTATATGTGGAAGGAAGATAGAAAAGGACTCACACCATTGCGACATTGGGGGCTCGCCCTATTCTAGTATTTCAAAATACATTTGCTTTTTCTTTGGACTAGTTTTTAAGAATTTAAGTTTTGCAGACTATCTTTGGATTGGAGTAGCAAACTTTCATTAGGATATGTTTTGATTTAAATAATGCTCATAAACTGCATATACCTTTTAAATAATTCACATTTATGAATTCAGTCAAAACTATATATTGCTTAAAAATTATTTCAATAACCTAAAAAAGTTGATATGATAAATTTAAATCTATTTCTACAATCGCCGCAAATTTCACTAGTTTGTAAGTAAGAGGTAATAGGGTTAGGTTAATGAGTCTTTAATAGAAGTCAAAAAGAAAAAGAAAAAAAAATCTTTGTGCATTCCAAGACAAAGCAATAGTAGTCACATTCACGTGAGTGCAAATAAGTGGTAATTAATAGGGTTAGGTGAATGAGTCTTAAATAGAACTCAAAAAGAAAGAAAAAAGAAACAACAATCTGGTTATTATTCCAAGACAAAGCAATATAGTAGTCATCATAAGCGTCTTGTGATGAATGAGATACAATAAAATCCTCGTGAGCAAGCGTTGCATGGTTCTCGTGAATCAAACTCCTATATAGAGTAAACAAGTTCTTCAACAATTTCCCATCCTACCGTCTATCTTTGTAAACAAGTTCTGTGAATCTTCCTTAAGGAACTCTTCTCCCGACAACCCTAAGTTCATCCAAATCATTACTTCATTACATGAATTACGCCGTCTAGTAAGTAATTCATTGTAATTTTAGTCCTTGTAAATTGTTGATTTAGTCCAAGATATAAGTTAAACTAATTGTGTTTGTATGAAATTAAATTTGCCATTTCTTTTGCACACAGAGTAAACATTTTATTTTGTAAACGTTATGGAATGTAACTCTTAGCATATATATGTTTAAATATTTTTTTTCTAATTACTATTTTGCAGCTTTGTGAACCGTTATAAGTCACGATGGAAGAAAAGATAGAGAAAATCTACCTTATCACTTACTTTAATATTACCTTCGTCTTAAAATAGTTGTAGCGTTCTGTTTCTCGAGACCTAAATCCACTAGCCCCACCTGATAAACGAGGATTAGAATTAAGCCAAGATTGAGGGACCAGAAGAGAGGAAGAAGTCTTTCAGAACATACTAATTCCTCCCTATCTCCTTCAAGATGGATGAGCAGCTAGAACTCATGCCTTAATAAGGATGAACAACAAAAATATAAGAAACTGTCACAAGAGGATGAAGAAGGTGACCACATATTATTAATTATTATCCAATAAAGAAAAAAGAAGAATCTATAAACTATGGACTCATTCCATTAAATGGGAAAAAAAGAATAACCTCAACTATCTAAAAGAGACATTGATTATGTTGTGGAGAGTGATTGAGAAAGACCGTCAAATCACGCACTTCAAGAAAACTAAAACTATTAACTACCCTGGTGAGTCTAATTTTAAGTTAAAGAAAGAAACAAGGGATCGGGCGCATCTTCACTAATTTAGCTCACGACTATTATATAACAAGGTTTTATAAAGAGGAAAACTTGCTGCAAATTCTACAACAAAGACCTTGATTCATCAACATATACATTTTATATGTCAAAAAGTGAGATTCAAATTTTATTAGCTCCGAAGCCTGAGAAAATTTCAACTGTACCTGTTTCAACAATTTCACCTTTCTTCTGATTTAGAAAGGCTACTTTGCCCCTTAGAAATCAGTAGGTGTTTGTTTAATTTGTAGTCCAAGGGTGAAAATGTGTTCGCTTATCATGTTCATTTCAGACTCAATACTCATCTAAGTTATTGCCATATTTTTACGTCACCTTTTTTTATGTCCTTTCTATTAATTACTAAATACATTAGCGTTGAAAAAATAAAGGAAAAAAAATACTTATTAAAAAGGAGAAAATGAAAATAACTATCCAACAACTCCATACATAATTGATATTTATAGATTGATAAAAGAATTAGATAAAAGGGAATTAAGGTGAAATGTAGTTAATTAAGTGAGAATACAAAGGTATATGATTTTTTATATAACTCATGAGATTTATTTATGTGTAAGATTTTTTTATAATAATCAAACGAATTGATAAATGAAAATAATGAAGTAAAAAATTAAAAAAAATATAATATAAAAGATAGTAGTAATTTTTTATACCAAGAGATGTGTCACATCATCTTGTCTATATCTAGCTTTATAATTATGTATGTAATATATGGTAGTTTTTTCTCCTAATGAGAGTAAAGATGAAGATTAATTTCTTCTCCCATATATTCTATGAATGTGTTGGAGTTATTTATAATTAAATGTTTTCACTTATATTTTATATAGAAGAGCTTGTTAAATTCAAGAATATTGTCACGACCGGAGTCTAGAGACGAGACCGGCGTCGTAGACCTCTCAGAGGTCGCAAACAAGCTTACTTACGTCATTCTTACTTTACATAGGTTAATTTTTAGCGGGAAATTTGAAATGTTTGATTCTTTAATCATACTTGTTAAACAATCTTAATATTTCGTAATCGTTCATCATCAACCATCTAACATTTAGAGATAAGCAACTAAAAGAAATAATTCATTAAGTATTAATTGTATATCGGCCAAAATAGCACCAATACAAATTCTGAAACAAAACAGGAAACAAACGCTAGTGGAACATACTCAACTAGCTTAACTTTAAAACTACGCTAGAATATAAAAAACAGTAGCATCCTTGAAAGCATGAGGACCTACCAAACTCCGGATGAATGCGGACGTCCGGATAGCTGCAACAGCGAACCTGTAGCTCTACCGTCCACCTGTGCCTGCACCTAAAAGTTGATGTTTGTATGGAATTAGTACACACTTGTACTAAGTATGGGTATATGCAAGCACACACTAGAGACATGCATGAGAAAGAATAGATCTTTCTTAACGACATGATTTTTGGAAGTCAAGCTAGTGGACTTGCCAAATTGAGATTGAGAAAGTTATGCCATGAGAGTGACATGCATCATTATAATTATTATATGACAAACAACACATAATATCTTCATATAGCACATAACATATAATACATAGCTTCTTTTGTATTATTCATTCATATGCCATGAGACCTTGTTATCATGGACTTGACCTTAAGACTTTCCAAAATGAGGGCTCATCTTATGGGACCTCAACTAGGGAGCCTTCTTTAGCTAACACAGAGTCTGCTTCATTCATTCATACGTACCTCATTTCAGTTCATTCATAGGCCAGTGTGAACACCAGCTATACCTAGGATGTATTTTAAGACTTTCATCGGGTTTGCTGTGCAATGATATGGAATAACCTAATGTCATTACTTGAATATAGCTCACCTCTTGATTATCCTATCCTAACACCTTTGGTATCATTAATTTCTTTATATGATTCATTTGAGGCTGGCCTCATTCATTCATTGGGAACTTTAACTTTAACCGACATAGATCATGTGAGCATCATGAAATCCAGTGTCTCCCCCACATCGAAAAGAGGTGAAATCACCGGCCAAAGTGACTCAATAACATGCTAGCGTATATGGGAATTTAACCCCGTGAGATCCCTATAGTAGCAGTATAGGTTTAAAGACTAGGAGATGTATGGAGACCCATACCCGGCAATCCGAACAGTATTTTCTCATGAGAGTTACGTGAACCACCGCCCTTATCAAAAGAAGGCATCACCGCTCATAGCTAGCCTATCGGTGCTCAGTATACAGTTCCATTACATTCAACTCATACATCATGGAAGCTGGCTTCTAGTATGAGGACATCATAGCTCAATATATGATTTCCCATCTCATCATTAGTATTAAGTGTTTTAAACTCAATATTTTCATTAGAGTGTTCATAGAGACTGGTCTCTTCATTATCTTACACTCTCATTGGTGAGTACGTATTGATAACATTTACGTAGGCTCATTTGAGATTGCTCTCATCATATACATTAGCCTCACATCATGATTGTCACCACATTCTTCATTATTAGCACCTTTATTTTTCGTAGTTATTCACCTCTTATTTCGTGAATGTTCATTTGTTAATTTCATTACGTATATCTTAGGTTCATTTATTTTTGAACGTATGTTAGACTTATGTGTCTATACATACAAGCCATGGGGCTTCATTTATAGTTCATTAAGTGATTCTTACTTTGCTAAGATTATGCATTACAAGACTTATGTATCTTGTATATATGCCAAGGTCTTGATTTTTGATCTACGTAGATGGTATTATTCTTGAATATTTTACTCACGTATGACTTATGTATCAATACGGAGGTTTGGGCACGGGAACCCAAATCTTGAATCACTTGGATATCATTTATATTTTTCATTGATTTTATTTCTAATTTTCATAACATTAGAACTCTAAATTTAATCTCAACATTTTCATGAAATAATTAATTTTCTATTTTAATTAGAATTCTAAATTAAATCTCAATATTTACATGAAGTAATTAATTTCTATTTTAATTAGAATTCTAAATTGAATATCAACATTTACATGAAAGAATTAATTTTCTATTTTTAATAAGAATTCTAAATTAAATCTCAATATTTACATAAAAGAATTAATTTTCTATTTTAAGTAGAATTCTAAATTAAATCTCCATATTTACATGAAAGAACTAAATTTTATGTTTTAATTAGAATTCTAATTAACCGACGGGTTGGGGGTTCGAGCCCCCACAACATCCTTATTTTTCTTTTTTTTACCTTCCATCTTGGCAGCTGCTGAGGGGCGTGGCATCGATTCCCCACGACCCCATTCTTTTCCCTTAATTAATTTCCCCTTCATTGGCTTCTCATTTTTTGCTGCTGGTCGATCGAGGGGTTGTGGGATTGATTCCCCATAGCCCCCTCCTTTTTTCCCTTCTTCTTCTCTTTTCGCGTGTATCGGGAGGTCGTGGGTTAGAATCCAACGCCTCCGTTTCCTTTTTCCTTCTTATCTTTCCCCCCAGGTCGCGTGTTCGATCCCCCCCAGCCCCCTTTTTTTTTCTGCGAGCTACTGCTTTCTGACGGGTGAGGTCCCAGGTTCGAATCCTAGTGGCCTCATTCCTTTAAAATTTAATAAATTCCAGATTTCCTTCATTAAACTTTAGTCTAAATTAACGTTGCATTGTTGCTGGAAATTTTTTTCATTTTTCAATTCATTTTTATCAACATTTTCACTTGAATTCCTAAGAAAATTCGTAGACCATTTAAACACATTTTTAGGTTCATCTTTCATAGGTTTGTTTGGCTAAAAGATTGTTATTCAATCAGCCACGATTCATTACGATGAATATCACATTGTGTACAACTTTTGCACATAAAATACGAGAATTAAACATTCCATTTCACACCTCCAACAATGACTAAGTTCATTACCACACATTTCACACACACATCACTTTTTCACATGATTTCGGACAACATATTCAATAATCACATAATTCCGAACATGCATACTTAAACATAAACATCACGAAAACGCATTTCATCCTTACTTTATACCAGCAAACATATCCAACCTATAATTCAATGGGAGCTAGTGACAGGGACATACAACGGGGAAACAACCCTAGTTTTCGGAATGAATATCTTAAACCTTAAGGGGTCTCTTGGGAAAGGGACCAAGAGATAAGAAACCCATACCTTAATCGATGTTCAAACGCTGATGTTGCTGCCCGGGAACTCGTCCAACCCACGCCCAATTTACTTCAATGTACACCTCACTCGACGAACCTCTATTAGCCTTGATGTTTTGATTACTTTTTCTTTTACTTAAAAATTCTTGTGAGTTCTTCAAGTGTGATTAACTCTTGAAGTATTTTCAGTTCTTGAAATTATTTTTGGCAGAAACCAATGTGAGAGAGATATAGGGAGAATGAGAGAGAGAGAGAGAGAGAGAGAGTGTTATTAGGATTAGGAGACTAAATTCAAGACTTAGTCAAATAGGATTTAAATTAGGTTAATACAAATCTGATTTATTTTAATTAATACGTGAAAGGACCATTATGCCCTTAGATTTTTAGATTTTTAATTAATAATTAAATCACCTTAAGTACCTATTATTTAAATTTTTTTGGATCGTTGCATTATTCCCCCCTTAGCAACATTCGTCCCCGAATGAAACTACCATTACACATCGTAATGCCGATCCCATCATAACTTAATCACTATGCACATTTAGCCAATAGCAACAAAATACGAAAAGATAAGGAACAATAGCCTTACGAGTAGGAAGCCTAACCTCATAATAGGGTATACACACCACACACAGTCAAATACATGAAGAACTAATTAAGGCTACTCACTCGAGACTTCACCAGAAGTGCCTTTCTCTGCACCCCTAGACTTGAGTGCGAAGAATCGTTGCCTCCTTGACCTCTTCACTTGGACCATTAGACTGAACTCTCTCCTTCCCTTTTTTTGACTTCTCCTAATCGGATAATCCTTTACCATGTGATCCGGTTTGCCACAACTATAACAAGCATTAGTGCTACTCTACTTCCCTCCTTTTCAATTGTGGATTTAAGTAGAACGATTTTTAGTCTTAATCAATTAGAATTTCTCAAAATCCAATGTACGAAGACAAATTAAATTTCATTCCCTTGAAAAAAAATATTCATTTTCACGACCAAGGCTAGACTTAATTTTGAGTGTGAATTAATTGAGGTTCTCACAAGTTTCATATATACAAAAATGGCATGTCTTACTTTGTTACCCTGTAAAGATTTGAATCTTTGACCTTTCATTGGTAGAGGCAAGATAATGAGGCGTAAAATGTGCAAGATCTATACCTCATTCGTTCTATAAATGTGGGACAATTTTAAAAAAAAGGTCGAATAAAAATATTGTGTCCATTGCCAAGTGCCTTGTAGTCGCTCCTCCGTCTTCATTCCTTTATTGTCAAAGGCGCCTTTAAGACATAAAAGAAACACTACTCATGTATGGAGGACAAGCATATGATGATATCCAACTTGGCTTCCAACCTTGTGTAATTGAGTTAGAATAGTAAAACATCTTATCTGATTTATTAGCTATGCACATAATGGAGTCTGTCATCTCGTTTCGTTACAATTTATAGTAATAACTCACTTTTTTCAATTTATTTGATAAAATTTGACACACTTAATAATTAGAAATATAAAAGATCATTCTAGAAATAAGTGATTATAAACGTGAATGTCATAATATTTAAATAGATTAATTGAACACAAAGGTTGAATCTATTCAGAAAATGAGATTAAATGATATTTTTATCGAAAAGGTTTCCTTGACTGCTTTTATAACTACGTGAACTTCCGAATGTGGTGTATGTAAGAAATATGACACTACTTGAGTCTTATTAACAAAATAGCTAATGGTGAAACTTGTCGCTTCAAGTTGATTCAGGGCCCCATTGCAAATGTTTTGCAGGTTCAGAAGATCCCAACACCCCTTTGCTTGCAATAAATTAGATACAATTTTTTTGATTGCATTTTGGCTATTTTAGTTTGTCTTATTAAGATGCTACTTGTACTTAATTTGCTAGGGTATCAAATTTCAGATAGCTTTTTTGCATAAATTATCTTCTTATAATTGCAAGTATATGTATTCAACAAGTGCTCAAGTAAACATTTTATTTTGTAAACGTTATGGTATGTAACTCTTGGATGGTTTGGCATATATATGTTTAAATCTTTTTTTTCTAATCGCCACTTATTTATAGCAAATTAATTACTACTCTGCAGCTTTGTGAACCGTTATAAGTCACGATGGAAGAAAAGAGAGAGAAAATCTACCTTATCACTTACTGTAATATTGCCTTCGTCTTAAAATAGTTGTCGCGTTCTGTTTCTCAAGACCTAAACCCAGTAGCCCCTCCTCATAAAGGAGGATTAGAATTAAGCCAAGATTGAGGGACTAGAAGAGAGAAAGAAGTCTTTCAGAACATACTAATTCCTCCCTATCTCCTTCAAGATGGATGAGCAGCTAGCACTCATGCCTTAATAAGGATGAACAACAAAAATATAGGAAACTATCACAAGAGGATGAAGAAGGTGACCACATATTATTAATTATTATCCAATCAAGAAAAAAGAAGAATCTATAAACTATGAACTAATTCCATTAAATGGGAAAAAAAGAATAACCTCAACTATCTAAAAGAGACATTGATTATGTTGTGGAGAGTGATTGAGAAAGATCGTCAAATCACGCACTTCAAGAAAACTAAAACTATTAACTACCCTGGTGAGTCTAATTATAAGTTGGACAAAGAAGCAAGGGATTGGGCGCATCTTCACTAATTTAGCTCACGACTATTATATAACAAGGTTTTATAAAGAGGAAAACCTGCTGCAAATTCTACAACAAGGACCTTGATTCATCAACATATACATTTTATATGTCAAAAAGTGAGATTCAAATTTTATAAGCTCCAAAGCCTGAGAATATTCCAACTGTACCTATTTCAACAATTTCACCTTTCTTCTGATTTAGAAAGGCTACTCTGCCCATTAGAAATCACTAGGTGTTTGCTTAATTTGTAGTCCAAGGAAGAAAATGTGTTCGCTTATCATGTTCATTTCAAACTCAATACTCATCTAAGTTATGGCCATATTTTCACGTCACCTTTTTTATGTCCTTTCTATTAATTACTAAATACATTAGCGTTGAAAAAATAAAGGAAAAAAGATACTTATTAAAAAGGAGAAAATGAAAATAACTATCCAACAACTCCATACATAATTGATATTTATAGATTGATACAAGAATTAGATAGAAGGGAATTAAGATGACATGCAGTTAATTAAGTGAGAATAAAAAGGTATATGGTTTTTTATATAACTCATGAGATTTATTTAGGTGTAAGATTTTTTTATAATTATCAAACGAATTGATAAATGAAAATAATGAAGTAAAAAATTCAAAAAAATGTAATATAAAAGATAGTAGTAATTTTCTATACCAAGAGATGTGTCACATCATCTGGTCTATATCTAGCTTTATAATTATGTATGTAATTTATGGTAGTTTTTTCTCCTAATGAGAGTAAAGATGAAGATTAATTTCTTCTCCCATATATTCTATAAATGTGTTGGATTTATTTCTAATTAAATATTTTCACTCATATTTTATATAGAAGAGCTTGTTAAATTCAAGAATATGTACTTAAATCAAGTGAAATATTCTTAAGGACATTGTCATCGACACACCTTAAACCGTAAGTATTTCCTTAAATGAGGTCATTTAAGATTGGCTCACACTCGTAATTCAAAGTAGACTTGTTTGGAAATTCAAACCACCAAAATGTTAGAATCACGAGAACTATAAAGTGTCATGCATGATATTCCTGTTAATTTGAGCATAAATTTTAAAGTTGAAATTTAAAATTTTGAATTTCTGAAGTTGTCATATTTTGAAATTTGATTTTATGTTTGAACGTACATTTTACTTGAAATAAATTGAATTTTTGTGAGTGAAAGTGAAAATTCTCTCGAGAAGAACAAAATTTTGAAACTTGAAAATTATCCAAGAATAGATTTTTAAAATTTAATCCAAAGTTTATGGTCGAATAGTTAATTTCATTTCTTCATTGAATTTATTAGGGAAAAATCTCAGGTCTACCTCTTTTGTATCGTGAATCATGAAAACATAATTACTTTTTCCAAAAACTTTATTTTGTACCTAAACATGGCGTAGTTGTATATTGGCCTCTCATAAATGCTTTAATCCCATCCTGTTTGTTTAGTTTCTCTTTTTAATATTTAATTCACTTACTAAATTCCAACTCATTGTTAGTGCTACTCAACTTCCCTCCTTTTCAATTGTGGATTTAAATAGAACGATTTTTAGCCTTAATCAATTAGAATTTCTCAAAATCCAATGTAAGAAGACAAATTAAATTTCATTCCCTTGAAAAAAATATTCATTTTCACGACCAAGGCTAGACTTAATTTTGAGTGTGAATTAATCGAGGTTCTCACAAGTTTCATATATACAAAAATGGCATGTCTTACTTTGTTACCCTGTAAAGATTTGAATCTTTGACCTTTCATTGATAGAGGCAAGATAATGAGGCGCAAAATGTGCAAGATCTATACCTCATTCGTTCTATAAATGTGGGACAATTTAAAAAAGGTCGAATAAAAATATCGTGTCCATTGCCAAGTGCCTTGTAGTCGCGCCTCCGTCTTCATTCCTTTATTGTCAAAGGCGCCTTTAAGACATAAAAGAAGCACTACTCATGTAAGGAGGACAAGCAGATGATGATATCCAACTTGGCTTCCAACCTTATGTAATTGAGTTAGATGAGTAAAACATCTTATATGATTTATTAGCTATGAACATAATGAAGTCTGTCATCTCGTTTCGTTACAATTTATAATAATAACTCACTTCTTTCAATTAATGTGATAAAATTTGACTCACTTAATGATTAGAAATATAAAAGATCATTCTTGAAATAAGTGATTATAAACATGAATGTCATAATATTTAAATAGATTAATTGAACACAAAGGTTGTATCAATTCAGAAAATGAGATTAAATGAGATTTTTATCGAAAAGGTTTCCTTGACTGCTTCTATAATTACGTGAACTTCCGGATGTGGTGTATGTAATAAATATGACACTACTTGATTCTAACTCAACCCTAAAAGCTAGTTCATTAGCGGAGGATTTCCAAACTGACACGCGAACCAGGAGCTCGAACGATGATTGATCTAACTTTGATATTAGGTAAAGATATGACACCTAGACATAACTCAATACAAAAACCTAGCTCATGAATGAAGGATTTCATAGTCCATTTGAGGACCACCGGTCCACTGCCCAATAAATGTGGGACTTTTACCCTCTCTATCAGCATATTCAATTGCACATAGGTTTCAGGCTTTGATGTATTCTGATAAAAAATTGCTTTTAGTCCCTATGACTCTTGAAACAAAGTGATTCTTCACGCCTCAAAGAAAAAATTTATCTATTATTTTTTCTCTAACTCAAATTATCACGTGATCAATCTTAAGTTCTATATTATAATGCATCCTTCAAATTACCAGACCATAACGCCGACAGTAGCTAGGAGTTCTTTTCCAATAGACATAGTGAAATGGTACTTCAACTAAAGGAGTTTGTGTTTAAATTAACCCAAGCTTCTTTTTAATGTCATCATGTGTCCTTCTGCTGAATGAATATAATATTATTTCACTAATTAAGTACTCTAAATTACGGCGTATATTTTGTTCAGATACTTTGTGTTAGTTCCTTCCTTTTTTAAATGGAAGGAAACAATGTATCTACGGATGTTTATTTTAGAAAGAGTGAGAATGTTCTATTGTAGTAAATATATATATAAGATATATTTCAAAGAGTGTTCTTAATTGATATCAGAATCTTCGAAATTCAACCAAAACATCACTAGGTGGATAAAATATAGAATTTTAGTCTAAGTCATGTGGATCACGAATGAATCTATAATTTCAAGTCCACTAGCTGATTTTGAGAAACCAAATCAATTGGATATAACATCATCGTGACTTACTTAATTAAAACCCCAAAATCTATTGTCATCAAAACTAATTTATGAAAGAAAATGTTGTAGTTTCTCAAATGCCTTCCTTTCTTGTTTTAGCTGATGATACGCCTGATTAGCTGCGCAACACTAATGGCACAATTAGCTCATATTACTGTTCAATCTAATTAAATATGAAGATGTAGTGTTGTACAACTGTATTGATAATTCCATATTTCTTTTAGTAAGTGCTTTAATTTGGTTTTTTACAACATATGTCACTAATATTGTGATTGAACTTAATATGGTAACTGCATTAGTTGGAACACTTATCATGGGATCCGACAATATTAATGAAATTGGAAAAATATCTCGTCCTTAAGACATGAGTTAAAGGTATGTCCATTACGTACTTTTTCTTTGTTCCTCTCTGGTTCTGGACAAAACTAGGCAAAAGAAAAACCTACTAACAAAGGCTTAGGGGAGTGTAGACAAGAGTAAGAGAGAACTAAGCCAGCTAGGGCCTTACATCATAAATTTTCTTATTTCTTATTGGTTTGGTAGTGCTTTCCTTTCTCCGTGGCGAGAAGATAGTGTTGGGTTTTAGCAAGTGTGAATGCAAAAAGAAAAGAGAGAATATGAAAAGTGAGGGAACTACTTTGGAGGGAAAATGAAAAGTAATTTGTAAAGTGCAAATGAAAAGTTATTTCTCCCATATCGGCAAAAAAAAAGGAAAATTGTTGTCCATATAGAAGGAAACACTTCCATTACTTCTTAAAGATCTAAGAAGAAGATGCCCCCTCGCGCCGTCTTCGTCGTCGCTCGCTCGGCCTCGGCTTTGGATTTGGATTTGGATTTGGCAAATGATGTGATTGATTGATAAATTTTTTGGACAAAATATACTTAATAAGTTTTTGTTAAATCAAATTAATCCTATTAAAATTATCTCTTATAAATTTGCGGGTAACGGTAACATTCCGAAAAGTTAATACTGTTTCCGAAAAGTCGTTACATTCCAAAAAGTCGTTACTTTCCGAAAAGTCATTATTTTCCTAACAGACACAATATTCCGAAAAGTAGTTACTTTTTCTAAAAGACACAACATTCTGGATAAAATGGGTCTGAACAGATTTCACTGAACAGACACCTTCCTTGTTGAAAATGGCTATAAAAGGAATTCAATTTTCATTTTTTTAAAAACACTGAAAATTTTTCTCCTTCTCTACATTTATTTTTCTCTCAAATAAAATCAAAGTGTCGATCGACTGAGTCTGTGTGACTTGTTGTTGTTCTTAAGTTCGTTGAAGTTAAAGAAGTTTGAGGTACCGCTATTTCTTTAACAAGTTTAATCCGTTTTATCTTTGGAGAAGTTAATCCATAACCTTGGGTACAGTGAGGGGATTAAATTTCTTAACACACAGTAGTTTATGTGGACTCGGATTAATTTTTGTATTTTATGTATTTTTTGCTTCATCTTATTTCTGTTTCTGTTTATTAAGCTTATAAATACAAGTTACTATAAGGATAACAATCTTAAGAAATTTAACAGTTTCTGTATTTGAGGTTTCTGGAGATTAAAACCTTTATGGTTTTCTACTCTGCTTGAATTTTTAAAGTTCATTCGATTAACGATTAAAAGAACATAAAAACTTTATCGTTAAATCAGAAACTGTTTGTGAAAAGATTTGTTCTTTACTGTTAGTATTTCAAATACATAATTTATCTGCCATTTGTGACAGCAAAAAAAAGAGACTAATTTAAGTCAAACAAATGCTGGAATAGTAAGTAGTGCAAAAACAACGGTTGCACATAATCGTTCAAATGCTGCCTTAGCGCTGGCTGAGAAACCTGCAAAGTTTCTTGGAGTCGACTTTAAGAGATGGCAGCAAAAGATGTTCTTCTATCTCACTACATTGAGTCTGCAGAAGTTCATTAATGAGAATGTTCATATTATGTCACATGAAACTCCGGCTGATGAAGGATTCTTGGTAACATAAGCATGGACACACTCAGATTTTTTGTGTAAAAATTATATTTTGAGTGGTTTGCAAGATGATCTGTACAATGTGTACAGCAATGCCAAAACCTCAAAAGAACTCTGGGATACTATAGAAAGGAAGTACAAAACAGAAGATGCCGGAATGAAGAAATTCATTGTGGCAAAATTTCTGGACTATAAGATGATAGACAGTAAGACTGTCGTCACCCAAGTTCAAGAATTGCAGGTCATAATCCATAATGTCCTTGCTGAAGGTATAAATTTATCTAATGCCTATGTTAGAAATATTAAGTTTTCCCTTAATACTCACATAATATTTAATGTAGGATTGATTGTGAATGATGCTTTTCAAGTGGCTGCAATTATTGAAAAGTTACCTCCATTGTGGAAGGACTTTAAAAACTACTTGAAACACAAACGCAAGGAGATGACTGTTGAAGATCTCATAGTAAGGTTGAGAATCGAAGAGGATACTAAGGCTGCAGAAAAGAGGTCACGTGGTAATTCAGCAATATCTGAAGTAAATTTTGTTGAAGAAGATTCCACAAAATTAAAGAAAAGAAAGAAAGCATCTTGTCCAAAAAGCAATCCTCCTAAGAAGAAATTCAATGGAAACTGTTTTAATTGCGGTAAACATGGTCATAAGGCTAATGAATGTCGGGGTCCAAAGAAGGACAAGAAAAAGAAGGATCAAGCAAATTTGGTTGAAACCAAAGGAGAAATGGACGATCTCTGTGCAATGCTTTCAGAATGTAACTTGGTTGGAAATCCAAGAGAATGGTGCATAGATTTTGGGTCCTCATGCCATGTTTGTGGCACCAAAGAATTATTTTCATCATATACTCCAGCACTTACAGATCAAAAATTGTTTATGGCAAACTCCGTTGTTGCAAAGGTGGAAGGAACTGGCAAAGTCCTATTAAAGATGACATCAAGCAAGGTGGTGACTTTGAATAGGGTCTCATATGTTCCAGAATTGAGAAAGAATTTAGTTTCAATTCCAGTTCTGACCAAGAATGGATTTAAATGTGTATTTTTTCTGATAAAGTAGTAGTAAGCAAAAATGATATGTATGTAGGAAAAGGCTACCTTAGTGATGGCCTTTTCAAACTCAATGTAATTGCAGTTGGTATGAATAAAGATTTTGCTTCTTCTTACTTGCTTGAGTCTAAATGTTTATGGCATGAATGTTTGGGACACGTTAATAACAAAACCTTGCGAAAACTAATTAACTTAAATATTTTGCCAAAATTTTAGTGCAATAAATCAAAATGTCAAATTTGTGTTGAATCTAAGTATGCTAAGCATTCTTATAAATCTGTTGAAAGGAATTCAAATCCTTTAGAATTGATTCACACTGATATTTGTGACATGAAGTCAACACCATCACGCGGTGAGAAAAAGTATTTCATAACTTTTATTGACGATTGCACTAGATATTGTTATGTCTATTTGCTAAATAGTAAGGATGAAGCAATAGATGCATTTAGGCGATATAAAACTGAAGTTGAAAATCAGCTAGATAAAAAGATCAAAATGATCAGAAGTGATAGAGGTGGAGAATATGAATCTCCATTTGCAGAAATATGTTTAGAAAATGGAATAATCCATCAAACTACTGCTCCCTACACTCCTCAGTCTAATGGAATTGCAGAAAGGAAAAACCAAACTTTAAAAGAAATGATGAATGCATTACTTATAATTTCAGGATTACCGCAGAACTTGTCGGGGGAAGCTATCCTTACAGCAAATCAGATACTTAACAGAGTGCCTCACTCAAAGAAAAATGTAATTCCATATGAGAAATGGAAATGTAGAAAACCCAATTTGAAATATTTCAAAGTGTGGGGGTTTCTAGCCAAAGTCCAAGTTCTTATACCTAAGAGGGTAAAAATAGGACCTAAGACTGTGGATTGTGTACTCATTGGATATGCCACAAACAGTAAGGCATGTCGATTTTTGGTTCATAAGTCCGAACATCCGGATATTCATGGTAATACAGTAATGGAATCAGATAGTGCTGAATTTTTTGAACATATCTATCCGTATAAAACTAGACTTGAGTCATCTAGTGGGGGGTCTAAACAACCCCAAAGAAGAGCCAAAAGAGAATGAACAAAATGAAGAAAGTCCAAGACGCAATAAACGTCAAAAGACATCTACTTCATTTGGATCAGATTTTGTAACATGTCTTCTTGAAAGTGAGCCTCAAACATTCAAGGAAGCAATGTTGTCTAGCGACTCAACCTCTTGGAAGGAGGCTGTTAATAGTGAAATTAAATGAATCTTAAGCAATCATACTTGGGAGTTGGTTGATCTTCCTCCAGGGAACAAACCATTGGATTCAAAATGGATCATTAAAAGGAAGATGAAAGACGATGGAACTATTGACAAATATAAAGAAAAACTTGTTGTCAAAAGTTTTAGACAAAAAGAAGGTCTTGATTTTTTTGATACATACTCGCCAGTGACTAGGATTACATCGATTCGGATGTTAATTGCACTAGCTGCAATATACGGTCTTGAAATTCATCAAATGGATGTGAAAACAACATTCTTAAATGGAGAGCTTGAAGAGGAAATTTAGATAGAACAGCCTGAGGGTTTTGTAGTTCCCGGTAAAGAAAAAAAAGTGTGCAAACTTATTCAGTCACTTTATGGACTAAAACAAGCACCAAAACAATGGCATGCAAAGTTTGATCAAACCATGTTGTCAAATGGATTTAAGATCAATAAATGTGATAAAAGTGTTTACATTAAAGATACTCCAAATCAGGAAGTTATTTTATGCCTATATGTAGATGATATGCTTATAATGAGCAATGATATTGCTAATATAAAAGCTACAAAGCGTATGCTTGCTAGTAAGTTTGATATGAAAGATTTAGGAGTTGCTGATGTGATATTAGGAATTAAAATTCTTAAAACTCCTAATGGTCTAGCATTGTCTCAAACTCATTATATTCAAAAGATACTTGAAATATTCAAATTTTTGAATTTTAAAAGGGAAAAGACTCCAATTGATGTAAACCTTCATCTTGCAAAGAATAAAGGTGAAAGTCAGTCTTAATTAGACTATGCTAGCGTATTGGGAAGCTTAATGTATGTCAATTGTACACGACCAGACATAGCTTGCGCTATCAGTAAACTGAGTCGATACACAAGTAATCCTAATCATACTCATTGGTTGGCAATGAAGAGAGTTTTGGGATACTTAGATGACAGTCAAAACTATGTTTACATTACAACAAATATCCAGCCGTTCTTGAAGGATATAGTGATGCAAATTGGATTACTGGGTCAACTGAAACAAAATCCACAAAAGGACACGTTTTTACTATTGGTGGAGGATCAATCTCTTGGAAATCATCCAAACAAACATGTATAGCTCGCTCTACAATGGAGTCTGAATTCATTACTTTATACAAGGCAGGTGAAGAAGCTGAATGGCTCCGGAATTTCTTAGAAGATATTCCATTTTGGCCCAAACCAATGGACCCTATATGCATACATTGTGATAGTCAAGCTGCAATAGGAATGGCTGAAAGCATTATGTATAAAGACAAGTCTCGTCACATAAGACGAATACATAACTCTGTGAGACAACTACTCTCTATTGGAATTATCACAATTGACTATGTGAAGTCAAAAGATAATGTGTCAGATCCACTTATAAAAGGCCTAAATAGAGAGGGAGTTGAGAAATCATCGACGGGAATGGGACTTTGGCCGAGAACAAGTCATCGTGGCGGTAACTCTACCTAGAAGACTGGAGATCCCAAGATCTAGGTTCAAGGACATAAAACAAAGTCATTGATGACGGTTCAACCTTGTCAAAGGAAAAGAAAAATTATTATTATTTTACGGTCCATTCTCATGATGAGACAATGTTTAGTAACCAGGATAAAGACATAAGGACTTTTTAATGGTTTCTAAGTTTGATACATGGAATATCAAATGGTGTATAAATGGGATAACACATTTAGAAATCACCTATGTAAGTGTGACGTGTAAGCCGCTTCAAGGAGAATCCGGTAAGGCCAATTCTTTAAGCACTTACTATCCAAGATGTGTTCATGGCTGAAACGAACAAAACAATGAGAACTAAGAACAGTTCAAGGGTTGATTGTGTGACATATGTTGTCTAGGTATACATCAAAGCTCGACGGTTCAAAGATATCAAATCTACCGATTGACCATATATCCCATATATGTTCACTATGGAAAGTTTAAAGGGAAACCTACTTATCCAGATACGATTAACCTTTAGCTACAAGACACACAAGTTTTTTCATGCATATATTTTAACAATAGCCTTCCCCATTCATGTGGGGAATTGTTGGGTTTTACCAAGTGTGAATGGGAAAAGAAAAGAGAGAATATGAAAAGTGAGGGAACTACTTTGGAGGAAAAATGAAAAGTCATTTGCAAAGTGCAAATGAAAAGTCATTTCTCCCATATTGGCAAAAGAAAGGGAAATTGTTGTCCTTATAGAAGGAAACACTTCCATTACTTCTTAAAGATCTAAGAAGAAGATGCCCCCTCGCGCTTTCGTCATCGTCGCTCGCTCGGCCTCGGCTTCGGCTTCGGCTTTGGCTTTTGCTTTCGATTTGGCAAATGATGTGATTGATTGATAAATTTTTTGGACAAAATTTACTTAATCAGTTTTTGTTAAATCAAATAAATCCGGTTAAAATTATCTCTTATAAATTTGCGGGTAACGGTAACATTCTGAAAAGTTGTTACTCTTTTCAAAAAGTCGTTACTTTCCAAAAAGTCGTTATTCTCCTAAAAGACACAATTTTCTGAAAAGTTGTTATTTTTTCCAAAAGACACAACTTTCTGGATAAAATGGGTCTGAACAGATTTCACTGAACAGACACGTTCCTTGCTGAAAATGGCTATAAAAGGAAGTCAATTTTTGATTTTTTAAAAACACTAAAAAAATTTCTCCGTCTCTGCATTTATTTTTCTCTCAAATAAAATCAAAGTGTCGATCGTTTGAATCTGTGTGACTTGTTGCTGTCCTTAAGTTCGTTGAATTTAAAGAAGTTTGAGGTACCGCTATTTCTTTAACAGGTTTAATCCGTTTTATCTTGGGAGAAATTAATCCATAACCTTGGATACAGTGAGGGGATTAAATTTCTTAAGGACACACAGTAGTTTATGGGGACTCGGATTAATTCTTGTATATTTTATGTATTTTTTGCTTCATCTTATTTCTGTTTCTGTTTATTAAACTTATAAATACAAGTTACTATAAGGATAACAGATAGAAAAGGACTCACACCATTGCGACAGTTGGGGACTTGCCCTATTTTAGTATTTCAAAAAACATTTGTTTTTTTCGTCGGATTAGTTTTTAAGAATTTAAGCTTTGCAGACTATCTTTGGATTGGAGTAGCAAACTTGAATTAGTATATGTTTTGATTTAATACTCATACACTGCATATACCATTTAAATGATTCACATTTATGAATTAACTCAAAAATATATATTGTTTAAAAATTATTTCAATATCCTAAAAAAGAAGATATGATGATTTAAATATATTTCTACAATCGCCGCAATTTTCACTAGTTAGTATAAATAAAACGTAGAATAATAGTGCTAGTGTCAATAAGTAGTAATAGGGTCAGGTGAATGAGTCTATAAAAGAAGTCAAAAAGAAAGAAAAGAAAAAGGAAAAAACTATCTTTGTGCATTCCAAGACAAAGCAATAGTAGTCACATTCACGTGAGTCTAAATAAGTGGTTTTTTTATAGGGTTAGGTGAATGAATCTAAAAAACAAGTAAAAAAAACAAAAAAAAAACAATTTGGTTATTATTCCAAGACAAAGCAATACAATAGTCATCACAAGCATCATGTGATGACTGAAATACAATAGAATCCTCGTGAGCGAGCTGTGCATGGTTCTCGTGAAGCAAACTCCTATATATAGGTAAGAAGTTCTTCAACAATTTCCTATCCTACCATCTATCATGGCAAACGAGTTCCATGGATCTTCCTTAAGGAGATCTTCTCCCAGCAACCCTAAGTTCATCCAAATCATAACTTCATTAGACAAATTACGCCGTCTGGTAAGTAATTAGTTGTAATTTTAGTCCTTGTAAATTGTTGATTTAGTCCAAGATATAAGTTAAACTAATTTTGTTTGTATGAAATTAAATTTGCCATTTCTTTTGCACACAGAGTAAACATTTAATTTTGTAAACGTTATGGAATGTAACTCTTAGCATACATATGTTTAAATCTTTTTTTTTAATCGTCACTTATTTATAGCAAATTAATTACTATTTTGCAGCTTTGTGAACCGTTATAAGTCACGATGGAAGAAAAGAGAGAGAAAATCTACCTTATTACTTACTTTAATATTGACTTCGTCTTAAAATAGTTGTCGCGTTCTGTTTCTCGAGACCTAAATCCACTAGCCCCACCTGATAAAGGAGGATTAGAATTAAGCCAGGATTGAGTGACCAGAAGAGAGGAAGAAGTCTTTCAAAACATACTAATTCCTCCCTTTATCCTTCAAGATGGATGAGCAGCTAGAACTCATGCCTTAATAAGGATGAACAACAAAAATATAAGAAACTATCACAAGAGGATGAAGAAGGTGACCACATATTATTAATTATTATCCAATAAAGAAAAAAGAAGAATCTATAAACTATGGGCTCATTCCATTAAATGGGAAAAAAAGAATAACCTCAACTATCTAAAAGAGACATTGATTATGTTTTGGAGAGTGGTGAGAAAGACCGTCAAATCACGCACTTCAAGAAAACTAATACTATTAACTACCCTGGTGAGTCTAATTTTAAGTTAAAAAAAGAAACAAGGGATCGGGCGCATCTTCACTAATTTAGCTCACGACTATTATTTAACAAAGTTTTATAAAGAGGAAAACTTGCTGCAAATTCTACAACAAGGACCTTGATTCGTCAACAAATACATTTTATATGTCAAAAAGTGAAATTCAAATTTTTTTACCTCTGAAGCCTAAGAAAATTTCAACTGTACCTGTTTCAACAATTTCACCTTTCTTCTGATTTAGAAAGGCTACTCTGCCCCTTAGAAATCAGTAGGTGATTGTTTAATTTGTAGTCCAAGGAAGAAAATGTGTTCGCTTATCATGTTCATTTCAAACTCAATACTCATCTAAGTTATGGCCATATCTTCACGTCACCTTTTTTTTTATGTCCTTTCTATTAATTACTAAATACATTAGCGTTGAAAAAATAGAGCAAAAAAAATACTTATTAAAAAGGAGAAAATGAAAATAACTATCCAACAACTCCATACATAATTGATATTTATAGATTGATACAAGAATTAGATAGAAGGAAATTAAGATGACATGTAGTTAATTAAGTGAGAATACAAAGGTATATGGTTTTTTATATAACTCATGAGATTTATTTAGGTGTAAGATTTTTTTATAATTATCAAACGAATTGATTCATGAAAATAATGAAGTAAAAAATTCAAAAAAATGTAATATAAAAGATAGTAGTAATTTTCTATACCAAGAGATATGTCACATCATCTAGTCTATACCAAAAGATGAAGATTAATTTCTTCTCCCATATATTCTATAAATGTGTTGGATTTATTTTAATTAAATATTTTCACTCATATTTTATATTGAAGAGCTTGTTAAATTCAAGAATATGTACTTAAATCAAGTGAAATATTCTTAAGGGCATTGTCATCGACACACCTCAAACCGTAAGTATTTCCTTAAATAAGGTCATTTAAGATTGGCTCACACTCGTAATTCAAAGTAGACTTGTTTGGAAATTCAAACCACCAAAATGTTAGAATCACGAGAAGTATAAAGTGTCATGCATGATATTCCTGTTAATTTGAGCATAAAATTTAAAGTTGAAATTTAAAAATTTGAATTTATGAAGTTGTCAAATTTTGAAATTTGATTTTATGTTTGAACGTACATTTTACTTGAAATAAATTGAATTTTTGTGAGTGAAAGTGAAAATTCTCTGGAGAAGAACAAAAATTTTGAAACTTGAAAATTATCCAAGCATAAATATTTAAAATTTAATCCAAAGTTTATGGTCATATAGTTAATTTCATTTCTTCATTGAATTTATTAGGGAAAAATCTCAGGTCTGCCTCTTTTGTATCGTGAATCATGAAAACATAATTACTTTTTCCAAAAACTTTATTTTGTGCCTAAACATGGAGTAGTTGTATATTGGCGTCTCATAAATGATTTAATCCCATCTTCTTTGTTTAATTTCTCTTTTTAATCTTGAATTCACTGACTAAATTCCAACTCAATGTTATTGTTACTCTACTTCCCTCCTTTACAATTGTGGATTTAAATAGAACGATTTTTAGTCTTAATCAATTAAAATTTCTCAAAATCCAATGTAAGAAGACAAATTAAATTTCATTCCCTTGAAAAAAAATATTCATTTTCACGACCAAAGATAGACTTAATTTTGAGTGTGAATTAATCGAGGTTCTCACAAGTTTCATATATACAAAAATGGAATGTCTTACTTTGTTACCCTGTAAAGATTTGAATCTTTGACCTTTCATTGATGGAGGCAAGATAATGAGGCGCAAAATGTGCAAGATCTATACCTCATTCGTTCTATAAATGTGGGACAATTTAAAAAAGGTCGAATAAAAATATTGTGTCCCTTTCCAAGTGCCTTGTAGTCGCGCCTCCGTCTTCATTCCTTTATTGTCAAAGGCGCCTTTAAGACATAAAAGATGCACTATTTATGTAAGGAGGACAAGCAGATGATGTTATCCAACTTGGCTTCCAACCTTATGTAATTGAGTTAGTTGAGTCAAACATCTTATCTGATTTATTAGCTATGAACATAATGAAGTCTGTCATCTCGTTTCATTACAATTTATAGTAATACCTCACTTCTTTCAATTCATGTGATAAAATTTGACTCACTTAATGATTAGAAATATAAAAGATCGTTCTTGAAATAAGTGATTATAAACATGAATGTCATAATATTTAGAAATATTAATTTAACACAAAGGTTGTGTCGATTCAGAAAATGAGATTTTTATCGAAAAGGTTTCCTTGACTGGTTCTATAATTACGTGAACTTCCGGATGTGGCGTATTTAATAAATATGACACTACTTGAGTCTAACTCAACCCTAAAAGCTAGTTCATTAGGTGAGGATTTCCAAACTGACACGCGAACCAGGAGCTCGAACGATGATGGATCCAACTTTGATATTATGTAAAGATATGACACCAACACATAACTCAATACAAAAACCTAGCTCATGAAGGAGGGATTTCATAGTCCATTTGAGGAAACCACAACCGGTCCACTGCCCAATCAATGTGAGACTTTTACCCTCTCTATCAACATATTCAATTGCACATAGGTTTCAGGGTTTGATGTATTCTGATAAAAAATTGCTTGTAGTCCCTATGACTCTTGAAAGAAAGTGCTTCTTCACGCCTCAAAGCCAAAATTTATCTATTATTTTTTTTCTAACTCAAATTATCACGTGATCAATCTTTAGTTCTAAATTATAATGCATCCTTCCAATTACCAGACCATAACGCTGTCAGTAGCTAGTTGTTCTTTTCCAATAGACATAGTGACATGGTACTTCAACTAAAGGAGTTTGTGTTTAAATTAACCCAAGCTTCTGTTTAATGTCATCATGTGTCCTTCTGCTGAATGAATGTAGTATTATTTCACTAATTAAGTACTCTAAATTACGAGGTATATTTTGTTCAGATACTTTGTGTTAGTTCATTTCTTTTTTAAATGGAAGGAAACAATGTATCTGTGGATCTTTATTTTAGAAAGAGTGAGCATGTTCTATTGTAGTAAATATATATATAAGATATATTTCGAAGAATGTTCTAAATTGATATTAGAATCTTCGAAATTCAACCAAAACATCACTAGGTGGATTAAATATAGAATTTTTGTCTAAGTCATGTGGATCACATATGAATCTATAATTTCAAGATCGCTAGCTGATTTTGAGAAAACCAAATCAATTGGATATAACATCATCGTGACTTACTTAATTAAAACCCCAAAATCTATTGTCATCAAAATTAATTTACGAAAGAAAATGTTGTAGTTTCTCAAATGCCTCCCTTTCTTGTTTTAGCTGATGAAAGGCCTTATTAGCTGTGCAACACTAATGGCACAATCAGCTCATATTACTGTTCAATCTAATTTAATAAGAAGATGTAGTGTTGTACTACTGTATTGATAATTCCATATTTCTTTTAGTAAGTGCTTTAATTTGATTTTTTATACCTTATGTCACTAATATTGTGATTGAACTTAATATGGTAATTGCATTAGTTGGAACACTTATCATGGGATCAGACAATATTAATGAAATGGGAAAAATATCTCGTCCTTAAGACATGAGAGTTAAAGGTATGTCCATTACGTACTTTTTCTTTGTTCCTCTTTGGTTTGGGACAAAACTAGGCAAAATAAAAACCTACTAACAAAGGCCTAGGGGAGTGTAGACAAGAGTAAGAGAGAACCAAGCCAGCTAGGGCCTTACATCATAAATTTTCTTCTTTCTTATTGGTTTGGTAGTGCTTTCCTTTCTCTGTGGCGAGAATATAGAAAAGGACTCACACCATTGCGACAGTTGGGGACTTGCCCTATTTTAGTATTTCAAAAAACATTTGTTTTTTTCTTTGGATTAGTTTTTAAGAATTTAAGTTTTGCAGACTATCTTTGGATTGGAGTAGCAAACTTGCATTAGTATATGTTTTGATTTAAATAATGCTCATACAATGCGTATACCTTTTAAATAATTCACATTTATGAATTAACTAAAATACGTATTGCTTAAAATTTATGTCAATATCCTAAAAAAGATGATATGATAAATTTAAATATGTTTCTACAATTGCATCAAATTTCACTAGTTATTATAAATAAAACATAGAATAATATAAACTTATTGGATATGTTACATTGCCTGATGATCTTTTCTCTCTTAATTTACAAAATTATTCCACTAATATTGTTATGTATGTACAAACTAACATAAAAAAAATGTGTTATAAATGAAGACTCCTCTATCTTATGCCATCAGAGATTGGGACATATCTTTATCGATAGAAATAAGAGATTAGTAAATGATGAAGTACTTAGTACTTCAAATTTTATTGATTTTGATACTTGTCCACCCTACCAGATTCCATCTCCCTACCAAGATGTTGCTCCCAACTTTGCTAACGTGCAGTCGATCTACCCAGCACCCCTTCTTGTCTATCAAGATCAAGCTCCACTATATCAAAACCCCCACCCGAACTGTCAAGCTCCAATGCCAAACTATCAGAAAAACTCATATCCAAGAAATCAAATTCCCCGTCTGAATAATCGAGGTTATCAACAGATGCCTCCCCCACAAGGAAATTATGATTCCACTCGACCTCGGTTCGAGAATAAACCTTCGAGGAATTTCACCGTGCTCGCATAAAGCCGAACAAAGTTGTACGAGCGACTAGCTGCGGCCGGATATATCCACCCAGTGGGGCCCAAACCCGTGGATTTCAATTCGAAATTCTATAGGCCAGATCAGAGATGTGCTTATCATTCCAATAGTGTTGGGCATGATATTGAGGACTGTATCAACATCAAGCACAAGATTCAGGATTTAATTGACCAAAAGGTGGTTATCTCCAACCAGTTGCATCTAATGTCAATACCAATCCTTTGCCGAATCATGGAGGCGGCAACGTTAGTATGATAGAAAATTATGATGATTGGTGTGGAACAAAAGTGATAACTCCAATCATTCATGAGGAGGTGGAAAAGGTTGTAGCTTCCTTGAGCATCAAAGAGAAGAAAGAGTTCGTTATCCTGACACCCGCAAAGGTTGTTGCCTTGGTGCCATCAAAAACTATTATCAAGCCAAAATTTGTGATAGAGATGGCTGCTGCACAAGGTATGACCCGATCTGGAAGATGTTATACTCCTGACGAGACTGCTCTCGGAGGTCAAAATAAGGATCAATCTAAAAGGCCAATAATCGAGGGTGAGGCAGAGAAATTCTGAAGAAGAATGCAGCCGAATATTCTATTGTCAAGCATTTGGAGAAGACTCCATCCCAGATTTCTGTATGGGCCCTGCTGATGAGTTCTCAATCGCACAGGCAGGCTTTGATTAAGGCTCTTGATGATACGTATGTACCCGCGGGCACAAGCAGCGACAAGGTGGCCGCTATGAACCACCAGGTTATTCGAGGGCATCGAATCAGCTTTTGTGACAATGAGCTGCCTTCTGAAGGCAAGTCCCACAACAATGCACTGCATATCACTGTCGTCTATCAAAAAAAGGTTATCAATTGTGTCTTAGTAGATGATGGATCTGGTTTGAACATCTGCCCGTTGTCAATACTAAGGTAGTTGAAGTTTGACTTGGAAACTTAAGCAAAATCAAGTGAATGTGAGAGCCTTCGATGAGGTTCAAAGAGATACCTTGGGAGCCGTAAATTTGGTTATCCAATTGGGCCCTGCTGAGTTTAACGCACAATTTCAAGTCCTAGATATTGACATCAGCTATAACCTTCTTCTGGGAAGACCTTTTATTCACATGGATGGAGTTGTGCCCTCTACCGTGCATCAGATGATGAAACTCGTTTAGAAGAACAAAGAGCTAGTCATTCATGGCGAAGGTAGTCATTCTGGAAAACAAGAACCGATTATCGATGAAGTGTCTCAAGTTACTGATTTCTACACGGTGGAGCTGGTAAATACCATCGGTGAAGACTTGGCCCCACAACCACTCATGCCTTCTGTGTATAAGATGATTGCTACTGTGATGTTTCAAAGTGGATTTGAACCAAGTTTCGGATTGGGAGGAAATTCCCAAGAAATTATTGAGCCTATTCCGGTCCTCGTCAAATGAGCCAGATATGGTTTGGGGTACATCCCCACAGATGATGACATGAAGACCAAAAGAAAAATGATAAAGCATTGACTAAGCCAATCCCACATTTGTATCAATCCTTCCCAGTCCGGTAGTAGTCCAAGCATGAAGACCTTGTGTAAGCAATCTGTGGCTTTCTCGAGAAGTTCGATGCAGTTATTGAGGAAAAGGTCGAGCTATCTGGTATCCATGATGCTGAGCCAAGGGAGATGCTGCAAAACTAGACTTCCACGCCCATCCTGATCTCCCAAACTCCTTGGTAGAAGGGCATCATTTTATGCATATTAAAAAATTGGTGTTAGTCCGGAAGAGGCCCGAGACCCACCATTTTGCATTTTTTTTAACTGTTTGAATTTTTAATTTTCCATCGTGATGTTTAATGAGGCAACATGGCCCTATTCCATGGCCAAAGTTTGCACCTTTTTTCCAATTTGAATGAAAGCCTCTTTTATTTTAAAATTTGCTTATTTACTCATCTACTATACTTTGCTTTCCTAACTTTGTTTGTTTACGGTTTTAGTAAGGTAAGTTTTAAACCTGCCAATGTCGTGTCATGTCACGAGCTGAATGAACCAAATGAGGCAGGTGATGATGAGGTTGATGATTACGAAGAAGAAAGGGAGGAACCAGAATATGTTGCAGAAGAATTTCTACAGTTTGAAAACCAGCATAAGCTGAATTTAGAGGAAACTGAAGCTATAAATCTGGGAGACCAAGAGTGTGTCAAAGAAGTCAATATTAGCGTTCATTTGAATAAAGCTCAAAGAAAAGGCCTAATTCATTTACTCATCGAGTACATTGACATGTTCGTCTGGGAGATCAGCGACATGCTAGGGTTAAGTACCAATATGGTGACTCACATATTGCAGGATTTATCCAAGGTTCAGTCCAGTGAAGCAAAAAACTCAGAAATT
Organism: Solanum chilense; assembly: GCA_032847665.1. Lineage (NCBI taxonomy): Eukaryota > Viridiplantae > Streptophyta > Magnoliopsida > Solanales > Solanaceae > Solanum > Solanum chilense. The sequence goes on from CM064965.1 coordinate 7,994,532, forward strand.
TAAGCTTGAGTTGAGTTTAAAGATTAAATAAGAGATTACCAAGCAGATAGAGTCTCGATTGGTGGAAGTGACACAATACCCAACTTAGTTGACCAATGTTGTTCCGGTCGCCAAAAAAGATGGGAAGATCAGAATTTATGTCGACTAAAGAGATCTCAACAAACATGAAATGCAATCATTTGTGGATTGTTATGTAGGTTATCATCAGATTCTAAAAGACGAAGAACACGTAGAAAAGAGAAGTTTTATTACACCTTGGGGTGTATATCATTACAGAGTGATGTAATTTATCCTCTAGAACGATGGTGCTACCTATATAAGGGCTATAACGACCATATTTCATGACATGATTCATAAGGAGATTGAGCTGTATGTGGTGACGTCATAATCAAGTTCTGCGAGAGTTTGGACCACTTGACACATTTGAAGAAGTTCTTTGATCGTCTGCGTCGTTATAACTTGAAGTTGAATCCCGCTAAATGTTCTTTTGGAGTACCAGCCAACAAGTTGTTGGGATTTATAGTCAACAGAAGAGGTATTAAGCTCGATCCTTCCAAGATTAAGGCGATTCAAGAGTTACCTCTGCCGAAGACGAGAAAAAAGGTGATGAGTTTCTTAGGGAGATTGAATTACATCAGTCGATTCATAGCTCAATCAACCGTGGTGTGTGAGCTTATTTTCAGGTTTCTAAAGAAAGACGCTCCGACAAAGTGGACTGAAGAGTGTCAGAATCAAGAAACATTTGTTCAATCCGCCGGTATTAGTTCCTCCACGAGAAGGGATTATATTTTTTCTGTATTTGTCCGTCTCAGATAATGCATTCGGATGCGTACTTGGTCAACAAGATGAGACAGGAAAAAAGGAGAAGGCTATCTATTACATAAGCAAGAAGTTTACTCCATACGAGTCTCGTTACACTTTGTTAGAGAGGATGTGTTGTTCTTTGACTTAGCTTGCCCAGAAGTTGGGACATTATTTGTCTTCTTATACTATATACCTCATATCAAGAATGGACCCGCTGAAGTATATCGAGAAGGCGATGCCGACCGGAAAATTAGCTAAGTGGCAAATGTTGTTGAGTGAGTTTGATATTGTGTATGTGACTCAAAAGGCGATAAAAGCACAGGCTTTGGTTAATCATCTGGAAGAAAATCCCGTTGATGAAGAGTATGAACCACTTAAGACTTATTTTCACGATGAAGAAGTGTCATTTGTGGGTGAAGATATTTCTGAAACGTATCCAGGTTGGAGATTATTCTTTGATGGAGCAGAAAATCATCAAGGTAAAGGTATTAGAGTAGTCTTAGTGTCAGAATATGGTCAGCACTATCCCATGGCGGCTAAGCTCCAATTTAATTGCACGAACAACATGGCTGAATACAAAGCTTGTATTCTTGGGTTGAAAATGGCCATCGACATGAGTGTCTACGAGTTGTTGGTTATTGGAGATTCAGACTTGTTGATTCATCAAGTTCAAGGAGAATGGGCTGTGAAGAATCTGAAGATTATACCTTACGTACAGTATGTACAGAAGTTGTGCAAAAGATTACGCAGGATCAAGTTCACATATACTCCGAGAATACAAAATGAGTTGGCTGATTCTCTCGCCACCATCGCTTCTATGATTAAGCATCCGGATACAAATTATATTGATCCTCTATATATAGAGTTGAAAGAACATCCAGTCCATTGTGCCCATGTTGAAGCAGAACCAAACGGTTTGCCTTGGTATCTCGATATAAAGAAGTATTTGGAGTCCAGAAATTATCCAGAAGATGCAACACCCAGCAGAAAGAAGTCGATATGCCGTATGGCTCTCAAATTCTTTCTAAGTGGAGAAGTCCTTTATAGGAGGACTCCAGATTTGGGTCTTCTAAAATGTGTTGATGTTGTTGAAGCTGTGAAGCTTATTGAACACATACATGCTGGAGTTTGTGGTATGCATATGAATGGGCTCACTTTGGCAAGAAAAATCTTTCGAGCCGGGTATTTCTGGATGACTGTGGAGAATGATTGTTACAAGTTTGTGCAAAATGCCATAAATGTCAAGTGCATGGTGATTTGATCCGAGTGCCACCTCACGAACTTAATGTTATGAGTTCACCTTGGCCATTAGTAGCTTGGGGTATGGATGTCATCGGTCTGATAGAGACAGCCGCTTCTAATGGACACAGATTTGTTTTGGTTGCCATTGATTATTTCACCAAGTGGGTGGAAGCCGCTTCTTACAAGTCGGTAACCAAGAAAGTAGTGGCTGATTTTGTTCGCAATAATTTCCTATGCATGTTCAGAGTACCAGAATCGATCATTACTGATAATGGTGCAAATCTTAATAGTTACTTGATGAGAGATATATGTGAGCAATTTAAGACCATGCACCGGAATTCAACCACTTATCGTCCCCAGATGAATGGAGTTGTAGATGCCGCCAATAAGAATAACAAAAAGATTTTGAGGAAGATGATTAACAATCACAGAGGTTGGTATGAGATGCTTCCATATGCTTTGTTGGGTTATCGAACGACTACCAGAACATCGATTGGAGTTACTCTATACTTGTTAGTATACGGAACAAAAGCAGTCATACCTGCTGAAGTTGAGATACCATCCTTGAGAATCATACAAGAAGCTAAATTGAGTAATGCAGAATGGGCAGCAAGAGGATTGACCAATTAACATTGATTGACAAGTAAAGAATGGTGGTTGTTTGTCATGGTCAGTTGTATCGACAGAGAATGATTCGTGCTTTTCACAAGAGAGTAAGAGCCAGATTTTTTTGAAGTTGGTCAGTTGGTCCTTAAGCGTATTTTTCCTCATCAAGACGAATATAAAGGAAAATTCGCGCCAAATTGGCAAGGTCCTTACATGGTTCGCAAAGTATTATCCGGAGGTGCTTTGGTCATATCGGAGATGGATGGCACTGCATTCCAATAAACTCAGATGTTGTCAAGATATACTACGTGTGAAGTTTCAGTTTGTATTTCTGTCATTTATTTGTAATCATTCTGTTTGCTTGTATTTGTTTTGCTTAAATTTTTATCCCTTTTTGTAAATGAACTATGTTTGATCTGAATTCTCAAGAATGAGATACGTATGCGGCCTATGTCGTCCTCGGTCAGTTTCTTCTTAATTTTTTTTATTATTGTTAACCTTGAGGGGAACTACGTTTGACCTGATTCCTGCCTCAACGGGATACGTAGGCTTCACAAGGGTTCAGTCATATCTCCCGTAAGATTTCTATTCCTCTTTACGATAGAAACTGGGATAGAATTTATGAGAGGGGCTCAAAAATTCTCGAGAAGAAGATTCTTCCTCAGCATGTCAAGACTGAAGATATTTCGAGATTTGCAACTGGGAGAGAATTTTTGAGAAGATCTCAAAAATTCCACGATCTACTCAGTTACTGTGGAAAGATAAGCAAGACAGTTAACTGGGATAGAAATTTTGAGGATGGCCTCAAAATTTCTGCATGGGTTTATCTACAAGTCCGGAGTGACTCTGAAAATAACCCAGCGAATAATCAGATAGACCTCAAAGCATCAGACTCAAAGAAGTTTGTTAAGCCTGATATGATATGACTTGGCAATGACCCTTTTCAGATACTATTTCTCAGAAATTTATTTCTCTTAAATTTTTCCTTTTATGTTTCATTTATTTTGGCATAAAATAGTGTCTTATCTATCAAGAGTCGGGAGATCGGGGAAATCAACCGGAGATATCAAGACAAGGAGCATACAACTGAAGAAATCGACACAGATCAATTTGTTTTAAAACTAACAATTTTTCTGTGGACGCAGGTTTGTAGCTTTGCTCCGAAATCAGCAAAGTCTTCCGATGGATGAATACGGAGAAGTCAAAAGGAGGAGAAAACTAACCCAAAATCAATAGTTTTCCTAGAAGCAGGAATCATTTTATATTGCTTATGTCAAAAGGAGGAGTCAAAAGGAGGAGAAAACTAACCCAAAATCAATAGTTTTCCTAGAAGCAGGAATCATTTTATATTGCTTATGTCAGAGACTTAGGAATACGAATTGTTTACTTCAATCAATTTCCAACAACGTGAAATTCATAAAGAACGTTCAATTAGATTCGAAGGTGAATCAAGTGAAAATCTCAAGGAGGAGTTTACGTTTTCCGTAAAGGACGTCATTTGCATTATAATGTCGAATATGATACTATACATTACTCAGAGGGGGTCAGTTATTTTATTGTCGATGAAGACGATATACTATCTAGAAGTCATTTTACTGTTATCATCATTGGAAGATCATGCATCCGGAAGATCATGCATCACAAGTTAATATCCAAGCATCGCAAGAAGATTTCATACCTCGCAGAAATTTATGCATCATGAAGAAGATTTCATACCTCGCAAAAATTTATGCATCGCGAGAAGATTTCATACCTCACAGAAATTTACGCATCGCGAGAAGATATTCATGTCCTGCAAGAAGTCATACACTACCAGAAAAGGAAATTGTGCATCCCAAGAGAAATATTTATCCATCGACATCAAAGCATTCTTTTATTTTGATAAAAGTAAACATTAAGAATAGCATTGAAGACGATGTCAAGAGAAATACTAGCACACCGCATCAACTTTCCTTTATGTTGACATCAAATAAAGAATGCATTGAAGATTATATTGCAAACACAAGACATAAGCTTTAAGCTTTATTTGCTTTACGTCAAACCAATCGAGTTGACGTCAAGCGTCGAGGAGAAAAATTAAGTGCAGACGTGGTAAAAGACACTGTCTCCCATCTTAATTGTGTTTTTATGCTGATGATTTTTATCTCAGTCTTTGTCGAGAGCATCCGAAAGAATGAATTATTCGAAACATACCACAGGTGCGGACGACATCAAAAAGGATGCAGTACAACGTGGAACATTTTCTTAGCAGCGAACTGGGACATAGTCCGAAGAGGAATGTCAAACTCTTCAGACTTGAGCAGAGGAGAGACTTCCACCACAATCAAACCACACCCCTATCGAAGGCATGTGGGTTTTTCATTAGGTCTGTCAGTTTCAATCTCGCATACGGAAATTTTGGTATATGTCATAAGCAAGTTTCCGATCTGAGTGACAATGCGCCAAGATTTTTGGTAAATATGTCCGTGTAAGTTCTTAATTATGGGTGTGAAGCGCGCCACGTTCATTGCTAAGAGGTTACGAGCCTCCTTTTCATACTTGATTTAATTTGTCACTTGTCCAGAACCGAAGGTTATATAGCATAATAGATTTCCTTCTCAACCGATCGAGTCGAACTACAGACAGCTTGATTCCTGAAGATACAAGGATATATAGGCGAGCTCAATATTGAAAATTCGGCTGTATTTCAATATTCGCTCTTAAAGCCTATTCCCGAGCATTTCGATCCCTTCATACTTCGGTATTGAGATGACTTTGAACTCTTTCAAAATCTTGCGTTAAATCTAGATTATCGAACTACAAGTGTTTTGAATTCTCATATAGTCTGAGATATGTAGGAAACCCATGTCCGGGGTTCGGCCATAATTCTTAAAGTCCGTACCAAAATCCCTTTCCTTAAAGATTGAGATGAGGTCGGTCAAAATTGGCTTGGTCAATTTCATTTTTCTCAGATTTCTTGCATCAATCTAAGTAAAATGAGGGACACTTGTTGACACCGAATTTTGACCCTCCTCGAGAATAATTAATTCTCGAGCCTCTTGATTTCCAAACGAGTTTAAATAATTGAAGTTATAAAATTCAAATCTTTTTTTGAGTCATTAGTTAAAGTTGTGTTATCCGTTTTATAATCTTTAAAGTGATATACTCAACATGTCAAGCGAAAAGGACGTCAAATCAATCCGAGACATCAATTCTCCCTTCCTCTTACGGAATGAAGTTGAAAGCTTTAGAAAAGCTGGTCATCCCCTTTTGGTGAAAGTTGAAAGGGAGTTCGAATTTCAAGTTGGACCATCTGCCTCCGATTTTCACCCTTTTTTCCCTCCAATGGAACCCTAAATTTTGGATATGTATACTCTCTTTGGGTTCCTATGAAGAGGGTAGCCGCAACAACCACAAAAAAAATAGTTTACTAAAAGTCAAAAACGAAATAGTTATAGTAATCACTCGCGAAATACATTCGAATAAAAAGAGATTGGTTCTGTTTTAGGTTCATTCCTTAGCTCGTTCATAGAACTTCTCGAGGTTTCTTTCATGTGTGTGGAATCGCTCTCAAGACTGGTTTTATTGCAGTCGCTGCACCTCAAAACGTAATGCTCAATCCATTTCAAGCATATTTGTTTCCGAACATGTGCTAGTTCGACTTTTGACCATATGAGTTGTTTGTGTCAAAATTTTACTCACTGATTAGCTGCGGAAACAGTGGTGAATTTGCTTGTTGTGCCGTGAGGTTATGTGTTTATGCTCTCGTCGAATATTTGATGTTTCTTTTTGGCCCAAATTCTTGCTTGATCACTGTTTTAATCTTCTTATTTCCTTACTATCCTAACTAGATATCTGTGAAAGTTGTGGCTCTACTGAAGCTCAAAATCATCTTCTATGGATGATTTCGATTATCCATGAGCTGTGCGTGTTCGTTTTCAGTGTGTTATTCTCCATCTTGTTCTCACTCCCTTGGTCAGTAGCCTGTTCATGTTGCAAACCTTAATGTATAGCGGATTGTATATCCCACCTTCTTCCACTGTCTTTAAAAGATTTCTCATATTAATTGAGCTCCGTTTAAGTTCATCACTTTCCTTTATTGTGGATTTTTTTTTGTACTTATATGTTGCAATATCTCGATAGCATTTTTTAGTTTCACTATTTTCCTTCATTTAGCCAATTTGTGAGTAGATGTATACCTCTGTTTATTTTATTTATTACATGGAGTTCTGTTTCTTCCAACTCATTTTGTATATATATATTACTTTATGTGTATGATCTCCTCTTTGTTCCATTTTACCGATGCATAGTATATAGCGATATTAGATTTAATCCAAGGTGTTTGTTTTGTAGTCAACGAGAGTAGTGAACCTTTATCTGTTAGTTGCATACCATCAGTAACCTATTTTGTCGTCTGTCTTTGCTTTGCTTAAAGCATACATCACTAGGTTCCTTTGAATGTATGCCTTAGTGCGTAATGGTTTTAGCATTATGAAGCACTCAGCTATTGCCATTGATTTCTTTGTATAATCCTCTGCTACTTTAATGGCAATCCTTCATTTTCCTCTAGTGTGTATTAATTATTTTTTCTCTCTCTTTTGTTTGGCATGAATTTTTGAGCGAGTCCATCGGATTCCTCCATTATTTAAATGTATTTCACCTTGAGCTAAAAGAGGCTCAATCTCGTTTTCCCAAATCAAAATCGAAGTACATGCGGAGGATGATAAACGTGGGCTGAAATCAAACTTTCCAGACCTAGGAAGGCCTGAAAACAGGCGATATACTTTTTGTATACACTGGTATACAATTAAAAAAATGATTTACAGGCCTAAAAAAGTACCAGGATACAGGAAGGTGAATTACAGATCGCAAGTTGAGGTTTCAATAAAAATTTAAAATACGAATCAAAATACGATTCGAATACAGGGGTATACATAACGTGTATACATAGTTTTCTTTTGAAAGAAAACAGGGCCAAAGCCCAAGGAATTGCAGCATTCAGAAAATGGGTCAAAGGCCCAAATTTGATATCTCTATACTTACTCTTTATTTCTAATTGTAGCTACTAATATATATTTGTTTTTTTGTTCTAATTTAATTAATCCCGAATGATAGCCATTTTTCTTTCGTTATAGATATTGAAATTTATATTCTTCTCATTTAGAAATCGCTCATTTTAGTTTATTTCCCTTTAAATAGTTAAGTAAAGTGAAGTAGTAATAAAAATAAATCAAAAAGAAAATCTGAATTCACTTTATTTAGATAATATTTGAAAACTATTTTACAATGGTTATTTAGTCAAATCGTCGGTCAACCGCGAGCATTTCGAGGGCCTAAAACCTTCTCGGAATGAACATTTGAACTTCGAACCCTTTTTCAATTGATTTTTATCTGTTTAAATCTTTTGAAAATAATTCTAAGTTTTCTTGATTTTTACTAAAAAATCAAGTTACGACTCTGTCAATTTGGAAAATTAATTTCTCTTAAAACATAAGATAAATTGATTTTTTGAAACGTATTCATTTTTACTTTACTTATATATTTTTAATAAAACTGAAATGACGACTCTGCTAGGGATTAATTAAGTTCTAACAAAAATAATTTGACTATTTGGACGAAGTGTTATTATTGAATTGTTTATATGTGATTAATTTGTTTAAATTATAAACTAGCATTGCATATCATGACATATTTATGGTATATATTGTATAGTATATTAAAGGACGGTTTACGAAATCGCAGCCGAACTTTTTTATACTCACTTTCTTTTGGAATTAGTGACAATTTATTGGTCCGTTATGCGTCCAATGATTGTCGCAAGTTCCTGCCTAAATTGTCTGCTTGGGTTCCCGATCTTTTCAAAAGCCACTCCTAGTCAACTAGAATACAGCCGAGCAAAAATCCCGAATTTAGGAGCATTCGAACTAGGACGACTCAACACTCAAGGCATGTGGGGCCCATTAGAAGTCCGCCTTTTGTCTACTTAGCCCAAATTACCAAAAATAGACAACCATGCTTTTGTGATAATTGAAGGATGAATATGTGTTTTTTTAAAATGATTTCTTGTCTACGGGGTAGGGTTAACTAATCATTGTCTGTTATTTTTTAGTATGAATCCGGCACATGAGCCTTTGAAAAAAAGAATGGTTACCGTCCCCGATCCCATCCTCAAAGTATGGTGGAGGTTCATGAACAACGATAAAATGATCGTTCAGAAACACATAGGTTACCTCCCCTTACTGCTAGAGATGAATGCTTGGCCTGACCTAATTGAAACAATGGTAAAATTCTGGGATAGTGAGCATATGGTCTTTCGATTTGGGGAAGTAGATTTGATGCCAATAATAGAAGAAGTCCTCACGAGTTACAAAAGGTCTCCATGTGCAACAAAAGGAAACGACATCCAGATACAGATCTCCTAAATCCTATAATATGGGATTTCGCTAAAGTTAGGGAAAAACTGTCATTGGTTAAAACCGAGTGGATGGACAAGCTCCCCAACCCAAATATACCTTTTAGAAAAACTATATTATCGGTTCGGACGTGCAAGGGCTTATTAGAAATATAAGGACGAGTTCATTTCAAAAGAAAAATGGAAAGAGACGCGTCCCCTCGCATTCGCAATATGTTTACTCGAAATGAGTGTTTTCTCTCAAGGAAAAAAATACACTATTCATTCTAGCATGTTTATGGTCACTCATGACATTTTCTACGGAGTGAACTATAAATCATCAACAAAGTACTACACTTTAGTGACTATGATTTTGGTCGATATTTATAGGGCTTTAGATAAATATCAGAGCGGAGAACACTTCTTTCAAGGGTGTAATCTGATAGTACAGTGGTGGATGATGCGACATTTGATCAAGACTCATATTCCAAAAGAACCAAATCCCCTAAATCGGTCAGACGAGCTACATGATCATGATTGGTAGTTGTACCACAATCGTTGCAATAAGATTGGAGAAGAAAGTTTTTGTTATCCGAGGCTTCGAGGGATGAGAGAAGAAGACGTACAGTGGTCAATAGACAGTTTGGTGGTAACTAAGAATATGGTGGTTTTAACAGAAAAAGTCCCTTACTTGGTATTTGCTAGGTTAATGGGGACTAGACTATATGCTCCTGGTCGAGTCCTAAGGCAACTAGAAAGGAAACAAGAGTTGCCACTGATCGTCGAGAATGGACGAATTGCATTTGCTGAAGACATACTTAGGATGTGGAAATCTCGAAAAGTGTTGGGTGAACCTGTATCAAACAGGTTTCGTCCAGAGTGTTTTAGGGAGTACAAAGAACGGTTGAAAACGAGTTTCGCTGGAACTATTGAGCCTGGTCCAAAAGTTCCCCACATTATTGCAGATTTTGGAGCCAAACTTATAGTTCGACTTCAAGAGAAGTTTGATAAAATGAATTACAGCATCAACTTCGTCACTCAAAAGACACCAAAGTCATAGCTCAGTTGAAACAAGAACTACAAAGAGCCAGACAGAGCATTACAGAATTAGATGATAGCATGGAACAACAGATTCAGTCGATAGAGGGGTTCAAACATCAATAAGGAGTTCGATTGGCGAGAGATCTTCTAGGGGCGAACAAATATACGATGTGGGAAGAGGTCAACATCGCCAAGAGGACCAGACTTGACGAAGGATCAGATGAGGCTTGAATTTTATTTACCATCCCCTGCGTGGGACTTCTTTATTTGTACTTTGTTTTGTAATTTTTTTAAAACTGTCTCTTTACTTTATGTTTATCAGACATTTTGGATGCTATTAATGAAGTATTTTGGGGATAATAAATCGGGTTTAAAAAGCATATACATCCTTCAATTCGGTAGGCCTACCATTGGCATAAAAGGGTCACAAGCATGTTTAGGAAAGGAAAAAATCATGCTATGGACAAAATTCTCCAGAAGATATATACAAACAAGTCTCTGTTACAAAATGTCCGACCAAAATTTCTGAGTCTCAAGTTTCTCACTCAAAAGACACCTCCTATACCACAATTCCTAAAACATTCATTCTACTATCTCAGGAAAGGAAAAAATCACTCCTATGGACAGAGGTAAGAACATCCAGATGGAACTCACTGGAGAAGAACTACAAAGAAAGATCAAACAGATCACTCAAGAAATTCAAGAAGCCAAGGAGGAAGGGCTCAGAGTCAACATGGCCACCGCAATCTACAAAGCTGCAACCTTGACGCTGGATGAGGATCTGGCATCACAGATTAAGAGAAAGAAAGATGTTGAGATGGAGACTGAGGACTTGCAAGAGAAGTTGGACATGCTTCGGTTGAAAGTGTAAGAAAGAGAAGCGAGAGAGGCGAGGATAGAATCGGCGATTGCCACTCTGTTAGCTAAAAGCATGTCACTTGATGAAGAGCTGACAGTGGAAATGGAAGAATTCAATTCCATGAGAGAAAGTATGGCCGCATTGAGGAAGAAGAATAAAGCTTTTTATAGAAACGTGATTGATAAACTTCAGAAAATGTGTGAAAAATACCCTTTCTACGCCAAGGGGATAATAGTGGTCCCAATAACGATCACCCGACAGCGAGGAAATCGTCTACAAACCTTCATTCCTAGGCCATCTGAAAGGAGGGGACTAATGCTACAACAAGAAGGAAAATGACTAGCGTGTCGTCATAATTTTATCTTTAAGAACTCTATTGTTGCCTTTCAATTTCCTTGTAATCGTAATGAACGAATGAATGAAAATGTTTTATCTTGTACTCGAACTTCGTTGGGCCTGAATTCTACTTGTGAGATACGTAGGCAGCCTTTCCAGGCCCGGCCCCTATCTTTAAAAATTTCCATTCTCCCCTTCATGTTACGAGATGATACGAAGGCCAGATCAACGGACGTCAAAGAGCAGCTGCAAGAAGACCTTAGATCAACGTGATTTAGCCTTTCCGAGGCAGTGTCAAAACTAAGATAAGCAAGCTCCTGCTCAAAACAACCATCCCCAAATGCCTCCCCACCCTCAAAATACCCACCATCAAACCGCTCCACCACCGCAAAATCAAAACCAAAATAATTTCAATCCCCAAATACCCCACCACCACTTAAATCAGAATACCAATCCCCAGACTTACCCACAGAATTATCAAACAGCTCAAAATGCCCAGAGTCCCTCTATAGCTCCACCCTTACCCAAAAGAACCACTTTCCAAATTCCTGTCCCTACCGAGCACGATGTGTAAGGTTTCGAGCTGGATCATTATGAGGAATAGGAAAGGGAGTGGAGGTCAAAGAAAGAGGCAAAGGTCGACATAAAAGAAGAGATCAAGAAAGCCATGAAAGAGCTTGAATGCGTCCCTGATATCGCCGGGCTTAGTTATGAAGACATGTATTCATCCAAATTTGGACCTTTCATAAGGGTTCAAGATCCCGAAGTTTGACACTTTCGTAGGAGTGGGCAACCTTATGGATCATCTGAGAGCCTACTGTGACTAGCTCGTGGGAGTTGGAAGAGATGACACTCTATTGATGCGGCTCTTCAGCCGAAGCCTGTGTGGAGAAGCTCTTGAATGGTTCACCTCGCATGAAACCAGGCAATGTCCCAGCTGGAATGAATTGAATGAAAAAGATTTTATCGATCGATTTGATTACAACACATAAATTATTTCAGATCGATACTTTTTAGAAAATATAAAGTAAAAATCAATTGAAAGGTATAGGGAGTTTGCCTATTGGTGGAGAAAAGAAGCGGCGAGGGTGAGACCGCCCATGTCTGAAAAAGAAATTGTAAAAGTGTTCGTACGGGTGCAAGAGTCCGAGTATTATGATCAAATCTTGTTGCTCGTAGGAGCAAAATTTGTTGAGATAGTCAAAGTTGGTGAGACTATCGAAGATAGGTTGAAAACGGGAAAGATAGCCCGTGTTGCTGCATCACCCGGATCATCAGGAACGTTGAAGAAGAAAAGAGAAGAAATCGCTGTTGTTTCATATGGGAGAAAGAAAACCCCCAGAAGCTCTTCATATTCCCAAGGTCGTTCTCGGTCTTCCCAAAATTCCAACCAAGCTTGCTAAACGCAAGCTAGTGATCCCAGTAATCCTCCCATTTATCAGAATGCTACCTCCACTTATGCAAATGTCCAAACTCTACTATATCAAAATCCACCCCCAAATTACCAAAATCCATCCCCGCTTATCCAAATCATATTCTTGTTAATTTGAGCATAAATTTTAAATTTGAATATTTGAATATTTGAATTCATGAAGATGTCATATTTTGAAATTTGATTTTATGTTTGAACATACATTTTACTTAAAATAAATCAAATTTTTGTGAGTGAAAGTTAAAATTCTCTCAAGAAGAATGGTCAAGCCTTGGTTTTTAAAATTAAATCCAAAGTTTATGGTCAAATGGTTAATTTCATTTCTTGATTGAATTTTTTAGGGAAAAATGTTAGGTCTACCTCTTTTGTGTCGTGAATCATGAGAACATAATTAGTTTTAATACAAAAACTTTATTTTGTGCCTAAATATGGTGTACTTGTTTATTGGTGTCTCATAAGTGCTTTAATCCCATCTTCTTTGTTTAATTTCTCTTTTTTATTCTTGAATTCAACGACTATTCCAAACATTATGTTAGTGCTACTCTACTTCCCTCCTTGTCAATTGTGGATTTAAATAGAATGATTTTTAGTCTTAATCAATTAGAATTTCTCAAAATCCAATGTAAGAAGACAAATTAAATTTCATTCACTTGAAAAAAATATTCCTTTGCACGACCAAGGCTAGACTTAATTTTGAGCATGAATTAATCGAGGTTCTCACAAATTTCATACATACAAAAATGGCATGTCTTTCTTTGTTATCCTGATAAAATTTGAATCTTTGACCTTTCATTGGTAGAGGCTAGATAATGAGGCATACAATGTGCAAGATCTATACCTTATTCTTTCTATAAATGTGGGACAATTTAAAAAAGGTCGAATAAAAATATTGTGTCCATTGACAAGTGCCTTGTAGTCGCGTCTCTGTCTTCATTCCATTATTGTCAAAGACGCCTTTAAGCCATAAAAGAAACACTACTCATGAATGTAGGACAAGCAGATGATGATATCCAACTTGGCTTCCAACCTTGTGTAATTGAGTCAGAAGTGTAAAATCTTATCTGATTTATTAGCTATAAACATATTGAAGTCTATCATCTCGTATTGCTACAATTTACAGTAATAACTCACTTCTTTCAATTCATGTGATAAAATTTGACTCACTTAATGATCAAAAATATAAAAGATCATTCTTGAAATAAGTGATTATAAACATGAATGTCATAATATTTATATAGATTAATTGAACACAAAGGTTGTATCTATTCAGAAAATGAGATTAAATGAGATTTTTATCGAAAAAGTTTCCTTGACTGCTTCTAAAACTACGTGAACTTCCGTATGTGGTGTATGTAAGAAATATGACACTACTTGAGTCTAACTCAACTCCAAAAGCTAGTTCATTAGGGGAAGATTTCCCAACTGACACGCGAACCAGGAGTGGAAAAGCTTGGGAAATTGAAGTGGAAAATTCTCAAGGCCAAATTTGGCTAGCCAAGGGATGGAGTGATTTTTGTGACTATTACTCAATAAGCGTCAAGAGCTTATAAATGTTCACATGCAACCCGCGTTGTCACTTTGTTGTCGCTATATATGATCAGAGTACAACAGAAATTGAATATCCAATAGATCAAGATATTGAATCAGATGAACAAGAGGAAGATATTCTAGTTGCCCAAGCTAATGCTAATGTAATCGACGAAGATATTCTAATTCTCCAATCTAATGCTAATGTAATCGAAGAAGATATTCCAATTCTCCAATCTAACGTTAATGTAATCGAGGATGAAGAGGAAGATATTCCAGTTAATTGCCCTCGAACCAATGCTAATGTAATTGAATAACGTAAGTAAACATCTTAAGTGCTTTATTAGCTATTAATTAAGTGAATTCATTAGTAGAATATTGTACTAGTTGTTATACTTATGTCAAGCTGTTGCAGATAAGGAGGTTGGAGAAGCTAATAGTATAAGTGAAAAAGTTAGTCCAAATAATTATAGCAGTCGATACAGTTTGGTGGACTTAATTGGTGACAATCCATTTTTTTAAATGGTTATAAAAAAGTCACATGCTACTTGTATGGTAAGGTTTAATAGTTTTACATTGTGTTTTTAAATTTGCTAGATTTGCACATTCTATTTATTTTCCTAAAATCTAATGATCCTGTTTGTTTGATGAATATGTTTTTTAGGCTATCCCGTTGAGATTCGTCCAACAAACAGACATAATCAACATGAAGAATATGAGGTTGGTTAATGAAGAAGGAGTAGAATGGAAAGTGGAAATCGAGTATACTAGGAGTCTGGTTATCATAAAAGAAGGATGTACTGCCTTTCGAAAAGATAACAAAATAGCTCGCTTCAAGTTGATTCGGGGCCCCGTTTCTAATGTTTTGCAGGTTCAGAAGATCCCAACACCCCTTTGCTTGCAATTAATTAGATACAATTTTTTTGATTGCATTTTGGCTATTTTAGTTTGTCTTATTAAGATGCTAGCCAGATGCTATATTTGTTTGCTATAAAAAGATTGACAAACTTGTACTTAATTTTCTAGGGTATCAAATTTCAGATAGCTTTTTTGCATAATTTTTCTTCTTATAATTGCAAGTATATGTAATCATCAAGTGCTCAAGTAAACATTTTATTTTGTAAACGTTATGGTATGTAACTCTTGGATGGTTTGGCATATATATGTTTAAATCTTTTTTTTCTAATTGTCACTTATTTATAGTGAATAAATTACTATATTGCAGCTTTTTGAACAGTTATAAGTCACGATGGAAGAAAAGAGAGAAAAAATCTACCTTATCACTTAATTTAATATTGCCTTCGTCTTAAAATAGTTGTCGTGTTCTGTTTCTCGAGACCTAAATCCACTAGCCCCATCTGATAAAGGAGGATTAGAATTAATCCAGGATTCATGGACCAGAAGAGAGGAAGAAGTCATTCAAAACATACTAATTCCTCGCTATCTCCTTCAAGATGCACTCATGCCTTAATAAGGAAGAACAACAAAAATATAAGAAACTATCACAAGAGGATGAAGAAGGTGACCACATATTATTAATTATTATCCAATCAAGAAAAAAGAAGAATCTATAAAATGTGGACTCATTCCAATAAATGGGGAAAAAAAGAATAACCTCAACTATCTAAAAGAGACATTGATTATGTTGTGGAGAGTGATAGAGAAAGACCGTCAAATCACGCACTTCAAGAAAACTTAAACTATTAACTACCCAGGTGAGTCTAATTCTAAGTTGGAGAAACAAGCATGAGATTGGGCACATCTTCACTAATTTAGCTCATGACTATACTATAACGAAGTTTTATAAAGAGGAAAACTTGCTGCAAATTCTACAACAAGGACCTTGATTCATCAACATATACATTTTATATGTCAAAAAGTGAGATTCAAATTATGTTACCTTCGACGCCTGAGAAAATTTCAACTTTACCTGTTTCAACAATTTCACCTTTCTTCTGATTTAGATACGCTCTCTGCCCATTTGAAATCAGTAGGTGTTTGTTTAATTTGTAGTCCAAGGAAGAAAATGTGTTCGCTTATCATGTTCATTTCAAACTCAATACTCATCTAAGTTATGGCCATATTTTCACGTCACCCTTTTTTTATGTCCTTTCTGTTAATTACTAAATACATTAGCGTTGAAAAAATAAAGGAAAAAAGATACTCATTAAAAAGGAGAAAATGAAAATAACTATCCAACAACTCCACACATAATTGATATTCATAGATTGATACAAGAATTAGATAGAAGGATATTAAGATGACATGTAGTTAATTAAGTGAGAATACAAAGGTTATGGTTTTTTATATAACTCATGAGATTTATTTAGGTGTAAGATATTTTTATAATTATCAAACGAATTGATAAATGAAAATAATGAAGTAAAAATTTCAAAAAGATGTAATATAAAAGATAGTAGTAATTTTCTATACCAAGAGATGTGTCACATCATCTGGTCTGTATCTAGCTTTATAATTATGTATGTAATTTATGGTAGTTTTTTCTCCTAATGAGAGTACAGATGAAGATTAATTTCTTCTCCCATATATTCTATAAATGTGTTGGATTTATTTCTAATTAAATATTTTCACTCATATTTTATATAGAAGAGCTTGTTAAATTCAAGAATATGTACTTAAATCAAGTGAAATATTTTTAAGGACATTGTCGTCGACACACCTCAAACCGAAGTATTTTCTTAAATGAGGTCATTTAAGATTGGCTCACACTCGTAATTCAAAGTAGACTTGTTTGGAAATTCAAACCACCAAAATGTTAGAATCACGAGAACTATAAAGTGTCATGCATGATATTCTTGTTAATTTGAGCATAAATTTTAAAGTTGAAATTTAAAAATTTGAATTTCTGAAGTTGTCATATTTTGAAATTTGATTTTATGTTTGAACGTACATTTTACTTGAAATAAATTGAATTTTTGTGAGTGAAAGTGAAAATTCTTTCGAGAAGAACAAAATTTTGAAACTTGAAAATTATACAAGCATAGATTTTTAAAATTTAATCCAAAGTTTATGGTCAAATAGTTAATTTCATTTCTTCATTGAATTTATTAGGGAAAAATCTCAGGTCTACCTCTTTTGTATCGTGAATCATGAAAACATAATTACTTTTTCCAAAAACTTTATTTTGTGCCTAAACATGGCGTAGTTGTATATTGGCGTCTCATAAATGCTTTAATCCCATCTCTTTGTTTAATTTCTCTTTTTAATCTTGAATTCACTGACTAATTCCAACTCAATGTTAGTGCTACTCTACTTCCCTCCTTTTCAATTGTGGATTTAAATAGAACGATTTTTAGTCTTAATCAATTAGAATTTCTCAAAATCCAATGTAAGAAGACAAATTAAATTTCAATCCCTTGAAAAAAATATTCATTTTCACAACCAAGACTAGACTTAATTTTGAGTGTGAATTAATCGAGGTTCTCACAAGTTTCATATATACAAAATGGCATGTCTTACTTTGTTACCCTGTAAAGATTTGAATCTTTGACCTGTCATTCATAGAGGCAAGATAATGAGGCGCAAAATGTGCAAGATCTATACCTCATTCTTTCAATAAATGTGGGACAATTTAAAAAAGGTCGAATAAAAATGTGCAAGATCTATACCTCATTCTTTCTATATACATTTTATATGTCAAAAAGTGAGATTCAAATTTTGTTACCTCCGAAGCCTGAGAAAATTTCAACTGTACCTGTTTCAACAATTTCACCTTTCTTCTGATTTAGAAAGGCTACTCTGCCCCTTAGAAATCAGTAGGTGTTTGCTTAATTTGTAGTCCAAGGAAAAAAATGTGTTCGCTTATCATGTTCATTTCAAACTCAATACTCATCTAAGTTATGGCCATATTTTCACGTAACCTTTTTTTTATGTCCTTTCTATTAATTACTAAATACATTAGCGTTGAAAAATAAAGGAAAAAAGATACTTATTAAAAAGGAGAAAATGAAAATAACTATCAAACAACTCCATACATAATTGACATTTATAGTTTGATACAAGAATTAGATACTTATTAAAAAGGAGAAAATGAAAATAATTGTCCACTGCCCAATCAATGTGGGACTTTTACCCTCTCTATCAGCATATTCAATTGCACATAGGTTTCAGGCTTTGATGTATTCTGATAAAAAATTACGTGTAGTCCCAATGACTTTTGAAAGAAAGTGATTCTTCACGCCTCAAAGCCAAAATTTATCAATTATTTTTTTATAACTCAAATTATCACGTGATCAATCTTTAGTTCTATATTATAATGCATTAGTTGGAACACTTATCATGGAATCAGACAGTATTAATGAAATGGGAAAAATATCTCGTCCTTAAGACATAAAGAAGTTAATTACAACTATATATTGCTTGCTAGTTCAATGTACTAATGACAAACAAATATATTCACATAAAGTTAATCATTAAATAAAGTGCTTAGTAAACCATAATTGGTAATCTAATTACTCATTTTCTTAATTTATGAAGCAAAAGAATAATCTGTAAACACACTTTAATTTACCTAAATTCTTCAAAATTGCTCGCAATTTTTTTAGTTAAAAGCATTTAAAACAAGTTAATTCAAACACACTCTTAGTCAAACACTGTCCAATTTTAATGTATTAACGTGACATAATCATTTAATAAATTTCTTAGTACAGCATAATTCGTCGTCCAATTACTCATTTTCTTAATTCATGAAGCAAAACAATACTCTCTCCGTTTAAAAAAGAATGATCTCATTTTTTTTAGTCTATTTCAAAAAGAATGACCCTTTTTTAATTTTTGGAAAAACTTTAACTTTAACTTCCACGTGACATATTTAAGACCACAAGATTAAAGAGCATTTTGGTATATTTGTCATAAATTTTAATTTAGAGCCACAAGATCAAAAAAATTTCTTTCTTTTCTTAAACTCCATCCAAGTCAAACTAGACCATTCTTTTTTAAACGGAGAGAGTAATGTATAAACACTTTTAATTTACCTAAATACTTCAAAAGTGTTTACAATTTTTTTAGTTAAATACTTAAAACAAGTCAATTCAAACACTCTTAATCAAACACCGCCCAAGTTCAATGTACTAATGTGACATAAAAAATACATATTCAAATAAAGTTAATCATTAATTAAATTTCTTCGTAATCTAATTACTCATTTTCTTAACTAAAAAAAATAAAATCTATACAAATTATTTATAAATTAAATAAAACTATTACCTCATAGTCAAACACATTTTCAAGAAAACATTAAATTCAAATCTTAAGTATTTGACCACATTCGATTTTGTAACCAAATTTTGCACAAACATCCCATAGGTAGTTTTAAAGAAATAGTATAAATATATGACAATAATAATAATATAATAAGATATTAAAATATTATTTACAAAAACCAAATTTTGACAATGATAAGAGCGAACCATTCATCTAGTAGTGAAGAAGAAGAAATTGCGATATTTTCAGTTGGAAGAGACGAACATAATGATGATGAAGGAGGACCCAGTAACTCCAGCACATCTGTACGCAAGAGACGGAGGACTACCGCCGGAACTTTTTCTCGCGGCGTCGTAATCCTTCAACAACAAGAAGTAGAAGAAAGAGAAATGGAAAGGGTTGTTCAGGAAGAAGTAGAGGAAGAGGCAGAGGAGGAGGATTGGGCATTGGAATCTGAGGGAAATATCAGATCGAGCAGTGATCTGAGGGTGCCAGTTCGTGAATCCGAGGTTTCAAGAGAGAACAGGTCTATTTCTGGTTAGAACCCGGATCAGAATTTTGAGGGTTCAATCGTAAACAGGTCAATTTCTGTGACGTTATTGGATCCGGATGTGTTGGATTGCCGGATCTGCTTTGAACATCTCTGTGTTCCTGTCTTTCAGGTTTCTTCTTTTTACCCTTTTCATTGCTTTAGGAGTAAGAATTTATCTGTGTTGGAATTAATTGTGTTTGGAGAATTCTTGATTTGCCTTAGAGATTTTTGAATGACATGGTCGTGAATAGAAGGGAATTTGTATTGACATTTATAATCTGACCAATTTAGTTTATTCCTCTTAAGGTGTAAAAGTTACAGTTTTTGTTAATCCAACTGGTGGGATTTGGGAAGATAGAGTTTACACAGACTTTAGTCGTACCTGCTCGAGGCGGTTTTAAAAAATAAAATACAGAAGTACATCAGACATGTCAGATAATAGAAATATGATTACTTAGCATTCAGTATTGCATTGTAAGAGCATAGGAAATGTGGATCTGTTAAAGAGTTTAGTTGGGAGAATTGCTGACAGTGGAATGACTGTGTTTATCACAACTCATGTGGTTCTAATTTTGAAGTTATAACATTTCATTCAAATTGGAGAATAACTGGCTAGTGTAGGTCTTTGTTTTACTGGTGAAGTCATAGCCTTAATGGCATAATATTCAAGTTAGAGGAAAGACTGGGTTATGATGGAGAATAATAAGACACTTAAAGTGGGGAGATGGCTACCAGGTTCAATCAAGTTTTATCTCTTTCTGAATAGAGATTACAAATGGGTGTCATTGTAAATGGGTTTCTTCTTTTTGCATCCCGATTCAATCAGCGCTTAAGTTACACTGTTAGGCTTTTTTGTTGCAAAATATCTGGTGAGATAGTTTCTTCCCTTAATGTTATTGTTGTGTTTCTAAAGATCGCTAATGCCCAAACCTCCCTGTTCCTTTGGCAATAAGACTTTATCCCACTTCACAAGGTGGAATTAATGCTCTTCATGGTTTCCTTCCCATAGGAAGCCCTTCTCACACCAACTAGTTGCTCTTTCACCTAATATGACATTGGGATGAGGGATGTAGGTAGGTACACTGTCCAGTACACTATTGGTGGGGTTAGCCTTCCTCCCATAAATAGATATTGCATGTTCCAGTTTGCCAGCGTCTTCTCCACCTTTTCCATCTCTACATTCCATATCTCATGTGCTTTGTATTTTGCATCCAAAGGGAGACCAAATTAAGTAGAGTGGAAAGAGCATGTGCCATACCCCAGGATTCCGTGCCAGGGTATTCAAAGTAGACTTCGTTGATAGGGTAGATCTGGCTCTTCATCATGTTAATATGTAATCCAGAGACAGCTTCAAAAAGCTTCAGAGTTAGATAGAGATATAGAACTTGAAGTGTCTCTGCCCCACAAAGGATTAGGGTATGAGCAATGATAGAAGTTATTAACTGTTTGTTGTTCCTTCTTGGAGATCTATCTAATAGAAGTTATTAACCGTATACAATTCCGTTTTTGGAGATCAATCGTGATAGAGGTTATTAATTGTATACTATCGTGATAGAAGTTATTAACTGTATACTATTCCTTTGTTGGAGATCTATCTAGATAGAAGTTATGTACCTAGGCCTCTTTTTAGAACTCTTGGTTTTAGCTCACGGTAACTTAAGATTTAATCTTGTTACTGCATTTAAAAGCATACTTAACTGAGGTTCAGATCCTAAGTTCTACGTCCTTCTCCTTGCCAGGGTGGTTAATTTATGTCCTTTTTCATCTAAGGTAGAATATAGCTATTGGTAATCAATTTGTTGTTATTGCAACAAAATATGACATTTTAATGCATGAGCGTGTTTTAAATGAAATTATTGAGTCTTTTGGACCAAGCAAGAAATTAAAGCCATGACTCTAGGTTTACGGAAAATGCTAATACAAAGAGCTACATAGTGAATTTTAAGTACGATTTGTTTACGCTTTCCATGTAACACATTTTCCTTTATCCCTACTTTTTAAGCTATTCTAACAACCTGTTTAGTCATTTCAAGCAGTAGAATCATTGTGATAAAAATTGACTGGGTCGACGGATCACGCGACGAACTGTCATGGTCGCGACGGACCGTGTTGGACTCCGTCGTCCCATACTTGTGTAATTTCTTCTGCTGTTCTCCTCATTACCCTCAACGACAGGTAGGATGAACCGTTATAGGCACAACGGTCCGTCGAGCGTCTTCGTTCCAAAACACTTCAACTCTGAAATCTGGGTACTGGGACCAACTCTCTGAACTTCGCGATGGAACTGCAGCACGGACCGTCGTAGATACGATGGACCGGCACAAACCTTTTTACTGAATTTAACTCTCTGAACTTTGTGACGAACCTGCAGGACGGACCGTCACAGATACGACGGGCCGTCATGAGTTGCGTAACCCCAACTGGGTAGGATTTCTGCTAAAAGTTTTAAAGGGGTGTTTTGGACTACTCATGACAAACTTTATGAAATTAGTGGGGTAAGTTTAATAATTTATTTACTTGGGGGTTAAAGGAGATAACTTTAGAATAAATAATGGGTTACTTTTATCATAATGAATTATATGATAATTAGGGTAGAAGAAAAAGAATCTGGAGAAGAAAAAGAAAAAGACAGACAGGGGAGAACGAGCGAGAGAGAGAGAACGAAGAGGAAAGCAAAGGCATTGGGAAAGTAGCTTGCTTGATCACGATTCTTCGGTGGAGGTAGGTTATGGTTTATTTCTATGTGATAGACAAACTCTAAATAGCAATTTATATGTATTGGGTGGTATTGTAAAGTCTTCTATATGCTTGATTGAGTGGTTGCATGTTGTGATTATGTAATTGTGATGGACTAGAATGGTGAGACTGTTGAATCATGAACCTTAAATCATCTCTATTAAGATGACGCCTTGACCTAAAGAAGGCTTGATGAACTAAAATAATGAGATAAATGGATCAGAGTGTCACGTTCCGACATGTAGTAGTAGGGGATCGGAGTGTCACGTTCCGACACGTAGTAGTAGGGGATCGGAGTGTCACGTTCCGACTCGTAGTATTAGGGGATCGGAGTGTCACGTTCTGACACGTAGTATTAGGAGATCGGAGTGTCACGTTCTGACATGGTAGTAATAATGGATCGCAGTGTCACGTTCCGACACGATAATAATAAAGAGAAGTAATCTTGAATTATGTTAATATACTCAAATTCGAAGGACCTATTTCCCAAATGAGTATGGTGTTGAGGCTTGAGTCCTCATAGGTGTGCTTAGTGTTATTGCCAATGGTTTTTGTACTTGTTGATTGTCACCTGTTAAGTATTGTAGTTGATTTTATATTACTATTCAGTATATATTGTTTTCTATTTTGAGTTGGCTGATGATACCTACTTAGTACGTGTTCCTTGTAGTGACCCCTATTTGTATTTTTCTCTTTGTTATTTGTGGATTGCAGCAAACGTTCCATCGACTTCGACTTGTCCACAACTCTAGCCAGTCTCCAGCATATCAGATTTCAGGGTGAGCTATTATTCCTAGCTCGGACTGGATTCTCTCCTTCACGTCTTGATGTCTTGAACTTCGGACATGGACCATCTCTTTTACTTATTTTACCTTCTTAAATACTCTTAGATTTAGAAATTTGAGGATAGATGTTCTTGGTGTGATGACTTCCAGATTTTGGGGATGATAGTTGATAAACTTTAGAAGCTTATTTATTGGTTATATTAATAATATTTTGAGTCTTCCGTATTATATTTTGTTCATTATGGTTGAAATATTGGTAAATGTTGGGGTTTACAATTGTTGGTTTGCTCACATATTAGGATAAGTGTAGGTGCCACTCGCGGCTCGTTTTGGGTCGTGACAAACTTGGTATCAGAGCGTTAGGTTCGTTGGTCTCATCACACAAGAACGAGTCTAGTAGAGTCTTGAGGAACGGTAAGGGGACGCCCTCACTCTATTTCCCAGATGGTTAGAACTAGAGCAACAACTGTGGCAACACCAACACCGGCAAGACACGGTGCGTCTGAGCCAACCACTGGGGCTGTAGCTCGAGGATGAGCAATGGCAAGAGGTCGTGGTAGAGGTCGCAGGAGGACGTCCTCTAGAGGTAGAGGACAAACACCTGGTCCAGCTAGTAATAGGGCGGTGACTCCTCCACCGACTGATAAGGTTGTAAGAGAGGGTGAGGAAGGGGGAAATGAGCAGGTGCAAGATGAGGAATTACCACCCCAACCTACCCCAGAGATGATTAACCAGGTTCTTACTTATCTTAGCAGGTTATCTGATCAAGACCAGACACCTCCAGTGTTTTCTGCACCAGCACCTCAGGTTCAGGGAGTACGACATGCAGCTGTTGTGGCTCCCCGCATGGATGCCTCATTCGAAGTAGGCACGTTTCCTCGATTGACTACAGGGCCTATAATGACGAGTGATCAGCATGAACTTTTCACTAAATTCTTGAAGTTGAAACCTCCAGTCTTCAAGGGTGCTGAATCTGAGGATGCCTATGATTTTCTGGTTGATTGTCATGAGCTGCTACATAAGATGGACATAGTGGAACGATTCGGTGTTGAGTTTGTGACCTATCAGTTTTAGGGGAATGCCAAAATGTGGTGGCAATCGTATGTGGAGTGTCAACCAGCACAGGCACCACCTATGACTTGGGCATCATTCTCTATCTTATTTATGGAGAAGTATATACCCCGGACTTTGAGGGATAGGAGGAGAGATGAGTTCCTGAGCCTAGAGCAAGGAAGGATGTTTGTTATTGCTTATGAGGCTAAGTTTCGTGCACTATCCAGGTATGCCACCCAGCTTTGCTTCAGTCCACAAGAGCGGATTCGCCGTTTTGTGAAGGGATTGAGGTCAGATTTGCAGATCCCAGCCTTACAGGTAGCTGCTGCATCAAAATCCTTTCAGGAAGTGGTTGATTTTGTGATAGAGGTGGAGGGGGTGAAGCCAGACGACATCACCCTGGCGTCGACATCTAAGAAGTTCCGTAAGGGAGGTGAGTTTAGTGGTTCTTACTCCAGAGGGTAGAGTTCAGGATGTTACCCAGCCCGGCCTATTCAGTCTTCACTGCAGGCTGTAGCTGGGGGTCCATCGCAAACCAGTCCACATTTCTCTGAGTTTGGAGGTTACCCCCAGACTTCGTCATTCTCACAGAGACCTATGCTTTACTCCAGAGACTGTTATGGATGTGGAGAGACTGGACATATTAGGAGGTATTGTCCAAAACAGAGTTACAGACCCCCAATAGTTAGAGGTAGAGGTGGTCATGGGAGAGGCCGCATTTCTGGAGGACGTGGTGGCCAAGGTAATGGTGGTCACCAAATCAGCCGGGGTGGCGGGCAAGCTGGAGCTACTGCAGCGCAACATGGTAGGGGCAACGGGCAGACAGGTGATAGGGCCCATTGTTATGCTTTCCCCGGGAGGTCTGAAGCAGAGACATCTGATGCTGTTATCACAGGTAATCTTTTGGTTTGTGATTGCATGGCTTCTATATTATTTGATCCTGGATCCACATTTTCATATGTATCTTCCTCATTTGCTATTGGTCTTGATTTATATTGTGATTTGCTTGACATGCTTATTCGTGTCTGTACTCCTGTGGGTGAGTCTGTGATAGTTGAGAAGGTGTATGGGTCTTGTCTTGTGACTTTTTTGGGGAGCAATACTCATGTAGAATTGATTATTCTAGAAATGATTGATTTCGATGTAATTCTGGGTATGACTTGGCTTTCTCCAAATTTTGCAATCTTAGATTGTAATGCTAAAACTGTGACATTGGCCAAGCCTGGGACAGATCCGCTAGTGTGGGAGGGTGACTACACTTCCACTCCAGTTCATATCATCTCCTTTCTTCGTGCTAAGAGAATGGTTAGTAAGGGTTGTTTAGCTTTCTTGGCACATCTCAAGGATGATACTTCCCAAATACCTTCGA
Organism: Solanum chilense; assembly: GCA_032847665.1. Taxonomy (NCBI): domain Eukaryota; kingdom Viridiplantae; phylum Streptophyta; class Magnoliopsida; order Solanales; family Solanaceae; genus Solanum; species Solanum chilense. The sequence continues at coordinate 8,020,447 of CM064965.1, forward strand.
TTGAGTCTGTCTCGATAGTCCGTGAGTTTCTGGATGTGTTTCCTGCAGACCTTGCTTGTATACCACCGGATAGGGATATTGATTTTTGTATTGATCTGGAGCCGGGTACTCGCCCCATTTCCATACCCCCTTATAGAATGGCTCCAGCTGAGTTAAGGGAGTTAAAGGCCCAACTTCAAAAGTTGTTAGGTAAAGGCTTTATTAGACCAAGTGCATCCCCTTGGGGTGCTCTTGTTTTATTTGTGAAGAAGAAGGATGGAAATTTTCGGATGTGCTAGACTACAGGCAACTGAATAAGGTAACTATTAAGAACAAGTATCCTCTTCCTCGCTTTGATGATTTGTTCGATCAGTTACAAGGTGCTTGTACCTTCTCATTAATCGACTTGAGATCTGGTTATCATCAATTGAAAATACGGGCAGCAGATGTGCCAAAGACTGCTTTTCGAACCAGGTCTTTTGGGCTTACGAATGCCCCTGCTGCTTTCATGAGTCTGATGAACGGGATTTTTAAGCCATATCTGGATCTCTTTGTCATTGTATTCATTGATGATATACTGATATACTCAAAGAGCAAGAAAGAACATGAGGAGCATTTGAGAATTGTATTGCAAGTGTTGAGGGAGAAAAGGCTTTATGCCAAATTCTCCAAGTGTGAGTTTTGGCTAGATTCGGTGTCCTTCTTGGGGCACTTGGTTTCTAAGGATGGAGTGATGGTGGATCCTTCTAAGATTAAAGTAGTGAAGAGTTGGGTAAGACCTACTAATGTTACAGAGGTAAGGAGCTTTGTTGGTTTAGCTAGCTACTACCGTCGATTTTTCAAGGGATTTTCTTCGGTTGCTTCCCAACTGACAAATTTGACTAAGTAGAGTGTTCCATTTGTATGTTCGGACGAATGTGAAGAAAGCTTCCAGAACCTCAAGACCTTGTTGACTACTGCACCAATTCTTACCTTTCCAGTGGAAGGTAAGAATTTCATTGTTTATTGTGATGCATCTTATTCTGGGTTGGGTGCAGTGCTAATGCAGGAGTGGAATGTAATTGCTTATACTTCGAGGCAATTAAAAGTGCATGAACGTAACTATCCGACCCATGATTTGGAGTTGGCTGCAGTCGTGTTTGCATTAAAGCAATGGAGACATTATCTATATGGGGTTAAGTGTGAAGTCTATACAGATCATCGTAGTTTACAGTATGTCTTTACTCAGAAGGATTTGAATTTGAGACAGAGGAGGTGGATGGAACTACTGAAGGACTATGATATTACTATTTTGTATCACCCAGGAAAAGCTAATGTTGTGGCAGATGCTTTAAGTAGAAAAGCAGGGAGCATGGGAAGTCTAGCCCACTTACAAATTTCTAGACGCCCATTGGCTAGAGAGGTTCAGATTCTGGCTAATGACTTTGTGAGGCTGGAAGTACTAGAGAAGGGAGGATTTTTGGTCTGCGTGGAGGCAAGTTCTTCTTTTCTTGACAAGATTAAGGGAAGACAACTTGTTGATGAGAAGCTGAGTCGAATTCGGGAGATGGTATTACGAGGAGAGGCTAAAGAGGCAAAAATTGATGAGGAAGGCATTTTGAGAATTAAGGGGAGGGTATGTGTGCCCCGTGTTGATGATTTGATTCACACTATTCTTACAGAGGCTCATAGTTCAAGGTATTCTATACATCCTGGTGCAACCAGGATGTATCGTGACCTAAAGCAACATTTTTGGTGGAGTAGGATGAAGCGTGACATTCTTGATTTTGTTTCCCAATGCCCGAATTGTCAGCAGGTAAAGTATGAACACCAGAGGCCCGGAGGAACCTTCAGAAAATACCCATTCCTGAATGGAAATGGGAAAGAATTGCAATGGATTTTGTGGTTGGTCTTCCAAAGACATTGGGTAAGTTTGATTCTATTTGGGTAATTGTTGACAGATTAACTAAGTCTGCTCACTTCATTCCGGTTAAGGTGACTTACAATGCAGAGAAGTTAGCCAAACTCTATATCTCAGAAATTGTTCGATTGCATGGAGTTCCACTTTCCATCATATCAGATAGAGGTACGCAGTTTACTTCTAAGTTTTGGAGAACATTGCATGCTGAGTTAGGTACTAGGTTGGATCTTAATATTGCATTTCACCCTCACACCGATGGTCAGTCTGAGCGAACGATTCAGGTTTTGGAGGATATGCTTCGTGCATGTGTGATAGAATTTGGTGGTCACTGGGATAACTTCTTACCCTTAGCAGAGTTTTCATACAATAAGCTATCACTCAAGTATGGATATGGCCCCGTTTGAGGCACTGTATGGGAGGAGATGTAGGTCTCCCATTGGTTGGTTTGATGCATTTGAGGTGAGACCATGGGGTACCGATCTTTTGAGGGAATCGTTAGATAAAGAAAAATTCATTCAGGAGAAGCTTCTAGTAGCTCAGAACAGGCAGAAAGAATATGCAGATCGAAAGGTTAGGGATTTGGATTTTATGGAGGGTGAACAAGTCTTGCTGAAGGTTTCACCCATGAAAGGGGTGATGCGGTTTGGTAAGCGAGGTAAGCTTAGTCCGAGGTATATTGGTCCATTTGAAGTTCTGAAGCGTATGGGGGAGGTGGCTTATGAATTGGCATTGCCTCCAGGACTCTCAAGAGTGCACCCGGTATTTCATGTGTCTATGCTGAAAAGATACCATGGGGATGGAAACTACATTATTCGTTGGGATTTAGTTCTTCTTGATGAGAATTTGTCTTATGAGGAGGAGGCTGTTGCTATTTTAGATAGAGAAATCCGCAAGTTGAGATCAAGGGAGATTGCATCCATCAAGGTTCAATGGAAGAATCGGCCAGTTGAAGAGTCCACTTCGGAGAAGGAGGCTGATATGCAAGAAAGATATCCACATCTTTTTACAGATTCAGGTACTCTTTCTCGCCCTTGTTTTTCTTCTTGTGATCGTTCGGGGACGAACTATGGGTAAATTGGTATCTATTGTAACGACCTGTTTAGTTATTTCGAGCAGTAGAATCATTGTGATAAAAACTGACTGGGTCGACGGATCACGCGATGGACCGTCATGGTCGCGATGGACCGTGTTGGACTCCGTCGTCCCATTCTTGTGTAATTTCTTCTGCTGCTCTCCTCATTACCCTCGACGACTGGTAGGATGAACCGTCATAGGTACAACGGTCCGTCGAGCGTCTTCGTTCAAAAACACTTCAACTCTGAAATCTGGGTACTAGGACCAACTCTCTGAACTTCGCGACGAAACTGCAGCACAGACCGTCGTAGATACGACGGACCGTCACAAACCTTTTTACTAATTTAACTCTCTGAACTTTGTGACGGACCTGCAGGATGGACCATCGCAGATACGACGGGCCGTCATGAGTTGCGTAACCCCAACTAGGTCGGATTTCTGCTAAAAGTTTTAAAGGGGTGTTTTGGACTATTCATGACAAACTTTATGAAATTAGTGGGGTAAGTTTAATAATTTATTTACTTGGGGGTTAAAGGAGATAACTTTAGAATAAATAATGGGTTACTTTTATCATAATGAATTATATGATAATTAGGGTAGAAGAAAAAAAATCTGGAGAAGAAAAAGAAAAAGACAGACAGGGGAGAATGAGCGAGAGAGAGAGAACGAAGAGGAAAGCAAAGGCATTGGGGAAGTAGCTTGCTTGATCACGACTCTTCGGTGGAGATAGGTTATGGTTTATTTCTATGTGATAGATAAACTCTAAATAGCAATTGATATGTATTGGGTGGTATTGTAAAGTCTTCTATATGCTTGATTGTGTGGTTGCATGTTGTGATTATGTAATTGTGATGGACTAGAATGGTGAGACTGTTGAATCTTAAACCTTAAATCCTCTCTATTAAGATGACGCCTTGACCTAAAGAAGGCTTGATGAACTAAAATACTGAGATAAATGGATCGGAGTGTCACGTTCCAACACGTAATAGTAGGGGATCGGAGTATCACATTCCGACACGTAGTATTAGGGGATCGGAGTGTCACGGTCCGACACGTAGTATTAGGGGATCGGAGTGTCACGTTCCGACACGGTAGTAATAATGGATCGGAGTGTCACGTTCCTACACGATAATAATTAAGAGAAGTAATCTTGAATTATGTTAACATACTCAAATTCGAAGGACCTATTTCCCAAATGAGTATGGTGTGGAGGCTTGAGTCCTCATAGGTGTGCTTAGTGTTGTTGCCAATGGTTTTTGTACTTGTTGATTGTCACCTGTTAAGTATTGTAGTCGATTTTATATTACTATTCGATATAAATTGCTTTCTATTTTGAGTTGGCCGATGATACCTACTCAGTACGTCTTCCTTGTACTGACCCCTATTTGTATTTTTCTCTTTGTTATTTGTGGAGTGCAGCAAACGTGCCATCGACTTCGACTCGTCCACAACTCTAGCCAGTCTCCAGCATATCAGATTTCAGGGTGAGCTATTATTCCTAGCTCGGACTGGATTCTCTCCTTCACGTCTTGATGTCTTGAAGTTCGGACATGGACCATCTCTTTTACTTATTTTAGCTTCTTAAATAATCTTAGATTTAGAAATTTGAGGATAGATGTTCTTGGTGTGATGACTTCAAGATTTTGGGGATGATAGTTGATAAACTTTAGAAGCTTATTTATTGTTTATATTAATAAGATTTTGAGTCTTCCGCATTATATTTTGTTCATTATGGTTGAAATATTGGTAAATGTTGGGGTTTAGAATTGTTGGTTCGCTCACATAGTAGGATAAGTGTGGGTGCCACTCGCGGCTCATTTTGGGTCGTGACAGCTATGTACTTCGAGAAACCTTGAAAATTTATAATCATGCAGAGTAGAGTAAGCTATCATCTGCAAACATTCTAACTGCTTGCAATGAATATATTTTCTGACATCCTTTTTTCTTTCTGGACAAAAATATAGTGTGGGAATAGGCACATAGCATGTGCCCTTTACTGCATCAAGATTGCTAATAAGTGTCCATCATGTTGTTTGCCAATTGGATATAACCGTTGTCAAGCTATGGAGAATGTTCTAGAATCTCTGAAAGTGACATGCGTGAACAATAGGTATGGTTGCAAGGAGATTCTGAATCTTAGTAAGAAAACTGACCATGAAAATGTATGCATCTATGTGCCTTGTTTTTGTCCTTCCCAGGGCTGTGACTTTATAGGTACTTCAGCAAGGGTATATGCACATTTTAGCGAGAAACATGCTTCTTCAGCAGAGCACATTTCTTTCAACGCTGTCCATCCAATTTATATAGAAAAAGACCAAAGGTACATAATTCTTCAAATGAGGACAGAAGGTATACTTTTTATCATTAACCATGCTAGTGACTGTGTTGGAAGTGCTATCAATATCATCTGCGTTGGACCATCTAAGCAGAAGAGAAGGTTCTCATACGAGCTTGTAGTAACAGATGGGGAAAGCTCTTTTAAACTAGAATCTGTTGCAGAGAGTGTGCCAAACTGGTCAGAAGATAGTCCTTTGAAGAAATTCCTTGTGGTCCCAAAAGTTGTCGTTAATTCCAGTGCTCGCCTGAAGTTGAATGTTCTCATAGAAGAGAAGGAATGAGAATTGATATCTTGTTTTATTATAATTTCTAAAAAATTTCTATTATTTAAAAAAAGTACAAATGTATATATCCTCTGTCAAACGCATCAGTATCTCCTCTCGATACATTCATATCCTCTATTGGATACATCTTTATCCCATCTTGAATACATCCCTATCCTCTCTTTGATACACCTCTCCCTTCTCGGATACATCCATATTCTCTACACCCCTCTCTCTCGAACTCATCCGTGAGCTATGTGTCAGCAAGTTTTCTCAATAGCAATTTATCACTATCGATGTATCCGCGTGTGTGCTGATTTATATGAAATTATTTGATTCTAAGAAAATTTTGTAATTTGAAAAAGGCATAATACATAAATACACCCTTTAACTTAACCTCTTTTTATATTTATGCCCTCCAACTTTGAGTTTGCACAAATAGACACTTATACTTGTATAAAGTTGAACAAATAGGAACATGTGTCCTACTTGTCATAATACATGTAGGACACAGAACCGTCAATATGGGTTAGGCACGTTGGGCCGGCTTGGCCTTACCCGGGATTTAATAGGGTTGGGCTAAGATTTTTGGAGCCCATTTAAGAAAAAGGCTTTTTATCCCGGCCTGGATAAACCTATTGATTTGATGGGCTTGAGAAATATAGGTAGGGTCGGCCCGTGGGCCAATAATAATTAATTAAAAAATATAATATAATATTAAAATTTAAAATTAAAGAGAGTTCAAATTCAAAATAATTAGGTTAATATTTTTTATATATATTTATACTTTTACTTGAAAAAAAAACTTAATAAATAGAGATAATTTTAGAGACCTCCCTCCAGGCTTCGCTCTTTATTAATTTTATATTTATTTTAAATAGGTTTAAAGAATGGTTACAAGTAAATGAAAATAAGGGAGGTAGAAATAATATCGTAAACCAAAGGGGAGGTGAGTGTTATAGAGCGAAACATAGAGGTCTCTGAAATTATCCCTAATAAATATTATAAAAATAATTTTATTTTGATTTGATTAACAAGTACTAACATTAACATCATGTAATATTGTTTTATTGACATTTATGATAATATTTTAAATTATAATTTAAAATTTAATTTCATAATTTTAAAAAAATATAATTTTTTTAAAAAAGTGGGCTGGTTCGTCAAGCCTGTAGCCCACGTACTTGTGGGTTGGGCCGACCATTTTCTGGCCCGCGCCAAAAATGGTCTAGCCCGGCCTGAGCCGTAAAATGTCAAAGTATGTATGGGTTAGCCCGGATAGGGTGGGCTAGCCCATATTGACAGTTCTAGTAGGACACCACGTAGGACACAAATTTCCATGTAGGATGTTTGTGTCTATTTGTTTAATTTTATATAAATTTAAGTGTCTACTTGCGCACATTCAAAGTTGAAGGGTATAATTGTAAAATGAGGCCAAGTTAAAGGACATATTTATGTATTATTCTATTGAAAAAAGTATGGATATATGTAATTAACTCTTTACACTATGAAAACTTATGAAAATTTTACTTTAAAATAATTTATGTGACATATTTTTCTTTGTAGTCAGTTTCAAAAGAATGATGTATAATATATTTAATTAACATTTTGACTTTAAAATATTCATTTTATTCGTAGTAATATGATTTAGAGTCGTATGAACATTAATGGTTGTTTTAGACCATGAGTTTTAAAAGTTTTTTTTCTTTGAAAAAAATCTTAAGTTAGATTAAAATTATATAAACCGAAAGGGAGTGAGTAGAAACTTTAGATCAATTCTATATTTATAAAACTTAAGTTTTTGTAACTATTTTGACTTTTAACAAAATTTAAAATGAAAATAATTCACAATTATTTTTATAGTTTTTTTTAAATCAACATTCTATCGATAATAATCAAAAAATTTAGTTGAAATAAGGTAATACGTATTTTAATTTTGAAATTCAAGTATTGATATCAATTGACAAAACATTTATTTTTAAGTTGTAAATCATTCATAATTTAATATTTAATGTGCTTCCTAATTTCGATGAATAACACTAATTTATAACAACTCAAGATTGCAAGAAGTAGAAATCAAGACTGAAAAGTGCAACTCACTATTATATGAATGTCAATATGTAGTTTATCTATTGTGGAAGTTTCATATGTATATGATATATAATTCTATGCCAAATTAATTTTTGTTTCCATATATTTATACAATTTCAAAATTTATCCCGTTAATTGGTTATGTGTTTTATTAAACTACAACTATGCACTCATTATTTTGTCTTTTTTTCTATTCTTACATTATCAACTCTATTTTTTTATCACTTAGAATTGTGATATTTTTGTTTTTCTATTTAAGTGACAATTTTTTAAGATAAAACAAAATTTATTTTGGAGATTAAATAAATATCATTTTGGAGATAAAATAAGAAAAAAAGATTTACTAACCCATAACCACGAAGATCCACTTTGAAACCCAGCGACGAAGAAAACTTTGAAACTCTTAGCTGCAAAATGAGGGAGAAGGAGTAAAATCATTTTCGGAAAATAATGAAATGAGGGGAAAAAGAGTAATAAAGATTTAAGAATTTAGTCTATGTGGCAGTGGAACCCTATTGGAGTGCAATGTGGAATTCACATGAAATTTAACAACTTTCGTTAATAAGGACACTTTTGAACCAATAGTTTGACGGAAAGGGTAGTTTAGAGTGCAATTTTGAATTCACATGAAATTTAACAACTTTCGTTAATAAGGACACTTTTGACCCAATAATTTGACGAAAAGGATAGTTTTGAGCCGAACTATAGTTTAAAGGTAGATATGAACTATATTAGATAGTTTAAGGGTAATTTTTACCCTTTTTCTTTTAGTATATGTGGCAGTGGACTCTATTGGTGTGCAATGTGGCATCACATGTGTAACGACCAGTTAGGTCATTTTGAGAACTAGGACTATTTTGGCTCTTTGCGAAAAAATTAACGGGGTTATTTTAACTATTCGGTAACTACGAGTACCTAGTTGAGGAAACTTATTAAATAAGTAATATAGATAATAGGTTAGTGGGGTTTCACGGTTAATAAACTCTTGTTTAGAAAATAAAAGGAGTGGATGCAGAAACTTATCGTAAGCGACGAACGAGAGGAGAAACAATAGCCACTACTAGTAAAAACAAAGAACTTCTCATCCCTTTTCAAATCTACCAAAGGTATGTTGTCAGAGTAATTTGGCTTGTTGTTATTATTATATTATTACATGAATAGTTAATACGGAAAAGGGTCTAAAATACCCTCAAAGTATTGGAAATGGTACAAAATTATCCTCCATCCACCTATTGGCTCCAAAATACCCTTCCCCCACCCACCTATTAGGTCCAAAATACCCTTGTCATCCACCTTTGGTTCAAAATTGACCACTTATTTAACGGTTTTATATTTAAACTATTTAAATATTTTTTTAAATACGTGGCGCTCAACTATTTGTTATAATTTAACTTATTAGTATAATTTATAAATCATCCACTACGCATCCATTACTAATTAAACCCTCCAAATTAATAAATCACTCACATTATTAATGCAACAACAGAAAAGCTACTGCCAACGGAGTGTTTTTAAAAATTTGAGACGAAAATATCTATAGAATTAGATTATCATACATTCAAGTGTCTAAATAAAAATTACCGATAAACTTAAAACTCTGACTATGTTCATCTTAATTATTCTTACGTCTCAATATGTGATGTTACTTCATAGTTAACTTTTTTGTCAAAATAATATATTAAAAGTTTTAAAACAAATCATAAATATTTATAAAATTATATTTTAAAAAAGTGCATGAATTAATTCAGGGTGTATTACTTCTTTACCTTAAATCATAAATTTCTAATTCAATCTTGAAAGAGAATAAAATTGAAATTGTCCTCCTAAATAAGCGGTTTTAGTAGTGTTTATGACGATTTTGATATTATTGTTGGATTATTAATTGGGTGGGGTTTAGTTAGTAATGGGTGGGTAGTGGGTTGGTTTATAAATAATACAAATAAATTAAATTATAACAAATAGCTGAACATGAAGTATTTTAAAAATATTTAAATAGTTTAAATTTAAAATCATTAAATAAGTGGTCAATTTTGAACTCAAAGGTGGATGACAAGGGTATTTTGGAGCAAATAGGTGGATGAAAAGGGCATTTTGGAGCCAATAGATGGATGAAGGGTAATTTTGTACCATTTTCAATGTTTCAAGGGTATTTTAGACCCTTTTCCGTAGTTAATATTAAAGTGGGGAAATCAATTGGTATATGTTCAATATATAAAGAATGGCAGTTTCTTTCTAAAAAAATTTCGTTGTTTTGCATCAACCCAGGGTGTATTTAATGTCATTAATGACCATCATTCTGATGGTGTACATTGACTTAAGGGTTGATTTTTATGTTATTTTATCATTTTATTATTATTTTAATTGATGGAAAAAAATTGAAAAGGGCAAATGGCAGTGTTGCATCGTTACTTTTCATGGCAAGCATGGAAATTGGTTATTTAAGATTTGTTTTTTTTTTTTTAAAAAAAAAAGGAATTTAGAATTGAAAAATTGGATGCAGAACGTTATTGGGTTCTGGGTTATTATATTGGTAGGAGACAAGAGTGATTGCCAATCATTGGGCAATCATATGCCAATGATTGGCATTTGGTAAAAAAGAATAATAATTTTTTTGAATCTGACATATTGGTTACAGTTTAGATTTTTAGGAAAAATCGTGACAATTTTAGATCGACGGTGTCTTGCCTGGTGTTGTTAATTGGTGGAGTTGATTCTTAGTTTATTTATTTATCAAATCAAGGTACTAGTTTTGATATATTGAGATAGGTAATTAATTATTAGATGTATATTATATGATCTAACATTGAATTTTAGGGTATTTAAGAAATTAAGGTTAAATTCTTAGCTTGAAATTTGACAAATTGACATATAAATTATACCAAGATTTGTGGTTGATTAGAGATGTGAGTGGGTTTTTAGGGTCTATGATATACCTATAGTAATTTGAATATCCACAAACTCGCTTACTTATGAATATTGCATCATTGGTAGATCGTAAACATTCCGAAACTTTGCGAAAAGAAAATGAACTATCTTAAAGATTCGTGGCACGGGCTCGGCATCTAAGGTATGTTAAGACTTTTTAGACTTGTTGAAGGACGTTTTCCTAATTAAAGATAAAAATAAATAAAATGAAATAGAAAATGGGTAAGGGCGAAAGATGGGGGGAGTCTCATATCATTGGTTTGACGGGCATTGATACGATATTCGGTGTTATAAAAGGGAAAGTTACTACTATAGAATGTGGATTCTAATTAGAGAATGCCAAAGCATATGGACACTAGCTGATATATCATTGACTTGAAATTCTTGTGTGATTGTGTTTTCTTTATTACACCCGTATAGTTGTGATAATTGAGGTGGTTATGTAATATGTTGATATTTGACTGATTGAGGTGCATTATTATCCCCTTATTGAAATAATATTGTGTACATGCATTGACATGATGTTGAGTATAAGTTGGGCACGTAGAGTCAGTGCTGGGGATGGTGAGATGTAAAGATTATACTTTGGGTACGTGGAGATCGTCCGTGCGACAATTGTTTGAATTATGATAGTGCGTTGAAATCTTCCGCACAGACATTTAGAGATTGTCCGTGTCGGTATATGGACCTCGCGAGTCCCCCATGGGTCATGAACTCTCGATGTATTTCTGAGAAGTATCATGTATATATGGTTGAGAGAGTACTGGTATTTCGAGACATATCATTTCATGGCATCATATTGCTTTGCATTTCATCACATCCTTCATTCTTGACGATATTGTGTTTTATTTAGTGGTTGAAAATTTCTTAATGTTTGATTACCTCTATTTGATGAAACTAGACTGGTAAGTGAACTATATACTTGTATAATTAAAGAATTAATTTTTCTTATATAAACTCATGTCACTGCTTCTTCGTTGTCGGTCAATGAGACATACTAGGTACACGTGGTTTCGTACTCATACTACATCTGTTGCACTCTTTGTGGTGTATATTCAATTTCGAGTAGGAGCACATCTCGAGGAGTAATTTGAGTCCGAGTTTGGAGTGCCTTGGAGTTGTGGTGAGCTGCTTGGCTGTTCCGTGACCCACACCTCCCTATATCTTTTACTTATTATGTTATTCAGTATTCAGACAGGATATTCCTTATGTTAGAATTGTCATTTTAGTTTCAGACTTGCATCGTATTTTAGGAGCTCTTGTACTTATGACACCAATTCTTGGGAAGCATATTTTTTTAGTTTTTCGCATTCGTACTTATAAGGAACTCAGCGTTGGAGATTTTTCTAATTGTTTGTCTTTTTACTCATTAGTTAGTTAAGTTGTTAAAATATGTTGGTTGGCTTACCTATTAGTAGGGAATGTAAGTGCCATCACGACTTGTGAATTTGGGTCGTGACAACATGACATTTAACAACTTCCATTAATAAGAATTGCACTTTGACCCAATAGTTTGACAGGAAGGAGAGTTTTGAGCCGAAATATAATTTAAGGATGAATATGAACTATTTTGGATAGTTTAAGGGTATTTTTGACCATTTTCTATTAAAATGATATGAATACTTATCTTTAAAAAACATTGTGTATAATTTAAAAGGAAATTACATCAAGGAAGATGGTAGATTATACTGAATACGTTATAGTAGCAATAAATATATATGAACTATTTAAATTGTATAAATATTTTTTATATTCTTATAATCAAATAATTACAAATTAATTTTTAAAAATTAAATAAAATGATTATGTGAAGTCACACATAAAACAAAACTTTTTGTAACTCTTGAAAAAGATTATGGGATTCTTTTAGAAAATTATTTTGACCACTAATTATGCAATTATAAAGTTATAACTTTGCTCATAAATAATGTTTAAAATTACAATATTGTCATTGGTCGTCCTAATCATGGCTAATCTATATAATAGACTAGATATCAGGTGCCCGCGCCAGCGCAGGCCCAACGTATGTCATTTCGAATATGTGACACAAATAAAATTTGAAAAAACGAACTAATTTTTTTTATATGTGTTTTTTTAAAAGAATATTTTTAATTGTTAATTTATATACCTTTTATGTCATTTCGAATATGTTACTCTATTTGTTTTATTTTATGTGATACAAGGGATTTTAGGAAAATCAACGAAATTTCTTATATGGTTCTCACATATTTTTAGTTGTCATTTTATCGGGATTAAAAGTACTTTTTAGTTCGTACGTTATTTTCAAATAATATATGCAACTTTTTTTGTTTCGATAAAAATTAGGAAGTCAGCCAAATTTCATTATGTTTTTAACCATGTTTTTATAAAATATCTTAAATTGTTATATTGCTGTCACGACACAAATCGAGTCGTGAGTGGCACTCATGCTTAACTACCTAGGTGGGCGAACCAACGAATTTAACCTTAAATTATATTATACATGAACAATGAGGAAACTCAAAATCTAATTAAATATCGTTTCCCAAAACCTGAAAGTAATCACAACAAGGACATCTAATCTCCAATTACTAAGGCTAAGAGTATCAAAGACACCAATCAAATGAATAAAATAGTTTATGTCCAAAAACTAAGGACATCATGCCATGACCAAGAAAATCTATAACAAGCTCTTGAATGAATAGCTTACCCTGGAACCCGTTATGTAGAAGGTTGACTAGAGCTGAGGGCAAGTTAAAGTCGTTGTTACACTAGTTGCACTCTATAAAAGGAAAACAAAGAAAAACACAAGTAGGGCTCAGTACGGAGGATCCATATACTGAGTAGGTATCATCGGTCAACCCAAAATAGAATAATATACAATGAATAATAGTATGAACTCAACTATAGCACTTAATAGGTGATAAGCAACAAACAACATGAACAAGTGTCAACAACACTAAAGTAATAATAAGTCAACAATATCAAGATCATCTATGAGGACTCATGCCACCAACTAAACCATTGGGGAATTGAGTTTTTTGAGATTGAGTACATTTCATTAATTTCATTTTTTTCTTTAATGTTATTGTGTAGGAAACGTGGCACCCCGATCAAATCATACCGTGTCGGAACGTGACACTCTGATCCAAGAGTACCGTGTCGGAACATGACACTCCGATCCAATTATATCGTGTCGGAATGTGACACTCCGATCTAATTATACCGTGTCGAAACGTGACACTCCGATCCAATTATACCATTAATTTATCATTTATTATCAGCACTTTCAATTCATTGATAATATTTCATCAAGCCTTCTTTATTCAAGGCATCACTTCGATAAAGAGGGTTCAAGAATATAAATTCTAGGGTTTCAGGATTTCAGACCAATCATAAAATACACAACCAAGCAACACAACCACACAATCAAGTACATAGAAAACTTCACAATATCATTCAATGCCTATCAATCACTATTAAGAGTTAACTATCAAATAGCATAAACCATAATCTACCTCCACCGAAGAACCGAAGTCAAGCAACCACTTCTTCAATACTTTTCCTTTCCTCAATGCCTCTGAACCTTTCTAATCTGTCAAGTATCTATGCATAATTTGTAAGTTAACAACTCTATAAACGCTCATATTATTCTATGTCTAGCCTAGACCCAAAAACTCACCTAATTTTATAATTTATTTCCTAAGTTCAAACCTAAGGTAAGTCTTAACTGCTCCAATTAGCATAACTTTAATAAAACTTTACTAAAACAATACACCTAAAATATTAAATTACCTATTTTTAATATTATGGTGAGAATTATTATTATTATTATTATTATTATTATTATTATTATTATTATTATTATTATTATTGGCTGGAAATCATTGGATTGAGGAATTAAAATCTTATTATAATGTTAAATCAATTATGAAAAACTGAAGTTACAATTTATGGTAGCTTGGATTGATTCTCTTAGTTTATATTGTTAATTAATTGTTAAAGATAATTATGACATAGTATTGGCCAAGAATTTGAAAGTTAATGAATATAATATGTTGGTGTAGGAATTTGTTATTTGAGAAAATTTAAGATTATAGTGATTAGCTAGATAATATAGTTGGTGACTTTGTTAGTGTTGATGTATTAAAAATTGGATTGAAACTTGCAGGCGCCATTCACTTGACTTATGTTGGAAATTATTGTATGACCCATTAGTGCAAAGAGTTATTACCATTATATATTTATAATATATAGATCAAATAGTGTTATATATAAAACCTTCCTAATTATTACAATAACCTAACCTTTCAAACAAATATTTGTTTTCACCCCCAATTTGACCAATCATTAATTTCCTCAACTTGTACCTTTCAATTCTTTATTCATTTTCACTATTCAACATACAAAACCACTTAAAGGTAATCAACCAACAATATAAAATTATAAAATTAGCATGCTGGAAAAATTCTACTGAAAGAGTAACCTCAAGCCGCTGCCTTTTCACTCTTTGCTCTATGATCGTGCGATTATTTACTAAACTAATTATTATATGGTTAATTATAAAAGTGATAAAAGTAATTAACTACTTATTGTAATATTATTTTTTTAATCAGCAACTAAATTAATTATTTAATTTACCCCTAAATTTTATAATTCTAGTTATGAATAGTTCAAAATACTCAATTAGAATCTATCAAAAAATATTTTTTTTGAAACACAAGGATTAACACTCAAAATGACCGAAAGGGTCGTTACAATTGCGTTTTTAAGCTTCTCTTTACTACAATTTTCAAATATGTAACAAAATAGAAATTAAAACGAAAAATTAAAGTTTTCAAATCATTATATTTCATTTATAATATATGACTCCCTCCTTTTCGATTTATATGAACTTATTTTTTAATTTCATTTCATAAAGAAAATAACTTCTAATTTTTATTATATAGCATATTTAAGATCACAAAATTAAAAAATATTTCAATAAACAAAATTTAAATATACATACAAATTTTAGTTTTAATTTTGATTAATTTTACCTAATATGATACCAAGATATATAATTATTAAGACCTAAGTGTAATCATAATTTATTTACTTTTGTATAATAAATAAATATCACAATAACTCATAAAAATGAAGAAATAACAAAAATCAGGTAATATTAATAAGAATAATTAAAGATGTTTGTAGAACTATTTAATTTTCTTGTTATCATTCTTGGTATATTTTTGTTTGCATGAAGTTACATTCTTACCTTTGATCTTTATTCACTTCATATATAGAAAGATGTTTCTAAAATTATATATTCTTGATAGATTTTTGTTAGAATAAAATTAGGTCGTCTTTAATACAAATATATCATCCTATTAATTTTTGTTTGTAAAGTTACTTTTTAACATTTTTTTTCTTTAATTTCTATCTAATATATATTATTAATTTTATCACACTTATTTATTTTCAAGTATATTAATTAGAACCAAAATAAAGATGAAAATAATTAATTCATGATATATTTTATAGGGAAAATACCCAAGTACCCCCTCAACCTATGCCCGAAATTCAAGAGACACACTTATACTATACTAAGGTCCTATTACCCCCTGAACTTATTTTATATGTAATTTTCTACCCCTTTTTAGCCTACGTGACACTAGTTTGAAAAAAAAGTCAACCATCGTTGGGCCCACAAGATAGTGCCACGTAAGCTAAAAGGGGGTAAAAAATTATTAATAAAATAAGTTCAGGGGGGTAATAGGACCTTAGTATAGTATAAGTGTGTCTCTGAGATTTCGGGCATAGGTTGAGGGGGTACTTGGGCATTATCCCTATTTTATATAAAAAGTAACAATTTTATAAGCACAATGAATTAAAAAATATTAAGAATTAAATTTAAGTAATAGTAAAATAGAGTAATAATAAAATAGATATCACAATAACTCACAAAAGAAAAGAAAGTGAAGTAAAAACAAAATAAGTAAATGGTAATAACAATAACTTAACATGCTTCTAGAACTATTTAATTTTTTTGTTATCATTTTTGATAGGTTTTTGTTAGTATGACAACAATCACTATTCAATCGTCTAATAACAACAATTCAATCAATTGAAAAAAAACCTTTGATGCAAGAACCCATGATAGAATCATGAAATCGGACAATTCATCTTAGAAAATTTTAGAAAACATCTTCGAAGTTGGGCTCCTTGATGAAACGATTTCAAGGATAAAAAATCATACCTCAACAATGCTAATCCTCCAATTTGGTGAAGAATCTTCACTCAAATTTCTAATTCAAGCTGTTCCTTGAGTTTTAGCTTCTATGGAGCCTTAAAATTTTCTAAGGGATTTTGGGATTTTGATTTTGAAGAGTGAAATCTTCTAAGTGTTCAAGACCTATATACACATTTAAAATACTCAAAAGACCCCTTAAGAACCGTCAAACCTTATATTTAAAAATGGGGTGAAATTCCCATTTCACCCCTCAACTTAACAGTGGCCTGCGCAGGGACACAAACCAATCGACGGACTGACCGTCAATGGGCCGTCCCTTGATCAACGGACCGTCCTTCATTCTTTAAGTAGCATAACACTCAAAGTCTAATATTTAATTTATTTATTATTTATTATTTAATCCGAAGCTAATTTGTATGATAGATGAATTATATCTTATATAAAAATCATGAATCATTATGTGATATCATCTTGAAATCTATCCTATTCATTTTAATTAATTTGTCATAAATTTTTGAGATAATGCACAAGTACCCCCTCAACGTATGCCCGAAATCTCAGAGACACACTTATACTATACTGAGGTCCTATTACCCCCCTAAACTTATTTTATAAATAATTTTCTACCCCTTTTCAGCCTACGTGACACTATCTTGTGGGTCCAACACTGATTGACTTTTTTATCTACATAATTCTTTTTAGCATGATACAATATATATTTTTATTCTCTTTTTTCACACTTATTTATTTTTAAGTATATTAATTAGAACCAAAATAAAGATAAAAATAATTAATTCATGATATATTTTTATATAAAAAGTAACATTTTTTATAAGCATAATGAATTGAAAAAATATTAAGAATTAAATTTAAGTAATATTAAAATAGAGTAATAATAAAATAGATATCACAATAACTCACAAAAGAAAAGAAAGTGAAGCAAAACAAAAAAAGTAAATGGTAATAACAAAAATTTAAGATGTTTCTAGAACTATTTGATTTTCTTGTTATCATTCTTGGTAGGTTTTTGTTAGAATGAAATTACATTTTTATTCTTGGTCGACTTTAATACAAATATATCATCCTATACATTCATTTTATTTGTAAAGTTGCTTTTTAATATTTTTGTCTTTAATGTCAATCTAATATATATTTTTAATTCTATCACACTTATTTATTTTCAAGTATATTAATTAGAGCCAAAATAGATATGAAAATAATTAATTCATGAATTTTTATATAAAAAGTAGGCATTTCTGATAAGCACAATGAATAGAAAAATATTAAGGATTAAATTAAAGTAATAGTAAAATAGAGTAATAATAAAAGAGATATCACAATAACTCACAAAAAAAAGTGAAGTAATAACAAAATAAGTTAATGATAATAACAATGACTTAAGACGTTTCTAGAACTATTTAATTTTCATGTTATCATTTTTGATAGATTTTTGTTAGCCTACATTTTTGTCATTCATTATTATTCACTTTACATATAGAAAGATGTTTATAGAATTATTTATTATCTTTCTTAATAGATTTTTATTAAAATGAAATTAGATTTACATCCTTGGTCTTCCTTCCACTTCACTCTTCTATATAATAGAAAAATATAAATATTTTTTACATTATTATAATCAAACAAATACAAATTAATTTTTAAAAATTAAATAAAATGATTATGTGGAGTCACACATAAAACAAAACCTTTTGTGACTCTTGTAAAAGATTATTGGATTCTTCTAGAAAATTATTTTGACCTCTAATTATGCAATTATAAAGTTATAACTTTGCTAAAAAATAATGTTTAAAATTATAATATTGTCAGTCGTCCTAATCATGGCTCTTCTATATAATAGATTAACCTATAAGTGAGAACATAACTATGAAATATATATTTTGTTGAGTACCTCATTTTGTTCGATATGTTTGGTTCATTCATAAAGAGTAATGCAGTCAAGCAATATACATTATCACTTAACTATCACAATAATTACATATAGGATGATGTTTCACTCTAAAACTATACAAACCATCAGATAATTTGTTGTGTGTTTGAAGATAGTTGATTTCATATAATAATTAGTAATAGAAAGAAATACACCATCTAAGGAGATTTTGCTAAGTTGTATATAGAATGGATATTACTCATCTTTTTTGCAAATATACCTCTCCTTCCTTGAGTTTCTGCATCTGAGCACATACAAATTTGCTAAATAAATGGACGTTGGAGTAGCTGTTATGACGTCCATCTTTTTGGAGGATTCTTTGTCAAATACTTAAATTATTTCTAATGAAAAATTTTATGGTGATTGATGCACAACCGACAATAGTTGTACGAGGACACCACTTCCTTTTGAAAAGTGTACTTGTGGATCCCTTTCCTAATTATCACGCTTTCTCTCTCACACTTTCATTTTCACAAACTTTAGTCATTTCTTCTTTTGCATATTTTTTTGCAAATTTTTTTTTTATTTTATGTGTGCAATTTTTTTTACCAACGTTTCTCTAGCTTTTTTTTTTTTTTGTAGTTTTACTATCTCTAAAAATGTATTGATAATGCTATTATATTGTTCTTTCACAAATTCACTTGGTTGACTCTTTTTTTCCTATTCCTTTGTATGGATTAATTACTTGAGTGAATATTTTTTACAAAAATAATTACTTATTTTAAAAATATTTTGTAATTATTACCATTATAGCAATATAAAATAATATTATATATTTTACTATTAGAATTTTCTCTCTCGCCGCTTTCTCTTTTTGCTCTCCCAACTTTTTTATTTTTCTCTCTTTCTCGCTCTTTTCTTTTTGTTGCTCTTCCTCTCTTACTTCTTTTTTTTCTGTTTTGCTTTCTTTTTGTTGTGTGCTCTCTTTTTCTCCCTGTTACCTTTTTCCCTTTCGTTTCTCTCTTTACTTTCTTTTGTAGAGTAGTCAATGATATATAGAATGCATAAAAATTATATCTAAATTAATAAATTAGACAAATAATTTAATCGTAATAAATAAAGAGACATAATGAATTGAAAATTAATTGCAAATCGTAAAAATGTTTTCAGCTGATGCTGTAGTTTGGAGCATCATAGTATTAAACGGTCACATTTTCTAAATGTGGTAAAATGTTCATTTCTTGTACACTCAAAAGAGTTCATATTTTTCGGATTCTATGTGCTTTGGTATCAACTTCGTGATTTGACTCGTTGGTAACATTGTTGGCCTTGTGGAGTTTTAGCAAACATGTTTTCGTGTTCTTTAAGGAAGTCAGGTCAAGGGTTCGCTCAAGGCCAGCAATGGTCATTGAGTGTCGGCCACGTCCAGGGTGCACGCTCGGGGCGTGACAGTTAATTTTGATCCATTGATGACATTCATTTCTTTGTCATTAACTCTGATCATGTCCGTGATATTCTTAGGTGATTTTGGAGTTGTTTGGTGTGACTCTGATATGATGATAAAATCTCTAAAAACGTGTTGCTAATCAATCTATTTATACATTGCACCAAAAAAAAAGAAGTCATAATATAATCCTAACTTTATCAAATTATAAATTTATTTAACATTAAATAAATGTATTTGTTCCTCATGTTTGTGATTTTGAGTGGAGATAATTGAATTATTGTGTGGCTATGATTTAGGAGAAGAGATGTACACGGTCATGAGTGTTTATTTCTTAGATAGTTATTGATCAATTATCCCAATTCTCAAAATTCACCATAAAACTGATGTGCATACATATTTAAAATTTACCTTCACAATTTTAAAAATCAATTACGATAACAAATGAAAATAAATTATTATTATTTATTTTATAATCGTAGGAGATCAAAATAGAAAATTCATACAATTTTCATCCATTAAAATAAAGTAGTATTGTTACCCTTCGTGCTGGCCCATTGGTTTGAGTTTGGGACTTCCATGTTGGAGATCTCAAGTTCGAAACCCCTTGCCAGCTAAAGCAAGAGGTTTGCCTTCTGGTTCTAGCTCATCGCACCAGGCTTGCCTTGTCGTCAAAAATAAATAAATAAATAATAAAAAAAATAAATTAGTATTGTTACATTTAAAATAAAATAAAATATGCAATGTATAAGTATATGTTCTTTGATAAAAAAAAGTGTTTACCAACACTTATTTGTCAAACACATCAAATTTTTTTTTTTTCAATTGCAGCACTTTTATCCAAACACATAACTACTTATTTTAAATATTTCTAACAATTTCATAAGTATGTTTTAAAAGTTACTTTTTTTAAAAATAGTTAACACAATGCATGTCTTATTTAAAATTTTTTTAAATTAATTACTATCCTCACTTAATTAAAAATTTGAAATTAAAATTTGCATATTTAATATTTATTTTTAAATTTGAAAATATTATGCAGCACTAAAATTCTCCACTAACTAATCAATAGCGAGAGAAGAAGATGATAACCATGAAGAAGACCTGTACCCAAGTGACGGAGAACTACCGCCGAAACTTTTTCTTGTAGCGCCGTTATCCGTCAAGAAGAATAACAACAACAAGAAAGAGAAAGGGAAAGAATTGTTGAGCAAGAACAAGAAGAGGAGGAGGAGGATTGGGGTTCGAAATCGGAATTTGAGGGAAATTTCCGATTGAGTGGTGAACAGAGAGTGCCAGTTGGTGATTTGGAGGTTTCAAGAGGGAACATGTCGATTTCTGGGGAGGACCCAAATCAGAATTTGGAGGGTTCAAGAGGAAATGGGTCAATTTATGTGACGTTATCAGATTCAGATGTGTTGGACTGTCCCATCTGCCTTGAACATCTCCGTGTTCTAGGTTTCTTCTTTTTACCTTTACATTGCTATTAGGAGCATAACAATTTTTCTCTGTATATATGTTGGAATTAATTGTCTTTGGAGAATTCTTAATTTGCCTTGAAGGTTTTTGAATGAAATGACCTTGAATAGAAGGGAATTCATTTTGACATTTATGATCTGACCCAGATAGTTTATTGCTCTAAAATAGGTGTAAAAGTTGCCTTTTTGTTAATTCAGTAGGTGGGGTTTGGGAGGATAGAGTCTACGTAGAGTCGTAGACTTTAGCCCTTGTTTAAGCGGTATTAGAAAATAAAATACAGAAGTAAAGCAGACATGGCAAATGATAGTGAAGTCATTACATAGTATTCATTATTGCTTTGAAAGAACATAGGAAGTATGAATCTATTAAAGGGTTTAGTTGGGAGAACTGCTGACAGAGGAATGACTACTTTAGGTGTTTATTCCATTTCATGTGGTTCGAACTTTGATGTTATAACGTATCATTCAAATTGGAGAATAACTGGCTAGTGTAGGTTATTGTTTTTTCAGGTGAAGGCATAGTCTTAAACTCTTAATGGCATGATATTCAAGATAGAGAAAGCACTGGGGTATGATGTAGTATAATAAGACACTTAAAGTGGGGAGATGGCTACCAGGTTCAATCAAGCGAATCTCAATGATAGAAGTTATTAACTCTTTACTATTCCTTTTTTGGAGATCTATCTAATTGAAGTCATTAACTGTATACTATGGTATTTTTGGAGATCTACCGTGATAGAAGTTATCAACTGTATACTATTCCGTTGTTGGAGATCAATCGTGATAGAAGTTATGTACCAATGCCTCTTCTTAGAACTCTCAATTTTAGCTCATAGTAACTTCAGATTTAATCTAGTTACTCCATTTAAAGATATACAAAGAACTGAGATTCAGATTCTAAGATCTACGTCCTTATCCTTGCTATGGTGCCTAATAAATTTTAAAAATTACTTTTTTAACAGTGTCTTTAAATGTATTTTTCTCAAACTTGCTTTTCAAAAGCGTACTTTTGAGTAAAAGCTATGATTTTAATAAGAATGGTTTGTAGACCAAAAGAATGTTTTCTCACTTTTAGTTGTGCTAATTCAGAAAGAAAGTAGGTGCATGAGGATTTTGAATGCCGAATTTGTGATCCGCCTTTATAAAGATATTAACCTATGAGTGAGAACATAACTATGAAATACTTTTTATCGAGTACCTCATTTTGAATACGGTAACAATCTACTTCGATATGTTTGGTCCATCCATAAAAGAGTACTTCAGTCGAGTAATATATACATTATCACTTAACTATCATAATAATTACATATAGGATGCTGTTTCACTCCAAAGCTATATAAATCATCAGATGATTTGTTGTGTGTTTGAAGATCGTTGATTTCATATATACTAATAAATAGAAAGAAATACACCATCTAATAATTAATGGATATTACTCATCATTTTGGCAAATAGACCTCTCCTTCCTTGAGTTTCTGGCATCTGAGCACATACTGATTTGCTGAATAAATGGATGTTGGAGTAGCTGTTCTGACGTCCATTTTTTTTTGGAGGATCCCTTATCAAATACTTGGACCATTTCCATCCCAACACCAAATTTTACACAAAATTCTATATTTGGTGTTTTGAGCTTCAACCCATACCAATTTTAACACTAAATTTGGTGTGTAAATAGTGTTACACCAAATTTGACGTAACAACATTTATCACACTTATTTACTTTTTGCATATTTTAATATTTTCATAACACAAACTTTTAATCAAACATTATAAAAATGGTATGTTTTAATTAAATCTCTTGTATATGTAATTATTTTTTATGTTATATTTTTATAGTATTATTTTTAGATATACAATTCAGTTTTTTTTTCTAAATTAATTTTTTTGTATTTGACTTTTTTGAAAAAATTAAGAAGTGCTACATGATTTATTAACTTCATGTATTATAATGGACAACATGATGATTGAGGATGAATGTGATCTTAATGCACCAATTCAAGATGCGTCGGAAGGTCTAACTTCGACCGTAGATATGACAATAGATGAAAATTATCAATTTTAACTATTTCTAGCTTGATATAAGAAAACAAAGGACAAAAAACTCATTTTAAACTACATAATGCATTTATTGAGTATTTATGGGAGCACCGTAGTGATCTTGAAAGTTGAATATTTATGTAGAATTTAAAATATATTTTTTTAATTATGTAACGAATATTTAATTGTATTTCATTAATAATTTCACTTTTATTTGTATTATCCATTATTATGCATAATGTATAATACTATAATATTTGCTAGCAATTTTTTTATTAGTATAAATTAGTTTTATATCAAACGATTAAAAAGGAGATAATATAAATTATATATGGTGAATGTTTTAGAAAGAATTTTTTTTATGAAATAAAAAATATAAATGAAATAAGAAATAATAATAATAATATATTAATGAAGAGAGAGAGAGAGAAATATTCCTTTTTGGTGTAAAATTTGGTGTTTGGATTGGAGATGCCCTTGTGTAAAAAATCTTTGGCGATCTGACGAACATTACCTAGATCATAATTCATAGGGTATTCATTCATAATCTACTATTGCAAACCTCTAATGTTTGTGATAAATTCAAATGTGACTCCCAATCTTCATCTCTTGCCGAGGTGAACCCTAGTCCCTATCTATAGTGACCATATATCATAAGCTTTGGGATAAAAATCAGACGTTAGAGATTCTAGGGTGCTTAAAGTAGAGTCCCTCAATTGTTCAACGTAGTTCTAGTCATATAGTCATTCCTTTATCATCTCTCAATGACAATCCAAAGTTAGCCAACTTCACCTGGTGCATTCCACCACGTTCACATTATCGAAGATCAAAATATTAGCGGGTTTAATATCGCAATAAATTCACCCGTGTACCCTTTTAAGTTTTGATATGCGTAAAAAAACTACAGTTGTGACATCTTTTGGATTCCTCTCATGGAATTGATGATCAAATCGTGGAGTAATCCACCGGATGCGTATTTAAGAAATAGATTAGTGCTGCTATATGGGGGATTCAAATTTACTTTGTTCCTTCTTTTGTAAGGTTTTTCATATTTTGTTTGATATTGTTTTGGTAGAGCGTAATAGTTTGACCAAGCTTATAATACTTCGTCTGTCCAATAATAGTTGTCAAGTATTAATGTTGTACACTTCTTAAGAAATTATAAATAGAAGGATAATTTTACTATATCATCCTTTGAATGAAATAATTATAATTAATGATAAGGGTAAATTAGAAATTAAGTGTTAAATTATCTATTGATTTCATCAAATGGACAAGCATTGTTGGACATCCTTGTAATCATTTAAAATTGGAATAATGCACAAGTACCCCCTCAATCTATGCACGAAATCTCAGAGACACACTTAAACTATACTAAGGTCCTATTACCCCCTTGAACTTACTTCATTCATAATTTTCTATCCCTTTTCGACCTACGTAGTACTATTTTGTGGGCCCAATGCTGGTTGACTTTTTTTTTAAGATAGTGCCACGTAGGCCGAAAAGGAGTAGAAAATTATTTATAAAATAAGTTCAGGAGGGGTAATAGGACCTTAGTATAGTATAAGTGTGTCTATGGAATTTCGGGCATAGGTTGAGGGGGTACTTGTGCATTTCCCTTTAAAATTTATTAAATGTAGATTTATAAAATGATTCGAACTATATTTAATTCATGAATTTATATAAGTATAAATTTTAAGAATCCCTTAGTTTAAGAGTGAATTTACCTTCTTTCCCTACGATTTTCTTAATTACATAAATCCCATATATTTTTAGTCATTTTGGGTACATAACTAAGGATCTAGATACATTATTGTTGATACATTATCTATCCATCTGTGGCGCTTATTAAGGGAAAATAAAACTGAAAATTAAGTTAAGATATCATAATATACATCTGTTGCGCTAATTGAGGGGGGAAAAACCCTGAAAATCAAATTAAGATCCCATAAGTTGTGTTATATAGCGTAAAGGAACCAAAAAATTCAAATTTCTTCTTCCTTTTCATTGAAGAACCTTCAAAATTCTGGAGCAACTCTCATGTCAAAGAAATTGACGGAGAGTCGAACAATGATTTTGATCGACCTTTGCTTGAGAGTGGAAAAGGTGGTAGTAAGGGTCTTTCCGATTTCACCCAAGAAATCTCTACTTGTGAAATTGATATTTTGTTTAGTCAATAAATTTTAGATGCACTTTTAAAAGTATTTCTAAATATATTTTTTTCTAAGTTGATTTCGAATGCCAAATATGTGAGTATTTTCTAAATATATTTTTCTCTAAATTGGTAGTACTTTTGGGTAATGCAGGTGGTAACAACAAAGGAAATGACCAACATAGGTTGTAGTGCAAGCACCACCACTGAATGGATCCTACAATTCATGATTCAAATTTAATCAAACTATAATACAAATTTCAAACACAAAATAAAAAAATAGAAAAAAATAATAACAAAGGAAAAGGGCTAAAACCCGGTGCCCGATTGTATTCTTCCTCTTTACCGATGAAAAAAAATCAAATATTGTGAAGAACCTAAAGGTACAACCCTAATCAGCACAAAAGAAGAAGATAATCGAACGCCTGAATTCTATTGAGGCCGACGAGTTCGTCCCCATGTAGTCGTCGATCAATTTCCATCACCGGTCATAACTGCCGGAATCCTAGTATACTATGTTCAGACTTTCCTATGAAGAGACTGAGGATATCTACCATGTAAAAATGATAACTTTGTCTATAAAAGTAAGGACATGATATTTCAAAGTGCAAGTATCAGCTCTGCTTAGCTGTTTTGTATTGGACTATCAGCATATTTCACACCATTACATGGTTTAATAGCATATCAGTAACAAAACAAACACACTGTTTATTAAGGAATTGACATTGAGGAGTAGCTGAATTTTCACGAATTAGCAGTACGTAGAAGCCTAACATTGTCACGACCCAAATCGGGGACGCGACTGGCACCCACATTTACCCTCCTATGTGAGCGAACCAACCAATCTAACCTCTAACATTTTAATACAATATCAACAAAAGAAATGCGGAAGACTTAAACTCATTAATAAAACAATTCAAAACTATTATTAATATCCCCAAAATCTGGAAGTCATCATCACAAGAACATCTATCCTCATATTACTAAACTAACAATGTCTAAGAGACTAAAATACATAAACGCTAGTCCATGCCGGAAGTTCAAGGCATCAAGACTTGAAGAAGAAGATCCAGTCCAAGCTAGAAGCATTAGCTCACCCTGAAGATCCGGTGTGACGAAGACTGGCTCGAATTACTGCTGAGTTGAAGATGACGGAACGTTTGCTGCACTCCACAAATAACAAAGAAGAAAACATAAAAGTAGGGGGTCAGTACAACCACAAGTACTGAGTAGATATCATCGGCCAACTCAAAATAGAAAACACATATATCAATAATATCATAAATCTACTATAAACTCAACATGTAGCAATAACAAGTACTATAATCATCAACAAGTACTATCAAGTTCATCCATGAGGACTCAAGCCTCCATGCCATACTCATTTGGGAAATTAAGTTCATTATGTTGAGTATATTTATCATCTTTCAAGATTCATTATCTTTCTTCCTCTTGTGTCGGTACGTGACACTCCGATCCCCTA